>VMYD01000039.1:3000000-3598959 GCA_007663325.1 Eucalyptus pauciflora | reverse complement strand
CACCTGGAGCGGGCGGGTTGTCGATATTCTTGTCAGGCGGCCAGGGGCAGGTAGTGGGAGGGAGCGTGGTGGGGCGGCTGGTGGCATCCGGTCCGGTGGTTTTGATGGCTGCATCCTTCGCTAACGCCGTTTTTGAGAGGTTGCCGATCGAAGAAGATGATGGGGCCGTCCAAGTCCAACAGACGGCGTCTCAGTCATCAGGTGTCACCGGAGGTGGACAGGCGGGCGATGGGAATGGAGCAGGTGGTGGTGGTGGCATCGGAGGCGTAGCCAGTGGCAGTGTTCCAGTGTTTAATGTGGGAAACTTCCCATTTTCAGGTGATCAGTTGTTTGGATGGGGAGGAAATGCTGCTAGGCCTCCATTTTAGCTTGAATTATTTTTGAGCTGTATCAAGGGCTGACCTCGATGAGGTTGTTGGCAGCTAGTGTTATAACTATAATTTATCAATGATTATTAGTGTGACATGGAGTAAATTATGAAATTAGGTCTTCTCTCTCTCAATGCTCCATGAAGGAGAATATAGGAGGAGATTTGAGGGGAAAAACAAGAATTCGTTTCTTGGAGAAGGCCTTGCAATTATAAGATGAAGAAAATGGAGAGAACCCCACTGCTGATTCTGGAGAGATTAATCTTCACTCTTGGGGTAAGTTCATCTGCAGACTCATTTTCCCATCTGTGGGCCTTTCTCTTCATGTTTTATTTACACTTTTTCGCCTTCTGACCATCCTTTTGAAGGGGTTGAAATGATTTTGCTAGCTGTGAATGTAAAAGGTGATATCAAGATATGCACATTTTCTAGGTTACATGATAGTTTTCCTACCTGCTTGTGCAGTACTTGGTTTGCCTGACATCGAGAATGCTTTTATTTGGTATTGTAATTAGTTAACAAGGATAGACATGAGCATCGGTAAGCGGGATGAGCTCTATATAATGTAGAGTTTTTCGTCTTCAGTACCATTCTGTTGATTTTATGATTGGAAATATTTTATTCCGAGCATAGATACAAATAGCAAGTTGCTTTCGTGGTGCTTAAATATTATAATATCACCTTTGATTTGGCGGCTCTGTTTAATTTTTTTATCATCAAATAAGCTGCAGAAATAGAATATAAGTTCGTTTCTCATCTCTTATATTAGAGATAAGAGAAAGCCTTAGTTCTGATTGTTAGAGAAGATTATGGGAACTTCAAATACTATCCAAAACTCCTGATAAATTGTAGGTTGACTGGCTTACAAACCCTGCAAAATATGAAGGTTAACTGTATGAATTATGAGAAGAAAGTTCTCTTTGTCAGCTACAAAATGAAGTTGAGGGGTTTTAGGAAGCATTGAAACTCACTCCATTAAGCGCAATCTTGAAAAAATAGATCAGGCTTGATTTGCTAATTAAGGTGGTGCAATCTAAACGGATGATTAATGAATGAGTGAGACGTGCTCCCAACAAAGAGACTTATCGCATCGCTCAGTAAACTACTATAAAACTGCCTTTTGGGATTATTGTTGCATGCAAGTGGCCAAAGATGGAAGTAAGTCCTTTTCCAAACCTAATTAAACTTTGCATTTCGACGGTCTAGATGAATACTCCGATTTCTGATGTGAAACGAAAGAGCACTCCACCTTTTTCAATTGCATCTTGAGTTGTGAAGCTCAGGAAATTTGCTTGGAGAGACGTGGTGGAATTTATTGCTTTGAAAATTGAAAAGGGTGGGAAGGGAAGAAAGACTAAAAAATGCAACTTCTTGGGAATTGCATGAACTATGGTTGGTCAGTCCATCTTTACTTTGGCTAGTTCTAGAAATGCATGGTCTCCTATCGTGAGATATACTCCTCTATATTGACGAAAAGTGGAGGGATAGGTCTTGGTCTTGCCTGTTTTGTGGCCTTTTGTCTTTCTTTTGATCTTTTTCTTTTATCTTGCTACTGGCTTGGAAGTTCGTCAAGTTGAAATGCAATCACTTGCTCTCTATGCCCATAGACGACTAGAAGATGAATAAGATCTTCTTATAGGGTTGGTTCCAAGTAATTTCACCTTGACACAAAAGTTATGAAGCATATTAGGGGTTATTAGTTCCAAGATGTTTGTCTGCTTGTCTGCGCATGCATGCTCTCTCTCCCTCCCTCTCTCCCTCTCTCTCTCTCTCTCTCAGAAAATTACCCAGTCAAGTACATGCCCTTTTCCTGGAAACAACTTGGTACGTTAGATTGACAATGATGGTTTGAGAAGGTTTTAGAATGAGCCGGACTTTCGTAGGGTTACCAGAGGAGCTGCAGACTGGACAATGACCCGCAAGATGGAACCAAGTTTTTTTTTTTTTTTTCCCTCCAAATAACCTTTTGATCCCGTTGGATACAGCTTTTTGAAACGAAAATCAAATCAAATCAAATCGATCAAAACTAACTGATAAAGGAAAGGAAAGGAAAACAGGAAATCGACACACTCATGTGCTCATAATAATAGAGTACAGGCATAAACCTGAAGCTTTCTTTTTTGGAGGGACAGTGAGCTGTACCTGTTATACTGTACCTGTTATGGTGCAACCACAATTCAGCTCTAACTCTTTTGTGCTGGAAAGACTTACAAGTTTCTGAAATTTCCAAACATGTTAGTTAACCTTCGGGTCCGGGATTCTCCTGGAAATTCAAGTGTTCTCCTGGAAGTTCAAGCGAGTATAATTGTCTTGGGTTATTGGGATGCTTTTGCTTGCAGCTGCTGATTTTTTTGTTCAATGACATCAAATTGCTCCGAGGAGTTCGAAACTACCGGCAATTTTATCACACAAAAAACTTGCCATGCGAGATGATTTTTTTTGTTTCCCTGTGCGCTTGGAATGTTTGTTTTCTAGCTTAAAGGGCTTAAATATGATTCCAGGAACATAGGCTATATGAAGGGCATGTTTGATAATGAGCAACTATCTATTTCCGACATACTCTAATTCCAGTCCAAGTCTAATTTGTCTACAAACAAGTAACAAAATTAGATAATGTGTTAGTGTCGACAAAAGGGAAGAATATAAAAGACTAGGATTATATATACTATAGTGCTTCTCAATGTTAATCATAAAGGGACAGTTTTTTCTTCTTTTTTTTTTTGCTAAAAATCTTAAAGGGACAATTGTTAAATCTTTAAGGGATTTTAACAATTGAGGGTGTTTCTTATCTTAATGCTTCATTAGCTGGGTCTAAAGTTTGAGTCAAATGAAGATGATCTGATAGAACAAGATGATAAACATAATTAGCGCATTTGAAAGGTTAAGTACTCGAAAAATCGGTGCGTCATCATTCACCATCGAAGAATCAGAAGATGAATGTAGATATTAATCTCATACATGTTGATGACTTACTGCTAACTATGCAAGTGGCAACGCGGTGCTACTACGTATCCCCTCTCCGAAAAAAGAGGAGGAAAATCCAATGGCGACACTGGTAGTTGGAATGACACGTGAACTGCTATGTATGGCGTCCCGCGAAGTGATGCTGGCGATTGAACTCGTCATTGCACACGAGAGGGCTGTACATGGCAGCGCAGATCAAATCTTTGTACACCTTCTGTCCAATTGCAGTCGTTCCACGCCGCAATTTCGACGGATTCAATAGCTTGTTTAATCTTCTTACGCATATGTTCAAAAAGTATTATCATACCGAATTAGGTTCTATCGTAGAAAAAATGTCACGAGTCCATTTTTGTGGCTACAAAAGTCATTGTATAAACAGCAATTGAAAGGACAATGCCATGCATAAACCACACGGCACGAACAGCAATTTCGCAGCAGAGTGAGTCAACCCTCAACAACCCATCGCGGATCCTTTTTTCTTCCGTCATACATACTCTGAGCCACCAATCTTCGACAAGCGGACGGAAAATGTGAATTGTCTTCGCGTCGTTCTCGTATTGCCTGATGTTCTTATTAACGTGTTATATTTTGGATCTCTACGTCTTGATAAAGCAATCGTCGCTTCTCCTTGATTAACTTCGGCTGCCGGACCTCCTTAACGACTCAACCAAGCAAAGGACCAACCCTTTTGGGACATAGTTTGGCTACCATGACATCGACTACCCGACTGGCCGGCACTACTTGGTTCCACGATTTCACATGGATCATCTAATGAGATGAGGAAACAGCAACTGCTTTGATGACATCAAATTTAGTCAGCCAGGTAAAAATGATGCACCAACTTTATTGAGCCTTCCAAGTAAAATTTAGGATACCATTGTCGACAAGCACTTCGTTTCAATGCATTCTTGTTCTTCAATCTGGTGCTGCTTCCATAGAGGCATTCTTTGCTACTGGAAAATTGTCACCCAGCGTTGTACACCATAGACAAACACCTCCATCGACGCAATGGAACTCGGAAACCGAGTGACCAAGCTTTATAGATGGAATGCAGGAAACATCTGAAAGTTCATAGACGCAACCATCGGCAACCATCTGAAAGCAGCTCCTGCAGGCAACAGAGGCCGCTGTCTTTGCCAGTGAATGATAAGCAAGCAAGTAGTGGCAGGCGTTCTCCATATGGAAAATGAATATGACAATTTCATCAACTAAAATCTGTGAAATCGCCAGCATTTGCCATTTATTTTCCACAAAAATAATCACGCACTCTTGCTTCATAAATCCAGTTAGGTTCTCAACTATAAGAAACTGATACAAGTGCACTGTGCAGAGGAGGTTACCTGGCTAAAATACAATGAACAGCCACGGTTAACACCACCTAAACTCCGTAACATCCTATTTTTCGCACATTACAAAGTCATTCTAATTTTACATCCGTTGACCTGCCATGAGTAGTACTTTCCTATTCCTTTCAAAGGGGAAAATTTTGAGAATAGTGTGGTCATCCAAGCTTAGATATGATACAGGTTGGGGTCGAAGGGGAAGAACCTTACCCTATAATGTACGGCAAATCAAATCCGCTATGCTACACTATATTACAGAGGAGCAGAATGACATTGCACCTTCCATTCAGCCTTTTAGATTGAGCCTCATGTTCTGAACCTTTACCAGTATTTTCAACTTCTGTTCCTCCACATCTTTCAAAACTGCAAGTAATTTTCTTTGATATTCTTCACATTGCAGACTTGCATTTGCCAACTCAGATGTTAATTCCAGTATCTTCTCATCCTGTTCCTACATGAGGAAGAGACATGGCAATACATTAATTGACAATGGCATGACCTCAATACTGAACAGGGTAAAATAGCACATTCTCACATGGACAGCATTGCTGACACAAGCAGCTCCAGCTGAGGTTAGACTCAAGACCAATGAAGCAAATAACATTCTGGTCATTCATTAAATATCTGTACAGAATGGCGACTCACATTGATCTACAAGCTACCTCAAGCAGGACTAAGTTTTCCAATGAACTTTAGCTGAAGAACAAATGACTTAAGTTCCACAAAAAGCCCCTTCAGAAACAATTCCAAGAGGAATATGCAGGAGCCTAAGCTGGGAAAATTAGCAACATTCTTACTATACCGCTTCTAAATGCATATGCAATGCCATATCCTGTGCTTTAGACTAGGGGTTGAGGGTTACCACAGAAACACATCGCCATATGTCTCTCTAATGCGAGTTCTTTAGATAGAGAGACAGGAGTCAAGCATCATGGGAGGATTTATTACCAGAATAATTGCTACGACACAACTCACATATCTTGCTGGCAGCAAACAGCATGGATGTATAATTAGAGTTATGGAATAATGAGTATTAAATCTGCATCACCAGAGACAAAATTATCCTAAATTAAGAAAGAGATACAGAAAGACCTGAGTCGCCGCCTACAAGAAACAAATAAAATTCTAGAAAGATTATGGAGATGAAGCATTCGGTATGGTGAAGGGGAGACTTGTGCCATAGATAATGAGGGGACATAGCTCTTGCGATGTATTTAAGAATCATCTTGACAGTCTTTCAATTATGTGATCTAACCTATTATTAGGAAAATTAATTTCAACTGCTCGGCGGTTCTATTTGGCTACGGAAAGATAATTCTATTGTGTGCCACTACAACATAATAAATTTTTTCTTAAACCTACTTTTACCACAACAATTAAAGGATCATAACAAAAAGGTGATAATAATCATATAGAAACCCATCCAATGTGAATATAATACCTCAATAACTACAAAATCCTGGAGAAGGAACTAGATGAAGCAAGAATTTTTTTTCCAACAAGCCATAATTCAGTGAGCTATGCAGAGAGATTTCAAGCGAAGGAATCCTCATCATACAGTGCAGAAAATCAGATAAATGACCAGCACTTCTGAAAAATAAGCCATGAAAATTTCAAAAAGTTTCAGAACCTACTGTACAGCGAGATTGAGACTGGCATCCATGTATCAATGTCTTCTGTTCGAGTCCAAAACCATGCTTCTTAGAGGCAGCAACCTTTTCTGCAGCTATTTGCAGAGCATCCATGGCCACTGTATAGCTATGTATAGATTCGGCCCCATCCTCTACGTATTTGATGGCTTCGATGCATAAAATTTCATAACGTGCAGTGAAGGACTCCTGCGGATTACTTGTGAATCCGACCATATAGTCATCTAGTAATGACTCACTTTTGGCATTTCTTGTCCACCGCTTTAAAATATAGTCAGGTGGAAGTGTGAGGACATTCATTACTCTAAAAACCGCTAGTATATGCCTACACATGATACCAGAAAATTCGAACATTCGGCAGCTACAACAAGCTTTCTTCCTGAAAACATCAACCTTAACAAAATGTGCTTTGTGGTCTTCCCCAAATTTGGCAACTCGATACACAGCTTCCGATTCCATGTCTTTAATGATGGTTGCTGGATAAGCTAAAGTCTCGACTAATTCCTCCTGAAATTTTTTGAATATCTTTCTTGTATAGACATTTGCCGCTTGTTTTTCCATAGGAGAAGGTGTTTTCAGCACAGGGGCAGTATTTAGGGTCTCATAATCAGATTTGATTTCTTTTTCGTGCCCACACGCAATGGCTTTTTCATATTGCCTTATCAGCATCTGAATACTAGTAGATGCATTGATATATCCATCAAAGTATGAGTTAATGCTATCGCTTCCTTGCATCATCGACATCTCTCCAAAGAATGTATCCCTCAGAAAAACAGGCACCCATTTTTGGCGGGCACTGTACATCAGTTGAAGCCATTCATTATTTCTGAGACCACATCTTTCAAGCAGGGATTCCCAACATAATTCAAAGTTTTCAATAGTCTCTGGGACATTTACACACCTTTGAAACTCCGTTTCAAAATTCGGATTTGAGCAGTAAACATCTGACAATTTCTCCTGAGCTTCCCTAAAAACATTCCACCTACAAAAGCGGTGACAAGTTCCAGGCAACACCTGAGCCACTGCTGACCTAATAATCCCATCCTGATCTGTGGTGATCGATACAGGATGGCTACCCGACATAGCATCAAGCCATGTCTGGAATAGCCAAATGAATGATGACTCTGCCTCATTGAGGAGCAAGGCACATCCAAATAACACAGGCTGTCCATGATGGTTCCACCCAGTAAATGGGGCAAATGGGACTCGGTAACGATTCATCCTGTACGAGGTGTCGAAATTGACAGTGTCTCCAAAATATGCATAATTCTTTCTCGAATTTGCGTCAGCCCAAAAGATGTTCCCAGCCAGATTGTCAAAATCACCCTGGACAGCACAAAAGAAGGCGGGATCCGCAGCCTGCCTTTGCTTCAAATAATCAAGAACAAGCTGACCCCCACTTCCAAGTGTCCTCTGCCTACTGCTGCTCATATAATTCTGGCAGTCAATTTTAGTAAAGCCAACATTATTTACGCCACCCGATTCCTTAATCAGCACAGACATCACACCGCTCGGGCCCATTCCCGCCGCCTGTAGAGTATCTATCAAACTCCTAGCAGGACCCGGAACATGCCTATGCGACCGGAGGCAATGCACCTTATCAGGCGGCACGAGCTCGTGATTATGCTCCCTAACGAATTTCGAGACAGCCCATTTCCCGGAACTCCGCTTCTTCACGGTCATCTGCGCCTTACACCCGACCCGAGTGACGGTACGCCGCCGCTTCTTGGACTTACCCTCGCCGCCCCCACGACGGAACCCCTCGCGCGAGCACACGACCTGGCGGCACACGATCGAACCGTCCCGCCGCGACCTCTGGTAGACGCTGACCCGGGTGCCGAAACCTATCCGGCGAGCGTACGAGTTGTAGAAGGTCCTGGCGGCCTGCTCGGAGTCGAACTCCATGCCCTCGCAAGGCTCCAGGCTCGGGTCCCCATCGGAGCCCGACGAGTCGCCGGCGCCGGAAGACGCGGGCCTGCCGCCGCGGCGTCCCGAGCCGAGGCCGACGCCTGCGCCGGCGCCGCCGTCCTCGCCGGCCGAATCGCCGACCTCGAACTCGACGGCCTCGTTGCCGATGCTCAGGGGCTCAAAATCCATGACCAAGCAGTGACGCCTAAGGTCCTACCGATCCGACGACGACCATTCTGGTCATGCGAGGGAGCGCGAGCTGAGAATTGCAGAGCGAGGGACTCGATCATATCAACCCGAAGATTGAAAAATTACACCTGGAGAACGGTGAACAGTTCTAGCGCAGCGGGTCAATCTCGAGAGAGGAGGGAAAAACATGAGGAGGATAAGGATCGGGTACCGATCGCGTGCGGACGGGTGGCGTCTCGTCGTGTACCGTGCGCCGTCCGATCGTGCACTGACAGAATCGGGATGATTCTGAAAATTTGTCACTCGTTGACACGCTGGAATAATAAATTCGATAACGATTCTACAGAACTAATAATCAATTAGAGATTCCTCGACCCATTTGAAAATTACCACCCTCTCGTGAAATTTATTAGCCATATTTGACAGATGCACAGTTTCTACTCAAAAGTTCGTAAAATTTTTATCCTAACGACAGATCAAGAATTTTCAGTCCATAACTAAACTTTTTTTGTGTTCCAAGAACTTATGCTTAATTGCCCAAAGGAAAATTAACGAAAGCCATCAACACTATTTGAAGGATTATCATCGTCCCTCAAAAATTACAAATCACATTCAAAAATGCACAGCCCGCTTAGGAGATTTCGAAAATTTTCTCCTTACAACATACATAGAATTTAAATCTTAGAAGTAAACTTTTAAATATATAATTTACAATTGGATAGATTCGTGGTTAATACCGCGTTGCTGTTTACGAAAATTTGTGAACCCTAACTAGGAAGCGTGAGGGCTACCGCCAACACTTTTAAGTCTGGTAGCCCTCGTCTAAATTGTGTACAGTTCAAATGATGCAATAAGTAGAATCACCTGAAAAGATTCATTTGAATCTCATGTCTACTTTTAATTTTTTCTTTTTAAAGTACCTACATAATTGACATTCGTTCACCCATGCAGATGAAATAGTCAATAAATTAAGTCTCAACAATTAGAGTATTTTGCTAACCAAGATTGCACTAACTTATAGGTGCGACCTTTTGGCTAAGAGAACATACTAGGTACCAATAGAGTAATGATCACTAGAAAGAATTCTCATGCATGGAGTCGAATTTAGTCGACGGACTACCATAACCTTCCAAGGTAAGCTCATATTTTCAATTCAAGGAAGCAAAATCTCGACCCATTATCTCAAGCGTTCAAAAGCAAGAATCGAGCCGCGTGAAGAGGCCAGGGCGACGCCCCGCCACACCCTAAGCAGTAGGTCCGACCCTTTTTGTATCAAATATATTCATGAAGTGCTCAAGTCCCTGAAGTGCTTCTCCTATATTTGTCCCTGGTCGGGGGGATCGAGAATCAGATATCACGAGCTATACGCATTGACGGGAGAAGTTGGCGCTCGCGTTACCAAATCTCAGATAGGTTGTAGCACTTCAACTATAGGAATTTCCTGGGTGAGAAATCCGACAGACAGTTGTACAGATTTACCTATAGGTCAGAACGTGAACTCAAAGTACTTTAAAACTTAGCAAAACAATCCGAGTCTCCTAAAGTTTGTGGAACAATCCTCTGGATTTTCCCTCCAGATACAGCACCTGAGAAAGACGGCTAACCTAAATTTATTACCACCACCTTAAAGTAACTCCACCGCAATCCTGATTCATGAGGAAAACGAAGAGTAAAGGAAAGATATGTACGACTGTGCAAGAGTTGGGCACTCCAAAAAATTTGGTCACTCAAAGTGGTGACCCATTGGAGGTCGGCATGGACATAACCGAGAGAACGTCGGTGACGGAAGCCATAATGCTCAGAGCTGCCTTCAGAACGTCTTGCGAACACCCTGGCTTTACAATAGTTCGGACCTGGGATGGAACAAAAAACAAGGCAATCAGAGGTGAGCGCTAGAGTGTACTCGTGCTCCAAATGAGGGAAGAAATTAGGTCACAGAGAATGTTTCTCTGTTCTGTGTATACTGCAAAACGACTAACTCTCTTTTTTCCTAATAGACCAAATTTAGCTTTCTCATTGTGCATGAAGTTTTCATAATTATACCTACGTAAGTTTTCATATTTAGTCCTTCGTAAAAGCCATTTTAGGATTTTTTCACATTTCGCTGACTCATTATTTAATATTGATTACATTGTAAGGGGAAGATCACTGATACTTGCATGCGCTTGCTATGAGACGGAGAGAGATCATATAGTTATTTCGAATTAGGATCGCTTCTCAATCCTATTCTTTCTACAGTATAATTCCATAATCCCAAGTAAAATCATCAACATATTAATCTAATGAGCTTGGTGTACTGTTCAAGCTCAGTCAAACACTCTACCCGATTTTCAGTTTGCTCGTTTTATGCCAAGCAGGATATTAGGATATAACATGTCTCGATAGATAAATTAGAATACCTTATCCAGATGTTCCTGGAGCTTCTTAATACGGCCCATGTAGTCCTGGTCTTCCACACACAGAGTTACTGGCTTAGAGTCCACACCAGGGCCATCAAACTGAAGGGGTCCTGGATTTCTGTAGACGTCCTCCATCAAGAATTTTGTTGCATTTTGTCTCAGCAACCTGCACAAATTCTCCACTCAAAAACTTGGGAAATAATTCAACTTAAGGTACCATACGAGCATCTCATGACACAACACTGGGATATATTCCTGTTGTTTGGCTCAGTAGAGAGAAAATGGTAACAAGATGCAACAAAACTGCAGATCAACCAAACCAGAATTTTTTTTACCAAAAATAAAAACATCAGAATTTTTTCAGCATTTTAGATAACTCTAACTAATCAAACCTGTCAAAACTCAGAGACCATAAAGACTTACTCGTAGGCTTTTCCTTTCAAGTCCACAGTGGCTGGATGAATTGTAGGTTTCCCAATGGATGAGGCCCCTGGATTTTGTGCCCATCGTTTGACGGTCATCATTGACTGGTCATTGCATTAAAATTGGTGACATGAGTATTGTCTCCCACAAGTAATTAAGCTAGAATTATATGAATCCTAATGGCAATTATGAAATTCAGAGTATTCGCAGCAATAATGTCAGTAAATGATGAACGTACTGCTATGGGGGCAGCACCACAGCGCCACTTATTGACAGGATTCTTCAAGTTAGTTACAGTAGCCATGTAACCATTCAAGCCAGCAGCTAGAATATGGTAGCAGATATGCCCAAGAACCTAAACAAGAAATATTTCATAATCACTTTACTATTTTGAAAAAGAGACCAAATGCTCTAGGAGGCGACTTACATAAGCATAGTCGCAATCAAATTTTGATGGTAAAGATCCCCGAGCTTGATAACCAAAGAAATGGCATATAGCATTGAATTTCTTCCCCTTGTATGTTCCTTGTTTCTGTTGAAAACCAAAACAAATCACAGACTTAAGATCTCATGAAGATAAAAGAGGGATTCTGGCATAAAATGATATTTATATCCTTGTTCAAGGAACGCCATGAAAGAACGAAAACATTATGTTGCACAGTCTCAGATGTAACTCACACAAAATAAAGCAATCATCTATAAGGATGAAAACAATAGGATGGGAACAAATATTCAAATGTTCAACTATTCCATAATCTTCCAAAATCTAAACTAAATTAGCCGAAACAGCCCTAGGTAAAAATTTTGTAACCCATTGTTCTGTAGAAGCATCAGCTTGTCATGTGAATGACAAACATTCTCATATTTTTATCCCTAGATATAAAAGTCAGGCAAAATAATCTCATCTGCACTCATGCAGTTGAATATATCGCAAAAAGCTGCAAATCATCAACTTTTTCAAATCCCAGCTTAGAGAACCTGAATAATACAAAGACCAATAGGAGAAAAGAAAAGCTATAAAAAATTGTAAATAAAAGGTAGAGGGAAAAAAGGTTTGATTTTCCTAACAGGCATAATTTTTCTTGCAGATTAGTTCAACTGTGTGCTGAACCATGATCCCTGACCCAATCACAGTATCTTACCATCCGCTTATTCATTTCTGCCTCCACCAGATGTGCTAAAAGTTTTTCAGTTTCAATCTGAAAACAAAATCAAACACTTATCGCTTACTACAAATTATACATTTCAATGAAGTGTTGAATCGTAGGCAAGTAGATTACTCCTTTACCTGGGACAACTGAGCAGAGTCATCTGACTCAGGGAAAAGGATCAGCTGTAACATCAAACCTCTCAGTTTAGAAATGGAATCGTAGCTCATCTTTAAGTATTGAAAAATCTATTGAACGGCTACAAGGCATAACTGTACCTGTTTCTTGATGAAGGGTGGCAAAAATTCAAATAATGCTGATGCCCAGGGTGAAAGTTGAGAGGAAATGTTATCAGCAGAAACACCTAGCTTGAGCAATCCGTGAATTTCCTGAGAGAAGAACTTACTGTTAGTACAATATGAGTCCAAATTTTTAACTTCGAAAGGAGAAGTCCCTTTTGAATAAGAACCAACAATAGCATCAAAAGGAGCAGAAGGAGTACCCCTTTGATTTTTACCTCTAATTTCCTTTTATTCTTTCGGGTGTTCTCTTCTATTCTTTTATGTCTGTTTGTTTTTTAATTCATTTTAGGTTGTTCTCTTCTTCTTTTCCCTTTTTGGGTGTTCTCTTCTTCACAAGTATTACCTTCAAAAGAGCATAAACTTCAGGAATGCTCTCTATCAGTCCTTCTGGCAATAGGATGACCCCGTGGTACTTTTCTGGTTAAAAGTTATACATGTTCAATCAGATGAAGTCCACTACAAATGATCAAAATATAACATGAATGTAGCGGGACAAGAACCTTGCACTGCTCTAGCTTGAACTGCATCACAGATTTGTTTTGTAATGTCAAAAAGAGTAAGCTTTGATGCAGCAACTTCCTCTCCAAGAATCACCTGAAGGAAGAGGAAAGAAAAAGAGAATTGCTGAACAATGAGATTCTCTCTTCTAATCTTAAACTGGCAAACTGAACATGCTAACCATATTCGGATGGGACTGGAGAGTGCATTCCAAAGCTACGTGCGATGCCTTCCGGCCCATCAGTCGGATAAAATAATAGTACTGCAGATAAATGTAAAGAACTGTTAAATTATTTTCTTAAAAGGGAAAAGAACAATCAAAAGCAACTGACATGCACATGATGCCAAGCAAAACTAAACGAATATGAGAGATGAGGCTAACATGCATAAATATATGGAGAATTTAAGATTCATCAAGATAAGACAGAACAGGAAAATTTTTCTGATACCTAATTTTACATTTACCCATGCTACAAAAACATCAGAAACAATCAACATTACAATGGTGTGTAACTTAAAGCATCTAATTACCTTCTCAGCTGAAAGGGCATCTGTGCAGACATTACTGATGAGTTGGGAATTCACCTGAATGTAGAAAAGAAACAAGGAGCTTTAGCTTGCATTTAGAGATGAACAACTTAAAAAGGCTACGAGTAAACACTGCTCTAACTGGAATCCTACCCAGAGACGTGAGGCATACAATACCCTCTAAAACAGTTTTGCATGCAAAAGAAAATGCAATCACAGATCATATACACTGGAACATATCGATAAAAAATGTTCTTGTTCGAATTTACTTAGTTCATCCAAAAATGGCATTACCAATGCCACCCCCTAGAATCTAGTAAATGTGAACTCAAAGAAATAAGCAAAATAATATATCTAGTCTGTAAAATATCATCCAGCTCTAAATTGTGCCATTAGTCTTTTCTTTGAAAGCAATCAACATCCTAGAGAGAGAGAGAGAGAGAGAGAGAGAGAGGATTATTTGTAGGCTTACACCAAGACCAATTTACACCAAGAAGACAAACGCCAATTATTATAATACTCTGTTGAAGATTCCAACTAAAAACTAGTCCATTACTGATGTCATTCCCCGAGGTCTTGGATTTTGACCAATATGATCTCTCAACGACTCCAAACTGATAAAATTGGAAAATGCTGCAATATTCCTGATTCCTGACATCCCAGATTCCATCTTACTATGCAAGTGCTACTTGCACCTGACAAACCACTAAATTTGAAAAGGAAAAGAAAAAGAAAATTGATTGCCCTTCAGTACCTTACAGATTGTATCAAAGCCAACATTAGTTTCCACAAATTGATTCTTCAAATCTCCATTCAGTGTCACAGGAACACCAACCACCTGCAAGAATTAAATTAGAAGTAACAATACGGTGCTGCAGGATGCCCTATTATGGATCTTTTGGATGCCCCACCTCTAATGCGACTACTAAGTTCATACTGTCTCGAAAAATAAACAAGAGAGGTAAAGTTTGCCCCTCTGGTAGAACGGTACAGAACGACCACTTTATTTTATAAACTTTAAAATACCATGCTTCTCGAGGTTCGCAGATGAAATACCTTAGTCGGGCATTTTGCTTCAGCAAATGTTTCGGCAAGCTGAGCAGCGTCCGTGTTTGACGTAACCCCTTTATAGATGTTACAGAGACAAAGCTTAGAAACCGGAAATTACAGTCAATAACAGATGAAGGACATCTCAAAAATTTTTGCAGATATATCATCATTACCTCCAATAATGACAAGTCCATCCAATTTCAAGTCATTGCATGAAATTAGTGCAGCATTAACTTGCTCCGTTGTTCTTATTTGATCCTTTGTCCGACCAAGCAAGTCATAACCGCCTTGATGAGGACAGCCATGTCAAAATTCATAAAATCGACATCTTTAAAAAAAGAACTCCTGAGGCCCAAATATACCTTGGTTTTTGTAAGTTGAGAGGATGTCATCCGTTATCTCAAGAGTTTTCTGAGCAAAAAGACCTTCAGAGCCACCTGTTCAGGACAGCAACAATCAGTCAATAACATTAATGTAAGGCTGCAAAAGGAGAAGACAAACTATATCCGAGAAATCTACTCACAAAGAAACCATTTTATGATAATGTAGAAAGATATTAAGTCAATACACAATCTGACAACTTTTTGCCCAGTGTGTTTTTCCTCTAATTATGCAAATGGAAAATTATCTTAGTTTCTCTCAAATTGTTACACAAAATATGAAGAAACAGTAGATAAGCCAATCCTAATATATTGACTTCAGGATCCGGCCAAACATACAAGATAGAAACAGTCAATGTAAATCAACTCTGTATTTGCGAAATGATTATTGAAAACAAAGAAACTTGCTCGCAATTATAACAATTTTTAAAGGAGTCAAGTCTGACATGTTCATGCACAAGCAGAAATGGGGCGAAAGTTGCAGCTTTACCAAGAAATCCAAGCAACACGTTCTTAGGGTTGTGGATCTTCAGAGCCTGGTAAAGACCCCAGATAACGTTATGTCCTCCCGGAGATTGTCTGCCACAGAATACTATACCCACCCTGTATAAGAAGTCACGTAATAGCATTAACGAAAGCTACGCCAGATATAAGAATATAAATTCCGAGCAATAACTACGAAAGTGATAACCTATCCACCTAGCAAATAATACTGCCAACCCTGCATTCCATCAATCAAGCGTGAACAAACCACAGAACAAAGAGATGAGCGCCTGCATTTGCTTCGCTACTGCCGTTCTGTGCAAGGCTTTAAATTTCACCAGACGGACCGAAGATTATCTAGGATGCTGCTTAAACAAAGTGCATAAATTTCCTAACTCTCGGTAGATAAAATCATCGTCGTCGTCAGACAGGGACACTGAGAAAAGTCGAAACTCAGCTACATACATCATCTAAAATGCAAAAAGCAGTCTCGGATTAAGTAACCTGATAGGAGGATGCTCCGTTATAATCAGAGCGTCAGGGACGTTGGCAGTCGCCCGGAGGAAGTGAGCCAAAGGCTGGCCGTACGTGTGCGGGAAGTATCTACTGATGGAATGAACATCGGCAGGATCCGCCGCCGTCGTGGCATCGCCGTATTCTACCCTGACGGTCGTTCCCTGCGGGAAGAACGATCCTATCAGCAAGCGTCCACCACTCCAAGCAGAGCAGAACTACTTCCACCGCAAACCGCGAGAGTCATCGGCCGAGCGAATCAGTCACCAATACCGAACTAGCACTTTCACGGTCATGTCCATACTCACGTTCACACGGAAAAGAATCGTCCATCGGATCGAACAGACGGATAGAACTAGCGTAACCGCGTCAACACGTTCTAGAACAATCCTCGATCGTCAAAACGCTGTCAGATAATTCCTAGCGTGCCGAAGTCCGGGCCGGAAAACCAGAGGCGAAACGAGGAAGGAAGAGAGAGAGAGAGAGAGAGAGAGAGAGAGAGAGGGACGTTGCCTGGAGGCAAGGAGGGAGCTCGGGCTGGTAGAGGGAGCGTTGCTTCTGGAGGTCGGAGAGCTCGCGGGGAATGCCGTAATCGGAATCCATTTCTCGCTGGTTTTTGGTGTTGCTGCTGCTGCTGCTGCTGCTGCTGCTTCGTCGGCCTTCGAAAATGGCGGGTTTTATATACGGAGAGATGGAGAGAGAGAGAGAGAAAGACCTCCAAACCGGTCAGCCCGGAGCACACCGGTTTTGCTGGGTTTACGCGGCCCCGGGGGTTCTCCCTAACGAATTCGCCTCCGTTTTGCCGCGTTTTTACGACTGTGCCACGATGGGTTTTGATCGAAGGATGACGGAATTCCGGGGTCCGTGGCTATAGAAGCCGGCTTTGATTTTAATGAATTTCATTGATTTTAAAAAAAAAAGAGAGAGAAAAGTTGAGCCGATTATCCGACCCTCTTGATTCATTCAAGCACCTGACCGATATATCATGTGAGATTTGATGAGATCCCAATTTAAAAATCGTATCGATCGTGATTAAATAAAAATTTAGTGCATGTAAATATAAATATGGTCACATCTCGTGAAATTTGACTTTTTAAACCTATAGATTAATTTTGATGACGCGTGCGAGTTCTTTACACTGTTTGAAAACGAGACCTCGGGAGATATTTGTCATGGAAAATGCCCGTGGGAATATCCCAGGGCAGGAGGATATTCTGGTATTTTCCACAGTGAGCCCATCGTATTATCACAAACAAAAGGCATCGAGGAAGAAAAAACGCCGGTGGTGTCACTCACCAGTCACCCGACATTTGGTATTCTCCACTCCTAAAGATGTCCTCGGGTTCCATTTAATTAAACATAAATTTCAGAATTTATTAGAAATCTCACTAAGCTCAAAGTGAATCTGGTAAAAATACCAATCATGTTTTCATTCGAGGCTATGATGCAATGCAAGTAAAATCAAGGGCCAATTGATAATGGCAACAGCAATTCATAATCACGCGGGTCAACATGATCAACCGAATATCAAGCCGAACATTCGCAGATACTGTGCTTTTTCTCTTCCCTGTCTTGTCTTTAGATGACACATACTCCCTTATTAAATTTCATTATGAAGTGGCTAACGAGACTAGCGAATTGCCCATCTTATTACACGACAAGCGTCATCGTGAAATGTTCAGCAGCGCTTGATTGTTCATCGAGAAACAGAAAATGTCGATTTGAGTTTTTTTAATCTTTCTATCGTCAGAGTTGTCGAAGACAAACAGGAGACCGGCATTTATCCGCAGCTCGCCAGCAATCCATGGTTTTGCGGCTCGCCAACCCACGTTTCCCCTGGTTTTCGAATGAGCAAATCTTTGAAAATGCATGGTTTACCTTTTTAAAGGTAATTTCGAGTGACGAAATCTAGCACGCCACAGAAAAGGAGCGTTCTTCTCTGTCTTTGAATTCTTGAATTCATAAAATTACCCTCTGCATAAGAGTTTTAAATAGCACGATGCCGGTAGCTCGGACGAACCAAGATGAGGCAGGATATGTTTATACTAACAGTAGCCATCGACATAGCAATCTCAAGTCACTCCATTTACAAAAACCCATCAGGAAAACTAAACTAAGCAAGAGCCCGGACGGCTTCTTTTAGGTTGGTTTCTAGATGACGACCGTCAAAAGTGACACATCCCACGAACGAAAGATCACACCTCATGCCAAAGCTCGAGGAACGAGATGACATGGTTTCATTTTTGTCCTTGAAGCTCTGCATCTCCTGGTCATGACGAAAGAATGTGCTGCCGATACTTCAAACGCGTGACCCCTTATTCCTCTTGGAGCCCAGCTTCTCCGATCTTTCTCTCCGACGTTTTCCAGTGGCGGAGCCACCGGACACGGTTGGGGAGACACGGGCCGGGTGAACAGGCACATGATGCCCAGGAACCAAAGCAGGGAACCCAACAGCAGGGATTCTGTATCAATAACCAAAAGAAAAAAATGAGAACAGAATGAAATGCGTGCGTTACTTGATATGTAGGTGTACAAACCGTCTACCGAATCCTAACTTCTAAGCACTTATCCTCCATTTCTGTTCCAATTCCCCATCTTCGCTGTGCTCTTCTAGTTTTACCTTTTCTCCCTCAATCGGCCTTTTCTCTAAGCTAATATCAGAAGAGATTCCAAACTGAAAACATGAGCACTTCCACTGTAACCAAAGATCCTACACTCTTACGCACTGAACAGTCAGACAATTTCTAATTACCCCCTTAGTAAGCAAGAAGATAAAGGAGTAGTTAAATGAATATGCATCAAATTAAGAGAAAGGGAAAGTTAGATCCTAATACGAGTATAAAATAGATCCTCCATGTCAATTTGGAAGTAATTGCCAATACAAAATGCAGATGTAAGAAGTCAGTTTAATGGCAGATTGTTGCAAAAGGGTCTGCCGAATCATGCTTCTTCATCAATCTAGAAACAACAAATTGACCCGCATCCAATAACTCAATTTTCGTTTGTGCCAAGATTACTGTAAGTAAAATTCAATTTTCAAGTTTCAGCTTAGATTCGTATTTACAGACAACATCTGTTGGAGACAGAAAAGACCCAAAACATAAGATTTCTTTTTCAGTTTCAACTTCACTAAAAAATTTATCTTTCCACGGCCCTTGATGACTTGTTGTCAAAAGGCATATATTAACTTCAAACTGTTGTGCGCTGTTAAATATTGTACTCAAGACTACAGTCGGCAGCTTTTTGGATCGCGTGCACTCCACAAATTAAATCAAGAGTTACCTATCATGGAGCTAAGAACGATAATATATATTTCCACATGCATCGAAAGCACAAGCATAAACGTACCCAACAAGAGCACAGCAGACTCCTGCTTGGCCACGGTAGCACCATATGCACTGCCATTCTCCAAATTCAGACGCAGACCCTGATTCTCAGCCACAAAGAACTGGAGCAACCGCCCCAGCCTGCGGCATTCCCCCTCCAGATACTTGCTCTTCATCTCCAGCTCTTTCACGTAAGTCCTCTTCCTCTCCCTCGACCTAGCCGCCGCATCCTTATTCCTGAGCTGCCTGAAATAATCCCCCCACAAGCCCTCAGAATCATGAGGAATCACCTACTATGCAATTTCAAACACACGATGGTAATTCTCCGCACGATCTAATTATTCTTCCCCGACGGAGGCACATAACAAGTACTCAAATTAGGAAACTAGCTCACAGAATCAAACGATGAATTACATGGTTCTTGGTAATCATATCCAGTGTTGAAGCAGTAGCTATAGCATAAGATAAATTTAAATGATTTCAGGGAATATTGCCGTGAGAATAAGACTATTGTTATCCGAACAGAGTACGAGAAGTATAGTTAGGACAAACAACCAACAGCAGCTTCGCATAGTAGCGTCCACAGTCGAAACAGAGCCACACGCACGAATTACTGGTACCTTCTCTGTTTCTTAGAGACGGGATCATCATCATCAGCGTCCTCGGAAAGCTCGTTATCTCCGGCGACCAGCTTCTCATCCCGTTCGCCGCCGCCGCCGTCGGATGAATTGGACTCCTTGTCGCTCGCGCCGTCGGTCGCCTCGGCCGGTCCGCCCTCGGGAGAGTCAACGAGCAAGCCGGCGAAGAAGCGATCGAAGACCTCCTGACTCGGCTCGACGGCGACGGCTTCCTCGTCGTCCTTCATCAGCATGCCCTCGATCTCGCCAATCCATGAAGACAACGATCCCGGAGACGAAGCATCGACATCGCTGGCGTCGAGAAGGCCCGCGGCATCAGGCGATAATTCGTCGAACAGGCTCTGGAAATCGAATTCCAATGCTAAGTCATCTCCTGGTATATCTGGATTCTCCATTAGAACAGAAGAAGAAGAAGAAGAAATAAAAATAAAAATAAAAATAAAATAAAAAATAAAGTGAGGGAAAGAAATGCTTGTCTTTGTTTGAGACTGGAAATTTAAGAAGGAAGAGGGCAGGAAAAAAGCGCGTGCGTGATTACTTCGAGAGCAAGGAATTGGAAACTTCGAGGAAATTGGCAAGGAAGGACAGATTTCTTTGAAATTTCAAAGTTTGTACCCCGTTCTAAGATGCCAGCCTGGCATCCATGCGCGTGCGGGTTTGCAAATTATCCGATGAACACAAAATGCGGTTTTATCCGATCCGATTGACTTGAGACCCGAGAGACTAATGCAATTTGGATAACTCATTTAAGAAATTGAAAAACTGACAAAATGTGCAGACAAACAGCAAACGGAAGTTGAAAAGGCGTATGGACTGTGAACGAGTCAACATCGCGTGATTCTTTCGGTTAAATCATTTCCATTTCTCATCCTGTATAGTACTAGATATTTCTTCTTTTGACTAAAGAGAGTCGATCAAAATGCTTGGAGTGTCGGGACCTATTTTAACGTTTTAAATCTTTCCTTAATCAAAATACTTTAAAATTTCGTAAATATAGAACGTGGTCAAAAATATTTTTATAATCTCTTAGAAACTATGATAATAGTTCACAGTGGAAAAAGCAAAAGAAGTACTTTGACTTACATTTAAGTGTAAACAAAGAGCTATATTTGTTTTTTTTTTTTTTTTTGGAGACAAGAGGAACTTGCCGCCGACAGCCGCGCCGTAAACCCCCTAATAACGCTAGCGCAGGACCCACCACCACGGCATCACACTTAATACCACTAGCGATCACGCTGGGATTTGAACGCATCCCCTTCGTGAGGGGGATGAAAGTCCAAGCTAACGCGGCCACCACATGGGGTGGTCAAAGAGCTACATTTGTTATACCTCGCTTGCAGCCCACAATTTGCATATACATGCCAAATGGGAGCCATGAATTCGCATTAATTCTCTGACATCATCGCATTGAGCCCAACAAAAGAGGTACAACTTTGGAAAACATTATAGTTCTTATTAGACCCATATATTTTACATCTGATTGCATTCCATGTTATTTAGGACGTGCATGTATACATTTTTATCTGTTGCCTCTTACTTTAAATCTTGCGATGGACGCACTTAAATTTTTTCATAACTCAAAACACTTGATCTTTTCCCAACATACAAATGTTCACACATAGATTCACTTATGATGTATCCGTAATCTTTTCAAATTCGGATAGAGTTTTAAATTCCAACAACAGAGCAAAAAATTATTGTTTACAAAGAGGTCCTTAATTCTTGTCAGTCGAGATACGTATAATCAGGTCAAATTCACCCATGTAAAAACCGCCCAACCACTGCTTGCTCAGCCTCTGAGACTGAGCAAACATCCATTACCATAGACACCCCAACACGAAGGTCGTTCATTTTCATTTTTTGGTCAAATACAGTCTCAGGACATTTCATACATACAGAATGGCCTCGGAGAAAACCAGCATCCTTTTTGGTAACCGTTCGTTGCGTCGGGTAACGTCCCCAGGCGTTGCAGCAGCATCCCCGACCCCTGCATCGAGGTAAGACCGACATGAGTGTGGGGGATGGATTTGACATAAGCACACAAAGGGTCAATGTATCACACTGTGGGGGCAGAATGCAAGAGGTGACGAGCGAAACCATACCTCCGGGCTCTCAGGAGGGGATCCTAACCGGCCGAGCTAAGCCCGTTTAACTATAATAGACATTCGACTTTCGACTTTCTCCATGCCATCTTCCACATCTCAAAAGTTGTTTGTTGCAAGTACATTGTCCATCGTCCTACACATTATACATTTCATGTCCAACGTAATAAAGGTCTGCAGAACGTACTCGAGTACGGCATCCAGGGTTGCACAAATTAGATAACTGAAAATTAGATTATGGATTGTCGTGAAGTGTTGGAGACAGGTGCTCGAGGAAGAAGGAAGTGGATGAGCAAAGTCGTACAACGCTGCTGTATTCTCTTACGACATTAATTAAAGGGCTTTATATAACGAATCGACAATTTTCGACATGGTCGAACATAACCTCACTTCAATTCTTCTGTTTGCACAACCATCTATTGTCGTCCGGCCAGCTGGAAATAACCATCCAGACACCATAACACTGTAACGTCCGCACATTCATCTTTCCCTTCAAACTATGCATTCTGAAAATTCTACAATTTTTAACTATGGAAGGGAAAGAGACCATCATTTTGATCCTTGTTCAAACTCCAACCTTACGTCCGTTGCAGACACTTCTCAGTCCGACAGATGATCCTGAGGGAAATGACTTGCGAGTCACATGGGGCAAAATAGCATCTAAAAGATCAGGACTTCATGAACGCAAAGGGTAAGGGACTTAATCCAGTGACTATTGCTCAAATTCTAGCTGCGAACTGCTAGAGGAGAAACTGATGTCGACTTATCCCAACTGGAGGAAAGTTAGTCATGCTTTATTGCCAAATGCCAATATATCTCGCCAACCTTGCCAGAAGAAAGTCAACACAGAAATCTTAACGAATAATGCATCAAGTCAAGAACAAGCAAAGACCTGCAAAATGATCTCTTGATATGTTGCTGAATTGCACTTCCAACAGAAACAACAGCATAAAATGGCAACTTGACATCCTTCGCAGAACTTAAAAAGAGAGATCGCACGCGAAAAAAGAGTAGAGTCAGCTTAAGCAAAGGCTTGCTGACAAACAAGTCACATTGGGGAAAAATAAAGGAAGCAAAAAGTCATTTTTTTTCCTTTACCTCCCAAATTAATAATATTATCCAAACATCAATTGTTATCCAAAAATCCCATGTGAATTTACATATTGACATTTATATATTGTCGAAATTTCAGGTGTTTGAGAAAAGGAAAAGTTAAAATTGGTCCACCGCAAGTTTTAGAGTAAAGAAAAAGCAAAAGACAGATGTTATCCAGCAATGCCCAAAGAAAGACAACAGATACCTCGGCAATGTCAGCTGTCAAATTATAAAAAGGCGTCTCACAAGGAAAATGACTGTAAACAATCGAGTGAGGTTATGAATGCTGCGGACTTGGTGCTTTGCTACAGAGGAGGCCAATTATGTGGGGACAGACGGATCAAGAGAAAGAAAAACTTGCAAAAACTGAAAATTCTCAAAAGAATTCGCAGTGGGCAGTGAATCACAAGAGGCCTTCACCAGTAGTGAAATATCGTCCAAATGGGCATTCAATGAATTTTGCTAAACAGCAAGAAGAATAGCTTATCAAACCTCTAGAATCCATTCACTACCTAAGAAAAATTCATTTCAATCAACTAGGAAAGTAGTGCAAAACCTTATTTGCACATATATGTTTCAAATAAAGAAATGCTGGTTGGGTGATCGTGTGATGTCCAGGCCAGAGGAAAGGAAAGGAAAGGAAAATGAGACTACTGCTCCGCCATGCTGTCCTTTCAAGATATCATTAGTCTGAAGATCTCTCACTCCAGGAGGTTTTTGTATTCCACACACAACCTTTATTAACCAACTCCGACTATTCTAAAACACAACATGCATCTGCCCATTAACCTCATTTGTCGAGATGATGGAGTGAACAGCCTCTGCAGCTTTAGTTAGAGGGAGGTTATAACTTTATTAACTTGTAGAGGGAAATTGCGCCATAGCTTTTGGCCTCTTTAAAAACGATCCTACTGCTGCACTGCAGCTAAAAGACACAGAAAGAGTCAGCACTCATATGGGCTCCGTGTAATGGATTCAATTCTCGGCAGCAAAAACCTGAAAACCTGTCTGTGACATTCAGAGGGACAAAAACTCGAACAAGGATAGGTCGTATTAAGAAAAAACACTAGGTTACTCTGTGCCCTGCAAAATCAGATTTTCAAGATCGGAAGAATATAGGATCATAATATACAGCAGATACCGGGGACAACTCTGCTTTTTGAACCAACTTGAGTTGACCTAATCAATTCTGAAAGCTACCAAAAATGGCCCTAAAAGATGGGTGAAACGATATTAGAGAAGGAAAAGGGAAAAAGTCAAGTTAAGGCGAGGAAAGAAATAAGATACTCTGTCCATGAAGCACCGACTTTGAGATCCCGGTGATACCTAAAAAATTGCTGCAACATGTATGCAACAGGATCAATCCCAATTTTCAACCAAGAATCCATGAAGAAATTAAATGGTGTATACAGTTTAGTCAGTATTATTACAGCATCTAATCACACGAACAGGGTGCCAAAATCATAACTAAACCTAAGAAAAGAACACAATATGTACGGATGAACGCAAAATTAGGACCAATCACAGCCGGGTCGGATGGGTTTAGAGACATGGGCCAACTCTATAAACCACATTAATGTGATAATCTCATTGAAGATAGGTTCCACATGACCAACGACCACTGGCATGGACAGTCACTCGTAAACAAGCAAGTTCCTCAGATTAAGGATGGAGAAAGGACTAAAAAACAGAGATTTCAAAGACAGCTGAAATGAGCACGAAGTACTTGATGCCCGCAAATTAAGGATTATCCCGACAACTGAAATCCTCACGATTAACTATAAATCTACCAATCGGAGCTAAAGCACCATCTTAACAGTTCTCACTGCCTTACTCAACACATAATGACTTCCAGCTTTCGAATGTTAACAGGAAAACGAAAAGTAACACACGAGCCTAGGATGGTTACCATCAAGTTCAAGAACCGAAATGCAAACTCCAGCTTCACTTTCAAATCACTGCCTCTCTTCCCTCTCTCTATTCCACTGCTCAATCCGGGCTCTACGCTCCTCGCTCCCTTCCCTAACCGGACTGCGGCTCCTCCTCGGGCTCCCATGCCGCCTCCTACCTCCTCCATCTCTCTCGTGCTTATCGTACTGCTCCCTGCTTCCGCGCCTCCCATTGCCGCGGTAATCACGGTCCTTATGGTCCCTCTCACGCCGATCATGCTCCCTCCTGTGCCTAGTAGGGCTCATGCTCCTGCTCCTGCTCCTCGCCCCTCGATACCCCCGATACGAGTACCTCCCAAACAGCCTCCTCCTCAATTCCCTCCCGATCATCTTGACGTGCATGAAATTGCAATAACCGCCACGGTTGCAGTTATTCTCCTCGAACTGCCTGCACGTGGCCTCGCGGAAATCAGTCACCGGCGAGAAATCGGCAATAATCGGGCGGCCGGAATAGAACCTCCCTTGCAAGGCCTGCAGCGCGGCGGCGGCCTGGTCCTCCTCCTTGAACTGGACGTAGACGTTGCCGATCATGTGGTCGGCGAGGTTGTCGCAGACGTTGAGGGACTCGATCTCGCCGAACTTGCTCAGCTCCTCGAATATGTCCTCGTAGAAGTCCTCGAAGTGCTCCTGGATCTTCCTGGGGTCGATCGGCTGCCCCTGCGCGTCGACCCCGGGGGTGATCATGTCGGGCCGCTGGTACATGTTGGAGAGGAGGAGCGTGGGCGAGATGGTCGGCCGGTTGTGGAGGCGGGAGCAGCGGTCGCCGTGGCGGCAGGCGCCGATCTTGAAGTAGAAGGGGCAGTTCACGCGGTCCTTCTCGGTGCCGAAGATCGATGCCAAGTGCTCCGCCATGGTCTGGTTCCTCCGCGAAGACTAAAAACCTAACGGAGATCGGATTGAGCTGAAATCCAAGCGAGAGAAGGCAATTGCCGTAACGTATGATTGAGCAAAGCTATCTCATCGGCGGTGAGCTGCGGTGGTTTTCTAGGGTTTGCGGGCAGGTCCAAACCCTAATTGCAGATTGGACAGAGAAGAAAGGACGAGAAGGCTTGAGCTCGAGTTTCGAAACTCTTTTCCTGCTTTTTTTTTTTTTTTGGGGGGAGGAGTTGCTGGTTTTGTGCGCGTGAGTGGATTAAAAGGGAGACGAGCACGAAGCAAGGGACGCGAATTTAAGAGAGTCCCGCGTCAAGCGTGCGAGGCATCGTGGCCGTAGGATGCGTCAACCTTCTCTCTTTTTTTACGTTTAAGTGAAGCCAGCCCACTTGGCAAGATGAGGCCCACGAGGCCCAACTTATTTGGAGCCCACTGTAGCCTTCGGCCTCGAGTTCAAAGAGATTACAGCCTTAACGTGAGCAACGAAGTTACTCCGGCAGCTTATGACATCTTGTGGCACGAACCGACCCGAACACAAATGGCTACCGCCCGTGCAGAGTGTGGGATATTACTCTGTACAATGTTATCGTCGACCTAGTCATTTTCCTTTCAAATCCTTTTCACGCCGCACTAAACAAGAAGGCAAGGTACAAGAGGAGCAATTCATCAAGCTCTTCCAATCATCTATTGGCAACATGAATGGCACCAATCTCACGATGGGCACGACTTATATTTGTATGAATGAAATATCCCGATTCACACTATAAGTAGATATGAGAACGATACATCCTTGATCATATGAGAAGGGGAATAAAATGGAGCAAATTGCGTTAAAACCAATTCAAAACACCGGTCCTAGTCACAAGAATACAGCAACATGTGGAGGAGGGCTAAACATCCTCCCCACCTAGCCAAGTGCAACAATGACAACAGACTTCATGTTGCAGCAGCACAGACGTTGGTTTGCTCGACTGGTTACAAACATTGAAAAGGAAACACAAATCGAAAATGGATGTCGAGAATCCTTCTTAAGTGCATGGCGTATTTGGATTAGCCTTAGAGGTAAAAGCTGACCCTAACAAATGCATAGTATACAACAAGCCTCAGGTGTTCCGATCAGATCACCTGGGAAGACTGTTGGGAGGGAAATTGCGCAATGGGTTCTCCCTCAGTAGCTCCGTTTCCCTAGGCAAAATGCGACAGGATAAGCACAAGTCAGCAGAATAACTTAGGAATGGGATCGACTCTGCAACCACCATTGCGGTGATGACTTACTTTTTAAGGTCCTTGCCATCGCCTTGCCTGAGCTCCAAGGTTGATGATTTGCCTCCATCTTTGCCCATCCTGGTCAAGTGTTTTTTATCACGGGTCATAAGTTTTTCTTTGTGAAGCAAGACGGTTATGTATAAATTGGATAACTTTGCCACCAATTTCTGTATTATTTCACAACTAACATCGAAAAAGCGTAAAATGCTCAATGATCACTAATTATTTGCAGATGCAACATGGTTCTAAATCAAAAGCTGTGATAGTCACTCACTCTGCAGATTCTTCATCGACAAACACCTCTATACATGTACTAGCTGCCGCCACTCCAGTCCTCTGCCCAAGTTTCTGGGGTATCTGAAAGAAAGAAATGGTATAGATGTTAGGGGTTGAAAAGAAATGAAGAAACTGAAAGAATTAGAAAATTCCGGAATATGTATCTGAGGTTTACTTTGGAGGAGGGAGGGGGAGGGAGTGGTGGGGGGCGGGGGGTGTGGGGAAGAGAGAGAGAGAGAGAGGAAGAGGCAGAACCTTGTAGGATGTCCATTTAGCAGGTTGTGCATTGTTCTCTTTGTTTCTCTCTGCTCGACCTCCAAGGTTATTCCAGGAATTCAGTCCCCTCTTTGATGTATCAAGCTGATGACTCGAGGACTTAGCCACATTCGTATCCTTATAAATGGGCAATGGAACCCTGAGTAAAGTAACAAAATGAAAAAGCGGAATTAGGAAAGCAACCTTGTATAACAACTTACACAAATATAAGCCATCATAGCATAAGTTGTGTAATTTACACCAAAACCTCCTCTACTATAATTCGCTTTAGTTTTGTCTCGTCAACTGGAAAGGGAAAACATATCATAGGATAAATGACAACCAACAGGGTGAAAACTTAAGAATTCTGCAAGATCTGCCTTTCCACACTTGATAGCATGGAAATTTTCCATCCGCACCAAATTCCCAAACTAAACAGGAAAATATGGAAATAGTGTGGCCAAGTTAATGAACAATAACACACCTCTCAGCCTTCTGTTTCCTGTTGGCAAGATCGAAACCCAATGCAGCCTGCCTTGCTACAAAACCATAAAGATGATGGCTTTAAAATAAGTTACGCACAATAGCAGCAAAAAACAAAATGCGGCTTACTGTTTTCTCCTTTTGCCAAGACAGTTCCAAAACTCCGTGCCGACTGCCCATTCTCCAGCTTTTCCTCCTAGACAATGCAAGGACAGACATAAGAGACCCGGAGTAAAATACTTTGTTTGATAAGTTCTTGATGAGATGCTACATACATCTATAGCTGCTGGTCTTCTCATTGAGCGTGCCAAAAACTTTCTGTAAGCGTCCTCCAACTTTTTAATTGGTTGAGCATTCCTATAAAAATGCAGAACAAAACAGTCAAAACTTTATGCAAGTGACAGATATGAAATAATGACCTGAGTTCAAAATGGGGAAATTTTGTCAAGTACATGAATAAGAAGACGTGCATAACTCTACTTTTAAGTTATAACATAATCCCCAAAAGTATACTGCAAGGCTCACCACAATCAGCCTTCTTTACCCTTAACATTGAATGAGCAGTCTAGAGATGTTGATCTAAAACTTTTGCCTAAAAACAGGTGCTTTTTGAATAATGATGCACAGAACATGAGCCAGATTCTTTCAAGGGTTATAAGTATTGCCACTCTAGATGGTTTTCAAAGAGCATATGCAACCTTATTACGACAGAAGATTCTCTGTTTACTGGCTAATTGCCTTCACCAAATCAAATAGCCTAAAAGAGTAGATGGCATATCCTGCATACTAAACTACAGAAATATTTACCTCGATATGCCAAGATTCAAAATTTCATTAGCCGCTTTAATCTTATTCTTGGATTCCATGAACAAGGCATAAGATATGTAGAACAGAGAATGAGGGTTCCCAATCTCATTGGCATCCAGAAAGTTGTATATAACTTCTGCATCACTGCAGTTGTCAGCCTGCAGTAAAATTCCAGTCAAGCACCTATCAACTGATGAATCCAATCATTTGCAAGAAGAGCCATTGAAACATGCAGTAGTCCATGCACAAAAGCCAACAGATCACTGGTGATGAGAACCTTACATATTCCAGCCAAACTTTAAGATAGCGGAGGTCGTCTTTGTAGCAGTCCGAATGCCAAAAGGCACGAACACATTGCTCATATATCACAAGTAGTCCCGAGCAGTCGCCACCAGGCGGAAACGCCTCTTGAACCCACTTGATGCACCTTCAATAATCAGTTAAAAGGAAAATAAAGACCACTGCAGATAAGCCCTTCCTATTTGCCACATATGCTATAAATCTTTGAAACTTCAAAACTAAAACTTAATCAAAAGATCTCAATCCTCCAATGGCACGGCCCAGTAATCACAAGGTCTGCGACTCCTAAGCCACCGGAAACGAGAAAGAAACAAGATGATTTCCCAATAAGTTGGAGGAACCATTATTTGCTTCAGCTCTCGGAGCTAGACCTCGGCTAACATACCAGCTGATCGTACAAGCAAGGACAACAGTCAAGCACGAATTCAAGCGACGAGCTTCTCGAGAAATCGTTAAAGCGCGCTCAAATTGAACCGCCCTAAAGAAGCTTAACAAGCATCGGCTGCACTATCGAGGAAAAGTGGATGATAACTCACTCGAGCCATGCCTGTAGAGGATCGTCCCCTTCGTAATCGTCAATCGCCTCGATCAGCTTCCTAGAAAGAACCCAACGATTAAACAACCCCGAAACGACGACACCGCGAGGCTCGAAAAGGGGAACGAAGGAAGAAAAAAGGGTTTCGCGAGGCGAGAGTTGGAGGGAGAGACCTTCGCTTGTCGAGGAGGGATTTCTTGAGGTGGTTGTCGGCGTGGGACCTGAGGGCGTCGTTGAGGAGGCCGACGTTGCGGCCCCTCTTCAGGGGGCGCACGTTCTCCTTGAACAGCTCCCACTCGTTGCCGGTCTGCCGCTTCGAGGCCAGGAAGGCCGTCTCCGGGTCCACGTTCTGGATCTGAGCGTCCTCCATTGGCGATGTCGAGCGTCCCCTGTGAACTTGCAGAGAAGGGTAGAGAGAGAGAGAGAGAGAGAGAGAGAGGGGGGGATTTTCAAATGTTTTGAAATGGGGGGGGAGCTTCAGGGATTTCTCATAACCGTTGGCAGTAGTGGGCTCGGGCATTGTGGATCGTTATTGGGCTTCGGTCCTTCCGGACGGGCCTGTTTCTAGACTTCTTTTTGTCGTTCCTCGGATCGACGACGGAGGAGACGAGGAATGGAGGAGAGAGAGAGAGAGACGCCGCCACCTTGCATTCACCTCCGTCATCGAAGTGATCAACTTCACTCTTCTTCATCGCCATGGCATCCTTATCGCTCACGCCTCTCAACCTCTCATCATCGTTCTCTTCGAGGCCGACCCTCTTTCCGAGCACGATCGGGCCGCTCGGCGTCGCGGCTCGCCGCCTGGAGAAGAGGCCGAGCGCGGCGGCGGTGAGGGCCGCGGGTGGGGGAGGCGGCGGCGGGGCGAAGTACAAGGGGACCCAGATGAGGGAGAGGCGGCTGAGGGAGATGATAGAGGAGAAGGTGGCGGAGGCGAAGGAAGCGTGCGAGGGGGAGGAGGCGGGGGCGGCGTCGGCGGAGTGCAGGGTGGCGTGGGACGAGGTGGAGGAGGTGAGCCAGGCGAAGGCCCACCTCCGCCTCAAGCTGGAGGTGCTGCGGCAGGATCCCCTCGAGTTCTTCTGCGGGGACAATCCGGAGACCGACGAGTGTCACGTCTACGGCGACGGCGACGACGAGGAGTGATCGATCGGTGACTGATGAATGAAGAGCGAATGTCCGCCGGTGGATGGATGTTGTGCCCCCGACTGTGATTGTGGAAAGCATACCGAACCGGACCCGCACGTGTGTAATGTAATTTTACTTTTTGGGTGTGAATCGTAAGTCGTGTTAATCTCTTGTATGATTTACAAGAAAAAAGAGGATGACGATAGTCGTTTCTGTATAGGATAATTGGGTGTTTGCATTTCCACTGGACGATTGCGTTGTTTTTCCTTCACCTACGGTTTATGCAAAGCTGGAGTTAAGCATCCCAGCGCCCGCCGCCGCAACACACCCCCCCGGCCGCAAAACCACCAAAAAAAAGAGAGAGGGAGAGAGTAAAGAGATTGAAACCATTATCAGATTGACGGCAAAATGGAAATAGAATCGAATGATTGAAGATCGTGTGCACTTTCTGCATCATGTGCACTGCACATTTAACGTGTTCAACTCCGTGCGGTTTATTGCATATGAATCAAGCGAGCGGTTGCCTGCACCCGCTCGCAAGGGTCTTGCCATTTCCCTGGTAATGATCAAATCTAGGTGTGAATCCTTCGCTTGATCGACTTGCTGCTTGTTTGGGACTTCGGCGCTTGAGTTTGGTCGGATTGAATGACTTGTCTCCACTCTAAGGGTGTGTTCGGGAAAACAAAGCCCCTTTGGATAAATAACGGATGTTTGGCAAAAAAATTTTAAATCTCATTTCTTAAAAGCTAGCTTTCAAAAGGCTAAAAGCTCAAAGGTCCAAGATTGTTATGGGCTTTCAACATTCTAGGCATTGCCCATTTCAAGTTTAGTTTAAAACATTTGTTCCAAAACTATTCTCACTTAATTTTTGTTTTTTCGATTTTACTCTTGAGATATCATTGTTTATATTCTTCTCTGTTGAGTCGGCTGGTGTGATTGTGCGTGGCTGCGAGGGGTCGATGACAAGCTAAAGAGAGGCCGGCATGGTTGCAGCTACCCCCAACAACCGTCACGAGCCAGTCACACGACCTTGGCAAGTCACAACAACCCCACATATGGGTCACACAACCTTCGCTGCAACCTTGGTGGCCTTCACAGAGGTTGCAAGACCTAAATCTGGGATTGTTGCCACCTTGGCAAGGGCCACTTGATCGCATGACCTCAAGTGGCCCTTCATGGAGGTCATGCGACCAGGCAGTCCTTGCTGGGGTCATGCAACCCTTGTTGGAGGTCGCCTGATCCCAAACAATCCTCAACGGTGGTCTTCGGCAATTGCCCGACCCCAAGTGGCTTTCACTAGTTGTCTCCAAAGCCCGCCTAAGGCCTTTCAACCTCAGATGTCGGCCACTGACAACAAATTTTGATTGCCAATGGCCGCTTGCCCTTTGTTGGCCAACTTTTTTTGTTCTTTTGATCGAATTTTTTTCTTTTTTTTATCATAAAAGTCCTTTGTAAATAATTTTCCCAAATATTATTTTGCTCAAAAGTACTTCATGATGGACTTTTAGATTATAATTTAACAAACATAATTTTCATTTCAAAAAATCTCTTTAACTTAAAGTCTTTTGTATTTTCTCGGAGGTTTTCCCTCCAAGTTGGAAGTGCTGAAGTTCTTGTGTTCCTTCTCGATCCAATATAGTGAATCAAGCTTTCCGCAAGCTCAGTTTTGGCCCACGGCCTCAGGCCTCCCCTAAGAATTAGTACAGCCCGTCTGGCCCAGACATGTCTCAAATGTCCAGATTCAGTGCCGGGAAATCGCGCATTTGCGTGACCTTGTCGATCTTGCCATACTTGGTCGTGCCCCGTAGCTTTGGATCAACCGAGAGATACATGGAAGCCATCACTACCTTGGTCTTGCACGCCCGGAGTATTGCTGCATGTCAATCAAAAAAATCTCAAGCTGCTTAGAATCCTTCCCTCCAGAGCAAGTCCTTAGTTCTCCCTTCAACAACTTGCGCAATCAATCATGTTATCTGCTCGCACTTGGTACAAATAGTCTCTCCGATGCCGTCCTCGATAACACCCTTTCCAGTTTCCACTGTTCACCACATCATGATAACACCCTTTCCACTGTTCACCACATGATGCGATCTCTCGATGAACTCGATCTGCTCATCGAGTTCCATGAAATTGCGCGAGGCGGCAAGGCCCATCTAGGGCATTCACCTGTTTCAAATTTTCATACATTCGAGTGTTGACCACATTCCAAAGTCTTTCGTTGTAACCCAAGTCCAACCCAAGTTATAATTTAAATGCCATGGTCCATGTATTTGACCCAGTTCAAAAGCCCATGCCACATGTATTATCCTTGATAACAAGTAGTACACAAACTAACTCAAGCTCACGACACCCCGACCCTAAAGGCGCACACATAATTGGCATGATTATTTATAAGAAAATGGACCTAGTTGTATATATAAACGGTACCGGTTATGTTAAACAAGAATTATCGCAATAGGAGGATTGAGTAGTTGAACCCTCAAAGAGCTTTACAGGTACCATCTATCTATCTTAGCATGAGTACACGTTATCTATTTTACCATAAATAGACATTAAGGGTGTTTGAGATGGCGCCATCTAGAAATCACAAAAAATAAGAAAAATATGAAATGTGTAAATACCCCTATCCTATGTTGACGTGCGCTTGACCCGAGCGGCCACGAACACCACACCCTCAACAAGCTCGGATCGAGCCACTGACATTGGCCTTTCCAAAATTAAATCTGCGTTAATCAGAAAAAGCTTCGGCGGTTTAAAAGTTCAGATCTCAACTCAATCAGAATGGAGGCTAATCGAGCATCTAAGGGGCATCGCTCTCCAACCGAGATCGAAAGATCTGTAGTGTACAGCTGAGAAGGCCTCAGAATCGCATCTTTTCGGCCTCAGAATCTCTCGATCGTCCATGTAAATCCCGACGTCCCATAAGCTGAACCCATACGAATTCGACACGTAATACTTCCACGGCCCATGAGCCTTTCAGATCTTGATAGCCCGCCCCTCGTGGATCCATCTCGTTCGCAAAGCTTCGACGATTCGGATGGACATGTATTGATGTGCATACGGACTCAAATTCTCATAAGCAAAAAGACAAAAACGGGTCGCTGTTCACCAATGGACGAGGAGAATCTCGATGACGAGTGAAAAACGCAACCACTGGCATCACAGATCCAATATAATAAGACCCGATTCCTGTCGAAATCCCAAATCCGGATCCAATCCGATGCGTCGGAACCGCGGCGCAAAGCATATTCTCGGAGCATCAGATCGGGGCTTCGTTTAAAAAAAGGAAGGGGCCGAAACGACACGGTAAGGGAGAGGAGCTTGGATCGCGGGATCTCAACGTGCGAAGTTCGTGTGCACTGCAACGTCGAGACTTGACCCGGAGTAGATCGGAGCGAGTCGATTTCATGTGATTTCACGTGGGAAGGAGCCGATTGCTCGTCGGTCCGGACATCCCTTGCGATTGACGACACGACACGATGTCGCGAGAACACTACTTAAATATGTTGTCGGAAAAATGTGGCTTCCGCACCCAAACTTCTAGGTGGCGATGCAGCGGCACGTACGTTTGAAGACCCCACGTGGGGACTGGGAGTGCCTGAGGCGCGAGATCTCGCTAGAACTCGCCAGCCACTCGGTCACGTGTCATCGGAGGGAAGGCACGTAGTAGCCCCAGTGGGCCCCTTTGCCAGCCATGACTTTGTGTCTACTTCTCCATTAAGGCTCCGTGCCTGCAGATGCAGGTATCATATGTAGAGACCAATGAGAAGAAACCCTTCGAACGAATTCCCCCTAATTTTAACATGAAAACTGTACAATTTGACATGTGAAAGAACTAATTTTTCAAAATATCGGGTACCCATAACGTGACTTCGATGTTTCAGTGCTCTTTGGCTATGATTAGGCAACCGAGGGTCTGCTCTCACTTGATATTACAAAGAAACATGCATTTAGACCGAGAGATGCGCGATTTTGAAATCACGAATGTATCGTCGACAAAGATAAACGGACGGAAGATATATTATTATCTTTCTCGAAAATATATAAATATAAATTGATTTGGTCACTATTCACAAAATAAACGGAAACATGAAAATAACCTTTTTGTAAAGTTAATGATAAAAAAAATATTAAGGTATTAGACAAATTTATAAATGGCTTATTTCACTTAATTTCTTCGGTCCAATCTTACTTAGTTACATTATATCGTTTTTTAGTTAATCATAAAGGGAAGGGTCGTGAGGATTATCTCGAGCGACCATCACTTCATATGTAGGTCCATATCATGTCCAATGGATGACGAGTTGCGGTTCCTAAGGGTGAGAACAAAGCCGTTTCGAGTCAAAAAGGGACGCCCCTTGTTTTTCGCAATTACAGCACAAATGAGAATATGATATTGACAGCAATTATCCTTCCACCCACGTGCCCAAATGATGATACCATTCAAGCGTTTTTCTCGCTTGATCAGGGGAAAAAGGAATTAATACCCTTGATGAAAGTAAGATTTTGCTAAGGCATGAAATGAATCTCTCGCAAAGAATATTTGCCCACCTACTATACATAACACGTCATTTATATCAATCTCGAAGAATTTAGAAATAAAAGAGATATTTTGTAATTTGATTTTGAAAAGTTGACATAAAATGAATTGCTCGCAAAGAATATTTGCCCACCTACTATACATAACACATCATTTATATCAATCTCAAATAATTTAGAAATAAAAGAGATATTTTATAATTTGATTTTGAAAAGTTGACATAAAATGAATCGCTCGCAAAGAATATTTGCCCACCTACTATACATAACGCGTCATTTGTATCAATCTCGAAGAATTTAGAAATGAAAGAGATGTTTTGTAATTTGATTTTCAAAAGTCAAATAACACGTGTAAAGTCATAAACATGAATCGTATGTCTAAATTAATGCAAACATAGTAAATACTAAGTCAAGACCGATGGTGTTGTCGGTATAAATAGATCTATTCGTACCGGAACAGATTGTCATTTTTGACTCGTTTTATAAATGTCTAAACAAGTTTTTTTTTCCACATGTTTATGCACGCAATTCCGTTTCTTAAATGCGTCAAACACATCTGGTTATGCCACATGATGCATTTAGCAAGCGTATCGTCCTAGGATTTCAAGCAAGTGACGAAGATAACCAAAGTTACATTATAAGCTTGACACGACATGATTAAACATGAAATGCCGACCCAATAGTTTTTTGTTTAGGAGTCTTGCGAAAGTCTTCTTTGCTTATTTTGCACCCGGGCGCTAATCACGTGCCTCCACTCCCATTCGACGCTGTCACTGAGTACGAACCACTTCAAAATTGTGAACGTCAATTTATATCTACGCATGAATGAATCGGGATCGTCGCATTAGAAAGCAATTTTGGTTCAACACCGAAAGATACTTTTCTCGCGTGCTCGGGCGACCTTGTCTGAGATTGGGGTCTTCTGAGGCGTGAAGCAACGACAGGACAAGACCCAAAGAATAAAAAAGGAACATCGAAGGCGGAAGATGGACGGGGACCATTTTGCGAAATCGAGAGATTCCTCACTGTCGAACGTGTTGCTTCTAATGCATCCACGGACGTATAGATTAAGAGAGCACGAATGTCACGACCTGGTATGACACCGGGGTGGAGAGCGATCGCAGGGACATAGGACAAAGAGTGACTCTTGACAAACTTATAAAATTATGAATGGAGTAATAATGAATCGAATTGTATACCATATGTAAGAAACGGAAAACATGCTGATAAGTTTTGCTTTCGAACTTGGATCGATATAGAACATTTTGAGATGAATAATATATCGGGGGAGTTAATGATAAAAAAGAAAAAAAAAAATCTCGTTGCCAGGACATGAAACTAAGTAAGGCTACAAGGAGAAGTGGCCAAAACCATCATGCTAAGACTAATGACATTGCATGCAACCAGGGGTACAGAGTTAGCCTACGGTTCCATGCAGTGCAGTTAGGAGCGCTAGCTCTATAGTGGGCTTTTCATCCACCTTCACTCATTCCAGGCGCGGGTGGCTACTATACCAACTTACCCGGCGATAGTTCGAGCCTACAAGCACGCCCAAACGTGAAGTGTACATTCTCCATCGTGAGGTCTCCAAATTCCTAATCTATCTTTGTCTTATCAACAAATAAGGAATATGGATGACATCGCGGGATCTCTCACCTCAGGTAATTCTCCCGCCCGTTTCCTCCTTTAAGTCTTTTAAGGACATGCCCGGTCCAAGTAAGGCTACAAGGAGAAGTGGCCAAAACCATCATGCTAGGACTGACGTGTGGAGTGACGCAGCGGTGCTCGAAGCCATGCCCAAAAATCCGATCAAAATGGTCCCTCGGAATCATCGCCCTGTCCTACGCCACTTTCAATTCCGTTGACCGCCACGCCTCTCTTTCAAACCACACCCCCAAAGAAAAAAGAACAGGGAAAATATCCTTCAAAAATAAATTCTCCATTATAAGTTATATCCCCATAAATTTTCACACATCATGCGGTCCACATTTTCAATTTATCGAAGACGGCTTACCCGCGTTAGGAAAATCCATAATTAGCAACCCCTCTCCAGTGAAAATAATTAAACAAATGAATAGCGAGCACAAACAACTTTATATTCAAGCATCGGATTTTGGCCCGCATCTTAATTTTCATATTTGCGACTTTTTGGCAGAAGATTCACGAACCCCAGAATTTTACAAATAGGAAGTCTTCAAATTATGGGAAAAAAAGATTGAAACATTTTCAATTTTTTTTTTGTTACACTGGTAAATGGCGTGTTTGATAAAGTCATGAACAGGTGAAAGGCTTGGACCATTGGGTGCGACCACGGGGTGCATGCGATGATCTTTTTAGCCGTCTCGTGCTCCGTTGTGGGTTGGGTATGGTCCATTTTTTAATTGAACGTGTGGAAGAGCATCGTAATTGAAATGGAAAATCTATATTTGATTGTAAAGGTCGTCTAGTTCGTCCAGCCCGTGTTGAGTAGGTAGCTTCACATCTGGTCAACTCCACTAAATTTAGCTCCAGTCAAATATATGAATAAAAAGAAAGAAAGAGTCCACAAAAACAATTCGATTGCACATGGAATAGAAAATTCGACGGCTTGGGAAGCAGTAGAACGCTTGTCAAATAAGCAATTCACGGTGATTGCGGGCTTAAATTAAGAGAGAGAGAGTGGGGAAGAAAAGAGCCTATGGAGCGCGACGGATGTCGACGGTACCATTTCATTTCGCGAGACGGTTCTAATGTTTGCAAATACGCATTTTTTTTCCATGCCGGTGAATTTTTTAAAGAATTTAAAACTTTTGGAGAATTATTGGTAAAATAAATATACCAAACACCTGACTTTTCGGTAAATTTTTGTTCATTTACTAAAACTTTTGAGAAATTACCTGACTCTATTTGATAGTTTGCGAAGTATCGATTTTTTTTATATTTTATTCACTTTAATTTTTTTAACCAACGCCTTAAATTGTGCCGACCACTATAGAATTTATCAATATTATTTTCATTTAAAATTTTCATGTATTTTCAATTAGTAACTCTAATTTGAGTTAGCTTTCACTGTCGTTTATTTTTATATTTTTTTACAAGCATCTTACATTTATTAACTCAAAATAATTAGTTAACAAAACTTATTTTCATTATCTATATCAGTTAATTTTTAAATATTTTTATGGACAATGAAAATATTTTAATCTTATTCACTTTTATAAGTAATACAAGTAATAAATTTTAGGAAAATATTTTTAGAATAGTTTATTTTTCACCAAACGAATAGAGACTTATATGAATTTACTAACCTCTTTTGTATGGCTTAACAGTTTTTCTCCTATTAGATTATCCACCGATTTTGATTTATCAAACCTCATTTGAGTTACTTACCAACATTTTATTTGATTTCTTTCTAAGAATTATTAACTTTTCTATTGAGTCACCAACTTTTTATTTGCTTTGCTTGCCAACTCATTAAATTAATCTCCAGCAAAAAAAAACTCATTAAATTTATCGACTCCTCTTAGATAGTACCAACTTTAAGTTTGAGTAATTGTCAACTTTTTTCCAACCAAGTTAACAATTAGTTTTGCGTTAACAACTCTTATATGAGTTAGCTACTGAAAGAAAAAGAATTGGATTTGGGAAAAAGTTTTCTTGTATTACGTTTATGTTCTGTGTACAATTACATTGAGCAATTTATAATGTAAGAATGGAAGAATAAAATAGGAAAATTAATGTACATGAATCACTATTTCCTATTTACTGCACTAATCAATGATCTACTAGAATCGATCACAATCAGAATCATCTCTAGGATCTGCAATCTTATTTCCAACAGCTATCAACATTCATCTAATTTCTTTTAAAATATCTAAGTTCTCTTATCTCTACAAAAAAGAACTTATCTAATTATCCACACAAAAAAAATTGTACCATTCTTACAAATGCCTTAAATTTTCCAGTTATTGCATAAAACTACCAGCATTTTTAAGTATCTTATTGATTTCCTCCGATCAAATTACCAACTAATACAAGTTATCATCCCCCACTTAAGTTGCTCAATGTTTATTTGTAACATGCCGCTTGAATACATGCATATATGTTCATCTTCTTTTTTTTTCCTAGACGAGATATCCTATCTTCGACCAAATCATTGAGGCAGGCATAATTTCAATCTGCGAAAACTTACAATTAATAGGGAACCGTATGATCATAATGACATAGCCTAATAATTTCTTCAACCGCGCCAAGCCTCGCTGCTTTTAAGCAAAATATATGTTGTTTTTTACTGTAAGAGTTGAATAAGACATGATCGTAAAAGTAGAAATTGATACGGCAATTTTGTTCTTGTCGAGACCCCACTCCCTGCCCACCGGAAAGTTCGAACCACAGAAAATCTGCAAAAGGTCTGACCACTTTCCGCCCATCTGATCAAATCGAGTTACGAGGACAAAGCGATAAGGCTCGAGGCAGTTCGAGCTTATTAAAGCAACTGTTCCCATTATTATAGCACGGTGGATACTTTTGCGAACTTATGAGCTGTAGACAATGACAAGGACCCATAATTAGGTGAGAATTATGTAATCACTCATAAATTTATTGTTAAAACGTCACTTCAGCTCTAAATCTTTTACTTTTACCAATTCAATTATAAGTTTTTACACGCAATTCCCAAATAATCATTCTGGTCAATTTCCCACAATTTAATCTTCGTTGACCGTCTAACGTAGCACACGGCACATCAGCCATTTCCAATCAAAATTGGCCGGATGAATTACATTAGAATTCTACACAAAAGAACCTGATAAAATTAACGAATTGAAAAGTTTATGGACGAATCAGTATCTATATAATAGATTCATGGGTGTTTAAATAATTTCTCCCCCCACAACTAGGGGTTAGGGATAATATAAAAAAAGTCCTTTAAAATTCGAATAGATTAATTCCGCGAGATACTCCATGGGCGACCTTTGAAAATTCTCATACTTGATCTAGAAAAAGTGTATATCCCCACCTCACCTTTCGGGTCTCCATATACATCTCCTTTACCGAACGAACAGCATGGCCACCGACAGCACGAAGATTAGCTGTACCAACGCTCTCGTTGACGAGGCCCGAACGAGGTAACGCTTCTGGAGATTTTGGACACGGTCAAAACAAATGAATGGAAAGAGTAGTAAAGCACTTCAGCGGTTGGGAAGAGTCCGTCACCATGAGTTTGAATCTTTCGCACTAAATTCATTGGCTCGCAACCATTCTGACCATCCATTAAAAGAGGATCACTCAAGATGAATCGATGTAAATTATTTAGAAGCGGTCGATCTCGGGCGAACGAAATATCGGTTTTGGGGACGTGTGAAAGTTTGTCCACATGCGAGGAATAAATCTGCGTCATGTCGACAGAGATCTAGAGCCGATGAGGACTATTCCCGAGTCCTAATTAAAGTCAATTATTGATTGCTTTACGATTGGATCCGGATTCAGTCAATCTTAAAAATCACCTAAAAGATGTAATTAGGTGGGGATTTGGGAATCGAGGTTCGGGATTCATAATGTTTCGCGACCCAACTCGCGCTCGTCAAAACGGAGATGGCTTTGACTTTTCGAGGCCGCGGAGGGGCAGAGGAGGGGACGGTCTTGAATATTTCTAATGCCGTGTCTTGTCGCCGAGCAGTTGGGCTGTCGTGTTGATTTGGAGGTGGGCACGGCGGATCGAGAACGCGAGATTAGAGAAGGCGGCCGAGCGAAATTTCATTACACCGATCATATAAAATTTAGGGGGTTCGAGAGGATCAATATTATAAAAAGGCAGGAACTATTGCAAGACACGGGAGAGGAAATTTGTAGATGATGCTTGAGTAGAGTGATGATAAAAATCGACAGGCTGGGCCTTTCAAATTATTATATTTATTCCTTTGTCTTGATACCTGTGATTAGATATTACGTCGTGAATTCAAAGAATAACCTGATCACATGTCTCGTTAGAACATGCTTTCTTTTTTTGTTACATCATGGGATTGCTCAGGCTAATTTTCACATAGTGTAATTCATTTTTCTCTCACTTCCGATATAATTTTGAATTCTTTTTAGTTTTGTCGAATAGTTTTGAATTGTTGAACTTGGTAATTTTAGAACTATTTTTTTTTTTATCTATAGTGTAATTCTCGAATTTTGTCAATTTCGCACAGTCTTGTGAATTTTGAGATCACGTTTGATCCGGAGCTTAGCACTTCCTACCGTTCAAAGCCTAAAATTCAGTCAAAGAATACAATTCGAGTGTACTTTTAAAATAATCCGATACTGGATAAACAAACAGAAAAAAGGAACGTATGGATAAAAAAAATTGAAAGATGGTAGGGTGAAACGCACGACAGCCGTCGATGCGGGCTCCTGTCGGCAAGATTTTAGATCCAAGAGCAAGCGAACGAGTGAGAAAGCAACGCTTTGTACATCGACAGGGAATGGTACAAAGAAAGGGTCGGCACTAAATACTATATTTCATCATGTTCATGCCCGGCAAGAAAAATTGAATGAGAGAACATGTGAACATGAAAAGGGCAAGAAAAAAAATCCTCTAGAGGAAGACGAGCCGAACCACCACCGGACGACGACAGTCGGCGGGTCCCGCCGATGCCCACAAGCTCCTTACCCCCTCCAAATGATGAGGGAGAGAGAATATATAAGATTAAAACGTGCGACTTTGGAGTTTGGACCAATGATCATCCGAGACGTAAACGTCGTTGTACCACAAGATAACCCTCTCCTCGATTTTTTTTAGAGAGATGGCCTTCGAATCTCCGGAGGCCCCGACATCACAAGAGAGGATTTATGGTGTTACTACGTTATCCCATAAGACAACCCTCTCCTTGGCCCACCGGTCCTGAGGTTTCTACCTGCCTAATGTAGATCAAAACGCGATGAATCATCCCAGTTCAAATCCGGACCGTTAAAAAGGGATTCATATAATTCGTGTAACTTTCCTTTGTAGTCTCGAGGTCCTTATTGGAAAATCAACGCAGATCAGAAGGCGATGAATCGCCCCGATTCAAATCCGGACCGTTAAAGATGGGATTGACATCATTCGCGTGACTTTCCTTCGTAGTTCTTGAGGTCCTTATTGGCAAATTACAAAAGGGAAAGTCCTCATCCCTAAAAACGCCGGACCTTTCTGGCTTTCTGTGTAATATTGCTGACACCGAGAGAGCAGAAAAGGCCAACCCTCTGTCACGCGTTTTTCGCGTCGGGGCCCACCAAGGACCATCCTCTAACTGAAAGCTCTTTTGACATTATCTCCGTCCCTTTTTTCTCGTAGGGAATTACGGATGCTTAAATCAGTAAAATTAGGAAAATTAAATTTATGGCGGAGAAAGGGATTCTTAGGATTTCCGAACTCGTTTGGTTTGAATGAGATTTTTTTTTTGTCAGTATTTGAACGAGGATTCGAGAGTTTTTTTTTTGGTCGGTGGATTCGAGAGTTTAATATATGCAGAACTGCCTGTTTTCCAACAAGTCTGGTTAAGCATATATTTAGTATGTAATTCGATTTTCAAAATATTGATTATCACGGAATATAAGTTTCCGTCTTATGGTGCCTCAATTGAGTAGACCTAGTTGGACTCGTGGACACAGTCACACAGTGGCCTGATAAGCCAAGGGAAAAGGAAAAGTCTACAGACTCGTATTATTTTGCGAAAAAATGAGTAATTTGAAAAATATATTTTTTAAAATAATTATTTTTGTCACTTACAAAAATAAATGAACAAAAAAAGTTATCGTTCACAAAAAGATTTAAATATAAAATTTTATCAATAATGAAAATATATTTTAATAACTAGTTATTTCAAATAATACAATCAATCATTTTTAAAAAAAGAGGGTAAATTCTTCATTTTTTGCTAAATAAATTGAGCAAATAATTCATTTTTTATGCTCGACGTGTTCAACTTGGACTGCCTCTATCCAGGTTCGACCAATTTTGCATCGAAAGTCAGTGAACCCATGGGTGAATCTGAATGGTCATTATCAGGCACGACACTAGATCCAATCTATTTAGGTTCACCCATTAATGGAGTCTAATGAGTTTGTTTCGGGACCATGTATTATTTGGTCACTTTTAGTATATATGCTTTTTAACTTCGGAATATGTGTAATCCACGTAAGCTACTTTAGCACGAGTCGAAGTTGCCTATTTTAGACTAGTTGATTGACTTCTACTTTCTATTTTACATAATTCCTATGACTCGCATGTTTTGAAATATTTTTATAATAATCCAAAACTCCTTATATTTTTACAATGCTTAAATTGTCCACAAGTGAATTCATATATAACCTTTTCTTTCCATAGTTTCCTGAAATACAAATAATATTTTGAATTTCGACTGAATTTTGGCCTTGCCATAAATGTAAACGAACAAGCCCTCGCGTTCCCATGATAGCTGAGTCTTATCAAGCTCGCTTTGACGTGTACATCAACCCCATCTAACATCACTTCTGTCGATGCGTTAGCGGTGCCTAGTCTTGTTCTAGGTTGCTTTGATTGCAACGAAATCGACGAGTCCTTTGGCATGCGCCGATCCTCATCACTCTCCAATTTATTTCAATTTTAAAGATTGTGCCAATTATTGGGAGAAAGAAAGTCCACGCCAATCATTAAATACATATGTCCCGTTGTTCTCGAATTTAAGTTAGAACAACTTCTCGTGTGCTTATTTTCAATTCATCACATTGAAAAAGTGCACATTTTGTGAAAAAAATCAACGAATGAAATTATAGAAACTCAACATATTCCGACTATGACATGGGTGGATAAGTCGTTGGATTCTCGAAAGATGACCACGATATCTCGGGACAAGCAACTTCGCACACGGCTTTTCATACTTCAAAAAAGAGAAAATAAAAATTACGAACGACTAATAAATGCAGATAAAATGTGGCTTGTGTCGTGTTGAAAAAGGGCGTTGGCTTAGTGAATTAGTTCGGAGGCTTACGGATCCCCACAAAACAAAAACGCTGTGGGAGAAGCTACAATGTATGTACGTACGTACGCGGCCCGCTACTTTCGATTGTCTTTCTCATGAACAAAAAAGGAGATGGCAACATGAAGTGACCGCTTAACTAATTAATTGTATTGCCCGACTCAGTTACGTTTTATCCTTTCGCCTAATCAAGACAAGAACCCCAGTAGTAGGGGCTCTGATTGTACGCTTTTCAGGCGGATCACACGGTCTATAATCCTAGGATCGATCAACCTAAAGCTGTCGGAATTCACTTGACTTTCCCGCCACCATCCGAAGCCTTCTTTTCTAAGCTGGATTTCTACTCCAAATTATTAATCCTTTCGAAAGCGACACATCCTTGATGGACTCGCGTGAGTAATCATATATGGTACTAAATACTCGATAAGTAGAAAGTTATCGACAAAATTACTCTTGATGTCGAAATTATAATTTTCACATTTTTATTCGAGTGATCAAAGCTATGAAATCGATCCAAACTTTCCATTTTTTATTTTCCCTAATTCAGTAGGACATCGAATGCCAATAAAATCTCAATTCCTTCTTATGCAAATTTGCAAAAATTCCATCAGTAACGAGGCGCAATAAGATCCTAAATATCTATGTAGACAAATCATGATCGATGGGCAAAATTGAAAAGAAGGAAAAGAAAGGCGTTCACGAAATGCCTTTTTTTTGTTTTGTTTTGTCAATGGAGTAGCGTGGGGATGTTTCTCTTTCATGATCGATGGACAAATGCCTGGGGTGGTGAGGGTGGCGAACCAGGGTCCGCCATAGCGGTCGCCTCATCTCCTCCTGTCGTGCGATGTGGCGACCCTCGTTCACACCTAAACCGAGTCATGATGATGGGAGAATTAACTTCTTGCCATTTTGCCTGACGTCACCTGTGACGTCCAGAAAGGACTCCACCTTCCCCAAAATAGGCATTACTTCCCTCCTCCTGATTATTGATAGCCATATTTTAAGGAAAAAAAATAACATAAATTGTGCGATGCCTCTCCTACTTTAGATCTAACTTTTAGATAGAAGATTATTGCCAGATATTAAGGGGAATCATGCGACGAAGTCGAATTTACCTAGCAACAAATCACTAATGGAGATACCAAAAATTATCTGCGATTTTTAATTATAGCACGCATCAGGACCGAAAATTATCTCGCGATTTTCAATTACAGCACAGATCGGGACGAATTAATAATTCGAATTTTCTTTTTTCATATTTTTCTATATCCTCATCCTTTTACTACTCGAAAGAGGAGGAGGAGGAGAGAGGAGAGAGATGCGGTGAAAGGAGAAAGGCGTCAAACAAGAAGAGTGAGCGGTGCTGTGCGTGTGTATTTATTAGAGTTCAAAATCGACGCAAATCCACGTAGAGAAAATCTCCCCCTCTCTCCTCCCTCCCCATTCTCTCTCCTCCCAGCTGTTGCCTCTCCGGTTCCGTCTCTCTCTTTCTCTCTCTTCCCCCGATCGCCATTCCGATTCCGTCGACGGAGCTGCAGCGATCTCTGCGGGGGATTGGCTTCGCTGCATTGCCCTCCTGTGCGGTGGATCTCGCTCCCCGTCCGGCGCACCGGCGCGCTCCAGCCTCCGATCTGTAAGTGTCCCCCCGATCTCGCGCCTTTACTTTTCTTTCCTTTCGCCTCCTCGTTCGAGGTTCGTCGCGCGAGGAATTCGATCTCTCGCCGCCGTTAGAATTCGCCGACGGCCTGTAGAATTTCGGTGGAATTCCGTGCTCGGTTCTTGAGTCGCTGCCCCTCCGTGTTTTTGTTTTTGTTCTTTTTTTAAGAGATCGCGCGCGTGAGCGAGAATGACGGGCGACGTCGACGCGCCCCGCGAGGCGTCCGTGGAGGTCGCGCCGGTGAATGGCAAGATCGACGAGAAGTGCGGGGCGGACGCGGGAGCGCAGCAGGATCTGGTGAAGAGCGTCGGCGATTGCAATGGCGTGCCGCGCCGCCGCGAGGAGGAGGCGGCGGTCGATAATGGAATCGAGAATGGCAATGGGAACGGCGAGGACGATGCGGATGGCGCCTATGTTTTCGTCAAAGGGAGCGAGGCTGTCGGCGAGGGTGTCGGCAATGGCTTTGCTGGTACCGATCTGAGGGAAGAGAGCGTGGAGGCTAAGGCGAGTGATATTGATTTGGGGGGCTCGAAAGTTGGTGCTGAAAACGGTAATTGTGATGTCGAGCAGGCAGCTGTTAATAGAGAGAATGGACATAGGGAAGGTAAGTTGGTGAATGGAGAAAATGGGGACCGTCATTTTGACGGCAATATTGTTGTGAACGAGGTTGAATTAGTGGACCAGGAAGGTAATGATGCGCATATTAAAGAAAACAATGGGGGGACCTTGGTTGATGAGGTCGAGACCGATTCAGCTCATGGCAAAGTTGTTGACCTTAACGATGGTGAGTGTCATGTTGAGGATCATCTTATGGACAATGGCACTGGAACGGAAGATTCGCAGGGTGAATTCATCAAGAGCACACTGGCTGGCAGTACTTCAGCTGAAGAGCAAAATCATGAGGCAGATACTTTGGAATCTGCTCAATTGAAACAGCACGAAGGGGAGTTTCACATTGAAAAGCAACTTGCGGCGGAGTCCTCTTTAGATGTATCAGATGAATTCTCAGCATCATGTGATGCAACAGATGTGGCATCCAGAGGCAACGCAACATTTGAAGTCCCACAGGCTGATGAAGCGGACTCTTCTGGACAAATGGGTGGAGATCAGAAGTCCTTAGAGGTGGAGCCCTCTCTAGAGATTTCAGAAGAACTTTCAGGGTCTTGTGATGTAATTGTTGTGGCATCTGAATGTGAGAGAACATCTGAAGTTCCACAGGCTGACCAAGCAGACTCTTCTGGTCAAGTGGACGAAGATCAGAAGTCTGAGTTAAAAATGGAGGATTCTTGTGAGGTTGAGGTCCTCAAGATTGATGATGGGGCTGGTGACGAGGATGAAAAGGTTAAGGAGGAAAGAAAATCATGTCCAGACATAGAAACAGAACAGAATCATGAACCCAAGAGAACATTTGAAGTCCCACATGCCGACCAGACGGACTCTTCTGGTCAAGTGGATGAAGATCAGAAGACAGAGTTGACAATTGTGGATTCTGGTGAGGGTGAGGTCGGCAAGATTGATGACGGGGCTGGTAACAAGGGCGAAAAGGTTATGGAGGAGAGAAAATCATGTCCAGACATAGATACAGAACAGAACCATGAACCTGAGAGAACATTTGAGGTCCTACAGGCCGACCAGGCGGACTCTTCCGGTCAAGTGGACGAAGATCAGAAGTCTGAGTTGAAAATTGAGGATTCTTGTGAGGGTGAGGTCCTCAAGATTGATGATGGGGCTGGTCAGGAGGATGAAAAGGTTATGGAGGACACAAAATCATGTCCAGACATAGAAACAAAACAGAACCTTGAACTTGAGAGAACATTTGAAGTCCCACAGGCTGACCAGGCGGACTCTTCTGGTCAAGTGGACGAAGATCAGAAGTCGGAGTTGACAATCGTGGATTCTGGTGAGCGTGAGGTCGGCAAGATTGATGATGGGGCTGGTAACGAGGATGAAAAGGTTGTGGAGGAGAGAAAATCATGTCCAGACATAGATACAGAACAGAACCATGAACCTGAGAGAACATTTGAGGTCCTACAGGCTGACCAGGCGGACTCTTCTGGTCAAGTGGATGAAGATCAGAAGTCTGAGTTGAAAATTGAGGATTCTGGTAAGGGTGAGGTCCTCGAGATTGATGACGGGGCTGGTCAGGAGGATGAAAAGGTTATGGAGGAGAGAAAATCATGTCCAGACATAGAAACAGAACAGAACCTTGAACCTGAGAGAACATTTGAAGTTCCACAGGCTGACCAGGCAGACTCTTCTGGTCAAGTGGACGAAGATCAGAAGTCGGAGTTGACAATTGTGGATTCTGGTGAGCATGAGGTCAGCAAGATTGATGATGGTGCTGGTAATGAGGATGAAAAGGTTATGGAGGAGAGAAAATCATGTCCAGATGGAGATACAGAGCAGAACCATGAACCCGAGAGAACATTTGAAATTCCACAGGCTGACCAGGCGGACTCTTCTGGCCAAGTGGATGAGGATCAGAAGTCAGAGTTGACAATTGTGGATTCTGGTGAGGATGAGGTTGGCAAGATTGATGACAGAGTTGGTAACGAGGATGAAAAGGTTATGGAGGAAAGCATTTCATGTCCAGACATAGATACAGAGCAGAATCCTGAACCTCGAGTGATTTTGACTAAGGACTTTGGTTCAGACAAGGAGAAATCATCGACGAATATGGGTGATGATTCTTCTTCAGAAGCAGCCCCAGAGGAAATTAGCATGAAATCTAGTGAGTTTGCTACAGCAGAATCGAGGGCTGGCCCTTTTTCTGATGATACTGGAGATGTTGAGCCAACTGCCACTGCACCTGATCCTATTGCTTCCGAGAATGCCAAGCATGAGGCTGTGATGGACGCCCTTGATGCCAGTCAAGAGATAAATGAAGAGGCTCATGCCTCAGAGAACACTGAAAGCACCCCTTCCTCAGCCGGTTGTGTCAATGTACCTGTTCAAACTGGTAAGGGTTTTCTCATCTCGGCTAATAATGATTTTGTTGGAAATAGATGGTAGGAAAAAGACTGCAACTTGACTAATTATGTTTCTTCTTTGGCTATTAATAATGTGAAACTAATTGCAGAACTTGAAGATGTGAATTCTGAAGAAAAGCAGACTGGCATTCCTCAATGTGTTAATGCCGATTTGGAAGTCAGAGAAGAGAATGATTCAACTGTAGTAGATGTAACGTCAAGTTGTTCTGCTACTAATTTAAGTGCAATTACAGAGATCTGTTTTGGCTCCATCGGCCAGAAAGAAATATCTTCCATTTCTTTGGACCACATTAATGCAGAGCCAAAAGTTTCAAATTCTCAGTCTGCTGGAAGCCATCATACCCATACTACAGAATGCCCTTCAAACAATACAGCTGAATATGAAAGTTTTGCTGCTCAAAATAGCAAATCGGGACTAAAGAACGAGCTGGATGCTGTATTGGATGAGAAGAGAGAAGATCAATCCACCATTGAGAATGATAAACCGGCATTTTCACGACCAGAAGGTGTTGATGTAGTTGCCCAGAATGATGCAGCACTGGCAGAGGTTTCTAGTATCCCTGCTTCTGAAGAACAGAATGTTGGCAGTGAGGTGGAAAAGAAACTATTTAATTTTCTCGTAAAGATTCCCCGATATGATGACGAAAATTCCAAACAACAGATCAATGAAGCTCAGTTGCAAGTGACTGAGAAGACACAAAGTCGTGATGCTATTCAAGCTGAAATTCAGATTATAAAGGTACAAACCCTTTTTACATCACATAACTTTCTTGTCAATCTCTTCCCTAAATTTTCTCTCTCTGATATTATTTGATTGAACCTTCTACGGCTAGGCTGCTTGCAAGGCGCACAATGACAAAGTTGATGATGCCTTATCTCAAGAGAATGCTGCACGAGAGTTGTTCAAGTCTAAAAGGGATGAAATAGAGTCTGTTCAATCTGTTATTAACAAGGTGAAGAATGCAATTACAGTGGGTGACTATGATGTGAGGGTAAGTGGTTACTCTTGCTCCAAGCACCAACTCCTAGAGTCATGAAAGAAAATCCAGAGAGAGGGAGAGAACTGGCAGAGGGAAAAAGAAAAATACTGTGTGGATCTTTTTATGCATTTTTTAACGTGTGGTGTCTTTATTTTCTGCAGATACAGGGTATGGAACAAAAGATACAGCATGAAACCCTGCCTTTAAAGGAAGAAAAGCAATTGGTCCGTGATATTAAGCAACTAAAGTATTCGCGAGAGCAACTTGCTAATAATATGGGAGGGCTTGATGAACTTAAGCTGGCTTTGGATCAAAGAGAGCAAACTGAGGAGCAACTGAAGGTATCCTGTTTAATAGCCTCGAATGACTTTTTTGAAGTAGGTCTGGAAGTTTTTGTGCACTCAGTGCATTCTCCCGTGTTTGGTGTCTGTGAGGCACGGAATGCTAAATTGTGAAGTTTTATGTGCAGTCTCTCAGGAAGGAAGCAGATTTGCTCAGAGAAAACGTTTTAAAAGCTGAAGCAGTTACGAAATCTGCTAAGAGAAAATACTCCGAAGAGAGAGAGAAGCATCGTGAATTGCAGGTTCGGTTTAGAGATGCAGATAAAGTACGCCAAGAGGCATATATTCATCTAAAGAATTTAAGGAAGCAATCATATGAGAAGGTATGTGATCTTCATGTTCTCTTTCATGACATTTCTCCAGTCTTGCTGGTCTGTTGATTAATATTTGCCGAACAGACAGCAAATAGATAATATCACGACAAGCTTCATGATGACAATAGCCTTTGAAACCAAGATCTTGACAAATTGGTATCTGAAAAAGGCTGCCAATTTTAGTGAAATATTGTTTACACTATATTATTCTGGATTGGCAGAACAAGTACTTCTGGAATTACAAGGATGATGTGAAGATGTCGATTGATCTGGCGTCAAAGGGCGATAGGGAGGCACTCTCTCGGTTCTGTATTGATCAAGTAAAGTGCATTTTATTTTGTCATTGTCCTTATTATCCAGATGATCCACCCTGGCTTTGACCCTCAATGATGTTGATAATTCTTCAGGTGGAGACGGTCATGGAATTATGGAACAAAAGTAATGATTTTAGGGAAGAGTATCTTAGATGCAATGCCCCTAGAACGTTAAGGAGACTTGGCACAGCTGATGGTCGTTCCCTTGGACCTGATGAGGCGATGCCTGCTATTCCTGTAAATCAAACAGCAGTTAAAGATAAGTCCATGTCTGCTCTTCCAAGTATAGAGCAAGAAAAGGTACCCGTTGTTGTGGAAGCTAGACTGGCAGCAGATGATAAGTTACCCGTGAAAGAGGTGGAGCAAAAGAAACAGAGAGCCAAGAGTAAAAGTTCTGCAAAACCTGTTGCCCAAGTGGAGGACTTGGTAGCAGTTTCAAGCAGAGATGTGGTTGACGTGGAAATCGAAGAGCCCAAGCTATCAAAGGAGGAAGAGGAATTGGCGAAGAAGGCGGAAGAATTGAGGAAGGCAGAAGAGGCTGCCATTTTAATGGAGCAACGGCGATTAGAGGAAAAGGCCAAAGCTAAGGAGGCTCTGGAGAGGAAGAAACGAATTGCTGAAAGAGCCCAAGCAAGAGCTGCTTTGAAGGCGCAGAAGGAAGCTGAGCAGAAGGAGAAGGTAAAGTGTTTCAATATCACCTTGCATAGAGGGTAGTTCTCTTTCTGATACCAAGATTCTCACTGCCTCATATTCTTGTGCAGGAAAGGGAGAAGAAGGCAAAGAAAAAGGAAAGGAAGAAGAGCGGAGGCGCCATTGCGATGCCTTCAGATGCTGGCATTGAAGGAGAAACCGCTTCGTCCTCGGAAGCGACTGCCGAGGCTTTAGCAGATTTTGATGCTAAAGACAAGCCTGCAGCAACGGTGAAGAGACCTCAAAAACCGTTGCATTTCGTAAAACAGACCAAAGTAAAGCCCATCCCTCCCCCTCTTCGCAACCGAGGCAAGAGAAGAATGCAGCCCTGGATGTGGGCCGTCCTTACTGTGGTGCTTGTTTTTGCCCTATTTTTGGTGAGCAATGGCTGGAATCTCTTCTAATCGGGGATCGGTAGTTTGGTTTTACGAACGTGCATCTCGACTTCGGCTTACGTGAGGTTTCATCAGGTATTTTATAGGTATGATATACACAGGTGATTCTTTTATATATTCAGGGAGGGTTTTGAGCTAAATTCGTGTTCTTTTTTATTATAAAGAGGCTTTATGGCCTTCACATACAGCAAATAGATTGGTTGGTCTGTTTCTCTTGTTAGTATTTATTACTATAAGCAGATATTAAAAGGAACAGAAAGTGTTTGCTTCTATTTGTTATGATTCTGAGCTAATAATTCTGGTGCCTCTCTCTTTCTCTCTCTCTCTCTCTCTCTCTCTCTCTCCCCAATGTAAAAGTTTCAGCTGAACGCAACAATGACGCTGGTATGCGAGCCTTCAGCTGTCTCGCTGTTATTGGCCACATATATAGGGCACAATCACTTAAAGAACATTCATTCATCATCTGTTGGCTGGACATACACGTAAATGTGTTAAGGGTCCTGTAAACGGCTGCTTTTGGGACACTTGTTTAGTATACTTAAGTCGCAATCCTTATGTTAACAAAATCCATATCATTAATCGTTTTACTATCCAGAGTAGCTTTTGTCGTCCTAGAAACTCCTTCCTCTTCAAGCTGGTCCATTCTTAAACAATGGCAATCCATTCTTGAAAAAACATAGGCGGCCCTTTTGCAGACTTGGCCAATAGAGAAACTAGTCCGGCAACCTGAGACAAAGCCAAGCCACGACGCATATTTGCAGTTCTTATCCCTCTCTCTTCTTCTTCTTCTTCTTCTTCTTCGGCTGTCTCGCCTCCCCTTTGGTGATATTCTGAACCAATGCTTCCCCAAGCCCTTCACCGAGGCTCTCCATTAGCGATCCAATAAAGCTGGAAACCACTCGGGAGGCCACCCGAGCTGCAGTCCCGAGCATGCTTGTTCGCTTCTCAGGTTCTTTGATGCCATAATCGTAGAGTCCGTTGATGATGCTCTTAGCGCAAACTGCGTGGAGGTAGTAGCCGCAGGCCGTGCATCCGTATACTCGGCCTGACCTCCTCCTCTTGCATTCCCCGCAGACGAAACCAAGGTCCGCACTCGATGAGGCCGCTGGTGGCAGAAACTGCAGCGTGTGAGGATGGTTCGAGATGACGATTTCCTCCGGTAGCATCATGCAGCACGGGTGCATCTGGAAACTACAAGTTCCGCAACGGAAAGCGTAGCCCTTGATGGGTATCCCACAAATATCGCACCTCGATTTTGCTATTCCACTTTTCGCTGCTTGAAATTTCCAGCGCAAAGTCAATGACATTAGGCCCAAATGAAGTATTAGCTAACATGAAAAGGAGAGAAAAACTTGCCGAACCATTTCTTTTTTCCGGGATAATTTTGATGAATTTCTAACTTCGCTTAAAGAGAGCATTATCCCAAGTTGGGAACTAACAGTTTGCACCTCGAATGAAAAACGTATGATCATTCGACAGAGCATATATCACCTGGCTGTCCCAATTCTACATGCAAGTCCTTCTATAGATGCGTCATCTCGCTAACAAAAATATTAACTACACGACTCGATGGCCGTTCCTGATATGAAAGTGAAAGTAGAGCAAAAGCCAGCCGTAAGCAGGATCCAAAGACGTTGAAATCCAGTACGATTCGATGGTCATCAACGATTACATCCGATCTAGGTTTACTTTCTCGAAGGTACTAACGTGAAGTCTTGATGGAATGGGCTACCGAGTGCAATTCACGACCAAAGTTCACTGGTACTTTCCTAAATCCCCCAACTTACGTATTTATTGTGGAGTCGGGCGGCACTCTCCCAGGCCTTCTCCTGGGTCAGATAGACAGATTGAGGGATAGTTGAGAGTGCTACTCTTTTCCCGGGATAATCAGGAAAGACTCGCCATCAACGTAGTTCGCGCATGTAAAGCTACTCGAGCATAAGGGTGTGGCCGGCGGCCTGTGGAACGTAATTTCTTGGCTTACCTCTCGCGCGCGAATTGTACTCTCGAGTAACTCCTACGTTTTGTTATATATGTAGCTGGTCAGCTACAGAGTGCAACATGTGTGTGGGTTGCACATGAATAACAACAACAATTCACCTGGCTTGGAATGGAAATAGAGCTCGTGCTGGTGGTGGAATGGATGGTTCTTGAGGACCTGATTAGGAGAGTGCAGGGCACAGAACTCGTGCAGGTGGAAGTCGCATGGCTGGCACGTGTATCGCTTGCCCGCGCCATACTCTAGGCACCCGGCGCACTTGAAGAGGTCCGGCAGGTTGATCTTGGACAGGTAGTGCTGCGGGTGGCTGTAGTGGTTTATCTCCTCCCCAAAAAACAACTGTGAAGACATCTGACTAGGATCCGAATTCACACTCGGATACTCGATCAGAGGGGGCGACCTCGGGGTGAATGTCGTCCACGACGACGAGGGCAACGCTGTCGTCCGGGGAGGAGGAGGGGAGGGAAGTTTTTCCGTGGATGGAGACCCCTTGAGGCTGTGTGTTCTGGACTTGATCATGGACTTTGCTCTCAACATGGTGATGGAATGTGCGAAATTCTCTCTGAACTAAAAGTGGGGGGGTTTGCAAATTGGAGAACAGGGAGGAGAATATTTTTATATGGGAGAGGAAAAGAATGGTACTGTTTGCAAAGAAGGAACCATGCACAAAGAGGATGCCAGTAAGACCATCTTTTGTTTGGTTTATTTCCATGTGCTAAGTATGTTGCCACAACTTGTTCCTCCTATTTGATGGAAAAGACAAGCAATTCGAGAGAAAGGAGCGGATATCTACTCGATCGAGCAATATATTCTTCGTATCCCGATCGATTACATTATGTGTTTGGTTTCCATTCGGATGATTCTCCATACATTCTACCAGTCCCTTACAAGAGATATGTAGTGAATCTCATCTGCAGAAGAAGTCATTCTGGATGTAACAATCCTTGAACCTAGGACAATAGAGGAAACAACAAATTTGAAAGTTATGGCACACTTTAAAAAGAGAGAATGAAATTATCTGCCACCTATGATTCAATCATTGACTAAGCATTTTCATTTGATCTTGATTTTTTATTTAATTTCCAGAGCACTTCCTCAAGAATTTCAGGAAATTTCCTATTTGGACCCACATTTATTGCCTGTGAAGCCAATTATAGTTTCAAACTGTTGGAATTTAACTAAAGAAAGTATGTGTGTCTATGAACCTTTTTGCTTTCTTTTCAAATACTTCTATTGGAATAATTAAATATCAAACTGCACATTTATTTAATTTTTTTTAGAACAATGGATAGTTATCCTACAAAATCTCATATAATCCCAAGTTCAAATATTTCCAAGACCCGATTAAATATTTCCATGCTTAGACTAGACTAAATGTAATGTTAAATCGCGATTCTAATATAGTTGAAGTGGTTCCATAAAATCTCATAATTTTCCCAATTCATGAGAGAAGGGAATTCCATCATTTCTTGGTTTTCCACATTGTGGGCGGCATCTTGTGATTTTCTTCCGCTTTAAATGGATGCCCTTTTCTTTTGCAACATCTTGACTTGGGGTGATCGATGCCCAATAATTAATTTGTGTTTTACAAGCGATTCCCTATGTCTGTGCTTTTAGTTCGTCATACCAGGAAAAATACCACTAGGAGGCAAATAATAGGATGGAAAAGAGAGATATTCCGCCATTGATTATTGAGAAAATTTCAACGTATCCCTCGAATCGATCAGCCTTTTTCAAAAAGACCTTCCAAAGCGGCGATTCTCTATAAAAAAATCTTTCGAAGCGGGACGATTTTTAGCGGACAAAATCGCCCTTGTCCGATGGTAAAAATTGATCCCGTCATCTGCGCACGGTCACCGGAAGCCGGAAGGTGCTTGTTGATTGCCGGCGATGAGGTGGAGGGTCTATCGGAACATGGCGGTCCGCTTCGGAGGGTGTTCCGAGATAAGTGCCATTTTGAGGGGCCGCTTGAGGAAAAAATCGCTCGATTTGGAGGGGCTTTTTTCAAATTTTCTCGAGTACGGTGTGGTGTTTCGTCAAGCAATATGATTTTAGCTTTGATTTTTGTCCCTCGAAAGATGTCGTGATGATTGTCTCGCGTGTAGACTTTTAAGGTCCCATATTCCTACAGACTTCCTGCTTTTCATGGAGAATATATGCACGAGAATAGAAATCGTGAAGGACCTCGAAGAGGAAAATGACAGAGCACAGGACTACTAGAGGGATCAAATCCGATGTGTCGAAAAGATGAAGTAGGAAGACACGTAACGTCCCAATTAACTTATAACAAACACGCTTCGACATCTCGAGTGGTTATTCTCATGTACGAAATTTGTTTGGGCTCTTCGGGCATTTAAACCATTGATTATCAAGCGTGATTCAGGCCCAACACACATTGGATAATCGCGAGTGACGCTCATTTTCTATACTTTCGAGGCGACCTCGATAGAATGCGCAAGTGTAGTGATTCAAACTTAGGTTTGAAGCAAAAATAACAAAATCATTTTATCATTTTAACAACCCTGATATTAAAAACTGAGGTGGTTTGTAGGGAAATAATAAAAAAAGGGCTTACGCAGACAGTTTATGGAATAAGAGTAATTTGTTGTCGGGGAAAGGGAGGAAAATTGATCCATGAACAGGAGCCATCGATGAAGCATAAGCGATTCGGGCACCTCTCCCCTCTTCTTCTCTACCCTTTCAAAACGCTCCCATACAAGAGCCAGATCTCTTCCAAGCGCGTATGCCATAACCAGAGCTCTCCAAGAATGGTGTCAGGATAACTCTCTTTCGCTTATGAACTGCTTTCTAAATCAGCAACTTGCTCTCTATTCGTTTACGCTGCATATGGCTTGCTTTCGTTTCGGCGGGTCCTGGAAGTTTCCTGGCGTGCCTGGACAGGCTGCTGTCGCCGGTTGGGGGAGATCCTCCTCAGGCGTCGCCTGGGGCGGCAGTGGCGTGTGAAGGTGGCTTTGAGGGATAGGGCGGCTATTTTGGAGATGGCTGGCCGGGATTCCTGCAGGACAATTCGGCTTGAAATCGGCAGCTTCATGGTATTTTGTTACCGCGGTGGCGGCCTGTTCAGTATCGTCCTCTTGGGGCACACGGCGACCACGGCGACAGAACATCATGAAGTCCCCCAATTTTCAACCAGAGTTGTCCTCCAGGAATTCTTGCTAGCCATCTTCAAAATAGACATTCTGTCCCTCCGAAGTCACGTTCACATGCCACAAATCACCTTCAAAACAATCCGATGTTGGTCCGTGAACAAAGCAGAGAAGCAAGAGGTAATCACCGTTGTACCATTAGCAATCCAAGTTCAAGACCAAAAGGATTCTTCTCTTCAGACAGTGAATACTATCGATGCACGGATGCTTGAACTGAGCATGCTCGAGTTAAGCCATATCCCTGTTTTTAATTTATCTGACCGCACGACACTGAGTAATTTAAAGAAATTCAGGTGTTGTGCATTTGCCGGTTCTCCTCAATACTCCCTGGAATAGGGAGCCAGGTTGTGTACTTGAGACATGATCGAGTAGTGCATGACTGCATCCGTTTAGATTCCATGCCTGGTTTTCTCGATAGTTCGATGTCTAATGTACCTCGATAAGTATGCACGAACAGGTCTTAGACGCTCCATCAGCGGCTTCTGCGAAAAAGCAATACAGTGGTTTCTTTGTCATTTCAATCAAAGATCCAGGTAAAAGCAAAGCGATAATTTCTTATCCAATCAGGGATGATCAATTATTTTTGTTCCAAAATTATTTTTTTGTTTTAGACTTGTTTCCAAAACAAAAATCTATTTGATAAAACTATTTCATTTTTTATTTATTTATGGAATCGATTTTTATTTTAAAAATAGGTTTGGAATAGAAATCAGAAGCAAATTTTTTTTACTTCTCTATTTTTAGAACATAAATGAGAAATATAAACTATTTTCATTATTTGTTCTCGCTACTAGCCGGCCGCCATCTATCGTCCACTCGGTTGCAACTTGTCAACTGTCGCTTATTGTTCATTGCCACCAACGGTCGCTGTCCTCTGCTGCCGTCTGCCACCATCGGTCGTCGTCAGTCATTGCCTAGAAGGGAGAGATTTTGTGATTAAACGCATAATTTTGCTTAGAATAGAAATAGAAATTTTGTATCTTTATCAAACGCATATTTTTGCTTAAAAACTTATTCAACAAAAGAAATAAAAAAATCCACATCTTTTCCAGAAATCAATTTCTAACCAGAATAATTATTATTCATGCCCTCATTCTCCAAACCTTTTGTCGAAATGAAAATGGAGAATTGTGTTATAGAGGTGTAGGTAATTATCTTGACCTTGGAGCTATTAAACATCAGCTTGCCCAAAGAGTTTCCTGTCAAATCAATGCCCTCATAGGCCCCCACCCCAATCTTAGGAACTCGAAATATGGTAATTAAGGGCATGTATGATAATTATCTTATTTTTATTGTAGAACTATTTTTCTACTCCAAACTTGGTTTTGGAACAAAAATCTATTTAATAATACAATTTCATTTTTCTATTTTTGAAACAAAATTTTAATTTAGAAATAGGTTTCAAATAGAAGTGAGAAGTAAAAATTTTCTATCTATTTCTAAAACAAAAATAAGAAATAAAAACTCATCTTATCGCTCGTCTTTGCTTCTAGCTAGCCGTCCACTTGCCGTCGCCGCCACAACCACCGTCCCCTGCCGTCCGCCACCTCTTAAGAGGGGGAAATTTTGTGTTGTTATCAAACGAATTTTTATTTTGGAAATAGAAATTTTGTGTTATTATCAAATATGTATTTTTGCTTAGAAACTCATCAAAGAATAAAAATATAAAAATCCATTTTTTCTATTCCAAAAATCAATTTATGGCCAAAATGATTATCATTCGTGTCCTAAAAAATACGATGTCTTCTCTCCAGACCATGTTGAAGATGTAGACATCTCCTATCTCCATATCATTGTCAACCAAACACTCGCGCTGGCCTCCGCTTATCTTGCCTTTGCCATCGAAGAGAATGCATGGGACGCGCCACTTCTTCCCATTAGAAACCTGAAGAGTGATGTCTCTGGAGTCCCCCTTGAGATGCACCCCGACGAAAGAGGTCGGCAAATGCTGCTCATGAAGGGGGAAAAGCAGTGAATAAGGAAGTGAAATTATAAAGAAATTATGTCTGTAAATATCGTGCAGGATGTAGGCATCGTTGGTTGTCTTGCTAGTCTTGTTCTTCTTGCTTAATGATGAACTTGAAAAGATAAAAATCAGAGTAAATCAGAACTAGGATGACTTATCACAAGAAAATTTTCTCTCCCATGTGGCTACGTTTGATCGTCCAGATTTCTAACCGGGATTTTGCTATATCTTATTTACTGTTTGGTGATTACAATAATATAGTCGGACATATTCACATCATATTATATATATTATTTGGTATAAACGCTTATATGAATCACAAATTTTATAAACGGAAATGGTAAAAGTCTCTTGTGACACTCTTATCTACTTTATTTTTATTTTTATTTTATTATTTTATTTTCCTCTCTTTTTTAATTAATTTCTTTTTTATTTCTTTCTTCCCCTTCCATCATTCTCTAACAAAATTTTATTAAATAGAAAATTGTACTATTATACCTAAAATACTAAAACACATAAAATATGTAATAAATATATATTTATATATTGAATTTATTTTATAAGATAGAATTACATTTAAATATATAAATAAAAATAAGATTAAATTAAAAACTAAATTTTATTTTTTTATTTTTAATTTCTTATATTAGAATTCAAATATTATTTATATTGAAATCTAATTTTAATTTGCTAATTTCAGAAATTTGTTATTTGAGAAAAAATTTTCCTATTATAGATATTAGAAATCCTATCCGCCTTTATTCCACCTCTCTCATGAGATAATTTTATTCGGTCTATATCCTATTTATATCCAACTTTATCCTATCTTGAGTAGACACCTATGATAAATTTTATGCTATCCTGAATTTTATCTTGACGGCCAAATACAGTCTAAGATGGTTGCATGATAACTCGAAAGAACAAGTTTTTGGGCTCATACACGTGACATGCTTCAATCCTAAACTGACTTCGTCTCTTCATACGAGTAGCACTTCTACCAACATAGTACTTTCACCTATTACAATAGCAAGAGCAAGTTCACCAAATTCTTTTCAATGAATGTCCTCACTTAGAATCAAATTGCGAAACTTATCAGATGTCAAGCTTCTAAACTCAGAGGAAGTACTAACAGTAGGACTAACATAGACTATTAGGCAACGAGGATACAATCAAAGCGCATACCTTATCATCAAGTTAATCTCTATTGAGCTCATTTGACTAACAACAACATTGAATTCATTGATATGCTTAGCAACGGATACACATTTGCTCATCTCTAATGAAACAAATATCCAATCAAGTAGACTTTATTGACTGTAGAGGGTTTCTCATATATACTCGACAACACCTTCATCAAACCTACAATGATTTTCTCTTCCATGACGTTAAAGGCGAATTAAGAACCAATGTCGGCCCATTACTACATAATGCTTATCTATTTAATAATTCCTAATTAGCTTCCTCCAGTAGGACTAATACAGATTCCTCTTGTACAAATAATCCTTATTCCACATCTTCCAGAAACTAATACGTTTTATATCAAATTTGTAAAATTTAACGTTACCTTCCTCTGTCGCCATTGATTTGCTTCAACCAAATCCGGTACCAATTGTCACAAAAAGCAATTAATCGAACAATAAGATAAATAAAACAAGGAAATAAAAGGAACATTAGATTTTTGTGGTTCGATCGGTGTGACATAACCCACCAGGAGAACAACACAAAATTTCATTATAGATCAAATGATACAATGGAGATTATAAGCACAATTGAGTCACTCAAATACTTTTAATATTTCCCAACATCAATTACACCTAATAACTTACATAGTGTATAGGCCTCACAATTACTTATAAAATAATTTCTCAATTTCAAAAAGTAATATACAAGTTTTAGCACGAGCTTTATTATCTTCAATACTTTTGCATCGCTTTAGAGTGTGAATTACGAAAAGTTGCATTTTTAAAAATCTTCACAATGAAGACACTTTTTATATATAGATAATAGTAGGATAAGAGAATCCTTTTTAGGAAATCTATTAAAATTAAGAAACTTAATTAGATTATAAAAATTTCCTTTTCGAGTTTAAACTTGAGGCGTACCTTCCACAGGTATTGCACTTGGTGACAAGTTGGGCAATGCGATACACTCGTTAATAGGGATACCCCATATTTGGCGACAACAAGGAAAGAGGCACGAGGGCTGGCTGTCATCCCGAGGTACTTTGTGCTTGCCTTTGGCCTTAAATAATAGCTTTTGATATTCTACTAGGTGAATCTCTGATTCGATTAAGTTTATAACGTGAAGGTTGGTCGTTTGTTTATTCTGCACCGGAAGTTAATGGTGCGAGTGGTGGTTACATTGTTTATTGTGCACTCCATTTCTTACGTAGCGATTTCTTCGCCACCGAGAAAAGTAAAGACTCAAAAAGAGCGTTGGCTAGAGTATAAATTAAGGAGGAATCAAGCAACCCCAGCTGAAGTGCCAAGGAAGAGGATTAGAAGAGTGCTTTGAAGGCGTAGAGATTGCTGTTTTGAAGAAGCGTTTCCTTTTAAATTCAGGAGATTTCAATATTGTAGAACATTTCAAGTACAGTAAATCAAACGAATCAAGTCGAAAACAGAGAACAGAAAGGGTTCCATCTTCCAGGGCAAGATCCTGGCGAAGACCGAGGACTGGGCTGGTAAAGAAGAAGCAAAGAAGAAAAGGGCAAACAAGGTCCATTCCTTGGATGGTCCAATATGGGGAAGGAAGCTTTGCATCCTAAGATTTCAAAGCTCTTTACCTATCGCTTTATAATCCAACACTAATTAAAGAAATTATGAAAAATTTACCCGATTGCCGCCACGTGCTCTTTACCGGACTCTTGAAGCTTTAGTGTGTGTGTGTATTGCCTACACTGATTAAGCATTGAAACCACAACTTGTTAGTAGCTTGAATGGTGCAAGGACTTTTGACTTTGGAGAGTGCAAAGTGTAAGTTTGTCCAAAATCCAAAGGTACGAAGTGGATGTTCAAGGTTTTCATTTTCCTATATGGTTTCCCCTAATTCCTGTGAAGTAATAATACCAAGAAGCCAAAAAGGAAAAAAAAAAAAAGCCCTATCATTTGCTCTGTGGGCCTCCACTATTAGCTACTTTTTTACGAGTGCTTTGTAATACGAAAGAAGTAGGTATCTTACATTCTTTACTTGCTTTTTCATTTTCATTTTTTTTTGGCTTTTAAAAAAAATAGAAAGTACCTTCACCTCTTGCACAAAAGTAGACAGGAAATGATCAAGAGGAAGATAAAAGAAAGAAAGCATTTTGCTGTCAGAAGAAAACTTTTAATTTTCGTTGATAAAATCCATATCTTGAATTTGTTTGTTTAATCTTTATGCATGCGCTTGAGTCATCTTGTTTATTCATAAAGTTAAAAGATCAACAGTATTTAATGCTAGTGCTATCTACAGTATCTTCAAAGATTCGGTGGGAATTCTCGGGAAAGTTAATGCATTATCAACGTGCTATTTCATCAAGCATTGTATTTGAATAAGCGATGGCATGACAAAGAAGAAAAAATAGCGAAAGAAAGAAAGAAGGGATATGTACATTAAAAGATTTAAAATTTATTGCAAAAGTACAATTAAGTCTTAAAACTTGTAAAAAATGCAATCAAGTCATTTTGTTAACATCGTCAATATGAATAACGGAAAATGCTAACATGACATTTTAAAATTATTTTTTATTTCCTAAGTGCCATTTTTAAATTATTATTTGTTCAATTATTATTTAAATTAGATTAAAAACTCAAAAAACCTAAAATCTTATTAAAAAAAGCAGAATTGAACCAAAAAAAAAAAAGAATGGAGGACTCACCAGTGGAGTTTTAGCCACCGCCACCACCCCCACCGTCGGAAGGGATGGTGACCTCTGTTGGGCCTGATCGAGGGTTGTTGACCCTCACCTGGGATAAGCAAGGCCTCACCCAGCCTAGCAAGGGTTACTGACCCTCGCTTGGGGCTAGCGAGCCCTCACCCTAGCTAGGCAAGGGCTTGTGGAGGTCGCCATCCCTTTTGGCGGTGGGTTTTTATTTTTATTTTCAATTTTTTTAATAAGATCTTAAGTTTTTTTTTTTTTGTTTTTAATCTAATTTAAATAAGAATTGAATAAAAATAATTACAAGTGCCACGTATGATATAAAAATAATTCAAAAATGCTACGTCGGCATTTTTCATTAATCAAATTGGCAATGTTAAAACGGAACGACTCGATTGCATTTTTTGTAAGTTTTAAGACTGAATTATACTTTTGCAACAAGTTTTACGACTTTTAATGAACATGTCCCAAGAAAGAAAAAATAGATGACCGCTCGAGATTGGTGTAGTTGTTTAGTGTATCACGATATTTTCAACTCAAGAACTAGATGTCATTTGTTAAGATTCTTTCGATCCTGCGCAAATTACTCCACTTCAAAGTCAGTCGTGTAGGTGAAAAAGCTCAATTTAACCGATTTTTGGGACTCGCAAGTCATTTCATAGGCCCGGCGGAGTCATGCTCTCACGCTCATGGTAAGAGAGAGAGAGAGAGAGAATGGATGGTCACCAAAAGAGAAAAAGCAACGGAGAATCAGTCACTCAAGTTACAGTTATATCTGACCCAAAAAAAAAACACAAAAGAAAAGAAAGTTACAGTTATATTGTGTTGGCCAACGGTAAATGGCAACCAGAAAATCTTCTTTCAGTCGCCAGCTATACCAAAGGTCCCATGTATATCAGCATTCAGCAAAGTATCCTTACCTGTTGTTCCTCAGACTAACATCAGTGTGTTTCATGTCTTTTTCTTTAACTTTTTCTTGCTTTTTGAAATTAATAACAATAAATGAAAGTGAGTGCCAACCAATCAAATGATTGTTTTTGGACTCAATAAAAGTCATGTCAAAAGAAGAACACCCCACCCTATCCTACGCTTTTCGAGTCATTGGATACGTTCCAGAGATCTTCAAGACGAACTTTTTGTAGAGCTGCATATATTATGTCATACTAAAAAAAGGTCCTCTCATTTAGCAAGACTAATCATGTTTACAAATTGGGTCGCAGCTCGTGATTAGACTCGCCAGGTGATACTAATAATGAAAAAGATATAGGAGGCGAAGGCAAAATTACAAGAAAAGAAAAAAGAAAAACGCATAAATTAAGAAGATTTTATATCTAAAAAGTACGGGAGTAATCTTTCCTATGGGATTGTCCTGAGCTGCTCACTATTGAATAAGAAAACGATCAATTTTTTTAATTAAAAAAAGAGAAAAAGGGGGTGGAAAAGCCTTCTTGCCGACAATTGCGAGAATGGCAAACTGAGGTCGTGTGAACAGTCCCCAGCGCACACTCTTTGGTTGCGTACTGGTGTCGGCTCCATGCAAAGCTTCGGCCATGCGTTTCTTACCCCGACAGAACAAGCAGATCATAATTCATCAACCCATAAATTATTTTCTTCCTTTTTATAAATTTTTTTTTGCTGTTAATGTTTGCAGATCAATAATGCGAATCGGGAGTCGCTGACGGGGTCAAATGCTTCCAAAACACGCCAGCCACTCGTGTCAAAGCCCAGCATCGATTTATACAGAAAAAAAATGTGCTTCGAAAAAATTTCAATAATTTTCGGTCAAAACGAGCGAAGTTCGCGCACGATGATTGGCCTTTTGGAACAACTAAGACAACGTTGTATCATTTTGATGGCTTTTTGGACCGCGATCCGGGAGCACCGTCCTTAAGCTCTAATCACTAATTTCCACGCCACCGCTCTGCTGTCTTGTGATTAAGTACAGAAAAGACCCCATTTTTCTTAATTCACCTTAGCCAGATTCTCTCGTTTGACGAAGCGTTGCGCATCTAGAAGTACTCCATTTTTCCACCTTTCCGTTTTCCTCTAGCTTTGCCATCGTAGCCGGTGGAGGCGTTGGTTATGGCTAGCTTAACAACAGATGATTTACGGCATGGTTTTGAGGGATTATCTGCCGACTGTTCCTTCGAGCAAGAAGTGTCGGTGGGGGTAAGAAAAACGTGGTCCGCGAAGGACTCTTCTCTCGACGTGAGAAAATTGAGTTCCAACAAATTACCGACAAAACAGTGAGAAAAGGAAAGAGAAAATGGAGGACTGCGCCATGCTTGCCCATCGTGCGATGGTAGCAATGATCGATGCCCGGCTGCTGCGGATCGTAGTGGGATGGATTCTAGCATTTTTCTGATTGCTTCGTACTCTTTTGTTGGAGAGAGAGAGAAAATTGTCTGGGGTTGCTTCCAATTTTGCTGCTGCCTTTATTCCGTTTAATAAATATTACGGCTCTCGTTATTTATTTTATTGTTGGGTTTGATGGGGATTTTTTTTTTTTTTTTTTGTTGGGTCGACGTTTGATTTGGAAGTTAAAGAAAAGAAACTGGGATATTTTCAATTATGTTTGCTTCTCGAGTGAGATAATGAGGCAAATTATTCTCAAACTTTGACTCAATGTTCAATTTGATTCCTCTATTTTTAATTTGTTCAATATAATCCTAACACTTTAATTTAATATATAATGTTGTCCATGACTTTTTAAATTATCTAATATGATCCCTGATTTATTTATTTTGTAAATATTCAATTTAGTCATTACATTATATGAAAATAACCAATGCCATCTTTCTATTAATTTAAATTTGGGGACAATATTAAATATCTTCATATAGTATAGGGATTAGTTTGAACAGTTCAAGGATTACATTGCATGTTGGACTAAAGTTCATGGATCACATCGAAGAAATTAAAAGTTCTCAAATTATATTAATCATTTGTGTTATTTTTCCTTTTAATAGTATAGGAAGAAGCCCCGTCAAATAGAGATTTTTTCTTTCGACCATATTTCGATTCAATGCTGGAATCAGACCTGCTATTAATGTGGGTATTTCTGTTTCCAGAGTAGGATCTGCAGCTCAAATTAAAGGACCCCATAGTAACAACAAAGAATGTGCTAAACTATTAGTGGGAGTAGAAACTGCGACGGTTAAGAAGTTGCATCCTTTTAATAGTAAGATGGATAAATCGAGTTAGTTTTAATTAGGCAAGTTCTCTAACCAAGAGAAAGGTTCGATTGTCACTATCAAGTGACGCATTCATTTTTCAACATACACCCAAAAGAATAATGTATTATTAATATGATATATTGTGATTACGAAAGTTCATATCAAGTCAACACAAAAATTGCAAAAGATGGTTCTAAAAGATTGGAAATTATTGCCCAACTTCTTGGTGCGAACTCGTAGGTCATAGGGACCTACGTTTGTTCTTTCAACGTCGGCCTCAGAAATGACCATTGAGTTGGCAAAACCGATTGACTTAGTCACAATTTTTTTGCATAATTAATTCCTAATGCCGGCACGCAGGTGCGAGGTCACCCGATTATTAATTAAACAAAAGCGCAAGTACCCAATAATTAATTAAACAAAAGCGCAATGAGCTCCGACTAAATTGACTATTCGTAACCATCAATCGGTAGTTAAAATGTACATCTGTTAATTGTGCATGACAACGTATGTGATGTCGTGCATCTCACGAAACAAGGGGGGGAATCTAGAGCCCTTAGGTTGACCACGCTCGCTCGGTTCCCTTTCGTTTCTCGCGATGATAGTTGTCATCATTGAGCCACATTGCCTGTCGTTTTTCACTCGCCTTTGCAGCAGGAAAAAATGATGGAAAAAGGAAAAGGAGGAAATGCCGCCCTCGTTTCTGTCTCGACCGTATTGAAGAGGGGGAAAAGCGAGATCAAAGGAACAGAAAATGATGGAGAAAGGGGCATGTGACGATGGCTTCACGCTCACTCCTTCCACAAAAGGAATGTGCAGAAAGTAGAGAGAGCCAGTTCTTTAAGTTATCGTTGGAATCTTCTGTTCTTTGCATCCGCAGGCTAATTCCTTGGAGAGCATAAACTGGTCGTTGCTATTTTTGTACAGATGTGGTGGGTTATTTGCAGGGCTGTGCTTATTATTGATGCTTTGGAGGTGTTCATATCACGATGTGCTAGTACTTGAGACTGAATTATTAGAACGTTAAGAAAAGTCGAAGAATTAATCCAATTAATAACACTAGATATGTAGATACAGTGTATATTGTTGGAGTTTATCCTAGATTAATTGTGGAAGGATTAATTGTCAATTTACAAGTGTGAGAGATAGTTTTGCTATTTGAACTTACTTTCGGAGTGAGAGAGGCCTAAGACCACCCAACACTTATATCAGAGCCCGAGTTATCAATCACACGTGAGAGATATGAGTTGTTCCTGCTTCGACTCAGGACCCGCTTTGTGTCAAAGCCCAAGTTACCAATAGATCTGGATCTAATAGTTACATGAGAGAGATACGAGTTGTTCTAGCTCTGACTCATAGCCTGCTGTGTGAGAGGATATTGTTGAAGTTATTCTACATCGGTTGTGATGGTTGGTTTATAAGTATGAAGGAAAACATCACATTTTGAGCTAATTTTTACGGTGAGAGATGCCCAAAATCACTGAACATTTGCATGTATCTATGTGTTCTTGTGCCATTGGTTTATGCTAAGAACAACAAGAGAAATTACGTAATGATTCTTCTAGATTCTCTTCGGACGAATGGGGCACCATGAATTTAATGCTTTTTGGCCCGTTTCTCTCGTTAGAACGAAAAGGAAAGCAAGAAAGGTTGTCCTCGACAAAGGACGTGGCATCCAAATTTGAAAAGAAAGATTATGACTGTAATTTGACATGCTTAATAATGTGCATTTGCTTTTTCTAATACGAGATTCAAAATTTCCTTGTCGTAGTGGTTGGTTTAGTCACTCCTTTGCCTATTGATGAGTAACACCATAGCACATGCTTGTACAATCACGAGCCGTGCTGTAACCCACAAAGATATAGTTATTGGAGTGCATAACAGAGATTTGAAAACTTCAATCAGGAGAAAATTAATTGGATTCCATGCACACCGACATAATAGAAGGAAATGTCAATTACTGGCATTTGCAGTGAAAAAATAAGAAGAAATTGCTGCACAATAGACTTGCTTACCACAAACAAAGAGAAGGTTGATAGATGCACTGTGAAGTCGAGAGTTCAATGCTCAGAGACAGCAAAGGAAAAGAAGAAAGAAATCGCGGGATAGGTATATTTCACCTACAGGATGTAACTACTCGGTAATTTCCAAATCACAACCGATTTCGTTGGTCATAGTTATTTTACAAGACAAGCTTATTGATCCTTTTTCCAAACTCAATATCCGGTCGAAAATGAGAAAAAAAAAAAAGAAAAAAAACGACAATGCCATAAGCAATAAAGAAAAGAAAAGCCAATATCACACTATAATCAACTAAAAAACTCGATTTTTCTAGTTCCAAATTTATAGAAAAGTTTGGCCAGAAAAGAAATTCTCAAATGACCAAAATTTTACTTCATATTATGTTAACATACGAGATATTCTCATATCATTTTAATGGTTAGTACTGGTGGCCGTGCATCGGAGGAGGTCCACCACGGCCTCCGGCCCTCCGCTGTAGGTGGGTGGGTGAGTGGGGGGGGCCTAAATGCCTAGGACGAGGGCCAGCCTGTCCTCAATCATTCGCCCTCCCCTTGCCCCCCTCCGCACCGAAATTTCACCACATATTTCACACGCAATCAACGGCCTCCCCAAAAAAAAAAAATTAGAATTACGCCCCCCCCAAATATTATCCCAAAATCGCAAAAAAATAATAATGACAGAAGATCGAATCTGTCATTCTATCGTGGACTCTGACCGAAATGAATACGCCGGGAAACTATACTAAAGATTTAATATCCATCGATATGATCTGTAATTTCACAGATTATTTATATATATAATTCGAGAGACTAGTCATTTACTGCCTTAAGATGGCGAAACAGGAGACCTGGATCCCACTTAAAAAAACAAAAAATTTAATGAAATCGAAAACAGAACCTTCTCCTCCATCCGCCACCACCACCACCACCACCACAGAGAAAACCGGTTAAAAAAAAACAGAAAAGAAAAGAGAGGGGGGGGGGGGGCGGTCGATGTCAATTCAGTAATTTGGAGAAGATCAAGGCCCCATTACCAAACCCCGCCACCTCAAAATCCCAGAACCAGAGTTGCCTCGAGGCTTGAGCTGTGCCTGTCTTGGGGCGTCTCTCTCTCTCTCTCTCTCTTTCATCTTCCGGTTATGACTCTCATTTGACTCCCCTGCAGCTTGGGAGTGCGAGCGATAGTGTCCTTCCTCACCACCACCGTCGACCGGCCACCGACACTCCGCCATGAGGAAGGACGGCTCGCCGGCCACCGCGGCCGGCACCGCCGCCTCCAAGCTCTTCAGCTGCTTCGAGACCAGGCCCCTCGTAGCCACATTGCTCGCCCTCACCCTCGTCATGCTCCTCTGGAACCTCCCCCCTTACTACCAGAACCTCCTCTCCACCACCACCGCCACCAACCTCCCCTGCTCCGCCTCCGCCGCCGCATCTTCTTTATCCTCCCTCGCCGTCAACTCGACCCTCCCCTCCGCGGCCCCCGCCCAGGTCGCCGCGCTGAAATACGCCACTTCGGCGACGGCCCAAGGATCCGACCCGAACAAGCGGATCTTCCAGGCCTACGGCAACGCGGCGGCGCTTTTCGTCCTCATGGGCGCCTACCGCGGCGGCCCGGCGACGTTCGCGGTCGTCGGCCTCGCCTCGAAGCCCGTCCACGTCTTCGGCAAGCCGTGGTACAAGTGCGAGTGGGTCTCCAGCAACGGCACGGCGACCCGGGCCAAGGCCTACAAGATGCTCCCCGACTGGGGATACGGCCGCGTCTACACCGTCGTCGTCGTCAACTGCACCTTCTCCGAGAACCCCAACGCCGACAACTCCGGCGGCAAGCTCAACCTCTACGCCTACTACGGCGAGTCCCAGCGCAAGTACGAGAAGTTCGCCGCCCTCGAGGAGGGACCCGGATCCTACAACGAGTCCAAGTACCACCCCCCGTACGACTACGAGTACTTGTACTGCGGGTCGTCCCTTTACGGCAACCTGAGCGCCGACCGGATTCGGGAGTGGATGGCCTACCACGCCTGGTTCTTCGGGCCCAAGTCGCACTTCGTGTTTCACGACGCCGGAGGAGTTTCGCCGGCCGTGAGGGCGGCGCTGGAGCCGTGGGTGAGGGCGGGGAGGGCGACGGTGCAGGACATCAGGGACCAGGCGGCGTTCGACGGCTACTACTACAACCAGTTCATGGTGGTGAACGACTGCCTCCACCGGTACCGGCACGCCGCCAACTGGACCTTCTTCTTCGACGTCGACGAGTACATCTTCCTGCCGGATGGGAGTAGCTTGGAGTCAGTGTTGACAGAGTTCGGGAACTACACGCAGTTCACGATCGAGCAGAATCCAATGTCGAGCGAGCTCTGCCTGAACGACTCCTCTCAAGATTACTCCAGGTTTGTGCTCGTCATTTTCAGTTCTCTTTTCGTGTGGTTGATTGAACTGGATAACGGTTTCGTCGTTGCCCAAACATTTTCTGGGAAGAAAACGACGGCCATGCCTAACGAATCGATCCTGCTCTCTCTCTCTCTCTCTCGCTGGATTGGCCTCAGCTGAGACATAAGTGTCTAATTTAGTCCGAAGTCAAGATTCCCAGTCATTTTCTGCTTCATGGATCCACATTTTTCGCTTGTTCAGTTGAATCTCCCATCCGGGTCCTTTAAATTAGACTCTCTCTGGACACAATGCACTTGCATTTCCTAAATCAAGATTCAGCATTTCCTCAATCCGTGCATCATTCACAGCTCATTCGACAATGTAGCTTGAGCGAAACAGGAATATTCACATAGATCTGCAGCTCGAAGCCGTAATTTCCTAGGAGAGGATTGTTTTGCATATCCAAGTACATTTGTCACTAGCTTGCAGCGCAAGGGCAGTGAGCATGCTCTGCTCGAACTTTCCGCTTTGTCCCAGCACATTGTACTTAAAATCCGTAGTCTTTACACAGCGAGCTGAATTCTCAATAAATTTGTCGGCGTTTTTTCGGTTGAAACAGGGAATGGGGCTTCGAGAAGCTTCTGTTCCGGGACTCCCGGACCGGGATCCGGCGGGACCGGAAGTACGCGATCCAGGCGAAGAACGCGTTCGCGACGGGGGTGCACATGTCGGAGAACGTGGTCGGCGAGGCCCTCCACAAGACGGAGGACAAGATCCGGTACTACCACTACCACAACTCCATCACCATCCCGGGGGAGCTCTGCCGGGAGCTCCTCCCGATGTCGGCGAGGCGCAACGTGACGTGGTACGACAAGCGGCCCTTCGTCTACGACGACCACATGAAGAAGCTGGCCCCCGTCATCAAGGAGTTCGAGCGCAACGCCATCGGGAACGTCGACACAGCGCAGTGGTCCTCCTGACGGCGACCGGCAAAGCCTCCAAGAAAAAAAAAAAAAAAAAAAAAGGAGAAAAAACCCAAAAAAGAAAAAAAAGGGAAGATTGCGAGGACAAAGGACGATTCCGAATTGTTGTTTCCGGGAGAGACCCCACGGGGCATTGAATTTGAGCTTTTGGGTCCGGTGTGATAATGGCGACACCTCGCGCGTGCGGTGGAAATCGTGGGACTCCGGTCGCTGAGTGGGCTCTGTTCAATCTCGGGCTCGGTCGGAGGAAGAGAGAGAAAGTGATCTGACCCGCTGTAGAGAGAGAGAGAGGGAGGGGATGGGTGGTGAGGAATTGGAGGGAGGGGATCCGTTTGGACATAATTCTCTGATTTTTTTTTTCCTTTTCTTTAATTCTTGAATCTGTCTATATATAAGGAAAAAAATGGGGAATGTTGTATATCTTTTGTTGCGATTAATTTATTCCGTGGGTTCTTTTAAGAAAAAATTAAGAGGGGCGAAAATTGGATGTTTCCATGTGGGATTTGCCGTTATGGTGGGGACCCTTTCGGGATTTAAATAGAATATAAATTGCAACCCTTTTGGGATTTAAATAAAATATAAATTGCGATCATTTGATAGGCCCTTTGATTGGTGCGCCATGTTACGTTGCGGGTGAAGATTGCAGTCCCCGACGAATCATGTTGTCGTCTCCCCTCTTTCGTCGAGCCTATCTAGCCCCCCCCAAGGAGCGGTGGACATTTTTTATGGCTTATCTTTTATCTTTTATCTTTTCTTTTTTTACATCCTCTATGTAGATTTTTAGAGAAAATTATGCTCATAAATGCGCCTTCTAGTTTTTACCGACTTTGTCTGAGAATGACTGGATGCCGAAGAATCGGGATCCTGTGGTCTAATGAAACGGGGCTTGCTTCTTATGGATTAGCGTACTGTCGAAAGACGCCCTTTTTCGTTTCAGGAAACGTGGTAAATTGTTTTGGTTTCACTTCGCCTGGCGTTGCTCGCGACAACGAGATTTCTTCGGATAGTTTATTAAGATCTCTTTTGGCAAAATTGCTCCATCCGAATCTTGCTAAATACATGCCAGTTCTGTCCGTTAACTCTCTATGCATGTCGCGTTAACTATATATGTGCGTACTGTGTATAGATCCGCATGCATGCGGGGGAAAGTGATAAAACCCTTTCGAAAGAAATTACAGGTCATTTGCTAAGTTCAGCTAAAAAGCTTGTGCCCCCACCCACGAATAGTTAGATCCAGCACGTAAGGGAGTCGGAAATTTGGAATCAAGCGCAGAGAGGCGTATCGAATGGGACGCTGTACCGACCGAGTTGATTCCACCATAGCGTCTTTGGGAAAGAACAATCTATTTCCAAATTTCAGATCCATGCTACACTTGCTGCGCACGATGTTCATTTCTGGAAAGCACTGAACAGGTGGTGGGGGCTCATGAGTTTAGGGAGGTGGGACACGGTTGAATATGATGCACGACCTACCCATCTTCCCATTCAAAAGCCTATTCCGAAAGGGGAGCCGCACTGGGGACTAATATATCGCATGTGACACATTGAGAAGCGATCTCAACATTTGCCTTTTTCCCCACATCTTCGTCAGCTGAGGAAGGCAACATCCGACGAGAAAAGTTCCAAGAACATGCGCACTAAATTGTGAACCGGCCCTAGCTGGAGACACTTAAGCCCCCCTCGATTATTTAGGAATTTTTTTTCGGATTTCAGCAAAGTAACGTGCGGCGTCCGGATTTGACTTCGGATGTTGGTCTCTCGTATTGCTTTAGAAAGTTCGTTGGAAGCTGCCGTGTGCCTACTGGTGCATCAAACGGTTGGTAAACTTCTGCAATTCATGGGAAAAGGGCGAAACGACTTTCCTTTTCATTTCATTTTCTCCAGCTGAGGCATTGTCCTAACGCGTGTACTTTTGTTCGGTGGCTCCTCAGGGTCTCTCTCCACGTGGCACTGATGGACAGATGCTGGCCTTTTTGTGGGTTTGGTGGGTGTCCTTCTGGTCGTGCTTCGGCCCATAAAGAAATGTGCTCATTATTGCATGGACTATGACTATTGATTCGGGCCGAGTATGCTTGGCTTGGACGCCAGCGAAAGTGTATATGTTCATTGGCAGAACTAGAGACGAGAGGTTATAGATTCCGTTCAGGCTTTACTTGAGACCTACCCTATCATAGATTATAAAGTTTATATAGGTTTCACCTATACTCTTAATTGAATAATTACAACGAATCATCACTTCTAATGACCATAATTTACTATAATTCACTTATGACAAAGTACACGAAAATTATGAGCTATTGACAAAATAAGTCTCGGTCATGAATATCGCTAGAAATTAAAGCTCACGCTAGTGATTTCAAATTACACACTTAATAGTGGATGCTATAGAATGTGGCAAGGTTACGCAAAGACATAAAAACTTGTTCTAGATTCCAGAGGTTCCCAATTTTTTGGAACCTAGAATTAAGCCAGTTTCCATTGGTCCAGTTCTCAAGTTGTTAGTTCTACTCTTGAATCATGCTCACCTTTGACGGAAGCATATCACAACATGAGACCATGTGGATCATGCCCCTAGCAAATATTTGAAGTTGCTGTGCGAAAAGCTCGCCTGGCTGAATTGTGAGTCGCGTGATTGTCGAAACGATGGGCTTAGGAGAGGCTTCGGCCTAGGTTCATCTGCATATGGAGCATGTATCGCGTTATAGAAGTCCGTAGTGTGAAATCATATCTATATAAAATAATTCTAGGTTTTTTAGAACCGCCGACGACCGTCCCACGGATTATACATACTATTGCCGAAAATGATCTCTATAGCTTCATTCTCGGGGTTGCTGTCGTGGTCCTTCCCTTTTGATTTTGACCACTTTAACATTCCTCCGAGGGCAAAACTCAAAGCCTGTTTACAACGAGAGCCCTCTTAGACTAAATAGGTGATCTCGAATTCGATGGTTCAAGCGTTTTTTGGGGTGTCGGATTTGGAGAATGAGTAGGCGTTCCTCGGAGATCCCAAAAGACTGGCCCAATAAGACTTGGGCCCGTAAAGCCTCTTGACACATTCACTGGGCTTTGACCCAGTCGGTCATGGTGTCGATTGTTTGGCAAATGCCAATTCAAAACCACCCTTCGATATGGCTGTTAATTGCAATAGTGCCATTGAGCGCCAAATCCGAATGAATACGGCTTGTGTAGTGGGACGAAGCACCGCTCCCCTCAAGATATTTTTGCTGAAAATGGTTATTTATTGGTTGGGAGAATTAACCAACACAAATTATTTTCATTATCAATCACGATTCATGTGTAAACATTTTGGTCGATGAGGGAAATCTTTGATTCTTTTCACTCGTATGTCTTCGTAAGTCTTAAAAATGATAATTTTCATTTTACGAAATTGCTCATTTTTCTCGAAATATATGTACACAGGAAGGAGAACTTCAGAACGAAGCAGGTCGGGTTGACGCTTTCTGAAGGAAAAGAGGTTTGATTGGGCTCCATAATTACCTGCTTCCCCCGACGTGGCCCATGAATAAAATGGGCCTTCAAATGGCCCATGTTTTGCTGCGCAGTTAATTTCGTGAATTTTTTAAGCTCCACTCGCTGATTTAGACCGGGACAGTAGTGAGGTTAACGTGGGGTACTTGCTTACGTTACACCGGGCCCACCACCAGTTTTTTGTCCATTTCTGTAAATCCAGGTCAGATATTATTTTCGCCTCTTATTTAAGAAAATGAAAATAATCAATTACCAAGGCGCTCCACTGTCCACGTCGGATGTGTTTTAAAGGCAACCTATTCATCACTCGTGATGTATCCTTAATTTATAATTGTACTTCCTATTAGTCCTACCTTTATTTTTTCCAAAATTTAAGGGTGCGTTTGGTTCAATGTTTTTGTTGGCTTTTAGGTTTCAACTTGTCTTCAAAATGCTGAAAGCCCAAAACTAGTAGGGACTAGCTTTGGGCTTTTAGCATTCAGCATTCAGCGGGATGCTAAAATTATTTTTTCTCTTTCAAAATCACCCTCACTAATTTTTCATATTTTCAATTTTGTCATGTTTATATATTTATTTTAATTGAAAAAGGAGGCAGCCCTTCGCTAGTCTGGCGAAGGGCTATGACCGCCGGTGGCAGTCGCCCGAGGTCGGGCAACCCAGGCGACTGCTGCCTGGGTCTTGTGGCCGCAGGCAGCCCTCGCTTGGGTCTCGCGAGGGTCGGTTGACTGTGGCCGGTCATCGCGAGACCCAGGCGAGGGCCGCCTGCGGTCGCGAGACCCAAGCGGCGATCACCTAGGTTGCGCGACCCTCGCCAAGGGTCGCCCGATGTCGGGCAACCTCCGGCGGCCCTCGGCTGGGTCGTGCGACCCTCGCCGGAGGTCCTCGACCTCGGGCGACCTCAGCCGACGGCGGCCGTAGCCCTTCGCCAGTCCAGCGAAGGGTTTAGTTCAATTTTCAAAAAAAGAAAAAAGAATATATATATTATACCATTCAAAGCCCATTGTGAAAATTTTCTTTACCAAACGCATATTCAACTCAAAATCCATTTGCAAAAAAAAATCACCAAACACAATTACATTTCTCCAAATAGCTTTGGGTTTTCAGCATTTGCATTGGACTCAAAGCCCATTACAAATGCTGAACCAAACTCAGCGTTATCCACTCCTCGTTTCCCATTCAAAATCAAGATTTTGTTCCTTTTTGGTTCTCTGCCATTCCTGAGATTGTAAATGCTCATCGCGTACTGTAATGGTCATGCACTTCCCTTTTACGGAAAATGTGTGTTAGTGCTTTTGCGGCTTGTGAGGGCTAACTTGACAACGCTGTTAAAATGACGGTATATTGTTACCAGTGAAGGTGACAGACCTGCTTTCAAAGCAGCTGCCCCAATCGACATCCTGAGTTTTCTCTCTCGCGCTTCCAAATGGCGAGCACCACCCTACCGAATGGGTAGTCGCATTCTGCATCTCCTTCTTCTTTGATCTTTCCTTTCTGCTACAATGGCAACCCACAAACCATCACACATAATCATTCACTCGGAGCTTTCCCAGATCCCAAAACACTATACGCCCATTTTAAAACCCTAAAAAACCTATCCATACCCATTTCCCAGTTTCTCGCCTTTACAATCCTCACTATGAGGAATCCAATCGGATTATATCAGTATAACACTAAGCCAGTGGCCGATCATCACCCATTTCGCTCCCCATCTCACTAAATCTTTATATCCGAGCTCCCTTCAATTGAACAGGAAACGATTACTTGCTGGAACCCTAGACTTCTTCAAGCCATTCAAGGAAATCTGCAGACAACAAATGGCAGGTCAGAATGATGAAGAGAGGCGAGTTGCGGCTCTTTGCAAAAGTCTTGGAAATCTATGGTCGCCGGAGGACATTGTGGAGATAAAAGGTGACATCCCTGCAGAAAAACTGTCTGAAAGTCGAAAAACTTTGTTTGGGAAATTTTACACTAACCCGAATGCAAACTTTACTGCTTTTCTCAATACAATGAAAAGAGTGTGGAGAGTAGATAATGTTACCTGCACTGTCCTCGAACCAGGATACTACTCCTTCTCATTTCAATCCGAAGCTGAGAAAACAAGAGTGTATGAAATGAGGCCATGGTCATTCTCTAGTCATTTACTTAATTTACAACAATGTGATCCTGATACTCCTGAGTTATGCTATGATTTTACATACTGTGACTTTTGGGTGCATTTCTATGGGCTGCCTTTTGGAAGAGTAACTTATGATGTTATCAGAGACCTAGCAGAGAAACTGGGTGAAGTGGTTGAGGTGAAATTAGAAACAAAAGGCAACAGCAGCTACAAGTTTGGCAAGGCAAGAATCAGGCTGAATCTGGATAAACCTCTGAAGACCGGAGTTCTGGTTAATTTGGAGACTAAAAGACTGTGGGTAGAATTCAAATACGAACGACTTCCACATTACTGTTATTCTTGTGGAAAAATTGGGCATTACGCCACCTTTTGCAGAGAAATACCCTATGAGAAATCGGGGTTGGCTGAGAATTTACCAGGACGGTTTGGCCAATGGTTGAAAGCAGAAGTTCGCCAGCTCAGCCCGTATGGTAAAATATTTTATGGCAAACAAGAGATATTGCCGGAGGAAGTAGAGAGTGTGCCCGAAACGCCCATTCATGTAGCTCCTGAAACAGAGAAGAACCAGCAGGAACTAAATTCAGAACATGTTTTACCCATCTGTGAACAGGGTAACACAGCACAGCAGGAATATCAGGAAAATAGCCATTCATATCAGCCCTGTGAAATGCTATTAATGGAGGAGAGAGGACCACAGAAGAGAGGCAGTAGTTGTATTGATGAAGAGTCAGCCATGGTTCTATACGAAGAACATCTTAAGAAGGTAACAAGGGATGCATAAGATATACTCTCAGAAGAAGAGGGGCCAGCAACAATAAAAACTCGAATTTCAAAGGCTTCAAATGCGAAAAAAGGCAAGCGCTTTTGCCCGTATGGCGCTCAGTCTTCTAAAACCCAGATCTTTGACACTACACAGTTGGTGGAAACCCCTGTCTATGGGATGGAGAAGTCTCACCAGTGGGCTTTGGTGGCTAGCCCTAATAAGCCACCGGATCATCCATGAAGATATTAAGCTGGAATTGTCAGGGGTTGGGCACACCCCTGACAATCCAGGCTTTGAGGGTCCTAGCGACCCAGGAAAGGACCAATATAATGTTTTTAATGGAAACAAAAAATCAAGAACAAAAGGTGCAACGCATAAGAAGAAGGCTGAGATACCAAAACAGTTTTGTGCTGAATCCAGCAGGAATAGCAGGGGGATTAGCTCTGTTCTGGGATGATCAAGTAGAATTAATCATGGAATCTTCGTCACATAGATATATTAATGTCCAGTGCCTCATAAAAGAAACACAACAGCGAATGCACATTACATTTGTCCATGCCCCTAATAATTTTCAAGAGAGAGTGGTGTTATGGGAGGATCTATGTAGAACCAGTTCTGGCCACCATCTACCATGGCTGTGCTTGGGCGACTTCAACGAAATACTCAACCATTGGGAAAAAGTGGGTAAGAGGAGGGCAGAAACTTACCGACTTACTGCCTTTAGGGATTTCCTCATCCAATGTTCTTTAATGGATTTGGAGAGCAAAGGTTGTGCTTTCACCTGGAAAAATAACAGAACCGACGAGCATTTAGTTAAGGAAAGGCTAGACAGAGCATTATGTGATCTAGCATGGAGAATAGCACACCCTAACGCTGAATGTTATGCATTGCCAGCTATCGGATCCGATCATAGTCCATTGTTATTATCTATGAATGTGCAAAGGAAGAGGAAAAAGAGAGTTTTCAGATATGAGGCATTTTGGTCAGAAAATGAGGAATGTGAGCAGATTGTTAGCAATACATGGAAAGACGTGGAGGTGCAAAATGTGACCTTGGTTGAGAAATTGCAGACGGTGGCACAAAAATTAGAAAAATGGAGCAAACAGATTTAACGCAAAAAACAGAATCAATGAGCTGAGGAAACAAAGGATAACAAATGCCAAGGAGATAAATCATGAAAGTGAGACAGCAAAGCAGCTAACTCGGGAAATCGAACAATTATGGCGACAAGAGGAGATGTACTGGGGTATGCGCTCAAGAATCTCATGGCTCAAATGGGGAGATAGAAACACAAAATTTTTTCATGCAACGACGATTCAGAGGAGATCAAGAAACCGAATTACCTTGCTGAAAAATGCTGCTGAGGAATGGGTGAAAGATGATCTGCAATTAAAGGAACTAACAGCAGATTTCTTCACAGATTTGTATACTTCAGGGGGGCAGCGCGACTTACAACCTGTCATACAACAAATTCCAACTTTAGTTGATGCAAATATGAACAAAAGGCTAGTAGAACAAGTCACAATGGAAGAAATTACAGCTGCAATGCAACAGCTAGGGGCCACTAAAGCTCCTGGCCCAGATGGGCTCAACGGGCTATTCTATCGAAGTCATTGGACATCTATTAGCCAGGATATATTCAAAGAAGTTCAGAATTTCTTTGAGACAGGTTACCTCAACCCTGATCTAAACAGAACCTCAATCACGCTCATTCCCAAAATTCCCAACCCTGAAAAGTTAGAACAATTTCGACCAATTAGCCTTTGCAATTTCGCTTATAAAATCATCTCTAAAGTGATGACAAACCGACTAAAACCTATACTACCCAGCATTATAGCAGAGGAACAGAGTGCTTTTGTGGGGGGAAGACAGATTCAAGATAATATTCTGCTGGTGCAAGAAGTGCTACATAAGCTGAGAATTCGAGAAAGAAAACGCAAATTCCAAGCGGTAGTTAAGCTGGACATGAAAAAGGCCTATGACCGCATCGAATGGGACTTCCTTAGAGAATGCTTGCTAAAGATGGGTTTCTGTGAGACGTGGGTGCAATGGGTGCTGCAATGTGTATCAACAGTCTCTTTTAGCATCAATTTCAATGGAGAACCGCAACCTTATTTCAAGCCTACACGAGGACTGAGACAAGGTGATCCCATATCCCCATATCTGTTTATCCTAGTGGCCAATGTACTCTCACATTTGATGAAAAAAACTGTGGAAGATGGTACAATACAGGGGATAAAACTCAATAGTGGCTGTCCTACCTTATCACACTTGCTATTTGCGGACGACTCCATATTCTTCCTAAATGGCACAATCTTAGAATGTCAAAACCTAGCGGAAATACTACATCGATACTGCTTTGCTTCAGGCCAGGCTATCAACCTCAATAAATCAGGAATTTTCTTCAGCAAGAGCTGTCCGAGGATGCTAAGAGTTAATATGGCAGCAGAGATGAGGGTTCCTGAAATTGAAAAAACAGGGAAGTACCTAGGCATCCCCTCGGATTGGGGAGGATCGAAGAAAGATGTTTTCGCCTGGATTTTGGCTCGAGTAAATAAGAAATTAGAAAGCTGGAAGGAAAATTTGTTGACTAAAGCAGGCAAGGAAACTTTAATTAAATCGGTCGTACAAGCCATTCCACAATATGCAATGTCGATTTTCAAGATTCCGGTGTCTATATGTAAAGCAATAGAACGGAAAATTGCAAACTTTTGGTGGAAAAATGGGAAAAACTCTGCTGGGATTCACTGGAAGCGATGGGAGAATTTGAAGCTCAGGAAGGAGGAAGGGGGTCTTGGCTTTAAAGATTTTATAACATTCAATGTGGCAATGCTAGGAAAGCAAGCATGGAGGGTTTCACAGCAACCTAACTCTCTATTGAGCAGACTCATGAAGGGATTGTATTTCCCAAAATGTGATTTCTGGAAGGCTGGGAAAGGATCAAGACCTTTGTGGGGTTGGCGCAGCATTCTTATGGGAAGAGACTCAATATCTTCTAATGTAATGTGGTGTGTTGGTAATGGAAAAAAAATTCTGCTGAGGGAAGACAGATGGCTGAAAAGTGGAATAATTGGAGGCCCAGCTGCAAGAGATGATCCGGAGAAGGTGTGTGAACTAATAGAGCCGATGACTGATACATGGAATGAATTAATGATCCGACAGATGTTTGATGAACAAAGGGCAAAAGAAATTCTAGCTACTCCTACTGGATTACCCACAACAGAAGATAAATTAGTATGGACGCAAGAGCAATCGGGGTCATACACAGTAAAAAGCGGCTATTACACCACAAGAGAAAACGCAGCAATCCCACAACACAACCAAGCTACCTCCTCTCACCATACCCCGTCGAGTTTGTGGAAGTATATATGGCATTCAGGAATCCTTCCTAAGGTAAAGCTATTTCTCTGGAACGCATGCCAAAATGCATTACCCACAGTGGAAAATTTATATCGGCGAAGAGTTTTACCTGAACCACTTTGCCCCATATGCAAAAATGACGTTGAAACCATCGAACACACACTACTGCTATGCCCATGGACGACTCCCATCTGGCAGGATAGCACGCTGCAAATCAAAATCAGCAGGGTCGGCTTAACAAGGTTGGATGTTTGGTTGCAAAAACAGAAAGAAAACCCTCACCGCGCAACAAAATTCAACCAGATCGCGACAACCTTGTGGTGTATATGGCAAGATCGCAACCAACACATCTTCGAAACAAAACCCTTGCACCCGAAACAGACTCTGTTTAGATCAGCAGCACTTCAAGCAAATTTCGAAACCTGGAATAACAACGCAGAAAAGAAGAAACACAGGGAGACTTACCCGCACAGATGGAAACCCCCACCCTCCGGCTCATTTCGAGCAAACATTGATGCCTCCTTCGTCCAGCGAGAAGCCGATCCAACTAATTTGGCCGAGAACAGAGGACAGATGGAATCCAAGGCAGCCATCTCATGTATCTGCAGGGATTCACGGGGAAATATAGTTGCTGGTTTTGCAAAATCGGTGGAGGCGTTCTCGGCGGAACACGCAGAAGCTCTCTCCCTCTTGGAAACCCTAAATTTCCTCTCAAGCTGCACGAACAGAAACTGGGAAGTACACTCAGATTGCCTTAAGCTCGTGCGGGGTGTTCTGTGCGCAGAGGAAGTGAACTGGAAGCTGTTGCCGCTGGTGGACCGGATCAGAACAAAATTAAAAGAGGTTCAGGGCTTTTCCTTGGCCCATTGCAGCAGAGAGGCCAATAAGCCAGCGGACTGGATAGCTAAAGCCCAACGTGAGAAATTCCTTCCTAGTAACTGGGAAATTCACCCCCCTACAGCTTTGTTTGATCTAATTTGCGCAGATGTTCTTGATGTAAGTACCATGAACTTTCCGAGTTAAATGAAGTCATCTTATTTTCGACCAAAAAAAAAAAGGTGACAGACCTGATTTTATTTGCTAGAAGGTCGATATCAGTTTGCATACATTGAAAGCATATCTTAACATTTTTATGAGTGCTCTTCCTTTTAAAGGCAAATGTGTTTAATGCTTTTGTGACTTGTAAATGCTGACTTGATAACGCTGCTTAAAAGACGGTGTATCATTGCTCATGAATGTGACAAACTTGATTTTAACTGCCAAAAGGTCAATATCTGTCTCAATACATTGAGGGCATATCTAATCACTTTTATGATTGCACTTCCCTTTTATGGTGAATAAGTCTTAGCGTTGTTGTGGTTCATGAATACTGACTTGATAAAGTTGCTAAAAGGATAGTGTGTTGTTGCCAATGAAGGCGATAGACCTAATTTTAATTGGCAGAAGCTCAATATTAGTCTCAATACATCAAAGATATATCTTCTAATTTTTATGATTGCATTTCCTTTTGATGGCTAACAGGTCTTAGTGCTTTTATGGCTCAAGAATGCTAACTTAAATGTCATTGTGTTGTCGCCAATGAAGGTGGCAAACCTCACTGCCAAAAGGTCAATATCTGTTTCAACATATTGATCATTTTTATGATTGCACTCTCTTTCTTTTCTATGGCAAATATGGCCAAGTGATTTTGTGGCTCGAGAATGCTAACTTAATAACACAAAATGATAGTATGCTGTTGTCAATGAAGGTGATGAGATTTTAACTGTCAAAAGGTCAATATCAGTCTTGATACCACGAACATATATCCATTCAATTTTATGATTGAACTTCATTTTTATGGCAAATATGTCTTATTGCTTTTGTGACTCATAAATGTCGACTTGATAACGTTGCTAAAAGGCGACGAACCTAATTTTAAAAATCATAAGGTTAATATTAGTCTCAATGCATTAGAGACATATCTTATCATTTTTACGATTGCACTTTCTTCTTATGGAAAATATGTCTTAGCGCTGTTGTAACTCGTGAATGCTGACTTGATAATGCTGCTAAAAGGATAGTGTGTTGTTACCAATGAAAGTGACGGACCTGATTTTAATTGCCAAAATTTCAATATCAATCCCAATATATTGAAGGCATATCTTATCATTTTTTTGGTTGCACAACCTTTTTATGGCAAATATGCCTTAGTGTTGTCGTGGCTCATGAATGTTGACTTGATAATACTACGAAAATGACAGTGTGCTTTTGCTAATGAAATTGACGAGCCTGATTTTAACTGCCAAAACGCCAATATTAATCTCAATATATCGAAGGCACGTCTGATTATTTTTGTGGCAAAGATGTCTTAGTGCTTTTTTGGCTCATAAATGCTCACTTGATATCTCTGCTAAAATGAGAGTGTACTATTGTAACTACCCAAATATCAATACTAGTCTCAATACATCGAAGATATATCTAATCACTTTTATGATTGCACTTCCTTTTCATGGCGGATTGTCTTGGTGCTATTGTAGCTCATGAATGCTGATTTGATAATGTTGCTGAAATGATAGTATGCCTCCATCAATGAAGGTAACGAGCTTTGATTTTAACTGTCAAAAGATCAAAGTCTCAATAAATCAAAGCCATATTATGATTGCACCTCCTTTTTATGGCAAATATGTCTTAGTGCTTTTGTGGCTCATGAATGTTGACCTGATAACGCTACTAAAATAACAATGCGCTGTTGTCAATTAAGGCGACAAGCCCGATTTTAACTGTCAGAAGGTCAATATCGATTTTAATCCATCAAAGTCACATCTGATCATTTTTATTTTATTTTTGCACTTCCTTTTTAAGGAAAATGCATCTCAATGCTGTTGGGGCTCATGAATATGCTAAATTGATGACACTACTAAAAGGACGGCGTACCGTTTTGTCAATGAATGCAGTGGACCTGATTTTAACTACCAAAAGATCAATATCGGAACCCACCCACGCATGGCTGCGCTGGTTGAGGCCTGGCCTCCTGACCGCCAGGTCAGGGGTTCGACTCCCAGAGTCCACCACAACTCCCAGAGTAGTTCCGTGACTTAAGCGGGGGGGTTCGGCTGGTGGGTTGCTGGGCTAGTCTCCCCTGAGATATAGTCGGTGGTATACTCCCATAAGGTGAGCTAAGCCGAATCCTCGGCATAAAAAAAAAAAATCAATCTTAATTAGGGGTGAGCGTGGTCCGGGTTGGACCGGTCCACCCCCTAACCCTAGGACCAACCTACACAGAGCTGGTCCTCGATTTTTGGGACCGAGGACCGAACCAACCCAGTGGGTTCAGTCTAGTTCTAAGGTCAACCAAGAACCAACCGGTAATTTTTTATTTCATTTTTTGTACTAATTGAAAAGGCGATTGAGGATTGGATTGATCCAATGGATTCGGTCCGGTTCCAAAGTCAACCTGGGACCAACTTATAATTTTTTATTTCATTTTTTGTACTCCTTGAAAGGGCAACCAAGAACCGGACCGACCCAATGGATTCGATGACGAGCAAGGTCAGTTAAGAAAGGCAAGCGATGAGGGTCGAGTGGAGTGAGTGTCGAACAGAGTGAGCATCGAGTGTCGAGCGGGAAGCAACAAGCCAAGCGAGTATCGAGCAGCAAGCTGCATGAGTGACCCAAAGTGAGTGAAATGAGTGGCGAGTGGCGAGCAAAGAAGTTGTTTCTTTTGATTTTAGCAAATTGAAAACTAAGAGGACAAATAAGACAGAAGAGAACAAATATTAGAGAAGGATGCCGTAAGGAGTTGTTTATGCCATTTTGGACGCCGTGAGGACTTCTCACAAAAATATTTTCCTCATTCATAAATTATGACTATTTACATCATAAAAGATATTAAAAATCTAAATTATTAAAGAACAATTTAAAATTACTTGAACTCCTCACTAAAGAGCTATTTAATGTTGTTGATGCCGTTTATTTTAAGATTTTCTTTATATAAAAAATTATAAATAATATATTAGATATATGATATATTTAGTCAGGGTTCGTTTGGATTGGACTGATCCTAAACTCCTAGGATCAAGGACTAACCCGCACAATGCTGGTCTAAGAATCCTAGGACCAAGGACCGACCCAGTCTCCCCGGGAACCGAACCAGGACCGACAGGGTTGGGCCAATCCAGGTCGGTCCAGGATTGACCCTAGACCGATGCTCATCCCTAATCTTAATATATCGAAGGCATATTTTACTATTTTCGTGATTGCACTTTTTTTATGACCAAACATGTCTCGGTGATTTTGGGCGTGTTTGTTTATGTTTCTTTTTTTTGTTTATAAACATTTTTTCTGTTTTTTTGTTCCCGGGAACAAAAAAAGAACAGAAACGCGTTTGTTCGCGTTTTTGTTCCAAATCTGTTTTTTTGTTCCCGGGAACAAGAAAAGAACAGAAACAAGAAACAAAAAAAAATTGTTTCTTATTTCTAGAACAAAAACAAAAGAACACTTCTCTCTCTTCTCTTTTCTTTTCTTTTCTTTTTTTTTTCTTCTTTTCTTCTTCTTCTTGCTTTGGCCGGTCGCCGGCCTCGGCCATGGCCGGTGACCGGCCGACGAGGGTCGGCGGCCTCGCCGGATCGGGGGCCGGCGAGCCTCGCCGTGGCTGGGCGAGGTCGTCGGCCCTCGTCGGCCGGTCGCCGGCCAAAGCAAGAAAAAAAAAACTATTAAAAAATTAAAATAAACAAAAAAAGAATATAAATTTACCAAACATGTTTCTGTTCTTTTTTTATTTCAGGAACAAGTTTACCAAAAGCGCATTTTTGTTCAAAAACTGTTCTCCGGAACAGAAATAGTTTTTTCTATTTCTGTTCCCTTGAACAAAAAAAGAATAGAAACACAAACAAACGTACCATTTGTGGCTCATAAATGCTGATTTGATAACACTACTAAAATGACAACGTGCTGCTGCCAATGGAGGCGACGACCTGATTTTAACTGCCAAAAGCTCAAAATCAAAATTAATACATCAAAGGAATCTCTTATCATTTTTATGATTGAACTCCCTTTTTATGACGAATATGTGTAGGTGCTTTTGTGACTCATGAATACTGACTTGATCATGATGCTAAAATGACAATGTGATGTTGCCAATAAAGGCGACGGACCTGATTTTAGTTTTCAAAAGTTCAATATCAATCTTAATGCATTGAAGGTACTTGATCATTTTTATGATTGGCAATCATGAGATTTTTGGACCAAATCGCATACTAAATTGACCATGCACTTCCCTCTCGAAGCAAAACTATCTAGCATTAGGTGAGTTACTATCGCCCAATAAATGTTTGGTACGGTACCGTATCACTATTAATGAATGTGATAGTTCGTTGAAGATTATATACATATCTACTTAACTAATCATCGATCCACTGTGGCGTTGCCGTTAACTTGCAAATATCTTGAATTTATCATACCGACATTTTCCTCCAATATAAACGATATGCAAACAAAGTGTCTAAGATACGTTATGTCTTTTCCCGATATTAAATGTTTTGCAAATTACAAATTGGTGAATTCCTCATCAAGGTTGAAGCCAAAGTTAGTAGGATGAGGTTGGCCTTTTGCCTTGTTGATAAAACAAGGAGCTTAACTTATAAGAGAAATTATTAGGATGAAATAGGACGGACAGAGAAGAATGTGCATGGGCAGGGTATACATTCTAAACATAGAAAAAAAAAAGAGAAATATCAAGGAGCTCGAAATACTGAGAAAATTAAGAAAATCCCAAATGCACAACAGACAAATTAGGGTTTCCAAGACTCGTGGTTTGACTTGGGGGCCAAGACAGACGAATTTGAGAATTTTTATTTTAGGTCCATTAACAAAAGCATTTTTTTTATTTTTTTTATTTCTGGGGTAGCGGGGCCCAAGAAAAAGGCGTGGAGTTTCGGAGTTGGAGTCCCCTGGTCCACACACGTGGCAGTCCACGTCCACCAAGTGAAAGGCGGCGGCGTCATGGTGTACGTTGGGGCCGGGCTTGGTTGGGGCCCCAGACGATCCCACGGCTCATATAACACGACATATTCTTCTTCCGCGAATATCACCGTACGATGTAAAGCGGAAGGGTCTTCCTGCCGCTGTCTGCCAAAACGCAGAGAGCGACGGGGAACGGAAATAGATAATAAAATGAAAAAATGAAAAAATGAAAAAAAGAAGAAAAATAATCACAGCATTTCATTTGTGACCGCCGTATAAATTCTCTTCAATCTAAAGGGCAGGCCCTTTGTAGAACATTTGCAAGCCTCCTTCAATATCATCTCCCGAGCCAGAGTCAGCGTCCTCATCTCTCCAAAAATCGATCCTCTGCTGGCCATTTCCATTTGCAGTAAGAAATTTCAATCCTTTCCTAGCCAAATTTAATTAAATTTCTCGTTTTGGAGCTTCACCGACTGGATTTATACACCACCCCACAAGCAAAAGAGACCATTGCGTCGCTTCGGAGCCGACACCCACCGAGGGAGACGCTCAAATGGTGCGTTGTTTCGCTTCGCTCTCTGTCTCTGTCTCTGTCTCTGTCTCTGTCTCTCTTCCATCGCCGTTTATAAGCAATGCTTCTTATGAGGATTTTGATTGGGGCCGACCTGTTTCGCTCTTTTTTTTGTCTGTGATTCGTGTCGTCACAGGTGAATTCAATTGGCCAAATGGGGAACGGCGAAATGGGTCCGCCGTGGCTGTTGTTAATGCTGAGAGCGCACTTCTTCGGATCGTGCTCTGTTCATGGAGACTCTCACAGGAGCGAATGCAATATGTTCTGCTTGGACTGCATTGGGGATACCTTCTGCTCTTACTGTCTGGTCGATCACAACGACCACCATGTGATTCAGGTGTACCATTTTATGCATGACTCATAAGCCTCTCAGTCATTAAAAAAGAACCCTCTTTTTTTTTCTTTTTTCCGGTGAAGCAACAAGCGAGGAATTCTGATAAAAAAAGTGGTCAAAGTTTTGATTTTTATGAGCGAAAGTTTTGATTTTTATGGTTGATTGATGGTGTTCTGTTTGATCTCCTGGGGGCCTTGCAGATAAGGAGGTCTTCCTACCAAAATGTGGTGAGAGCGAGCGAGATTCAGAAATACATCGACATCTCGAACATTCAGACATACATCATCAACAGTGCGAGGGTCGTGTTCCTCAACGAGAGGCCGCAGTTGAAGCTTGGGAAGGGAGTGATCAACACCTGTGAGATCTGTTGCAGAAGCCTCCAGGACTCCTTCAGGTTCTGCTCCTTGGGCTGCAAGGTGATCGATGAACTCTGTTTTTTTTCCTCTCTTCTTCGACCTTGTCGGAATAATTCAGGCTCCGATGCGGCGATGACTGCCTTTTTGACTTGTCCTCTTGTTCTGTTGTTTGTATGTGGCGGTGGAGGAAGTGCTTGCTGCGTGAAGTCTAGTGCCGCGTAGATTTCGTGCCTCTTTTTGATGCAGATATTTTTATTCAATTCCTGCCTTCTTTGACATTTCTGCGGCCTTGCTCACCTTAGGTTATCTTATGCCTAACCAACGAAAAGAATCTGATTTCCCATTTCTCATTCGAATTTGATTTTCCTAACCGAATCCGCATTTGATTGGCGGAGAGCTTGCATTTGCATTCACTACTGATGTAGAATTTTTCTGACAATATTAAATAAGAGTTTAAATGAGATAACTTTTTCGAAAGATTATCCTAGATGGATCTTATCTTAAATAAGATCAAGAATTCATCGGTCAACTAATCTCTACGGTTCGTGCATGGAAAGTTGCACGTGAGATGCTTGTGAGATGCACGGGGATCTCTTGGACTTATTAAGATCTAAGTTGGTCACTTTAAAATCCCAAAATGATGCGAAAAAGAATAAAATATTCTGTCTGCACCTTTGCCTTACAAACTCTGACATCCTTGACTTCATTCACTCCTTTTTTGTTGGAATCTGCTGAGCAATTTCATTTACTTTTTTTGCTTTTTACTATTCAGTTTAGTGTTTGTGTTGTTTTGTTTTGGTCAAACCATGGGTTAACCAAATTTTCGTTGCTGTTGCTTATTTATTTATTCCAGCTCAATGCGATCAGGAAAGGTGACCCAGCGCTCACATTTTCCGTGAAGACGAGCCGAGGCGGGGGCGAGGTCCTCGATGGTTCTCGAACGGATGAGTCGTCCCCACCCAACAAGCTTCAGACGAAGCCGTTTTTCAACCGCCTGCACCCCATCTCATTGCCGCCGGTCGATCATCACAATACGAAAGTGGACGGCGAGGAGAGGCCTCGGTCCTCTAGCTCCGGCGATCCCACCAGCCCCAACTTTGCTCCGTCTACTCGCCTCGTGTATGATCACCGGAACTCTAGGAAAAGAAAGGGTGTACCTCGTCGTGCCCCGTTCTTTTAGAAGTTAAGAAATGCACCCCTAAAATAAATTGGATTAGCTAGATGGAAGGAGGATAGGGACGTCATTATATATCTATAGAAGACAAAAGTGGAGTACAATGATAATGGGTTTACTTTTTCTTTTCTTTTGCTCGGATTTTTCTGAGAAATGTTGCTTTTTATTTTGCTTTATTGGATAATGAAGTTTGGGATTTTAATTATTCGAAGTCGGTGCAGTGTAAGATATTCTGTGGTGGGTCCTGTACAGTTCGTGGAGATTCTCTTTGTTTAAAAGAACAGCGATAATGGGGTTGCGTATGGACGTGACGTATGCAGAAGGATATTTTATGCACATTCATATATGATGATGTTGCGAAGGTTTTGTATGAATTTATAAGTAGGATGATTAGCGATTGAGTTGGGAGAATCTCTAACGAATGTGACTGGAGGATTTATAGCATGCATGGCATGAGATTAATTTGAAACTTCCATGCACCGAATGTGAGCGGCGTTTGTTAACTAATTTGGTATGTGTATTGTTGGATTTGAACAGTTTTATTCCCGATACCCGATACGATACATTTATCTCACGAAATATAATCTATATAATTAGTGCGTTATATCTTTATGTGATTGTTAATCATAGTTCGATAGATTGGAATTGCAGTAATAGCAATATGATAAAGAAATCGGCTTTATCAGGGGCAGATAACTCATTTTAATATGAAAGTGGATAAAATTTATCGTATGGATTAGACATTGCGCAAAATCGTGGAATATGAGGGCAACACGCAAGAGAAAGGAGGCAAAGTTCCATGAACGTGGCGGTGGACGGCTTGTTGGATGACGATGTCCACACCAATCTGAACCGCATGTTAAAGCCCAAGCCGAACCAAGTGGACGATGTTAACCAAGAGCTCTTTCGAGGTCGGCTCAAAATTCTAGAAAGGGTGCACTGTACATAAAAATCGACAGACGTCTGTCGACACGAAGTTGGAAACCTAAGGGACACGTAATTCCCATTAAGACAAGGACGACCCTATCCAGATTGTGCCCCGGGGGTCTTCCCCAGTCATGTACCCTTGAAGAAATAGACACCCAATGTAGGGAAAGCATCTTATGCGTCGGATTAATCGTCATGTATTCATGACATTGACTCGGTCGTGTGGTGAGAATCTAACTAATTGAAATATTCTGAAAGTATCCATTATCTAAGAAATTGATTCTCCATTTAATCGTAAGTCATTGGTTCCATCACATTATAATGCGCACATGAGTTTGGAGATGTGAAGAGAATAATCTAGAGATTTGAATAGCGTTCTAGTAAAAGCATCAAATGAGATGTCGTGGCATTCTTATCATCTTTTCCTATGTTTGCACTGTTGCTTTGATAAAGCAAAACATCCTGACTAATAATTGCATCAATGACGAATTCCTTTTACTTTTCTTTTTTTTGTGGACAGAAGATCTCGATTTCACCGTTTTCTATGTCTTCAAAAGGAAGAATATCTCGGCACGCAATTTATTGTCCCTTGCTTCCTCCAGCACCTACCCCATCAATTTTTTTTTGTCTTGAGGCCGCTTTGAATGATGGATGACCAACTAATGGTCATCTAATCACCAATCCCCCGCCAAGAATCAAGTAGGAATCGAGAGATTCTTCCTTGTTGGGCCAACATTCCGGCCCTTATCGACATTGGATGTCCATCTATAATCTTGCTAAAGCAGAGGAGCCAGGAGTTGGATTCTAGACCCTATAAAATGAATCCAAGGCTGCGGGTGTTTGGGATCTGCATGGTAACATTTCTGTTTCTCCGGATTTCTGTTCTTTTGTTCCCTGAAACAAAAAAAGAACATAAATCCGTTTGGTAAAATATTTATTCTCGAGAACAATTTCTCTATTTTTTTGTTCCCCGGAATAGATTTAAAACAAAAATGAGAAACAAAAAAAAGTTGCTTCTTGTTTCCGGAAACAATTTCTAGAAATAAGCCAATTTTTTTTTTCTTTTGTTCCTCTCTCTTGCCGTGGCCACCTCCAATCGCCCGAAGCCACTGTCGACCGCTTGTCGCCGTCGTCGGCCACCCACCGACCGCTGCCGCCGATTGCTGCAACTGCCTGCCGTTGTCGGCCACTCGCCGACTGCCGCTGCCGGCTGGTGCCGCTCGCTGCTCGCCGCACGACCGCCGGCCTCCGACCGTCACCACCAACCACCGCCACACCGCCCATTAGCCGCCACCTCCCACGGCCGACGGCTGGCGGAGGCCAGCGGTCGTGCGGCGGCGGGGGGTGGGCGATAGGTGGCGTGCAACGGCTAGCGACAGTCGGCAGTCACGATCCGTGAGCAAAAATAAAAACGAATAAATACAAAAAAGAAACTATTTTGTATTAAACGCATTTATATTCTTATTCTATTTCAAGAGTAGAAATTTTGTGTAGTTACCAAACACCTTATTTTACTCATAAATTGTTCCCCGGAGTAGAAATAGAAAAGAACTATTTCTGAAAATAAACTGTTCCCCAGCCAAGAAGCGTTACCATGCGCATCCTTGGGCTCCAATTTTAAGGCCTACAAAGTGGCTCGTGCTAATACCATGAACTGGGCCGAATGGATCCATCCTATCTGAACTTCCTAGATGTGTCGCACTCATCACAAATTGATTGTTAACTAATTTTTGTCCTAATCAGCTTCAAATAGGTGCAATCTTATCTACGATCTTGTTTGTTACATTCTAATACTAATTTTTTTGGGGATCGAACAAGGGATAAGCATGATCTCCAATAACATTTCGTCCTGACGAGGGAGGTCTATTGTATATACATGTGAAGTCATCAAAATAAGACTCACAATCCCTGTTGGAAAAAGTATTAGAATACATAAAATAATAATAATTATTGGAAATACATTACAAAAGATTAGAAAATAAAAAGAAATGTCTTAGGTGTACAAATACTGTCCTTAATGATAATTCCGCCCCTCGGAGTACGAAACTCGGTGCGTAAGGCTTCAACGGCTATCCTCCCAAGATACAACAGACCTTCCTCTATATTCCACACTGAATATTAAAAGGAAACAGAACAACTTTTCTGTATAACCCAACAAAAAAAAAGGAAAAGGAAAGGAAAGATTTTTAAAGAAAGTATATTCTCTCTTTCATTCGGTGTATCTCTTTTGATTGTCTTATGAGATCTTATTTTTATATTCAGACAAAATAGAGCCGTTAAAAGAGCCGTTGTAAAATAATGGTGGATTTATTTGAGAAATAAATTAAATGTTACAAAACGATTAAAAAGCCGTTATATGACCGTTAAGAAGCCATTATGTGATCGTTAAAAATAATGATGATTTTCAATGCGGTCATAACTTTTATCGAAGCTATTATTGTAAATATTTCAAAACTGCTGAAATATCCAACAATCCCAAGCATGAGATGTTCATTCGATATCCGGACCTGATGGCATGCCGCGAGAATTCGATAGGGTGTGGAAAATTCAATAAGCCGAGCATGCCGCTACACACGTACAAATGCAAAATTCCAAGTCTACTGTAGTCCTCAACAATTCGAGATGTGCCTACTTGGACATTCAAGCGCCCCGATGTTGCCGCCAACAGTTGGTCTTACTTCATTCCGAGACCGGGTCAATGCCAAGTTCTGATGTATTACGTACGTACATGTCGTTAGACGAGTCAATGTTGTTAAACGAGTCAGTGCCTTCATTAGCGCGAGCAATGACGTTCGGAGGGTCGAGTGGAGATGGAAGCTTCCTTCCTACTTTTGGTATTTCGAGTAAGGTATCATCCCATCGTCACTATAATCAACGCGTACTTGTCAAAGTGAGCAAGCCTACACGTGATGGCTGAACATTTCCAAACTCCTTCTCAATTACTGGACTGAGAATAAAAATCGCACGGGATTCAAATTCCCTCAACTTTTGCCTACGAAAACCTCAGTACGTAACCACCGCATGCGGTGGCCCAGTTGGATAAGGCTCTCCAATGAAACTAACGAAAGTGGAGGGGGTCGAATCCCGCTGGTCGCACGGGGTCTTAAGCGCGACGTCGGGGTAGTGGGTCCTCCGTTAGCATCGCTCCAAGGTTTACTCGCTGACTACCGGCTGTACGGGGTTCCCTGAGTATCAAAAAAAAAAAAAAAACCTCAGTACGTATGGTAACATTTTTATTCTTAGGATGAATTTCTATTTAGAAATTTTTTTCTTTCGGACTAGTTTTTGAATAAAATAACATGTTTGATAACTATCAAAATAGAAATGCGTTTAGTATGATCTTAAATTATTTTTATGACTAAAAATTTCTTTTAATTTTTAAAATATTTTAATTCATTTTTCTTGTTTCTTTTTTCCTTTTCTTCTTCTTCTTCCTCTTGCCAGTCGCTCGCCTCGACCATGGTCGGCAACTAGCCAGACAATAGTTAGTGACCTCGCTAGCCTCGGGGGGCCTCGCAATGGCTAGGCGAAACTCAGCCTCACCAACCATAGTGAGGTTGTTGGTTCTCATTCGACTAGTTGCCAAGGCCGGTGATCAGCTAGAGGAATAATAAGAAGAAAACGAAAAGAACAAAGAAAAAATAAAATTGCTTGATTATTGAGTTGTTCGTGGAAACAAATAAGTTTTTTTTTTCTTTCTTTTTTATCACATTTCTGTTAGGTAGTTTTGCGCATCTCTCACCCCAAAAACTAGTTCGAGGCTTTCCTTCACACTTATAAAATGATTACTTGCGTCTTCCATAGTGAATGTGGGATAAATCTCAACAATCTTTCTCTTATACATTGGGCTTAAGTTAAAGGCCGCAACAAGCTTCTCCGAATGACTATTGTGTCCAAACTTATTGATAAGTCGAGTTATGCAATCTTAGATCTCTTTTATCCAAAAAGTGAGTTCAAATGAGTGAGACTTTCCCTCATACTTATAAATTGATTACATGTCCTTTTCATAACCGATGTGGGATAAATCCCAATAGTTCCAAATCTATTTCCAAAAATAAAAACATACATAAATAGATTTATATTCTTTTTTTACTTTTGAAAATGAAAAATAAAAATAAAGGAAGAAAAGCGTTATCAAATATGCTCCAAATCTCAATCATAAAGAACGAGGAACAATTCCGATTCCGAACAACGCGCTTGCTTTTCAACGTTCTATTCTAGGAGCATGTCGAGCCCCAAAAGAGACCGACGACGAGGGAGAGAGAGAGAATCGGAGAAGCAGTTATTTTATTCGGAAGATACCACACCGCGGGAAGGCGCAGTCCGACACTGCGGCCCGGTGCGACAGTTTGGATCTGTTCCGACAGCATTAAATGGAGGGAATGTTGACCGCGGCTCGTGCTTCCGCTAGGAACATTCCGTGCGTTGACCCCAGTACCCCAGTCGCGATCGTCTCCTAATTGGACTAGAAGTTTCGCGGGAGCTACCCAGTGCATTTTGTACGTTCCTAGCAATTGTTTATCTAGATCTACATTCATGGAATTCAGTCCGTGTCTAATACCTTTTTCTTTTTTTCCTGAGAAAATTACCTAATAAATCATAATTATTTTATATCTATGCTAATTTAGTTATAAACTATTTAATTATGTCAATTGCGTCATAAGTTTTTTGCTGATTTGTAAATGTAGTCCATGTAGTCAATTTTAATCGAAAATTGTCCTCATGGATGCTAACCATAACATATGGTATAATTTTTACAATTTTTTAATTTTTCTTTTTCTTTCCTTGTTTTTATAATAGTGAGTTAGCGAGGGCATCGGGCCTTGTACGAGAGCGACCATGTGTGAGGGCCTTCGTGTCTTGGCCAAGAACCGGACTAGGGCTGGCCCTCGTCCATACCTTGCTATGGTTGGGAAAAAAAAAAGAAAGGAAAGAAATGACCATGGAAAAAAATTGCCCACATTGATGACAGCTATATTGGTGCTAGCCATATTACGTAGGATGCTTAATGTCAATGAAAGTAATTTTTGATTAAAATTGACCAGATTAATTACATTGAAAAATCATTAAAAAGTCTATAATTTAATTGACACAATTCTTGACCTAAAAACAGTAAGATTGAAGATTTATGATTGAATTGATATATGCAATAAATTTATGAGTTCTTTAGTAATTTTTTTCTCTTTTTATTTTTCTACAAATTCAATATAGATCTCCATGGCCGTCTAACAAATAATCCTTGTCTTGACAAGGCAACGCCGAGTGCTCACGTTTACTCCTAACAGGATGCTTTTCCAAGGAGGAGGACGGGACGAGGTTATTTCCGCACTAATAATGAGGATCCTTTACGCGATCTTCCACATCTCTTTCTTTATTTAACTAAGGGGGTGCATGACAAAATTTCTGTTCCAGAAATAGTTTCTGGAACATAAATAGATTTTTCTATTTATATTTCTAGAAGAGTTTCTAAGCAAAAATAATCGTTTGATAACGACACAAAATTTCTTCCTTTCGGACAGCGACGGCGACGACTGGCGACCTTTAATATAAAAAATAAAAATAAAAATGATTTATTAACAAAAAAAATAAAAATAAAAATAAAAAAATAAATCATAAATAAATAAAATGAGAATATCATTTTATTTTAAAATTAAAATATCCTTAAAAATAAATTTATTTTATTTATTCTATTTTATTTTATTTTACGAATAAATTTATTTTAAAATGAATAAAAATAAAAAAATAAAAATAAATTTATTTGGCAAAACACTCAAGACAAATAAAAATAATTTATTTAATATTTTTATTTATAATAAAATAAAAATAAAATGATAAATAAAAATAATTTATTTATTTTTAATAAATTTATTTTTAATTTACTTTAATAAATTTATTTTTATTTTTAAATGAATAAAATGAATATATTTATTTTTATTTTTAATAATATGATATTTAATTAAATTTATTTTTAATAAATAAATTTATTTCGATTAAATTTATTTATTAAAAATAAAAATAATATTTTTAATAAAAATTTAAAATTTAAAATAAAAATGAATAAATGATATTTTTATAATAATTTTTATTTTTAAAATGATATTTATTTATTTTTAAGGATTTTTTTAATTTATTCGTAAAATAAATATTTATTCGTAAAAATAAAAATAAATATCATTTTATTTATTTGAATAAATTTCATTTTAAAATGATATTTATAAAAATAATTTATTTGGCGACCGGTGGCGGCGGCGGCGGCGGGGGCCGACGGATGGTTGGCGACTGATGGACGGTGGTCGGCAGCAACGGATGAAGGACCGATTGACGAACGATGAGAAAATTTTTGATTTTTGATTTCTGTTCTAGAAATCATAAGTAGAAAATTTCAACTTCTAATTTCTATTCCAAACCTATTTCTGGAATAGATTTCTATTCCAGAAATAGAAAAATGGAATATGTTTATCAAACGGATTTCATTCCAGAAACAGGTCTGGAATAGAAAAATTGTTTCTGGAACAGAAATTATGGGTTATTATGCACCCCTAAAAGTTCTGAACATCCAAAGTGGGAGAATGACGGGGAGACAACTACAAAACCGCCTACTGGATATGATAAAATATCTGATTCTCCACCACCCATACCTCTGCTTTTGGAATCTTGTGCTCCTTCACATTTGAAAAATCCGTTCATCTAGGGATACGGTCTCTAGAAGGTAGAGAAAAATAAGCCTTTTCTTAAGGAGAAAGAAACCCCCCCTCCAAAAAAAAATAAAAATTTAAAGACTATTTACATCCTTCAAAGAAACGTGTTAATTGACTGTACCTCTATGGATTCAATGGCCACTAAAAAAGTTATACTATTCACATTTTCTATTTCGAGAACAAAATCTAAATTGATCGTAAAAATTGTGCTTTTGCATTTCGAATTTTGATACATCGATAGTCATGCAATAGTCATGCTGCACTCCTTCAGGCATCTGCACTACCTAGTGCGACACACCAAACCAGGACAAGGAACGCAACCCTTATACTCACCTTGCCCTATTACCATTCCTATTTTGAAGTGCGATCACGTATACTCATATGGTAAGATTAACTGGTTCATGGATATCAAACGAACAACTCAATCGGTTCACAGAAGTTAAGAGATAGCTTTGATTCCGTATAATTCACGAAAAAATGAATAATACAAAAAACGTTAATGAAAAAAATGATCGCTTAATATAATTAAGCAATAAAAAATATTTTCACCATCGCCAACGAATTAAATCTAAATATTTTTTTAGATAATGAATATATCTTTTCTTTATTCAATTTTGTAATAAATACATACCATCTTTTTTTTTTTAATTTACTTTATGCGGAACAAATAGGGCTTTTATTTTGAAAATTTTCCTCCTCAAATTATTAATTTCCTGACCAGAATAATTAGCCCCCGGAAAAAGCAAGATCCGTACGAGGCGATAAATCCACATGATGGATATGGATATGAGATATCTTACCTTTTTTATTTATTTTTTTCGTAACATCGTACTCGGCCAAATCACACGCACACGCACCCTGATTCCCTCGCCTGTTTCTTGGGCCTCACTCAATTCCTCGCCAAGTCGTCGTCGCGATCGCGTCACTCGGCAATGCAATCAAAACTGCAACCGCGTAATCAAAGACGTCACGGCCCGCGCGACTCCGAGTCATCAGTCCCCCCTTCCGTCCGTTGACCCGCCGTTAACTGAAGGAAAAGCGGGGGCTGTCAGACGGCGGACTGGCGAATGCGTCTTCGCCGTCCGTTCGCCGAGCGATCCGTGACGACTTCGCACACGCTATCTCCCTCTCTATACATCCCCCCTCTCCCTCCTCCGTTCGTTTCACTCCCGCGTAGAACTCGCGTCCCTTCTCTGTAATCTCTCTCTCTCTCTCTCTCGATCTCTTCTCTGCTCGAACCATCGCAGCGCAAGAACGCGGCCACCACCATCATCCTCGCCGTCGCCGATTCCTGTTATATCTGGAAATGGGCGGGTGCTTCTCGCAGGACCTGGAGGGCGACTCGGCGCAGTCGGCGCGGGCGGCCCGGGTGATCTCCGTCGGCGGCGAATTGCACGAGTACCGCCTCCCCGTCAGAGTCTCCCAGGTCCTCGAATCCGAGAGCTCTTCGTCTTCGTCTTCTTCTTCGGGCTTCGTGTGCAACTCCGACTCGCTGTATTACGAGGAGTACATCCCGGTGCTGGCCAACGAGGACGAGCTCGTGCAGAACCAGATCTACTTCGTGCTCCCCAAGTCGAAGCTCCGGCACCGCCTGACGGCCTCCGACATGGCCGCCCTCGCCGTGAAGGCGACCGTCGCGATGCAGAAGGAGGCGTCGAAGAAAGGCGGGGGCCAGCGGCGCAGGAAGACGCAGATCGCGCCCTTCCTGGTCGTTAGCCAGAGAGCCGCCGTCTCGGACTACAGCGAGATCAACGAGCTCGAGGTCAAGAGGAACTCCAACAGGCTCGACAAGGCAGCTCCGGCGCTGCTGTCCAGGTCGGGATCGGTCGGGAAAATGAAGAGGCAATCTTCGCGGAGGTTCAAGAAGGCGGCTCGCTCGTTTAGAATTAGGCTGAGCACGATCGAAGAAGGCGTTGGGGTATAGACTTATAACGATCCTGGCATGATCCGTCCGTCCCTTCTTTCGTTCATTACGAACTTACATTGATGAGTGATGATGACGATGATGATTCATTTCGGATTTGTAGGTCGGCTCCTCTTTTCTCCTTGTATGTAATCACCAACGTTGTCGTCTCCTGTAAAAAATGTAAGGAACAGAGAGATTTTTCACATTGAACCCATTTAATTACAATGTGAAGCAAGTTTTTGAATCACTCTTATCTATTTCCCAATTTCACTCTCGTTTCATTCTCTCATGGAAACGCACCATCGATCGATGGTGTCGGATTCGAAGGTATCCCGGTTTCGGCATGGTTTTTCGGTGTGCGAGGAAGCGTCGCTCGGTTTCTCGCCGATCCTGGTCTCCACACACGAGAAAAAGTGCAGAAATGCCGTAGAGAACTCGTGAGCGACGGCTGTTGCACGCGTCTTTTGTTATGTTTTGTTTGGTCCGTGAGCAAAGAATAAATCTTTCTTCTTATTTTTTATGATAAAAGTTTCCGTGTATGGTCAAAGATCACCGGAAGATTTGACAACGCCACCTTCGCTTGCTTCGCCCTGTAGAATCCATTTGCGTAACACGATCGGAAGTCACGTGAATCGAGCGGTACACTTTGCGAAAGGCGAAAGATCGGGGGGGAAAAAAGGGAAAAAGGATCTGTTCATATCGGGAGTGGGTATTTGGCATTTCCTAAGATAAGACGAGGATGACGATCAGACCAGTTGGCATATGCGATGAGAAGATTCAATTCAGGGTGTCGATCATTCTAAATTAGAACGACCCCCGGCGGCGTTTTCATCTAAAGTCAACGAGGCGATCGCGGCTTTTGCTTTCATCTCGGAGGACAGTCCCCTTTTTCGCGGTTAATGCCTTAATCCCTCCTGTACTGCCGATAATTAGTTACGCGTGTCGGGTCGGTTAATCAACCCCACTTTTTTTCTTGAGACGAGTCGAATGAGCTTTTACTTTGATCGGCTGGAGAATCAACTTTCTGCCGAAGCAAGACGTAGCAGCATCAGTAATCAATCACCTTGATTCTATCGCACAGCAGTTTTTTCGTTCGCCACTTGAGAATGTGGCAATTGATGTATCCACCACCGCGCTTCTAATGCATCCATAGTAAAGATGATCGGTTCCCACCTTGGAATCGAACTAGGCGGGGTCGGTTAATCTGGTTCTTACTTCTTAGTTCGTGGAATTGAGAATTGGGCTATTTGGCCCGGAACCGTTGACTTTTTCTCTTCTTTTTGGTTGCTTTTATTCCCTATGAGTGGGAGTTTCAAAACATTAAAATAAAATAAAAATTATTAATTAGGGTTTGCTTCAAAATAAAAATAAAAAAGGAAATCTTTGCTGCTTGGTCGGTCCAATCCAATTCCTTATACGGAACCAAAAACTAGAACAATCTCCTCGAGAACTACACAGGACTGGCTGACTTGGTTACCGAATTCGATTGGGATTGACGTTACCCCTAATACAAATATATTATCATTATTGAGATGCCTTTTGGTTTAATAGTCAAAGCTCAAATCAAGGTCTTAGCACACAAATGCCATTCCTCCTTGGACTGGGCCTTAGCCTAGTTATACTTGGAACTACCTACAATGTACTTTTTGTAGAATAACATTTGTGATATCTCTTTTTTATGACTTAGATTATCTCTAAAAGGTCTTTTTAAATTGACAAGGTATATTGCACCAAAAAAAATCTAGCTCATTCAATTTGATAAATTCTACCGACTTTATACGTAGGGTATGTTAGATTTGGCTGCTTAGATTGACATGGGAAGTGAAAGGGGGTTCGAACTTACTCGACATCGGTTCTTGCGATCAATATACCCTCCTGATTCTTGGTTCATCAAGATATATTCACAGCTTTAACATGCAAGTTCCAGTTTAGATTTTCATTAGAGGATCATTTAGTTTACAAACATCAGCAGTGCCTCGTTTCCGTAGGTGAATACGGAGGCTCAAACGCTTTGATTCCTATCAAGACAGTCATTTTGGAATTTAGCAGTCATTACTGTGTGGATTTGACGAGGATCGCTCGAATCTTTCAGTGTCACATCGAGTCAATCCACCTTAAAGAAAAGCTGTACTTGCACCATTTGTCCCCATGAGTCGGCCGCTGGAACTCCATGTTAACTAAGGGCCTGTTTGGTAACCATTCCAACAGTGCCAGATTCTGATTTTTTGTTCCCAGAATCAGTTTGGGACGAGAATCGCGTTTGGTAAAATTTTTGTTCCCGGGAACAAATTTGTTCCCAGAATCAGTTTGGGACGAGAATCAAGAATAAAAAAAAAGTTGATTCTTGTTCCTGGAACAAAATTGAGAATCAAAACTCTTCTTCTTCTCTTTTCTTCTTCTTCATCGACCGCCATCTCGCGACCGCCGCCCGCCGCCGTTCGCCGTCGCCGGTCGCCGGAGGCTCTCGTTTGGCCTGAAAAAAAAAAAGAAAAAAAAAAGAAAGAAGAATAGGAGAAAAAATAAAAAATTAATAAAATTAATAAATTAATAAAATAAAGAAAATTAAAATATTAAAATATTTTAAAAAAATAAAAGAAAAGGAAAAAAAGGAAAAAAAAGAAAGAAGAATAGGAGAAAAAATAAAATAAAATAATAAAAAAATTTAAAAAGGAAAAAATTATTTAAAAATTAAAATAAATTGATTTGGAACAGAATCAATGAACACGTTACCAAACGCAATTCTATTCCAGAATAAAAAAATTTGTACAGTTACCAAACACGTTTTTTTACTCAGAATCAGTTCCCGGGAACAGAATAAAAAATAATCATTTCTGATTAGAATTTGTTCCCGGGAACAGAATCACCAAACGCGCCCTAATTAACCAGCATTTTGTCTGCTGAGAAACCTTGACTTTTAATAGCAAAAACCCGTTGCTGTTTCCTTGACGACCGTTTCCAAAGTACAAGAGCCTTTCACAAAATTTAGGGTGCATCGAGCCTTTTTGACGACATCTTTGCTGTCATCTTCTTAGTTGGGTTTTGCCGTCTACGCTTTTCTACCCACTAATGTATATGCCACCATACTGTCACTTCTCATTTGGGAAAGGATTGGTAGAGTGGAGTTCAAAATAGAGTTTTACCTCATGCAATGTAGTTGGATGATATTCTAAATCAGTTCTCATACACTAAGGGCGCGTTTGGTAACGATTCTGTTCCCGGGAACAAATTCTGATCAGAAATAATTATTTTTAATTCTGTTCCCGGGAACTGATTCTGAGTAAAAAAACGTATTTGGTAATTGTACAAAATTTCTGATTATGGAATAGAATTGCGTTTGGTACCGTGTTAATTGATTATGTTCCAAATCAATTTATTTTAATTTTTAAATATTTTTTTCCTTTTTTTCTTTTTTTCTTTTTCCTTTTCTTTTATTTTTATTTTTTAAAATTTTTATTTTTCCTTTTATTTTATTTTTTTCTTTTTTTTTAATTTTCTTTTCTTTATTTTATTTTTTATTTTTTCTCCTATTCTTCTTTATTTTTTTTCTTTTTCTTTTTCCTTTTCTTTTCTTTTTTTTCCTTTTTTCAAATTTTTTAATTTTCTTTTCAAAATTTTTTATTTATTTATTTTATTATTTTTATTTTTTCTCCTATTCTTCTTTCTTTTTTTCCTTTTTCTTTTTTCCTTTTTATTTATTTTTTATTTTTTTATTTTATTTTTTCTCATATTCTTCTTTTTTAGTTATATATATACTTTTTTTTTTTTCAGGATAAATGAGAGCCTCCGGCGAGCTCGCCGGACCAGTTGCCGGTGACCAGCAGCGGCGAACGGCGACGGGCGGCGGTCGCGGGATGACGGTCGATGAAGAAGAATAAAAGAAAAGAAGAGGAGTTTTGATTCTCAATTTTGTTCCCGGAACAATAATCAACTTTTTGTTTATTCTTAATTCTTGTCCCAAACTGATTCTGTAAACAAATTTATTCCGGGAACAAAATTTTTACCAAACGCGATTCTCGTCCTAAACTGATTCTGGGAACAAAAAATCAGAATTTGGCACTGTTGGGATGGTTACCAAACAGACCCTAAGTTTGAATTAGGCATTACGTAACATGACCACATAAATTGCCTGTTGACATTGATCTGTTGAAACATGACGACCTCCGGTTAAAATCAAGGATAAGGGCATCATTGGCCTCTCTAAACTTCTTTCGTGAATTACAAAGCCGTTTCGAAATTTCCAATCAGCTCAATTAGATTTTTGAACTGTTTGCTCCATGTGCAATGTGATCCTCAGAATAGCATTGCTTTAGTTGAACAAAAGTATAGAAAACAATACCGTCACTATCATGCGGAAATCATCTATAAAGTGGTCGCACGAACTGGAAAAGATATCTTGTGCGCATGTAGACGCCGCCACAGCCACACAGTTAGAATTAGGGGGGCATGAAACTGTAGTGGCCCATTGCTGAAATCAAAAGTCACATTTGCTTTTCTAGGAAGAACGGCACAAGAATAGTTGAGTGGCCCATTGCTGAAATCAAAAGTCACATCCCGGCGGCCTCTCGTTCAGTTTTCCGTTCACACTCGCACGAGTCCGATCGAGAAGCAGTTTTCCCCGCCACATGGGCAACTCCGACCGCCGCCAAAGCCAATGGGCCCCGAGCCCCCCGCGCGCACGAAACTATTCGCCTCCCCCTCCTCGGCCCACCATCACATCCAATCTCTGCTTTCCCCTCCTTTCCCCCATTGATTTGTGGTACTGGCAGGAATACAAATTCATTGATTAGTTTGCTTCACAAAAAAACATCTTATTAGTCTTAATTGGTCATCCAAAAATAATGCTAAAAGCAAAAAAAATGACTTCCGAATTTGATTTCTTGAATAATATCAATAATTTTTATTGAGTGGCTAACCGCAAGCAATCTTCGACAAAAACAAAGATGCCGACACTTAAAGTTAACAATACTATCATGTGCCGGTCACGAGGGCTAATAGAAGTTGGGCGAAATCACATATGTGCATCATTGGGATATTAGTATATGATAAGCTATCGACGAGCCAAATGATAAGGACTCAATGATTGACAGCGAGGCAAGAAGCTTCCACGTGATCATTTGTTGATATATAACGGCTCCTCGGATAATGCCAATGGCAAGTTTTGGATGAAAGCATTTGAAATATTCAAAGAAGCATCAAAGGAATGTGTGGTTGAAGAGCGGTTAACATCCAAGCACCCAATTGGTGTCGATAAATCGGGAAACATCAAGGCACAATCAAGACAGTTATGAAGGAAATGGGCAGGTTGGTTATGAAGAGAAAAGAACGTGTCTAAGATTGGAAGCGGTTACTAGAAGATGAATAATTGTTTAGTAGTTACCAAGTTTCTCTATAAAAACCACTAGTCGTCCAACAAGGAGGCCCCCCAAATAACACATCAAATGTTTTTTTCTTATTGTATTTTAGTTTTCCCTAGCTATAACTTTTAGATTCCTATTGTCAATTAGATTCCAGCAAGTATCTATATCTTGGTGCAGCGTCATTGATTAAATTCCGACATTGTATCTTTAGTCTAACATCATCGATTAGATTCCGACGTTTGTATTCTCTATCTAGGTGCATTATCGTCGATTAAATTCCGGCATTGTGTCAAAATATGTTAGAACCGTGCTATGATTAGATTCTAGCATAGTTTAAATTGGGTCTTAGAGTTAGTTAATTGTCGAGGTTGTACAATATTGTTTGAAATTGGAAATTCAATCGTTACATTGATTTGATCATATTTGACATGTGACTTATAATGTAATTGACCATGTCATTCTTCTGTTGTTCAAGCTATCTCTCATGGTTGACGCTATATTAAAATTTGAAGCCGCATCCCTTAACTGCTCTTTCGTAAGATGCCTTGGAAGATCAACCTTTTCACGTCGATTTTTTTCTACTGTTCTCTTGGCGTCGTCGGACTCTTGTTCATCTCTCATTTTTGCCATTGTAGTCTCCTTGAATTAACAAAATATATCCCACAAGGCGTGCCAAAAATATGTTTCATTAGAAATAGTGATGAAATGTCTTTAAAGAATGTTAATGAGTTGATATGAATCGACAAAAGTTGCAAAGAGTCATTGGTTTATTTTGGACAAGAAAGTAAATAACAAGGAATTTAAAGTATGGCACTGAGAACAATTGTTAGTAGCAATGTAATTTGTAGGAAAGATAAATGCTAAAAAGTAAATATGAAGATAAATTTGTAGAATGACGTTAAATTTTTTTAATTGATATTGGGGATCTATTACAAATAGTAGGCATTTAAAACCCTCTATAGAAAGTTACATACGACAGCAACTAAATTTGAATAAAAAAACAACTTCATAATCATATCGGCGGCTACAAGAAATTACACTATCCACAATCTTCTATAACGTAGCAACTTATCCACAAGAAGTTATAAAAAGTCTTAAATTAGTGATAATAAACATAACAACCCGGTGGTTATGTTTTTGTGTCGATTGTGCACTATCGATGATTTTGTCGATCAACTTCTAAATGCTTAATGAAGGCCTTTGTCAATAAATTTTACGTTGTGTGTTATTGATGACTTTTAATAGCGAGTTGTTGATAATTCTGCTTATCGACGACTTTTGTTTATATTAAACTCTATTTTCATCGACTAAGTTTGTTACTTGTCAATAGTAATTAAAAGTTGGTCACCTTTTAGCGTCGATGATAGATTTCGAATCATTTTTAAATTACTGTGGAACTCATTGTGAGATAGCAAACGCTCCTACAATAAGTAACAAAGGACCGACCAAATCTTACTTTTCAGGTTTCAGGCATATTACCCCAAATTTATTCCTGCGTTGTTAAGTGTATATTGTGTTGAATTGCCAGCTTTATTACAAGACAACTGTCCACAAGCCGTTGCCATTTTTTTTACTGCTTCTAGCTTCTCACCACCAAAGTGGAAAAATCTATTTACAATTTCCTCCTTCTCGTAGAGGGCGTCATGTTTAATACATCACTTAGGCTCCGTTTAAATGATTTGAATTTTTTTTCCTAAACATTATCAATTTTATTGTTTACTAAAATGAATGAACCAAAAATATTTTCATTATCCACATAAATATTTAGACATAAATTATTATCGATAACAAGAATTTTTTCATTGACTAATTATTTCAAGTGATATTAGGGATCATTTTTAGAAAAATATTTTTGAAATTATTCATTTTTTGCCAAATAAAATGGAGCTTGTAATTGAATTTTTTTTTTCTAAAAATAATCGTTTATATCGCTTGAAATAACTAATCAATATAAAATGTTCTCATTATTAATATAAATTGATGCCTAAATATCTTCGTAGACGATTAAAATATTATTTGTTTATTCATTTTTATAAACAATACAATGGATCATTATTTGAAAAATCTTTTTCAGTAAATTTTTGCGAAACAAACGGAGTTGAAGGAAGTCATCCTTGGGACTGCTGATCGGAGGAGGCATCCATGGCTTCAGAATAGTTCTATCGTGAGAAGAGACGGCCGATGAGGGCTTCCCACATACACTTCAGCTCAAACGACGGATTTGATCAGGAGGTACCATCAGACATACGGTGACAAAGAGTTATCCTCAAAATGAAACCACCAATTCTTGAACTCTGTTACGTGTTTTTCTTCAAGTTAATAAAATAAGCAATAATCTTTTTAACAACCGTACTTTGGACATTAGATTAGGTAATCGTAAATTGTAATAATGCTTGTTAAGAACTTAAAAGAATTAGAAGATACACATTCCAAGAAAATTAATGGAGAACTTGCAATTTGTCCTCTGAAATCACGTGCACGGAGCATAAGCAGAGTAGTTCTATCGTTACAAGAGACGGCCAATGACCCGGAATTCGTGTTCGATTTGGAACTTTGTGGTTCGGTAGAGAGCAACAATCGAGCCAGAAATCTTTGTGATATTCCAAAGACCATGAAAGGTAATCTGTATGATCAGCATTTGTTTATCTAGATGTACCTTATGATCGCCCAATGGATAGACCGCATGTGCCCTCGCATTGGCATTGGCGGAAAGGCCGCAATTTTCAAATGCTTGTCTACCAAACCATAGAGAAAAAGAAAACAAGTTATGATCGAACGTTGACCTTCACACGCCATTTCTCTCAATTATGCATTATAAAAACGCCGTGAAATCCGACACTCGGTATTCTCTTTTTTTATGCAATTAAGTACCTCAACGACAGGCTTTTTTTTTTTCTTTCTTCCTGCCTTTGCCTTTGAGAGTTGATCCGTGTCGTAGAGAGTTTTTGTTGCTCTGCGGTTACTTTCGAATTCAAAAACGAGGAAAAAGTACTTTTGTAGATGTAGTAAATGTTGAGCAATTTAGTCATAGTTTAATAGAGTGATGTTATCTTTATAAGGAACTTGTTTTCGAATTTGCAGCTATATCGATTTTGGTTGGTGATATGCAAAACGTGAATCTTGCATCGGCCTCAATTTTCTCAATCGCCAATGCATGTTTTGTTGAGGGAATGGGAACTCGCTGTGTACAATATCAGTAAAGTGAGTAAACAGAAACAAACCTTGATAATTAATGGAATGTCTTAACTAGACAGTGAACATCTAAGTAGCACTGTTTGCGCTTATTCCAGGCAAGAAAAGTTAAAAGAGAAGTAGCATTCTGGGAATGGCAGGCGAGCTATATTGAAGGTGTTCAGTCTCTGACGATAAGTTTATATTTGGACCGACTCTTGGAACGTGTTCACGGCCGACAGTGGCAAGCCCAACACCACCGCAACGTCCTTCTTATTCTCGCTCTCTTCCCTCATAAACACGCAGTCTGTCGGCAGCAGATTGCCGGTGCCAAGCTGCCTTGGCCCTCCCCATCCGAAGTCGAAGTCGCCAAAATCCAGCCCCATCCATGAACTTACCAAGAGCGAGCTCATTCGGTAAGGTTCAAACGGATACTTGTCCATGTAGTCGATCGCTGACTGCACGAAGTCCTCGTTCACCCTCTCGATCGCCTTCTTTATTCTTTCGGCAGTGGAAGAGATCGGCTCATCGATCAACTCTCCCGCGGTGCAGAGGCAGCAAGGTAAGACCACGGCATTCCCGAAGTATCCATCGGGCATCTTTAGCATTTTCATCTTTGGTCGGAAGTCGACATATATGAGAAGCTGTGTTAGTTGGTGTGGTTTCATCTTGAGTGCCATGGTTCGAGCCCGCCATACTAGAGCCGAAAGCGCGACAAAGCTGGAGTAGTTGTTCATTACCCGTCCATCGATCGTTGTCATTTTTCTCAGGGTGGCCAGCTTCTCGCCATCAATGTGGAAAGATTTAAATACGATTTGCTCTTTCTCACATAATGCGGTCATGTTTGATATATCACCCACGCGAGCAAAGTCGTTGTAGAAATCGCCAATTTGAGGTGGCACCCTCGCCTTTAGAAAGGTTCTATCGTGACAAGGGACGAAGGATAATGATTTCCCTCGTGCTGTCTCAGCCCATGAGTTCATGAAATCAATGGCGGAGATACCATCGGTCATGCAGTGGTTAACCACAACCCCTAAGGTGAAACCTCCACATTTAAACTTTGTTACCTGTTTAAGCAGTATCCATATTTATTAATTTTGCCATATAAAATGCACTGAATGGTAACTTGTATGAATAAATTCTCGCATGGACACTTTTCATCAATCGAATGCATGCACCTTGTATCAAATAAACATCGAATTCCACGAGTCTCATGTTAAATTTTATCGACTAAGTATATAATTACTCTCCCTTAGGTCGAGTCACGGACTACATCTATAATGCAAGTGGAACGTGACATATTCTAATCCAATGTGAACTGGGGTCTACCAAAATGCAATCACTTTTATAGTGGACGAGAAAGCGAAAGAAAATAGAAGGCGAAGTGTTGCAGATAAAGACAGGAAGAAAGTGTTCACCTGTGCTGTTAGAAGGGGTGCGACTTCCAGCATTTTCTCAGTAGGATCCCTGTAAACAAGCTTCTCTAAGATCTCAGAATCAAGCATCTTTATATCGCCCATATTTTCGATGTCGCAATTGGCCGACGCCTCCACAAACGGCACTCCCAACTTCTTATCGCAATCGACCATCAACTTCCCTAGAGAGTTCTTAGCTAACCTCCCCGTGAGCGGATAATAATGAACTAAAACCTTGGACAGAGCTTGCTTAATCACACCCGCCACATTCGCGTCACCCCTGTGGAAAGTGTAGAGGGTCGGCACCACGGCTAAAGCCCAACAGTCCATGCTACATAAGAAAAGAGAACCTCCAGGCGTTTCTCCTTCTGGCAGGACCGCCACGGGGAGGGATCTTTCTATTGTCAGGACATCGTCTGCCTTGTTCTCGATGGCCCCCATCGGAGAGCTCCGGCTATCCTGTTCTCTAGCTCTGAAAACAAAAAGGGCGTTTGAAAGTTCAGATAAAACTGTTGGACTGATACAACGAAAGATTGCATGAGATTGTTTTTCACTGGATGAATGAAATGCTTTGGAGGGCAAGCATTGTTGCAGCGTTACAACATGGCGTTGTTCAATGTAGGAAAACCAGGAAACAAATTGTGTGTGTGTGTGAGAGAGAGAGAGAGAGAGAGACCAGCGATGAATTTACCAGATTGGCTTCTCTCTTCGGATGTTGGGGAAGTGGAATCTCCATTGGGCCGTTTAAATAGCCCTGCACGCCGGCCAAAAATTTAAAAAAAATTAGACCCTCCCTTTCTGTACATACATGGTTTAAGATGAATTTCGGTAGAGATTTTTTTTTTTTTTTCTGAATATGAATTTAAAAAATGTTTTCAAAAATGTTATTTCTCACTTTTTTTTTTTTTTGTAAAACTTAAATGACATTATTTAGTTCTCAATTATGGAGGAAAACGGTCAAATAGACATAAATAGAGCGAAAGCGAACAAGGCGGCTTCTCAAATATTGTCGTTTCGTTTGATATATCCCGTGGAAACAGTATGCACACATTGCACGCGACCGTCGATCTACCTAGGACTTTCTTCGCGGTTCAACATATAGTTTGGTCCGATTGAATTATTTACGCTCACATGGAGCCACTCGGTGATGTAGACATTGGCGGCAACATGCACAGGGTGGCGATAATCCTCATAAAACAGAACAGTAGCAATTAACATTAGGTTGCAGGCCCCCCGGGAAAAAAAGATAGTAGTGTTCTCCAGAGACAAAGCATCTTCCCGTGATACGCGTCGATCACCAACCCTCACGTCCAATCTTCTACCAAACCATAGAAAAAAAAAAGAAAAAAGGAGGAGAAAACAGGGGTTGGGCGCATAATGCTCGGGGTGCGCTTCAACACGATAAGATCGAGAGGGTGAATGAGGACCCCGCGCGCGGTCAATGATTGATTACATGGACAAGTGTTGGGTTGGTGGCGCCAAGGCGCCTTGGCACCGGCAACCTAATATCGATAGGTCGTAGCGTGTATACGGGGGAAGGGAGAGAGAATACAGAAGGACGTTGTGCAAGTGTTGGGTGCGCCACTTTCGGGCGTGAACACGTTTCGATAGTAATAGGCAATCCTGATATCGTAGGCTATAGCGTGTTTATGAGGGAAGGAAGAGAGACTAAAGAAAAACATTACTATCGATCGTGGTGGCTTCGCTGGATAAGAACTCCGTTGATCTTTGCCCAAATGTGAGGGGTTCAAAATCTAATTGAAGCTTTTATGTATGGGTAAATAAATTATAGCAATTTTCTAGCGCAATTCTAGGGTTTACCCGTCGGTTACCGGCTGTATGGGGGTTCCCTGGATATCAAAAAAATAAAAAAAATTAAAGAAAGACATTGCGGTGGTGTTCGGTTTGCCACTTTCGGGCGCGAACATGTTTGGATAGTAACTTATGACCAGCGATCGAGCGCCTTCTTAGAGAGCGCACCTATCATTCCCATGATGCTAAGAGTGTATGATTGCGAGAAATGGCATGTGAAGGTCAACGTTCCCCCCAATCCTGCGTTTTCCTTTTTCTTTTTCTCAGTGGTTTGGTACGAGATTAGACGTGAAGGTTGGTGATTGACGTGCATTATAGGAACTCGTTTTGTCTCTTTTTATCATTTTTTCCATGGTCGACCTTAATGTTAATTGCTGCTATCGCAATTATTTCCCCCCCGTAATGATTGTTTGCCTTCACCGAATGGTGCCTGCGAATGTAAGTAATCCAACCCGAATAAACTATGTTGATACCCAAAGAATATCCTAGCTAAAAACCTAACCAATGCGCAAAAGTCGGATATTATCATGAAATTATGCATACCCTTCTACCAAATATATTGGAAAATATGACTTCGAATTGAATAAAACAATGAAGTCAAATTTTGAGACATAATATTACATTATTTAAGGATTTATTTATTTATGGTCACTGACAAATATCATTTTGGATACAACAAAATCTTAATTGAGAATACTAAATAACAATTCTAATATTTCTTCAAGATCTTTCAAATGAAGCAATTGAAATGATGACTTTAGTTTTGGAAAGAAGACCTGAAAAAACTTATTAATCTCATTCAATCCAAAACTTGCACATTTATATCGGTTTTAATGAACAAAGACAACTCTTTAGAAAATGTTGCAAGGTGAACAAAGGCAACCATTTAGGAAAGATTGCAAAGTGAACAAATGCAACCCTTCAAAGGGTTGCAAAGTGAACAAATATATTTTAAAGACATATATAAAATTCGGAATAAAATAATATTAAATAAATTCAAATTTCATAATTTCCAAAAATAGTGAATGAACAAATATAACGTTTCGACTAATAAATGTTAACGAGATAACTGTATGAAATAAAAATAAAAGTAATAAATATGAGATTAATGCTAATTAAATCGTATCAAATTTGCACGAGTATTGTGAGATTTAACTCACATCCCGATCTTTCATTTGAACAAACTAGAAAAAGCTCACACTTATGAAGTGACCCATCTTCTCTCAATTTTTTTTTTTTTATGTGAGACAAGGAAAAACATATTTTATTACAAATAAACAATTGATAAAATATGCTTTAGTATCTTAACGTTACTTAACTAACGAGGTTTACATACTTTTCATATGGTTGCGGTATTTCTCTTTTCCAGAACAGCTGACACCGACTTCACAGAATCTTCAATAATTGTCTTAAAATAAATGATAGAATTTGAGAAGCCCTCCCGATTGCTGTCACTCTATTTCTGACGTAACTCTTAAGAATCGATGCGACCCGCTCACGTACGACCTGCACCAAGTTCACATGCATCTGAATCAGACGGCACGACGATCACCATAAAGGCACATGCTTGGCGAATTTGAAATGGTTCGATCGATCAAGTTCACGGTCAGAGTACGTCTTTTATACGAGGTAGGTTAGGAGCTCGAGCTTCCATGCTGAGAGTCCCACATACCCTCCCCGAGTAATCGATCAAGAGAGGCGTGTCTGCACCTCCCCTCGCCTGGAATGCTCCCCACGTCTTACTAACTTACATATTTAATAAATAGTAGATGCATATACATTCGAATACAAAAATGGAAAGACTCAACAACACGACTGTATAAAAAAATAATAGTTGACTTCGAAGTGAGAAAGCAAGAAATCGGACTGACATGATGAAGTGAAATTTGACTTTGCTACGGAACGAAGTGATAATTTAACTTGATAACAATGTCGGCAACCGATCGACACGAAATGTAAGGACAAATTAGTTGTGCTACTTGGCCTAATTGCAAGTTGTTGCCATCAAATAAACATGTCCGTAAATACAGAAGAACGTGAGTAAGTTCTCTTTTCTCGGTATTCTAACTTAAGCATCGGGGTTGTTAGCAACCTTATGTATAGATCTTCGACGGAATGCAAAAAAATAGAGAAACAGAGTTCGATTTTCAGTATCATTGATAGTAATGGGAAAATCACCATTTCAATTTTAAATTTATTTACGGAGTTCGATTTTCAGTATTGTTAGCGATTTCCAACCAATTAGCAAGAATGACTAAATTGACAAATCATTAAAGTTTTAGGATGTCATAATTAAAAAGTTTAAAATTAAAGTAGTACAAATAAAATGTCTTTAATTGAATTGAGCATTGTATAATAGATTAGGATTGGACCATTTTCTTGGTGGATAAGGCCAATGTCTCTCCAATTCTTTCACCTTTTTTACAATAATGAAATTAGAATCCTTGATACTTACTCATTTGATTGTTGAGTAGGGTAGCGGATCCTCATACTCGTCATGTCACACACCGACTGACCACAAACCCAATAGGAGGGTGAGTTAATTTGCTCATTGAGTATGGCAATGCAATAAGAGATACGGTGATGCTCGAAAGTTCCAATTGCAGGCCTTCTCGCATTATAAAAATTTGAGTTTTCTCCCGTTCTATGGAGAGTTTGAGCTAGCCTCACCCTCTTCTCACTCTCTTATTCATTTTGTTTGTGCTTTTTTTTTTCTCTTCTCTTTCGATCTAAATCTAGGAGTTCTCATCTTCCAATATAAATCTAGTTCTAAGAGTTTGAACTTTTACAATGTAGTTCTAAATTTGGAAGCTATTCTCTCTCATTCTAGATCTAGGAGTTTGATAAATATGCTTTTGGGGATTCGATACCTTGTGCTTTATTTGTATATAGTGCCTTTATCTCCAACTTCAATGATGATTGTAGAAGTTCTAGCGTATCGCTAAATCATGAAGATTTGCTCTTAGAAATGTTTGATATGTGTTGATTCCACTTGTTTTGGTTGTCTTTGTTCAATGATGGTATAGAGAAAGTCAAACCTAGACACGCACGCACTACTAATTGGCAACGTTGTAGTTATTGGAGAAGTTGTGCGTTCTCATCATTGATGAAAATACAAGATCCAATGATCAGCCGCCACTTATTTTGCTTCATAGATCCATTCTTGTGGCACGAGCGTATGCTTGACTATGCTAATACTTCGTTGATCTTCTTAGTTTTTTGGATTTTGCTTTGTTTTGCATCATTATAGATTTTGCTTTGTTTCAATTTGCTTTGCTATAAAGTTTATGCATTTCATATGTATCCTTTTTAGTAATAAATACAATTTTCTTTCAACTACAAAAATTATTAAAAATTATCTGTTGACCTTAATTGTGTGTTGCACATCACGCGTACTTTCTTTTTCGCTCAGCCGTGGCAATGCGTCGATGAAAATAAATTCAGGCAGTACAAATTGAGCGACTGGGAATTTAACTCTTGTCCCCGTTAGGAGCACAATTCAAATTTTGCGACATGAGACAACCAGGCAAATCTAATCTTTGGCAACTTAGTTTTGAGCCCGAGGTTAAAACCACCGAATTATTATCTTGGCCCCACCAATTAGTTTAATATCCTTTTTTGGTATGAAAAGGCTAAAGCTAAATACAAAAATTCGACGTCATAAATTTATTATCCCTTATTTATCACTTAATAAAACATGAAGTAACTTTGTAAGAAATATTAAAGGACAAACTAGTATTTAAGCGCCTGTCAATTCTAAAATTAGCAAAATAGTTAATAGAGCGATTTCTTTCTCAAAAATTATGTTGCACTATAAACTCAAAGTGTAATTGTAACAATCTTTCGACATTTTAAAGCAAAGTAGGGTCAACATTATCAATCATAAGCTCTAGAAAAAGATCGACGATAGCTTTAAAGCCAATCCCAACTATGATTTTATGAAATCCAAATTGATTTGTGAAGTTGAGTCCCGACCATAAAGCCTAAAGTTCCGCTTGTGTTGACGAACATATTCTTACAAATGTAGCAAAACCATCAATCCAGTCACCCACTTTGTTTCTAAATAAACCCCATGCGGCAGCAAGTCCTGAGTTGCCTTTAAAAGCCCAATCAATATTCACTTTAATCCACTCAGACTGTGGAGAATCTATCTCACCAAAATTGAAGAAGTGCATGATTCACTTAACATCGAATTATCCACAAGTGAAGTTTTAGTGATTTTCTCTGTGCATGACCGAATTACTTGTACCAAGTTCAAATAGAAAACAAAGTAATCCTAAAAAAGTGACTTGTTTCTGTTGGATGAAATCTCTTAAGGTATTTTGAAGTTGACAAAACAGGTTTATCAGTCTAGTCTGAAGACTTACAGACTCTTCTGACAAAGTCTGAAGATCAAAGTCTGAAGATCAAAGTCTGAAGATTAAAGTCTGAAGCTAGCAAGACTCAAGACTTATATTTTGAAGTCTACTCACATGGACAGTTTCCAGGACGACGTTTATTCTGATCTTATACGATATTTATTCTAACGACTAATGGATATCTTTCTACTGGATTCAGCACTAAACGATCTAAGTTTTATATGGAATATGTTTAGATTCTTTGACGACTTCGCAACTTATATTTGGAAGGATCTACTTATGGAAACCGAGATCCTGATTGTATGGGCGAGCAGGATTGATGGGCTATCAACACTTACCTTAAAGAGCTCGAGATCTCTCTAATTGATTCCGTCCAACGGGTTGATTGGAAGAACTTTTTTGGAAGGTGCCAACGGTATTGAAGGCATGAAGAAGTATATAAGAGAGATGCTCTAGTTGTTGAAGGGTGCGGATAGAAGAATTCCAAAGTCTGAAATCTCCTTTACTACTTTGCGATATCATTCTTTGAGCGTTACATGTAATCAAAAGAGAGATCATATTGTAGACCTTGAGGAAGTGTAGTAGAGTAATCTACACTGTGGACTCAAGAGCGTGAGATTGTAATCACTCTTATTGATTCTTAGTGAAATCCAGCCAGAAGGGCTGTCCGTGCGGGAGAGTGGACGTAGGCTTGATCTAAGCCGAACCACTATAAATCTGGAGTCTTGATTCTCTATCCCTAATCCTTTATATTGTTAATTGCTTTCATTTGCTGCAATCGTTGATTTTAAATTATTCATATCTCATTTGATTTGAATTGTTAAAATTGCGTTAAACACCTATTCACCCCCCTCTAGGTGCTAATACTAGTTCTAACAATTGGTATCAGAGCTTGTGTACTTGTTTATAAGAAGTGTCTTTACTTCTAAGTAAAAGATCTATGGCTAGTATGCTGCCTACAGGGTTGGTTGAAGGACAAAGCAATACCAGACCTCCATACTTTGATGGAAAGGATTACAGCATATGGAAAAATAAGATGAAGGCATTCCTAAGATCGAAAGATCCTTTGGAATGGGAAGTGGTTGATAAAGGAATCATTCCTGTTGCTGAATCAGACTCAGAGAGAGGAAAAGAACCTGCAGTTCCTACTCTTTTGACTCAAGAAGAAATTATCAAGAGACAGACTCTCGACGCCAAAGCTATTTACTCTTTATATTGTGCTTTATCCCCTACTGAATATAATAGAATATCTTCTTGTGATACAGCAAAAGAAGTATGGGACAGGCTTCACATTACCTATGAAGGAACTGATCGTGTGAAAGAAACAATGATCAACATTCTCTTGGGACAATATGAAGTCTTTAAGATGAGATCAGGAGAATCAATTACTGACATGTTTAGTCGCTTTACTGAAATTGTGAATGGTCTTGAATATCAGGGACATCCAATCTCAGGACATATGAAGGTCAACAAACTCCTTCGTGAACTCTCAAAAGACTGGAATCACATAAAAACCTCAATAAGAGAGACACAGAGGATTGCTCCACTTTCTGTAGATGAATTGGTTGGAACTCTTCAATCCTATGAAGTAGAACAGAACAACGAAGAGGAAGACTCAAAAGGTAAGAAATCTATTGCCTTAAAGTCTAATGACTATTCTGATGTTACAGATTCTGAAGAAGATCTAGATGATGAAGAACTGGCACTTATGATGAAGAGATTCAGAAAGCTGAACAGAAAAGGAAGGAAATTCAATTGGAAGAAACAAAATTCTCAAAGGTTTCAAAACAGGCCAACAGAGGAATATGATACGAATAAAGAAGTGACTTGCTTTGAATGCAAGAAAAAGGGACACATCGGACCTAACTGTCCTCTGTTAAAGAAGAGAAAAGGGAAGTCTGAGAAAAACAGGAAGGCACTCAAGGCAGAGACTTGGAGTGATACTGAATGTGAAGATAGTGACAATGATTATGCCAATATTTGTTTAATGGCACAATCAGACTCAGACTCAGACCTTGATTCAGACTCAGACAGCGAACTCGAGGTAAGTAACTTGAAAATTCCTGTTAAAGTTTCTAAATACATTGATGAACTTTGTCTTAGTCTGAAAACCTCTCTTAAGAGGATCTCCGAATTGAAAAGGGAAAATTCTACATTGAAACATCAGGATAAACTTATGAAAGAAAAGGTTGAAAAATTGGAAAAAGATTTTGTTGTTGTAAAAGAAAACTCAGACAATATTTCAAATGAAAATAATCTTTTGAAAAATGATATGACTAACATATCAAAGAGATTTTCAAATGGTTCTGAAAAACTGGATAAGATTCTTTCGATACAAAGACCATATTTTGACAAGTTGGGTCTTGGTATGACTTCTGAAACTATTCCATTGATTGATTTTCCAAAGGTAAAAGAAAGAATTAAACAAAGACCAGCTAGAACTGTTTACAAAAATCATTTTCAGAAAGTCTTTGTAAAACCTGTTGGTAGAAATGCTCTGAGATGTTCCAAGTGTAAAAGCTTAGAACACTTCGAGAAAGAATGTCCTTTAGTTTGGAGACCTGTTAAAAAGAGCTGGGCTAAGACTGTCTATTGTACTAACACTTCTGGACCCAAGATGGTATGGGTACCAAAAAGAGCTTGAATTCTTGTTAATTGCATGTTACTATCAAAAAGAAGATAAAATGGTATCTTGATAGTGGCTGCTCAAGACATATGACAGGAGACTCAAACTGCTTCATAAAACTTATCCAGATAGACGGAGGAAAAGTTTCCTTTGGTGGTAACAATAGAGGGAAGATTACTGGTCGAGGAACAGTGAAGATTGGGAGTTTGTCTATCAATAATGTTTCATTAGTTGAAGGATTAAATTACAACTTGCTTAGCATAAGTCAGTTGTGTGATTCTGGTTTCAAGATCAACTTTCAGGAAGAAACGTGCTCTGGAATCAGTAAAGACCTTACTCAATCTTTTACTGGTCGAAGACATGGAAATATCTATCTTCTGGATGTGAATCAAGAAAGATCACAATGCTTAATATCAGTACAAGATGAAGCAAATCTATGGCACAAAAAACTAGGCCATATCAACATGAAGCAGATCAACAAGATCTCTACAAAGAAACTTGTTCGAGGATTGCTTACTTTGAATTATTCAAAGTCTGATCTATGTACACCATGCGTACTGGGTAAACAGGTTAGAAATTCTTACAGATCAATAAATAGAGTTTCCACTAATCATGTATTGCAGCTTTTGCACATGGATTTGTTTGGACCTACCAGAACGAAAAGCATTGGTGGTAAAAGGTTCTGTCTGGTAATAGTGGATGATTATTCACGATTTACTTGGGTCTACTTTCTTACAAGTAAGTCAGAGACTTTCTCTCTCTTTTCAAAATTTGCTAAAAAGGTGCAGAATGAGAAAGGTCACACTATTATAAGCATTCGTACAGATCATGGAGGTGAGTTTGAAAATCAAGACTTTGCTAACTTATGTGATGAATTTGGATTTCAACACAAATTTTCTTCTCCATATACACCAGAACAGAATGGGGTTGTGGAAAGGAAGAATAGATCTTTACAAGAAATGGCAAGAACACTTTTAATTGGAAATCAAGTTTCTTCAAGGTTTTGGGCAGAAGCTGTTTCAACTGCTTGCTATATTATAAACCGAGTGTTTTTAAGACCAATTCTTGAGAAAACTCCTTATGAAATTTTTAAAGGGAAGAAACCAATAGTTTCTTATTTTCAAATATTTGGATGCAAATGTTTTATTCTAAAGAATGCAAATGATCGTGTTGGTAAGTTTGAAGAAAAATCAGATGAAGGATTCTTTCTTGGATACTCTACAACAAGCAAAGCCTTTAGAGTGTTCAACAAAAAGACTCAGACTGTGGAAGAATCAATGAATGTCAAATTTCAAGACTCTCCACAAGTTCAGCAGATACAGACTGAAGACTCAGAATCTGCTCCAGACACTGCTAAAGCTAACTCCACTGAAGCAGTTGCTAATTCAAAATCAGTACAACAAGCTACTGATGAAGAATCTACTCAAGAAGAAGATCAACAATCTATCAGACTGAACAGTAACTGGAAGCACAAGTCCAGTCATCCTGAAGAACTCATTATTGGAAACATTAATGAGGGAATTCGAACAAGATCCAAAAGGCGAGAGGAGTCTAGTGTTGTTGCTCTTATTTCTGAAATAGAACCCAAAAATATCGAAGAAGCTTTAGCTGATGAAAGCTGGATTGAAGCAATGCAAGAAGAGCTCAGACAATTCAGTATTAATGACGTATGGGAATTAACTCCCAAACCAAAAGGTAAATCAGTTATTGGAGCTAAATGGGTTTTCAGGAACAAAGTTGATGAAAAAGGCAAAGTAACGAGAAACAAAGCAAGACTCGTAGCTAAAGGATACACGCAAGAAGAAGGGATAGACTACGATGAGACTTACGCTCCAGTAGCAAGGTTAGAAGCAATCAGATTATTACTTACTTTTGCTTGCTATAAGAATTTCAGGTTGTTTCAAATGGATGTCAAAAGTGCATTCCTGAATGGATTTATTCAAGAAGAAGTCTACGTAGAACAACCTCCTGGTTTTGAAGATTCAAAGAAACCAGACTCTGTATTCAGACTGAAGAAAGCTTTATATGGACTGAAACAAGCTCCTCGAGCTTGGTATGAAAGGCTAAGTAATTTCTTAATTCATAGTGGCTTTTCTAAAGGAAAGGTTGACACTACTTTATTCATTAAAAAGGAAGGTAAAAGCTTTCTACTTGTTCAGATTTATGTTGATGACATCATATTTGGATCATCTAACGAGACTTTGTGCAAGAAATTTTCTAAGTCTATGCAGGATGAATTCGAAATGAGCATGATGGGTGAACTATCCTTTTTCCTTGGTCTTCAAGTCAAACAACTAAAGGAGGGAATATTCATTCATCAAGAGAAATATGCAAAAGAACTTGTTAAAAAGTTCGGTCTGGAAAATTGCAAAAAGACTGACATACCAATGTCAAGTTCCTTGAAGATAGACAAAGATGAAGCAGGGAAGAAAATTGACCAAAAATTATACAGGAGTATCATTGGCTCACTTCTTTATCTTACTTCATCCAGACCTGACATATTATTTAGTGTTTGCATATGTGCTAGGTTTCAATCTGACCCTAGAGAATCTCACTTAAGCGCTGTTAAACGTATTATTAAATATGTTGCTACTACTACTAAGATCGGTCTTTGGTATCCCAAAGAAGGAAACTTTACACTTCTTGGCTATTCAGACGCAGATCTTGCAGGTTGTAGAGTTGAAAGAAAAAGCACTTCAGGTACTTGTCAATTGCTTGGAAACAGGGTGGTATCCTGGTTTTCGAGGAAACAAAGTACTGTGGCTCTTTCAACAGCTGAAGCAGAATACGTTGCTCTTGGGAGTTGCTGTTCTCAAATATTGTGGATAAAACAACAACTGCAAGACTTTGGCATTGAAGACTCTTGCACAGAAATTAGATGTGACAACACCAGTGCAATCAATCTTACAAAGAATCCTATCCTACATTCAAGAGCAAAACATATTGAGATTCGACATCACTTTATAAGAGATCATGTTCAGAACAAAGAAGTCTTGATACGATTCATAGACTCAAAGAATCAACTGGCAGACATCTTCACAAAGCCTCTTGAGAAAAGCTTGTTTGAGTCTATTCGCTCAAGACTCAATATATTATCTCTTGAAGAATGTTGAAGTTCAGACTCAGTAACTAAAGTCTGACAGAGCATCAGACTCAAAGGTTAAAAGACTGAGAATACGAATCGACACGACTGTAAGTTTCCTTACTTAAACTGTCTTATTGATAAGGTAAGATTTTCTGTCTAATTTTAAGTCGGTTATTATTTTCAAAAGAAGTGGTTATCGTTTTATTAAGGCAGTTATTTTTCAAAAAGGAAAATTCAAGATTTCCAAAATATACGACGCTTGGTTATTCCCCGTACCTGTTATCTTTTATACATCTCTTCTCCTTCGTTTTCACTTTACTCAGAAACCCTAGATCAAAAGCTTTTCACTGCTCTGCATTTTTCTCTCCAAAACTTCTTCGTTTCAAAGTTCTCAACTTTCTTGCGACACAAGTGAGAAAGTCTCTCCAAAGAAAAGCACAATGTCGTATCAGAGGAAGTCTTCCAGAATAGCAAACAGGGGACCACAAGGCTCTGGTGAGGGGCCTACGCATTTTGATCTCACTGAGGAAAGCGACATTCCTACTGAGCAATCTCAACAGCGGTCATCCCCAACTAGACCTCAAGATGAAACGATTTATGAAGATATCGAACCAGTAAGAACTCTAAAACCTGCCTTCGTTTATAAGCTTTACTCTGCGTTAAAGGAAGGTTCTGCTATGACTTTTGTGGATGAGTTTCTGAAAGAGAAGGGTTATAGAAACGAGACGCACTTTCTTACTGTTATGGAAAGGTCTGGAATTGTGCCTGAGGGAACGGCTGCAAGAGCATTTGCAAATTTCCCGAGTGACCCTAGGTTTAGTAGTATGAATCAGCCTGAGGGAAAGGATGATGATGAAAAGATGTTCATGCACTTTAAACCATGGATGGGTGTGGCTGCGAGCCTAAGAGGGAAGAAGGATGAATTGTTCCGCTCAGACGGACACATGAAGAGATATGAAAAATTGCTGAAGCGTGGGGTGATGAACCCACGAACTGTGGATTTCGATTTTCTGGACTTGTTGAGTATAAATCTGCGAGAGAAATTCAAAAAGCTCCAACTTTATCAGTTCTGCACAGACTGTGACACAGCACATTCTGAATTGACTGCCTATTTCTACTCCAATATCAGTTTCATTGATGCAAACAGTTTTACCTTCAGTGTGAGAGATAAGGAGTATGTCATTGATTGTGATATTTTGGCTGATGTGCTTGGTGTGGAAAGAGGGGCTTTCCAACCAATCGGTGTGTTTGTGAGTCATGCTACTCTTGAACTAGCAAAGGACAGAATTGCAGAAGGAAGACTATCTTATTCCAGAATGAATGCAACAAATACTTTGCTGCAATTGTAATCAACTGTCTAAGACCCAAATCGACATCTAAGACAGATGTTTCAATTTCTGAAGCTAAGTTGATGTTTGCCATCAAGATAGGTGTGAACTTCTCTTTGCCACATACCATTATCTTTCACATGTATAGATGCATGGTTAAGGACAAAGGAAAGCTTCCTTATGCTGCTCTCATTACTCGTCTCCTCAAACATCTCAACATTCAACCTCCTCATATTCTCACAGTGAAGACTATTGATAAAATGGTCATCGGGCTGAGGATGATTACCAAGATGCGTCTAAAAGAGCTTAGCAAGAAGCTGGAGCAATTCAAGGAAAAGACTCCTATCAAACTCAGACCAGACTCATCAGCAGCAAAAAGGAAAGGGAAAGAACCTGTGGCTGGTTCTACCAAGAAGCGAAGGGCTGTCATCCTGGAAGATGAAGATGATGAGGATGCAATTCCTATCTCTGTTCTTATTTCTCAAATTGCTGCATCTACTCCAACTGTTCCAGAACATCAAGTTGCAGAGAAAGAGAAAGAGGAAAAGAAAGAGGAAGAAAAAGAGAAGAAAGAGGAAGAGAAGACAGAGGAAGAAAGAAAAGAAGAACAAGCAGATGAACCTGAAAGAACAGATTCTCCAGCAGAAAAGGAGGATTTACAACACCTTGTCTCTGAGGAAACGCCTCAGAAAGATGAATTCTTTTCTCCACCAGAAGACATGGAGACAGGGGGAGATAAAGAAAGCGAACACACACCTCTTCGGCTGACTTTTAGAGAAGAGGATGCTCAAACATGTGTTAGTCGATCACCTCCTGATGCTGAGGATATTCATGCTGCACAGTTTCCTGAAGGAGAGGCATCATCTCCACACACTGAACCGCCTGCTGAAATTCATATTGGCTTGACTCCACCATCAGACCGAGCTGAAACAAGCACTCAGACTGACAACTCTGGAAATTTTCAAAAGTTGCTTGAGATCATCTTGGAACTTAAAGGTCAAATTTATGCCATGGGATATGAATTTCAGACCTTGCAGAATGAAAATCATGCAATGTTCATCACTTTGCATGATCAGCTTAAAGATGTTCAGCGTCAGATTCAGGATACTGCAAAGGGCACTACTCTCACCCAAGTACAGGAAGATTTGAGGAAGTTGGAAGACACTGTCAAGTCTATGGAAGACTTTCAACTTGTTCGCATTCCTCGAGCTCCTTGATTTTTTTAATGCTGACAAAAAGGGGGAGAAGACTTTGCAGATTTTTGTTCGTTTTGTTCTTTTTCAAACCAAACCAAATCCTATCTTTTTATCTTTTGATTGCTTGACTTTGACTTGACTTGAGTTTTTTAAACGTATGTAGTTTTTGGAATGTGTGCTCACTATGGCAATACTTCAAGCTTTATAAATTAGATAGTACTGTCTGTTTATGACTAATGAGGTTTCTGTGAATGCAGATCTGTGTACAGGGAAAGTCTATGTACATGATAACTTCTACTATCTTATCTTTTATATGCTTGCTTAAAAGTTGTATTGTAGGGCAATTATATTCAAATCTGCAGGAAAGTTTTGTCACCATCAAAAAGGGGGAGATTGTTGGATGAAATCCCTTAAGTATTTTGAAGTTGACAAAACAGGTTTATCAGTCTAGTCTGAAGACTTACAGTCTGAAGGACAAAGTCTGAAGATCAAAGTCTGAAGATCAAAGTCTAAAGTCTGAAGCTAGCAAGACTCAAGACTTATATTTCAAAGTCTACTCACATGGACAGTTTCCAGGACGACGTTTATTCTGATCTTATACGATCTTTATTCTAACGACTAATGGATATCTTTCTACTGGATTCAGCTCTAAACGATCTAAGTTTTATATGGAATATGTTTAGATTCTTTGACGACTTCGCAACTTATATTTGGAAGGATCTACTTATGGAAACCGAGATCCTGATTGTATGGGCGAGCATGATTGATGGGCTATCAACACTTACCTTAAAGAGCTCGAGATCTCTCTAATTGATTCTGTCCAACGGGTTGATTGGAAGAACTTCTTTGGAAGGTGCCAACGGTATTGAAGGCATGAAGAAGTATATAAGAGAGATGCTCTAGTTGTTGAAGGGTGCGGATAGAAGAATTCCAAAGTCTGAAATCTCCTTTACTACTTTGCGATATCATTCTTTGAGCGTTACATGTAATCAAAAGAGAGATCATATTGTAGACCTTGAGGAAGTGTAGTAGAGTAATCTACACTGTGGACTCAAGAACGTGAGATTGTAATCACTCTTATTGATTCTTAGTGAAATCCAGCCAGAAGGGCTGTCCGTGCGGGAGAGTGGACGTAGGCTTGATCTAAGCCGAACCACTATAAATCTGGAGTCTTGATTCTCTATCCCTAATCCTTTATATTGTTAATTGCTTTCATTTGCTGCAATCGTTGATTTTAAATTATTCATATCTCATTTGATTTGAATTGTTAAAATTGCGTTAAACACCTATTCACCCCCCTCTAGGTGCTAATACTAGTTCTAACAGTTTCTCCATTGCCAAATAAGGCCATACACCTACTCCAAAAATTATGCTATATTCTTGATGAAAGTTCAATCACTCCTTACTAGTGAGATCTGGATTCAACCACTGAGACAAATACATTAAGAATAATTATTGCCATGGGACAAACTCAAGCCATATCTTATGGACAATTGGACAATCCTTTAGAACATGTAAAGTTGTTTCCACATGAACTCACATCTCAAATAATAAGAATTTTCTCACAAGTTGCAAGATGTCTTCAATTCATTAGTCAATAATCGCTTATGAGCAGCTAGCCAGAAGAAAGTTTTAATACACTAAGATCCCTTGCACTTCCAAATTGTGGACCATATATTGTTAGATTCTTGATCGCCTGCCCATTAATTACCTTGCATGCTGATTTAACGGAGATATTTTTATTTTTCATGATCCCATTCCTATTTTTCTCTTTATCAATTCTATCAAGCTATCAATTCATTGATGCGAACATAGTTTAACATGTTAGTGTCGCGACCTACCCCTTAAGGGAGGGGATAGGTATAGAGATATTATTTAAAGGACGGGCCTATAGCCCATGATTAGGCACGGGCTCTCTCAAACCTATACCTCGTGTGATGTTGGGGTGTTCCTAAGAATTTCGTAATAGGGAGTCACCACTAGTCTATTGAGATTGGCTAAGAACCAAATGAGGCATGTGAGCATACATCACTTTTTACGTAACCAGAGAATTTAGAATCGAGAACTTGATTACACTAATTGATCAATTAGTGCCATTCCGATACCTAATCTTATTCTTTTTTTTTTTAAATTGTTAGGCAGTTTGGATTAATTTTATACCTATCCACTAACATTTAAGGTGATTATGCGGGTGCGTAATCATTAACGTAACAAACAATAACTAAGGAAGGCATTGAATAAATTGTAGGGAAAAGAAGCATCTACCACTAAGAGATAATTGAGTGCCAATCCTAACTAAGCTAAAGGGAAGTCATCAACCTACAGAAAGTAGGCAATCAAGGACATTCATCTCTAAGGACAAATGAAACCCCAAGATAGAACCTTAAGAGCTTGGTCAATCTTGAGCATAATTCTAAATTGAAAGGCTGCCACTTTATAAGAGAAAATAACTCAAAAGATTAACTTTAACCTCTTCAAGGAATTCTTTAATTTTAAATTTTTTTAGAATTTCTTTTGGATTTTTTCAAAGATTGAATTTTTGAATTCCAAGAAACTCTGAATTTTTAATCTTTTTGTATTTTTTCCCTTTTTATTATTTTTCTAATTACTACTGAAATTTTTAGACATTCTATGACTTTTTGAAATTTTCTGAAAATTTTTGAATTTTTTCTTTTTTATATTTTCAAAATTTTCTTTAAATTTTTAATATTTTTAGAAAAATTTCGGATTTACCGATTTTTTTTAAAAAAAATTTGAATTTTTTTTAAATATATTTTATAATTAATATTACTATATTCAGGAAATGGTTTCGGGCGGGGTACACCTGATCCAGCTCGTTGACCCGATCTGACAACGCGGACCCACCTAATTAAAACTATTTCTTAAAACCTATTTTGTTTTTGTTTTGTTATATGTTAATAATTTAATTAATTTTTTAATTCCTTTTCTTTTCTTTTTCTTTTATTTTCTTCCTCCCCTTTGGTCTTCGTCTCTTTCGTGCATCCCCTCTGCACGCCCGAAGCCTCCTCTTCCCATGGCCTCACCGAAACTCACCAAACAACGACATTGCCCGAAACAACCGACGACTCTTCCACCGCCAAACCGCTACTGGCCACTAGTCGGCCGGAGGTCATCAACCGACGTCTTTTCCATCTTTTATATTCAAGTTATAAAATGATCGTTGCTTGGTCCGAACAATAGCCCCGGACCATGCACACCCCTTTGCGGCCAGGAACGGGGATAAGGGAGCTCGAAATGACTAGGGTCCCAGTCACCTAAGAGTCGCACCTACTCCAACTTGACAACTTATTAGCGGGCGGGCAAGCCCGGGCTCCTTCAAATCGAGTTCAAGGCACTCGAGTGGCTCGACCATTTCCATGGAGTCTTAGCTCGAATTAACTGCTTTGCATGACCACAGCTCGTGGAACTAATTCCACAGTTCTATTCTCAAAGGCACTTCATATTTTATTTTAAATGTATATGAAAATATACATAAGAAAATCTTCAATCTTTTTGAACTCAAATGGAAATTTACTTCCCATAAATGATTTGAATCTAAATAAGTTGAACTTAAACTTGCATAACATTCAACCACTAGGATTCGCCCTAGTGGTCATCCTTCCAACATGGAAGGGGAATGTGAGGGGTTCAAATCCCCACATTCTCAGGGGGGATGGGGTGGGGACGCGTAAGTTTCAAGAGTGGGTTTTAACTCACACCCCGCAAGAGGCATGACAAAAGTCTAAAAGTGAGTGTAGAATAGGAATAGAGTAGGACTGACCAAAAAAAAAAAAACTTGCATAACATTCTGACTTGATCTTGAAGCTCGAGTCAAGAATGAGCCTTAAATACCCGAGTCAAAGTTTATTGTCCTGCTAAAATCAAGAATACGTTATATACTTGATGATTTGAGATAGGGATGACAAACATATCCTAACCCAGAATGACCAAACTCGATGGATTGAAGGGAGCCCACGGCTTGCATGCACCGGTGAAGGAAAGGAAAAATGAAGGAGGTTGGGCCAGGCCCGAGCCAATGGAAACGGATAAAGAGAAAAGGAAAGAAGTTGGGCTGGCCTAGCCTCAGCCCGGCCTTGCTTGTTTTCTTTGTTTTTTTTTTTGTCTCCTTTTTTTGGTCTCTTTTTTTTTTTTTAATAATAGTAGTTCTCTTAATTAACTTTCTATTTTCTTTTAACAAGAAAGCTCTATTATTATTAATGCAAATTTTCCTAATGTCTATATGCCATGTAATTTAATGGAAATTATATTTGCTAGGGTTTACAATTTAATCCCTAATTTTCCACACGATTAAGTTCTAAGTAAGATGGTAAAATTTAGATGTTAACACTTAGGGTACATATGACAAAATTTATGAAACATAAATTGATTTCTGGCCAGAAATTCATTTATCAATTTCTAAAATATTTCATAACTTGAGAAGTTAAAAATTTTAACTTCTGATTTCTTCTTCAAATCTATTTCAGGAATAGAAATCTGTTTCAGAAATAGAAAAATCAAATTGTGTTACCAAACGGATTTATGTTCTAAACCTGTTCCGAGGAACTTAGAAATAGAGAAATAGAGAAGTAGAAATTTTACCATGTGCGCCCTTAGTAATTGAGAGAAAATGAGTGGAGCGGTCTAATCTAATTGAATATCTTCTATACAAGTTGAGATTTTCTCCAATGAGATTATTTTTCCTAGGCTTTTGTTTTAGCCTTAAAGGCGAGAGACATGGAAAAACGAAGCCACATTGGGTTGAATGTATGGTGGTGCAAATCACTGGGGTCATCGTCAAAGATGTGCAACACAGACTCACATTTTATTTGGAAAAGCGGCCAGGTATTTCTTCACTTTCACGTGTTTCTACATTTATTTTCGAAATAATTACATAAATAACTTTTAAACTTTGACCCATGAAATTTTAATTTATTCTACGTCATCCCTAAACTTTTGGTAAATGTACAATTTAGTTCCCGAATTAAATGAAGATATATAATATTATTTTTCCATTAATTCAAGTAATTGAATTAGTTTTGAACAATTGACAAAAAAATAAAAATAACGCTACATGTGAATTATTCATGTAAGATATTCAATTCAAATTAGTAATAACATGGATAACCTATTTTTCCAAATAGAACACATTAAAAGGATTATTATATTATAATTTGATCGAAAATCTTATGTGGATAATTCATATGTAACCTTTTTTTTTTTGTCCACCATTTAGACATATACTGGATGGAAAGCCGAATTAGTTAATTTCTTTAACTTGAATCAATTGAAGGATAACACTAAACGTTTTCATATAATTTTGCACTAAATTTCAAAAAATTTACAAATCGCATTGAATAAATTAAAAGTTCGGGAACGATATTGCACATTGGGCTAAAGTTCGAGGGCTTTATAAAACAAAGTAAAAGTTCATGGATGATTGCACGTTAAATCAAAGTTCCTGATCATTTATGTAATTTTCCTTTTATTTCCATCAAAATTCTTAGATATATATTTCTTGCATGTCCGAAATTGAACTTTCATGTGTTACTAATTTTTGTCATAGCTATTTATGTTTGGCGATTGCGTTTGTTGTTCATCTAGATAGTTTTAATTTATCGATCTCATCTTTATTTAAATATTCAAAATTACAAAGTGCTGCGACAAGATCTCAGCTCACAATCTTCATTTACTAATGTGCAAAATGGACAGCTCATGAATGGGCGGATCCGCAGCTAAAGCTACAATTCTTAGGCCAGCCCATTACTCGTCTAGACAAATGGACTTTACAATGCTTTGAATTAAATACGAACTGGTATCTAACGAGGAAATCGCTGATGTGTTGTGGCTCATTTGGAAGGAGCGAAACACCTTCATCTTTGGCCCGACGACGACCTGTCCAGAGCAGAACTATCGACCTCACGGTGACAGAGCACGCGAGTTTCGTAAGATGGCACCCTAGGATGAAAGGAAAAAAGAAGAGGGAACCATGAGAACCTCAGGCATGGCGGGCACCGGCGAAGGGCGCCCTCAAAATCAACGTAGATCGCGCAAAATTGAAGGACTCGCCGGAATGCTCTGTTGTTGGAGTAGTTCGTGATCGGAGGGGGACGCTGATCCATGGGTTTGCAAGATCGGTCTTTGCTGAGACAGTGCAAGCCGCGGAAACCCTGGATTTTTGCAAGACTGTGCTCCCTTGGTTGAATGTCTTCTTGAAAAGGAGCGAGGCCCATGAAACATAAGGGCTTGGACCGAAGAATGCAAGACAATTTTGGCTCCACTCAGTTTTGTGCAAATTTCCCTATGGAGGCGAACCAGCTACGGATTGAGTGGCTAAGGTACAACGGAAAAAAGAACTCCCCACCAATTGACTGTCGTTTCCCTTGACATCAATGTTGGATGTTTTAATTTCTGATGCTAACGAACTTGTTTTATGTTAATTTGACCGAAAAAAACTTTCATTACCATTGCTTACTTTTCATACTGATTTAAGTCGATCCAAATAAATTAGGCAAAAACAATTTTGACAAGGTATCGACGTGTCGTAAAATTAGAATAAGTGTATCCTAATTGAGTAGCAATACCAAATTAGGAATATGAGAGACAATTCACATTTTATTACATTACTTAACAAGGTCGTTGAATTTTAGTTACTCTAAAAATGTGCATCCACCAAGACAAAATTAAATGAGTGATCGATTGTGAAATGGTGTTCCTTTAAAGTATTTATTTGTAAAAATATTTCTCATTTTACACGTTTCACCTAATTATAGACTTATATTATAGGCATTGCGTTCAATTTCATTTATTTGGTTCCGTAGAAAATCGAGGTTATTTTCCTGGAAAATTGTCGTAGCAAACGAGAGGATTCCTTTCCTTTTCAAAAAGTTGGATGCGAACCCGCGCGAAGTGACGAAACGTACGCACATCGGAGGTTGAGCGCCGAGGGAATTGGCGTCGCCGCCCGGTTCCGTACACAACCGCCGCGGAAAAGCGACGGTCCACTGAGATCACGGGAAGCCACCGGAGGAGCGGCGGTGGCGAAGGACGGAGGTCCTTCTTCTTCGGCGGCTTTCACTTCACTGAATCAGAGAACTTTCTGCGGACGCCGGGCTTCTAGGGTTTCCCCCTCTCCTCCGCAATCTCGATCGGCGATGGGAGAAACGGTACTCTCTTTGCATTGCTGATCCACTCTCGTCACTGAATTGAGCTCGCCGTTTTCGAAGCATCGATGGCCCCCCCTGAAATGCGCGGCTCGTTTTCTCGAATTCAGGATGAGGAAGAAGCGGTCGCTCTGAGGCGGTTGGAGGAGTCGGTGGACGCCCATCCGGATGACCCCGAGCTTCACTTCCGACTTGTAATTCTGCTTTGCTTGTTTTCGTCTTCTATTCAGCATTGATTTTGTTGCTTCTGGTTTTTGAGTTGTGGGGGTGGTTTCTGTTGGTAATTCGATGCCAGGGGCTGTGTTTGTGGAAGAGAGCGGCGGGTTCGAAAGAGAAAATGGAGAAAGCGGCGGAGCATTTCGTGAAATCGGCTAAATTGGACCCTAACAATGCGGCTGCGTTCAAATATTTGGGCCATTACTATGGTGAAGTGGCCTCTGATGGTGCTCAGAGAGCTGTCAAGTGTTACCAGAGAGCCGTTGTTCTCAATCCGGATGACCAAGAATCTGGGGTAATCTATTTGCATGTTTATAGTTTCTTATTTCAGGCTGGGATGTGTTTCATTTATTGCTCATACTGTGTCGATATGTTATGTTCTAATGAATATAAGCCAAATCATGCAGTCTCAATTTTTTCCTAGTAAAACTATGTAGTGGCGACTGGTGATTAATTACTGGCTAGGGATGGGCTGACTTTGTATGAGCATTACCTAATAGACAGTTCTCCTTAAATTTTTGGATTCCGATGAACTCTGCATGGATATGCGAATGCTTGTAATTAGGAGGCATTATGTGATTTGTTGGACCAAGGAGGAAAGGAAAGTTTGGAAGTGGCGGTTTGCAAAGAAGCATCAGAGAAATCACCGAGGGCTTTCTGGGCTTTTCAAAGATTGGGTTTTCTGCAGGTTTCACATTTTCTTCTCTTATTCCTTTTAAGGCATGAATTGTGAGGACGGGGATATTCACTTGTTTGGTTACTCCATTTATTTCGCCGTCATGTACTTTTTGGCAGGTTCATCAAAAGAGATGGTCTGAGGCTGTGCCGAGTCTTCAACAAGCTATTCGAGGTCATCCTACCTGTTCTGATTTGTGGGAAGTATGTGGTCTCTTGCTCTTTCTTTCATTCGGTTTAGAAGCTTTTTAATAATGATTTGTTAATTTGTGCATCTTTACTGGTTCTCTTTTGACTTAATTGTAGGCATTGGGTCTTGCCTACCAGCGATTAGGCATGTATACTGCTGCCATCAAGGTCAGGTTTTCTGTTCTACGGATGCTTCATTTCTATTCCTTTTGTTTTGGTAGAAGTTGCCTTTCCAATTGTTTTGCTACTTTATTGAGCGAAAAGTATGATTGTGCTTCCTGTTTTCCTTTTGGGAGATTAACTCACACGGTACAATTTGAAGTATTGAAGGAAATTCTGAGATGTGCTTTAGAAAAAAAATATTATTCAGCTTTGACCATAGGCAAGTCGGTGACTATAGGCATTTTCTTAAATCAAAAAATATTCACGCGCATGCAGTGAATTGGTGACTGTAGGCATTTCCTTTTTTCCTTGGTGAGGTGCCCTTAAAGAAAAAAAAAACATTCAGCTTTGACTATATGCATTTAAGAGTGGTTAGTATTCAAGGAAATTGTAAGATAATTTTCTTGATGACAAGCTGGATCATGCAACTGATGCATTTCTGACATTCATTGCTCATTCCCTCCTCTCCTAAGACGGAGTGTCCTTTGTGCTGCAATTTACTTTCAGACTTATTGTTGATCTTAGCCTGGCATTGTACAGTCTTTTGGACGGGCCATTGAACTGGAAGAAACCAGAGTTTTTGCCCGGATTGAAAGTGGAAACATCTTCATGATGCTTGGTTCCTTTAGAAAGGTATAAGGAATTAATTGTATCTACTCCTGCATACAAATAGCAATCCATAGATGACGGTTTATGCTTATATACTCACACTTGTTCTTTTGTGTGCTACTTATGTAGCTAGTAGGACTGTATAATTCAAAAATCTGATTTTTGAAATGAAATCCACATGACCAACACTGGAATTATTAAATTCTTGTCTTGATACTTTTGCATTAAACTCAATGCTTTAACTTGATGCTTGCACATTGACTACTAGATTTTGTGTTTGGATCCACGTATGTCTACATTAACATATTGGACAAACAATGTCCAGCCAGATGGAACATATCTTATCTATTGGACAAATATTGTCAAGAACTTTGTGTATTTTAATACTAGGGAATGATGAGTAGTTTAGAATCTTTATTTTCTGTTTGTGATGTCCTCCAATCAGATACAAATATCTTTATAACGAACATAAATGGAAGTGTAATAGAAACGGCGGAAGCAAGTGGGGCTTTTTATGCTGGACTTGGGTCATAAAATGATGGCACAATTAAGGCGTCAAAAGTGAAAATATTGTTTTGGTCATTTTTTTATTCTCAACGTTACAATCGCTCTAGTGACTGCTTATTTATTTGTTCATTTTGGCTGATTATTGTCTCCATTTAGTTGACTTAAAAAATTTTCACACGGTTCTGGTCTATCTGTACTGTGAAAATTTACCTTTTTGCCTGAAATTTCTTTTTAAAATTTTATGCATTCTATCGCTCCGCTTTTCTTTTCAAGGGAATTGAACAATTTCGGCAAGCTCTGGACATTTCACCTGAAAATTTGTCGGCATACTATGGACTCTCTTCTGGCCTGCTTGGTCTGGCAAAAGAATGTATCAACACAGGAGCGTTTACATGGGCTGCCTCACTCTTAGAGGTTAATTTGCCCTGCAATTCCTGTATCACTTTCCTCTTTGAAGCTTTACTTGTTATAAATGAGAGACGAAAAGAACTTTCTGCACTAATTGCAGGAGGCATCTGAAGTTGCAAATGTGAGTACTCAACTCACTGGAAATGTATCATCCCTTTGGAAGATGTATGGTGATATTCAGGTTAGGCAATCTAATTTATTGGGTTCTGCTTTTATTTGGTCTCTTTAGCTAAATAGCAACTAGACAGTTTGACGATGCAGGAAAACCTAGTCTGGAAATAGTTGCAATATGGGGTTTGGGTTATTTGATGATTGATCGTTTGGCTTGCCAATTATTAGATATGGGATATACTTGGTCTTGCTACTGGTGGAACATGGACTTCATCTTCATGGACTCTCTCTCTCCCTTGCTCTTTCTCCCGTACGCACACGCACTTGCACACATATCCTCATGTCCTGCCCAACTAATGGAGTACTATGCGTTCTGCTTCTACTCTTGTAGATTGCGTACGCCACTTGCTTTCCATGGATGCTTGATGACCAGAATTCAGAGCTTGAAGCAGATGCATTCAAATCTTCTGTACATTCTTGGAGTGAGACCTGTCGTGCAGCGGCGGAGTCAGCCCGGATTTCATACCAGAAAGCTTTGCGCTTGGCACCATGGCAAGCAAACATCTATGCCGATATTGCTATGAGTCTTGACCTGAGATCCAAGTTGATCAAGATTTCCACATACAAATCCGATTCTTGGTGTGACTTTTGTTGCTTGCTTTGCTATTTGGATGCTAATGGTTTCCTGAGTTTACACTGACCTATTCTTTCTACCAGGCAGTTACCAGAGAAGATGGCTTTGGGTGCATTGCTGCTTGAGGGGCATAATCATGAGTTCTGGGTGGCACTGGGATGTTTATCTGATAATCATGCTTTGAAACAACATTGTTTGATCAGAGCATTACAGTTAGATGTATCTCTGGCTGTTGCTTGGGCATACCTTGGGAAGGTATATGGTGCTGATGCTTGCTTTTTAGTACCTTTGTGAAAATAGTTATTTTCTAGCTCTTCATTTTGATATTGTGTGTACTGTAAATGGTTCATTGCTCATGTGGTTGATTAGCTGCTGAAAGGAAACTAGTTTGAAACTTGAGTCCTCTTGAATGTGGTGAACACTTTAATGGTGATGAAGTGGTTGAGTCTTAGACTTATAAAATGTCCAAATAGCAAATTTGCTTCCGAGTGTTCTGAGGGTTACTTGTTATTGTCCTGACTTATAACTAATTTGCTATCTTATTGAGTTTTTTTCAAATTGTCGTTCTGAGAGTTCTCTAACCTCAAATGGTCCATTTGGTTGGAAAGATGAATTTGGCTAAATAAGCTTCAGTATGAGACAAGCCGAATGCAAGCTCAGTTAAAGGTCTCTTGTCTTATGCAGACGGCTCATTTTGTTGAGATGAGCCGATTATGATCTGGCGTGACATAATTGAAATTATGCTGACTAAGTGATGGAACTTCAGTTGGATGGATTTCCTTGTTGGAATTGTGTCTGGCTCTGGCATGAGACTGATCCCTCTCAGATAGAAATGGAGGCATGTGCATTTAGAGCAAGTCTCTTCTACTTGTTCCCATACCATACTAATTTTATTTGCTAGCCTGGGTACATTTTGCAAGACTTTCCGGGAAAGGGAAATTAACTTCCTGATTGGTGTAGAATAACGTTTCAAATTGAGTTTTCCATTTTGACTGTAAGTGCTTGAGACTATTGCAATTCATGAGAAACTTCTTCGAAAGTAAATTCTACTATGGATGAGGTGGCGTAATATTCTGACCTAAAAGTTCATGCTGAAGACTTGCTTTAGTTAACTTCTATTTGTTTAACTCTTCTGGCTGCTCGGCCCTGTAAATTATTGAGAGTAGATCAGCAGTGGTGAATCACCGTACCTACATATAACTTTCAATGTCCCTGCCTCTAGAATACTAGTCTTTGTAGACTGTAATTTTTTTGGATGTTGCATGTTATGTGAAACTGCATTTGGATAGTCTGAGGCCTGCTTGTCATCTTTTCAGTGAAAACCATAGTGATTGTTGCAGGTCTATAGAAAAGTTGCAGATAAGCAACTTACAAGGCAAGCATTTGATAGTGCAAGAAGCATAGATCCTTCTCTTGCGTTCCCATGGGCAGGCATGTCAGCTGATTATTGTGCCAGGTAGTTATTAAATTAATTAATTTGGTTTTAATAATTGCCAGAATCTTTTGCACCACTGATCTGATTTCATTTTTCAGGGAAGATGCAGCTGAAGATGCTTTTGAGGGCTGTAGGAGAGCTGTGCAGACATTGCCGGTAAGTGTTCTACATTTTGAGCTAGCGACTCCGCCTTTTGAGCATCTGCTGTCCACCTTAACAGAGATGTCATGTTTCCTATATAGCTTGTTATGGTGGCTTGCTCGTCTTTTTCCCTCTTAATTGTATTACTTTTTAGAGATAGTGCTTCTGTATTATTGAGAGTTAATCTAGAGTACCTCTCCTCTTTACTGACTCAGTTATTTCTTTTGGGCTGAGAGTGCTTCCAAATTATTTCATCAGTCCCTGATTGATTTTATTTCTAATGCAGCTTCCTGAGTTCCAAATCGGGCTGGCAATGCTTGCTTTACCTTCAGGGCATTCCCCATCTTCACAGGTATGGCTGTTCATTAAGTTGTCACACCTCGTAAATATTCTACAATTTTGAGGAGGGTTGTTTGGTTTGTTTTCTTGTTTTTCTGTTTTTCTGTTTTTTGTTTTTTTTTTTTTCGGGGAAGAGAAACTAAAACCCTACATCTTTACTAAAATAGCTTGATGAAAGAGTACAAAAGATGGCTCTAATAATGGAGCATGAGAGACACTATCAATCCTAATTTCCTTATTTATGACCACCTACTAACTACTGACTAATATCTGTGACACTCCCTGTCAAGCTGGAGCATCCTACTTGTATATGACAGGTGCAACTTTCTTCCTTACTCTGTGACTAAAGTGCTTTGTAAGCCAGACCTTACACTTGATAGCGAATGTGGATACATCAAACTGGATTTAAAACGACAAGCTGAATTTAACCCACAGAAACACCGGAATTAACAGAATCGCTAAAAAGACAAATTAAGAATGGAAAATTTACACCTCTCTCTTCCTCAAACAACAAAGATAATATCATGTGAGAATCTAACTTCATGAAGTACGGCATATTGAACTTCATCATCCCATGGTGCTCGACTTTGGCTGCTTGAGAACGGTGTGTTTGACTCTGGCGCTGACATGTGCCTGGATACTAGACGCCATCTTTGCTCATCAATGATGCTTGCATCAAAGATGAGTCTCACAATGGGCGACATTTACAGTAGAAGTTGTTGAGGTTTCAAAGGACCAAAATTGGGAGATTTTGCTGAGGACAAGTTTCCGTAGCCTGCTGATGCTAGAAGGGCAGCTTGCGACAACGACTATGTTGGCTCTGCCACCATCTAAAAATGCTAAGATCTTCAAGATAAAAGAGGCCGGGGGAGGTTGAGAAAATATTAAAATGCTTCGCCTTTACTAAATGACTTAATGGAAGTGCACATGAGATGGCTCTTTATATAGAGCATGAGAGGCATAAACAAAACTTTGATTTTCTTATTTATGACCACCTACTGTTTCCTGACTAATATTTATATATATGTTCCAATGCACATCACTATCTCTTGTTTGAGAATTAGTGTTTATTACCTTTATCTGTGAAATTAAGATAACCAGAGCATATCATCTGCCTCCTGAAGGTTTTTGGAGCCATATGTCAAGCGGTCCAGCGTGCACCTTATTACCCTGAATCGCATAATTTCAAGGGGCTCATTTGTGAGGCACGGCTTGATTATCAGTCTGCTGCTGCATCTTACAGGCTGGCGCGACTTGCCATCAAGAGCTTTTCTACAACAGTTCCAGAATCTAGTGTTAGAGATGTAACGATCAATTTGGCAAGAGCGCTTCTTAAGGTAAGCATATCCAAAATTGTCTTTGGCTAATCTTTTTGGACCCCACAGGAAAGCTTAATACAGCTTCTGAGGCACGTGGTGTAATGTAACTGTAGATGTTATGTCTACTTTAAACAATTTTTCTAAGCCAGTGGGGTTCATTGCTGCAGGCTGGGAATGCTCTAGAGGCAGCAAGGGAGTGTGAAGCTGTGAAGACTCAAGGTTCCTGACTTGCTGCCCATGATTTAAAATATGTTACTAGATTCCTCTTGTTATCATCTTAGAATATACTGAGAGTTTGTATATTAGGATGCAATCTCTCTGCCTCCACGGTTCTCTTATTTTGTACTATGAAACCTTCATTGGTCTGATGTTCTAAGCTATATTTCTATCAGGTACTCTTGACGCGGAATGTCTCCAACTATATGCTCTCTCTCTTTGGCAGCTTGGGAACAATGAACTTGCTCTTTCTGTGACGAGAAACCTCGTTGCTATTATTTCTACCATGGAAAAGGCAACTGCAAGAGCCACTGCTGGTTTCATTTGCAGATTGTTATATTTTATTTCTGGAATGGATTCAGCAATCAATAGCATTTTAAAAATGCCAAATGAATTATTTGAGAGTCCTAAAGTTAGCTTTATTGTGTCTGGCATCCATGCTCTTGATAAAAATAACCGGCTCAATCAGATTGTTTCTGGTGGTCGTCGATTTCTTAGTTCTCTTGAAGAAATGGAGGGAATGCACTTCTTAATAGCTCTTGGTAAGCTGGTGAGTGATATCCTACTTTTTGGAAAATCCACATTCTAGAGAGACATGGAATGTGCTTTACATTGACGAATTGATACTGGCCATTTTGCTTATATAGTTATATGTGAGCATTGTGCAGGTAAAGAATGAGTCAGGACCTGGCCTTGGTTATCGGACTGGAATTCATCATCTTCAGAAAGCGGTCCACATGTATCCCAGTAGTAATTTGTTAAGGTAATATCAACAGCGTAAGCAGAACTAATCGTCCTAGTTTCTTTAGCTCCAGCACTCACTTCCTCTTGTCTTTTTTTCTTTTTAAGTATTTCCTCCTTGAAATGATATGTTTTGCATCGGTCCTGTAATATTTCCAAAAGTAGTTCTGCAATCTAGTGTTTGGACTTGAAGGCGATGATAGAGAATGACTTGTACAGGGTATGACGCTTGTTGTGAACTTGAAGCAAAAATCGAAGCTTTCTCATGGTATGAAAGAAGTTTTCTAGGCTGAGTTGGTCAAACTCTTGTTGAAGTAATCCATGAGTTGACTTCTTTCACCTGCATCCAAGTGTAAAGTTCAACTGACTTCAGAATATTATAGTTCTGGTGTTTGTGCAAGAAAAGAGAATGATAAAGAAGCATGGACTGCAGACAAGAAAATCGTTTAGAGTTTGACTGATAATATTCCTTGGGCCGGTTATGAATCTGCAATATTTCGGTTTTATTGAGTCGAGGCCATGCATAAGCGTAGTGCATGAAATTAGGAAGACGACCCTCTGTTGTTTTGTGAGTTTACACGGTGTATTTCGTAAGTGCTAAAGATGATGGCTGTGGATTGCTGCAAGAAAGATAACCGAGATGCTGTGGCTTTACTCCATAGAAGATAAACTTGATGTCAATAGACAGTAGCTTTAATTGTAATGAGGTGTTTTCAATTCTATTTATAGTGAAGTTACCGTTAGATTTTTCCCCTTTCAGATTATTTCCATTTTCCTATTCTAAAATATAGATAGCTTTGTCTAGTTTTGGCGCTTTTTAGCCCCTGGTTTCATCTAGTCAAGGATTCTAAATGCCTGAATAGGGTGTTTGTGAGGTGAGGTTATGTTTTTCCTGTTTCTCTGAACATGAGGTTATGTTGACATGTATAAGTACTAGTATTATATCTTAAATTTTTTGTTTGACGCCATTCTTCCGGACCATTATAAAGTGTTCATGGCATGAAAAGTTAATTAAGAACCTTGCGATATTTGTCAAATGTTCTGTGTTTTCCCCCCAATCAAGACTGTTCTCTGATATATGTTGTGATGGCAGGCAATTGCTTGGTTATCTTTTGCTATCAAGTAAAGAATGGAATGATTCACATCTTGCAACAAGGTGCAGTGTCATGAGCTTCTCCGAAATTCCCCGAAAAGAAGGTTTCAAATCTTCATTTGAAATCCTTGGTGCTGGAGCAGTTGCTTGCTATGCCATCGGAAACAGCAATCCAAAGTTTTCTTTCCCAACATGCACAAATCAGTGTTTGCAGGAGCCTCAATGCATTCAGCAACTGCAAAAGTACTGCAGCAACTTATTCTACGTTTAAGATCGAAATTTGCAAACAAAGTACTTGGAAGAAAAATGTGTCTTTTTTATCCTAGATTTGTGGCTTTTTTGGGGAAGCAATGAGTCGTTAATATCCAAATATTTCTTTTTATTAAATCTCCTTTATACTCATGGTTTAACATGTTCGAATTTGGCAGTTGACACTGATTTAGGAAGTTGTCTAGGGGCATTTTATTGTACCGTCTTTCTTGACATGCTTTTCTTCCATTTCTGGCTGCAGATGCTTACGTCAGGAACCTTGGAACCATAGTGCTCGGTACTTGCTCATACTTAATCTTCTGCAAAAGGCACGGGAAGAGAGATTTCCTAAACATCTTTCTGTTATACTGAATCGGCTGATTTGCGTGGCTCTGTCCAATGAATTATATGCTGGGACAAGTAACTGCTATCCATATAGAAAATTTCATCTCTTACTTTCTGCTGCTGAGTTGTACTTTCAGGAGGGAAGTCAAGTGGAATGTATCAATCATGCAACAGATGCATCTAGGCTTCCACTTCCTAATGGCTATCTTTTCTTCGCGCACTTGCTATTATCTCGTGCATATGCTGTTGCTGGGGACCTGAAAAGCTCTCATAAAGAATATGAGAGATGCTTGGACCTTGGGACAAATTTTCATATTGGTTGGGTCTGTCTTAAATTCATGGAGGTACATTATGAGATGCAAATTGATAAAAGCAAAATAGACTTGAGGTTCTATGAATGCTTAAAGGAGAGGGAAAAGTCAGATGTAATGTGGGAAGCTATCTTCAAGCTGGCACAGGGCTTGATTTCTTTATGGAACCATGATTTTCCCTCTGCAGAAAGCTTCCTTGAACAAGCTTGTTCATTGATGGATTCTAACAGTGGAATGTCTCTCTGCTTCGGTAGGTGACTGCTGAGCCTATTTCGCAGTGAAACATTGACCTCTCCCTGAAAATTTACTTGCTCCATTAGATTTACTAAAGGAGAAGTAGTTCATTTAGGCACACAAGCACTCAGGCCTACATATCAGAGCTCTCTCTCTCTCTCTCTGGGGTACATTTTCATTTAGTGCTGACTGAAAATATACTTGCTCCATTAGATTTACTAGAGAAGTAGTTCATTTAGGCACATGCACAGTCAGGCCTACATTTCAGAGCTCTCTCTCTCTTTGTGGGGTACATTTTCATTTGGTACTGACTGAGCAATTATGTGTCATTATTCAGGGGTCGCATGTATGGAATTAGCCAAGCTAGGGTATGGTTCTCAGTTCCTCTCGCTTGCTCTGAGACATCTCTCTAAAGCACAGGTGACGGCTCTAGTTCCATTGCCTGTTGTCTCAACATTGCGGGCTCAAGCAGAAGGAAGTCTTGGTTCTAAAGAGAAATGGGAGAACAATCTTTGCCTTGAATGGTTTACTTGGCCACCAGGTTAGGTTCTCGTAAGACCTGCGTTGTAAAACGCTAATGCTTCATTTGGATGAACTTTTAACTGTCTTCATTGTTTGTAGTATTTTTTAGACTAGAAAATGCTTAAATTTCTTACTCTGGGAGTTAAAACATTTCTTTATTGCAAAAACATAAAAAAGATAAGAGTGGAGTTATCTCTTTTTGAAAAAAATTAGGATTTGGTGTGACATGGCACTTGTGATGAACGTTTTTAAAAATTTAGGATGTCTGAGTGATCGATTGAAAGGTTATATGGCACTCAAGTGATGGAGTATTTGACTTCTAAAATTGTTTTTCTGATGATTTGGCCATGTATTTGCAGAAATGAGGCCTGCAGAGCTCTTCTTTCAGATGCATTTACTCGCAAAAGATGTTAAATCTGTACATGACTCTACTTCCTCTGTGGCGGCTTGCCAAACTCCACAAAAGTGGGTTTGTCGAGCAATCCATACAAACCCATCTTGCTTAAGATACTGGAAGGTGTTGCCAAGGCTCGTGGAGAAAAATTGAACGCTCATCAGAAACTCAGTACTAGCTTGCACCGCAGCTGGATGTATTATTGGATGCAGCCTCAGTTCCATTCGTTGTAGATTAGCCACATTGTCTGTACACCAATTCACATGTACCGTTCTTTCCCCCAACAAAAAAAAAGAAAGAAAGGTTGTAGCGTATAGTCGTCTTCCTTTTGCTTTTAAGGTAATTTACCGGTTGGTGAGTTTCATCTAGTGCAATAAACAATTTAATGTTAAAGGAAGTTCAGTTTTTTTTTTTTGCTGCTTTGTTTCCTTTTGGCACAAAAGCGATAGGCAAACTCATCTTGCAGGCTTTGTTCTTTCTGTTTGCTGTTTCTGGAAGAGGACATTATGGACTCATCCAAAACGGGGATGGCATATCTGATTTGTATTGTATTTGGGATTCGGTACACTCAATTAAGCAAAAGAAAAACAACAGCAATAAAAGTTGTCCTGACTGCCTTTTATATTGATGTATGCTTTTTCTAGACTAGAGAAATGATTAAGTGATAATCTTTAAGAAAAACAACACTCAATTATTTTGAAATTTATTCCTTCAAGAATTTGTAACTCATTTATTTCACAGTATCCTAAAAATTATTATGATAGCAAAGCCAAATTATTATGATAACAAAGCCCAGCTATCTAGCTGAACTAGGAATGCACGGTTATATCAACTCCTTGCCTATATACATTATACAAGCATTTGGTAGTGAGATGGCCCTTGAATCAACCCATCCCAGAGCTTACTATTTCACCGGATTATGTAATGCGGAGACCTGTGGGTGGCACTTCGCCAAGTAAACTTGTCAATTGGATTCGGCCTACTTTACCGAACATGACTCATTGACTGGGATCGATCAAACTCATCCGATGGATCCCAGTCCAACGAGGAAGAGAGGATCTTGGAAAGAGTCATGAAAACTTCGGCCATCTGAGGGCGAGCATTCAGATCATTGGAGACGCATCTCTTCGCAAGCTCTGCCATGGAAAATGCCAAGTCCAAAGGATACTCGTCCTTAAGCGAAGGATCTATGAAGCCCCGTAGATTTTCCCTCACGCTGTCTCCATCGAGCACCCTCTTGATGGCTGCAGACAGCAACTCCTCTCCATTCTTGGTGTCTCCGGAAGCTTCCCTTCCGGACAAGAGCTCCAACATCACAACCCCGAAGGCAAAAACATCTAATTTTGGCGTGATCACGCCATTCTCTATGTACTCTGGGGCCATGTAACCTTGAGTCCCGATAACATGCTTGGTCATCTGAAGTCCGCCTTCTTCGTCGCTGTCTTCCACGGCTCTCGCCAGTCCGAAATTCGCCACCATTGCTCTGAAATTGGCGTCTAAGAGAACATTGCTGGTCTTCAGATTCTTGTGGACGTAGGGGGGATTCGTGTAGTTGTGCAGATAATTGAGCGCGTCGGCAATGTGGTACGCGACCTGAACCCTCTGCTTCCATGACAGAACAGAGTAACTTTCGAACTTCTTGGAGTGGAGCCAGTCGCTGAGAGACCCGTTCTCAGCATACTCATAAACGAGGTAAGTGTTCCCCTCATGGACGCAGAACCCGGAAAGCCTGACTATGTTGGCATGGTTGATCTGCCTCAGGATGTTGATCTCGCCCGAGACGTCGCCCTTCAGGACCTTCACCGCGGCATCGTCGTTCTTGAACTTGCCGCGGTAGACCGAGCCCTTGATCTTGTTGTCCTTGCTGAAGAACCCGGTGGCGATTTGCAAGTCCTGGAAGGTATACACGGTCAGAGTGTCGATGGCTTCTCGAATGCCAGAAGAGAAGCCAGAGAAGGAACCGCCCTTCACTGCAAGAGAAGCGTGATCCGTCGCAGAGGTGTCTGAGAACTTCTTGGGCGTTAGGTCAGACGATTTCGATTGCTTGCGCTTCTGAGGCTTGTAGCAGAAGAACCAGAGCGCGAGAGCAACAAGAGCAACCGCGAGCCCACCGCCTCCGACGCCGACACCGACGAATACCCACTTCTTCGAAGATCCTGAATTACCGCCCGGCGGCACTGAGGGAGCCTCCGGCGGACTGGCGGGCGGCGACGCCGTCTCGATCATCGTAGGCTCCGTGGACAGCGGTACCAAAATCGGCGTGAAAGGAAAAATCACGCTCTTCTCCGTCAACTCGTTCGCGTCCAGCACGCTCTTCTCGCTAACCCCAAACATCTCCGCTATGGCAGAGATCGAATCGCCCCAAGTCACCAGGTAGGTGAGCAAATACTTGGCTCCGGCAGAGATCTGGTTCGCCGTCGGGCAGGCGCACAGCACCGGGACGGTCAGATTCAACCCCACGGACAGGTTCACAGCGCCGTACGGATTCTCCGCCATGAGAGCCTGGCAGGTGCTGAGCCCCTGGTAGGTGTTGTTGGCGAGGATGAAGTACGTCTCGGACGTCGATCTGAGCACGTACGAGGCGTTGTGCTGGTAATGGGAGGGGGAGGAGGAGGTGCAAGCGCAGTCGACGGGGGCGATGACGAGGGTGTCGGGAGCGAGGGCCTCGACGTCGGTGCGCTTGTTGATGGAGGTCATCTCGGTGATGTAAGGCTGGGAGTTGAGGAGGTAGGCGACGGTGACGAGAGAGTTGTAGTTGGCGGTGGAGCGGAAGGTGATGTAGGCGCGGCAGGAGGTGCGGTTTCCGTTGCAGGAGAAGCCCTGGGTGATGTTGTTGGTGGAGGGGTTTTCGCAGTCGAGCTGCTTGTTGTTGACGTAGGTTTGCTGGGAGAGGAGGAGGCGGGGTTGGAGGAGGAGGAGGAGGAGGAGGAAGGAGAAGAAGGAGAGAGAGACGAACTCCATGGATTCTTCTGCGTTGCGCTTCGGAATGGGTTTCGCATAGAGAGAGAGAGAGATGGAGAGAGGAGTGATGCGTCGCTGTCGGAGGAATAAGAAATGGGATTTACGGAGGGAAAAAGAGGAAGAAGAAGAAAGAGACGACCTGCAATGGAGACTGAGCGAGATGAGCCGACGGCCGGTCTAGTTGGACGGAGGAAGGTGGAACGCGTCGTGGTGGAGTTGACTAGTTGACTTTTAGGGCCAAATCACATGCCGTGTTCGTTCTGGTTTTGAAAAAAAAATCTTCTCGTCGCAGTTGGGGTACTAGATACGATGAATTCTGACTTGGCTGTCTGCAGGAAGAAATTTAGAATGAGATAAAATTACCGGCGAAATGTAAATTATTTAAAAAAATATTTCTTAGAAAAAGAACAATCTTTGTATAACTTGAAATAATTAATTAATGAGAGATATTTCTTTATAGATAATAATTTTATGTCCAAGCATTTTCAGGGATGATGAGAATTGTTTTTCATCCACTTATTTTTTTAAGTGCCAGTGTAGCATAAGATCGTGCCTGTGTGGCGTAATATCGTGCATGTGTGGCCGTATTTTTGTGTGTTGGGTAGACCGTGCCTGTGTGGCCGTACCCATGTGTGTCGGTTAGATGATCATGCCTGTGTGGCAATAATTAAGAATTGGAACAAGCGTGAATTCTTTGTTGGTTCCGATCATGCATGAGTTGAGCACATCGTTTATGGTATGCACGCATAAATCGATAACGTGCACGGTGTGGCAATGACCAGGTGGGATCACTTGTGACGCGACTCGTATGTGAATGATGAACTATATCAATTAACGGCCATGTGCTTTGCGTGTATTGTGCTGAATTATAACGTGCAGGTTATGGCATACCAGGTAAGGTTGCATGCGAACCGACTATTAAGGGTTGGTTGTTGATCTTTGGTTTGTTTGTGGGGTGGTTCTAAAGAGATACCCCGAGTTGAGTTGGTGTTCTAATCGGGGGACTAGGGGGAGGACTCGCTGAGATTTATATCTTACTAGTTATTATATAACCATTTTCAGGTCCCTAGTGTGAAAAACGCGAAGCTTGAAGCGAAAGGGTCAGGAGCATATGTGGCTCAGTAGTTTTTTTATAAGATAGACCTTCTGTATAAGCTTGAGGTGTTTATGAAAGTGTATTTGATTTGAACTAGTTATCTTGCTTTTCTATCCCATGTATGTTATTGTCGTCAGGGGATTAGTTAATTCGCTTTTGCATGTGCAATAAATTGAAAAGGGTCGGCGACTGACTCCTAAGAATGTCGCAAAATTTGACCACCAAGGGATGCGTACACGCTCGAGGTTCGGGGCATGACAAAAACTCTCCTCAAAGAAACTAGTATGAGGTTTACAAGATCTAAAGTTTGAAAAATCTAAAATCTGCTTAATCTATGCCCTTTGTAAATAGGTAAGAAGTTCTTTCAAACCCATCAATTTTGTTAGTACTAACCAAGCTTTGTAGCTTCTTTATATGGATATCTTCGGACCAACAAGAACGTAAAGTTTGGGAGGTAAAAAGTACTACTTGGTATTAGTTGATGATTATACAAGGTAAATATGGGTTTTCTTTCTTGTATACTAGCATGAAGCATTTTCTCATTTTTCAAAATTTGCAAAGAAAATTCAAAATGAAAAAGGATATTCAATTTCTTACATCAAAACACATCATAGGAGAGAGTTCGGAAAACCAAAGTTTCATAAACTTTTGTGAAGAAAGTGGCTTTGAGCATAAGTTTTCACTTTCTATGCACTTGAGCAAAATGGTGTAGTAGAGAGGGAAAACAGGCCCTCGCAAGAAATGGCAAGAACCTTTTTTATTGAAAGCAAAATTGCATAATATTTTTAGGCAAAGCCGTTTCAACAGCATGCTATATTATCAATTAAGTTTTTCTTAGGCCTTTTTTAAGGGGGGAAAAAAAAAACCTCTATGAGCTTTCAAAGGTAGGAAACTAAATATTTCATATTTTCGAGTGTCTGGCTGTAGATATTTTATTATGAGAAATGCTAATGATCGACCTAGTAAGTTTAATAAAAGATTAGATGAAGGTATATTTCTGGGGTACTCAACCACAAGCAAGGCTATCTTACACAGTAGAGGAGTCTACCGGCTTGAGGGGGAGGGTCGGAGATATGGATATTGGAGAGTGACGCTTCAACTAGTAAACTTGGCAATTGGATTCGACTTACTTGCCGCCCATGACTCATTGACCGGGATTTATCAAGCTCATCCGATGGATCTTAGTCCAATGAGGAAGAGAGGATCTTGGAAAGAGTCATGAAAACTTCGGGCATCTCAGGGCGAGCATTTAGATCATCGGCGACGCATCTCTTCGCAAGCTCTGCCATGGAAAATGCCAGGTCCAGAGGATAGTCCTTAAGCGAAGGATCTATGAAGCTTCGTAGATTCTCCCTCACGCTGTCTCCATCGAGCACCCTCTTGATGGCTGCAGACAGCAACTCCTCTCCATTCTTGGTGTCTCCGGCAGCTTCCCTTCCGGACAAGAGCTCCAACATCACAACCCCGAAGGCAAAAACGTCTAATTTTGGCGTGATCACGCCATTCTCTATGTACTCTGGGGCCATGTAACCTTGAGTCCCGACAACATGCCTGGTCATCTGAAGTCCGCCTTCTTCGTCGCTGTCTTCCACGGCTCTCGCCAGTCCGAAATTCGCCACCATTGCTCTGAAATTGGCGTCTAAGAGAACATTGCTGGTCTTCAGATTCTTGTGGACGTAGGGGGGATTCGTGTAGTTGTGCAGATAATTGAGCGCGTCGGCAATGTGGTACGCGACCTGAACCCTCTGCTTCCATGACAGAACAGAGTAACTTTCGAACTTCTTGGAGTGGAGCCAGTCGCTGAGAGACCCGTTCTCAGCATACTCATAAACGAGGTAAGTGTTCCCCTCATGGACGCAGAACCCGGAAAGCCTGACTATGTTGGCATGGTTGATCTGCCTCAGGATGTTGATCTCGCCCGAGACGTCGCCCTTCAGGACTTTCACCGCTGCATCGTCGTTCTTGAACTTGCCGCGGTAGACCGAGCCCTTGATCTTGTTGTCCTTGCTGAAGAACCCGGTGGCGATTTGCAAGTCCTGGAAGGTATACACGGTCAGAGTGTCGATGGCTTCTCGAATGCCAGAAGAGAAGCCAGAGAAGGAGCCGCCCTTCACTGCAAGAGAAGCGTGATCCGTCGCAGAGGTGTCTGAGAACTTCTTGGGCGTTAGGTCAGACGATTTCGATTGCTTGCGCTTCTGAGGGTTGTAGCAGAAGAACCAGAGCGCGAGAGCAACAAGAGCAACCGCAAGCCCACCGCCTCCGACGCCGACACCGACGAATACCCACTTCTTCGAAGATCCTGAATTACCGCCCGGCGGCACTGAGGGAGCCTCCGGCGGACTGGCGGGCGGCGACGCCGTCTCGATCTGCGTAGGCTCCGTGGACAGCGGTACCAAAATCGGCGTGAAAGGATAAATCACGCTCTTCTCCGTCAACTCGTTCGCGTCCAGCACGCTCTTCTCGCTAACCCCAAACATCTTCGCTATGGCAGAGATCGAATCGCCCGAAGTCACCAGGTAGGAGAGCAAATACTTGGCTCCGGCAGAGCTCTGGTTCGCCGTCGGGCAGGCGCACAGCACCGGAACGGTCAGATTCAACCCCACGGACAGGTTCACAGCGCCGTACGGATTCTCCGCCATGAGAGCCTGGCAGGTGCTGAGCCCCTGGTAGGTGTTGTTGGCGAGGATGAAGTACGTCTCGGACGTCGATCTGAGCACGTACGAGGCGTTGTGCTGGTAATAGGAGGGGGAGGAGGAGGTGCAAGCGCAGTCGACGGGGGCGATGACGAGGGTGTCGGGAGCGAGGGGCTCGACGTCGGTGCGCTTGTTGATGGAGGTCATCTCGGTGATGTAAGGCTGGGAGTTGAGGAGGAAGGCGACGGTGACGAGAGAGTTGTAGTTGGCGGTGGAGCGGAAGGTGACGTAGGCGCGGCAGGAGGTGCGGTTTCCGTTGCAGGAGAAGCCCTGGGTGATGTTGTTGGTGGAGGGGTTTTCGCAGTCGAGCTGCTTGTTGTTGACGTAGGTTTGCTGGGAGAGGAGGAGGCGGGGTTGGAGGAGGAGGAGGAGGAGGAGGAAGGAGAAGAAGGAGAGAGAGACGAACTCCATGGATTCTTCTGCGTTGCGCTTCAAAATGGGTTTCGCCGAGAGAGAGAGAGATGGAGAGAGGAGTGATGCGTCGCTGTCGGAGGAATAAGAAATGGGATTTACGGAGGGAAAAAGAGGAGGAAGAAGAAAGAGACGACCTGCAATGGAGACTGAGCGAGAGTAGCCGACGGCCGGTCTAGTTGGACGGAGGAAGGTGGAACGCGTCGCGGTGGAGTTGACTAGTTGACTTTTAGGGCCAAATCACATGCCGTGTTCGTTCTGGTTTTGAAAAAAAAAATCTTCTCGTCGCAGTTGGGTTACTAGATACGATGAATTTGACTTGGTCGTCTGCAGGAAAAAAAATTTAGAACGAGATAAAATTACCCGCGAAATGTAAATTATTTAAAAATATATTTCTTAGAAAAAGAACAATCTTTGTATAACCTGAAATAATTAATTAATGAGAAATATTTCTTTATAGACAACAATTTTATGTCCAACCATTTTCAGGGATGATGAGAATTCTTTTTTATCCACTTATTTTTTTAAACAATACCGTTGGTTATTTTTAGAAAAATATTTTCCAAAAATCATTTCTCCATGTAACAAGTAAGACTAAAGGGTATGAAATAAAACACAGTGTATTATATTTTTCTTTTCCACAGTGGGGTGGTGATGTTATCTGGCAAAATCTCAATTTAAAAAAACAGCAAGTCTCTTTGATTTCAGTAGCATTTGTTCTTCTTAACAAATGTATTGACTGAAATTTCTTAAAAGTATCTTCAAGATCACTCGGAAAAACAAACTGTCTCGAAATTTTGTTTTCTTATTTAAATTGAAAGCCCGTGTTGTTAGCAAATAAGTGCATTACGAAAGTATATTCATTCGGATTCTAAACATAATGTAATTGAAAACCCATGTGCATAATCGGGATGTTGCTTTTAATTAAGAAACGTTCAAGAGTTGACTTGACTCATCAAAATACTTTGATTTTTCACCATATTTCTTGATCGAGATTTCTTCAAAGTATCTTCAAGATTACTTGGAATATCAAATTGTCTAAAAGCTCCATTTTCTTTTTTATAATTGAAAGTCCGTCTTGTTGGAGAATAACTGTATTACGAAAGTATATAAATTCATTTAATTTCTAAACATAATGTAATTTAAAATCCATGTGCGTAACCAAGACGTTGCTTTTAAGAAACGTTCAAGGGTCGACTTGACTTGATTAGAATACTTCGATTTTTCACCATATTTCTTGATCGAGGTTGGTTGAAAAATAATGTAATCTCAGGATTTACAATTCAGCCCAACGCCATCCTCAGTTCGAACTCTCGACATGACATGTTTACGCTTCAAGAAACTGGGTTAGCATGGCGCTACAAAGAGATGAAAGTCTGCTGATCTTCTCTAGATCGATGGTGACTTCTCTCATTGTCAGCCGCTTCCTCCCGTTCGATTTGAGACACCTTTTCGCGAGGGTCGCGAAGCCCAAGACCTCCTCATCGGCGACTTCATGCTGGACCCGGTCTTCCAGGATATTGTATAGACTGTTCTCTTTCATCGCCAGGATGAAGTTCAGCACTAGGCTCTTCTCTTCTACCTCGACTTTACCTCTGGATACAGCCCTCTCTCCTGTCAAGAGCTCTAGCAGAACCACCCCCGAAGCCGTAGACGTCGCTCTTGTCCGTGAACCGTCTTGAGTGGAAGTACTCCCGGTTTAGATAGCCAAACGGCCCTTGCAATCCCATAGTCGGATGAGTTTTCTCTAGCGAGATCATCTTGGAATATTGAAGCTTGAGAACACATCGACGGGATCATTAATATCCTTTCAATGATCCATCGACCGAGAACTGTTTGAAAATTTAGCATAACTGTACACCTGTCACACATATTCTTAACACCTTAAGAATAGGTGTAGTTGTAGCTGATCTTATGGACTTCATTTATATAAATTGGACGATGAATGAAAAAATAAATTATTTGCTATTAAATAACCCTAACATGTAACTATTACATGATTGCTTTAGGGCATACAGCTAATATATGGGTCCTCCCAAATACTTTGTTGGGATTGAGATCGCTCATTCAAACATAAGAATTTCCCTTAATCAACGAAAATTTGTGTTGGAGATCATATCGAAGCAAAATTGTTGGGATGTAAGCCAGATGTTATTCCTATTGAGCAAAATACAAAATTAACCACTGTTGAATATGATAAGGGATCGTCATCTAAAATGGATGACCCACCTCTCGAGGATCCATCCAGTTATAGAGGCTCGTGGGGGAACTTATATACCTAACTTCGACCAAACCAAACATATATTATGCAGTACAAATACTTAGTCAGTTTATGCATACTCCAAAAGGAATCTCACATGAATGCGTCTCTTAAGGTCATGAAGTATTTGACGAAATGTCTAGGGCTTGGCATACTTCTCTCTTGGGATTGCAATTTAAAGATGACTGCTTATTGCGATACAGATTATGCTACATGTCCCATGAGTTAAAAATCCATCACTGGATTCTGTATTAAGCTGGGGAAGTCTTTACTTTCATGGAAAACAAAGCTCTACCATATCATTATAATAAGCCGAAGCCAAATATCGAGCCATGGCAAAAACTGTTTGTGAGATAGTTTGGATGCGAGGTCTACTTTCAAATCTTGGCATGCAAGTTAAAGGGCCAACCTATTTGTTCTGCGATAACGACACAACACTCGAGCTTGCAGCAAATCCCACAATTCATGAAAGAACGAAATATATAGAAGTTAATTGTCACTTCACTCGAGACAAAATTCAAGAAAGGATAATCAAGACAAATGTGATCGGAACTAGTGAACAACCGGCTGATATGTTTACTAAGCCACTGTGTCAAAGACAACATGTATATCTATTGAACAAGCTTGGCGTCTTGGACATATATCAGCTACCGGCTTGAGGGGGAGTATTGGAGATATGCAAGATCTTTTATTGATCACGATTGATCATTTTTAATGTGTCATATTTTTATTTTTCTCTTAAGTTGTCCATACATTGTATTATAAATAGTGGCTTATACATGAAATGACGACAAGCTGAGTCAATACAAAATACCCAGATTCTGTTCACTCTCTCTTTGTTACACCTACATACATCATACAAGCATTTCGCAGTGAGATGGCCTCTGAATCAATCCATCCCAGAACTTTCTATTTCACCAGATAACGTATATGGATAACGCTTCAACTAGTAAACTTGGCAATTGGATTTGTTAAATTAATGTCTTGAATTTGAAGATTAGATGAAAAATCAAAAGGTTTCGCTGGACTCTTGAAATAATTAAAAGATGAATTTTCGGTCTTTGAAGTGAAACTGCACTCGACGTGCCCCTGCACGGAAAGAAAGAAGCCCTGCACTCGACGTGAAGTCCCTCTGCACAAAACAGGAACACGTACACACATATAATTTTTTTGTTTGTGGGCTTAGCGTGAGCGGCAGAAAGGAAGCCCTACGTAGAGAAGAAATCGGCTGCAGCTTTACGCGAAGCGATAAAAAAGGGCTGCTGAACGTACAAGCGCGAGAGGCCGCACGCCGCCGAGTCAAAATTCCACAAGAAGCTTTGCTACGCGATTTCGTACGTACGCGAATTAGGCATACGTAGAGCGTTGTATCTAGAGGTTGAACGCGTGGTAATTTTGTGCCGTGAGTTTATCTCCATAGTGAGTTGTTTATTTTATAAACACTTTGGATTTGGGGTTAAATCTAAGTGTGGGAAACACTTGAGCGATTGAGCGATTGTAAAACTTTGATTCTCCGATTTTATTTCTATGATGATTTACGTCAACATCGCGTTGATGTAAATTGCAAGATCCTGTGTTTCCACATACTATATTCCAACAGGATTCGACCTACTTTGCCTCCCATGACTCATTGACCGGGACTTATCAAGCTCATCCGATGGATCTTAGCCCAATGAGGAAGAGAGGATCTTGGAAAGAGTCACGAAAACTTCGGCCATCTCAGGGCGAGCATTCAGATCATCGGCGACGCATCTCTTCGCAAGCTCTGCTATGGAAAATGCCAGGTCCAGAGGATGGTCCTTAAGCGAAGGATCTATGAAGCTTCGTAGATTCTCCCTCACGCTGTCTCCATCGAGCACCCTCTTGATGGCTGCAGACAGCAACTCCTCTCCATTCTTGGTGTCTCCGGCAGCTTCCCTTCCGGACAAGAGCTCCAACATCACAACTCCGAAGGCAAAAACGTCTAATTTTGGCGTGATCACGCCATTCTCTAAGTACTCTGGGGCCGTGTAACCTTGAGTCCCGACAACATGCCTGGTCATCTGAAGTCCGCCTTCTTTGTCGCTGTCTTCCACGGCTCTCGCCAGCCCGAAATTCGCCACCATTGCTCTGAAATTGACGTCTAAGAGAACATTGCTGGTCTTCAGATTCTTGTGGACGTAGGGGGGATTCGTGTAGTTGTGCAGATAATTGAGCGCGTCGGCAATGTGGTACGCGACCTGAACCCTTTGCTTCCATGACAGAACAGAGTAACTTTCGAACTTCTTGGAGTGGAGCCAGTCGCAGAGAAGCCCGTTCACAGCATACTCATAAACGAGGTAAGTGTTGCCCTCATGGACGCAGAACCCGGAAAGCCTGACTATGTTGGCATGGTTGATCTGCCTCAGGATGTTGATCTCGCCCGAGACGTCGCCCTTCAGGACCTTCACCGCGGCATCATCGTTCTTGAACTTGCCGCCATAGACCGAGCCCTTGATCTTGTTGTCCTTGCTGAAGAACCCGGTGGCGATTTGCAAGTCCTGGAAGGTATACACGGTCAGAGTGTCGATGGCTTCTCGAATGCCAAAAGAGAAGCCAGAGAAGGAACCGCCTTCACTGGCAGAGAAGCGTGATCCATCGCAGAAGTGTCTGAGAACTTCTTGGGCGTTAGGCCAGACGATTTCAATTGCTTGCGCTTCTGAGGGTTGTAGCAGAAGAACCAGAGCGCTAGAGCAACGAGAGCAACTGCGAGCCCACTGCCTCCGCCGCGGACACCAACAAATACCCCCTTCTTCGAAGATCCTGAATTACCGCCCGGCGGCACTGAGGGAGCCTCCGGCGGACTGGCGAGCGGCTCCGTGGACAGCGGTACCAAAATCGGCGTGAAAGGATAAATCACGCTCTTCTCCGTCAACTCGTTCGCGTCCAGCACGCTCTTCTCGCTAACCCCAAACATCTCCGCGATGGAAGAGATCGAATCGTCCCAAGCCACCAGGTAGGCGAGCAAATACTTGGCTCTGGCAGAGCTCTGGTTCGCCGTCGGGCATGCGCACCGCACCGGGACGGTCAGGTTCATCCCCGCAGACAGGTTATCAAAGTCGTAGGGATTCTCTGCCATGAGAGCCTGGCAGGTGCTAAGCCCCTGGTAGGTGTCGTTGGCGAGGAGGTAGTACGTGTCGGACTCCGATTTGAGCACGTACGAGGCGTTGTGCTGGTAATAGGAAGGGGAGGAAGACTTACCACAACCAGCCCAATCTGCATCAGAAAAACCATATAAATTGAGAGAACTTCGAGAGTGAAGATAGATGCCAAGGTGAACTGTGCCTTTTACATAACGAAGTACTCTCTTTAGTTTAAGAAAGTCACCAACAGTAGGTTGTTGCAGTTTCTGACACAAGAGACTTGTTGCAAATGCAAGATCCGGACGAGTAATTGTAAGATATTGCAAGCCACCTACTAAGCTTCTGTAGTGTATGGGATTGGAAAGAAGATCAGCATCTGTTTTCAGTGTGACTGGTTTAAGAGAAAGAGGTGTGGCAATAGGTTTGCAGTCAGACATATGAGCACGAGAGAGTAAGTCAAGAGCATATTTAGTTTGACGCAAAAATAACTCAGTGGATGTTCGTGTAGCTTCAATTCCAAGAAAATAACGGAGGTGGCCAAGATCTTTCATATGGAATTGAATACCGAGAGAGTGAATAAGGTGCTGCAGCAACCTATCTGAGCTACCAGTCATGATGATATCGTCAACATATAGCAACAGAAGTACTGTCTCTTGACCTTGATGAAGGATGAACAAAGAAGGATCAGCTGAGCTGCAGAAAAAACCAGCTTCAAGCAAAAAATTGCTGAATTTGTCATACCAAGCACGCGGTGCTTGACGTAGTCCATAAAGTGATTTTTGAAGAAGGCATACATACTGAGAGTACTGTGGATGTACAAAGCCAGGGGGTTGCTCCATGTAAACTGTTTCATTTAAGGTGCCATGTAAAAAGGCATTCTTGACATCAAGTTGATGTATAGACCAGTGTTTTATCATGGCCACAGAGAGTATAATTCGAACAGTAGCATGTTTAATAACAGGACTAAATGTTTCTGTGAAATCTATTCCTTCTTCCTGATGAAACCCCTTGGCTACTAGTCGAGCCTTCAATCTATCAAGACTGCCATCTTATGTAAGTTTAGTCTTGAACACCCATTTAGAACCTATAATATTCATGTTACTGGTACGGGGAACTAATACCCAAGTTTGATTTTGATGTAAAGCATCCATTTCCTCTTGCATTGCCTGATGCCATCCTGGATTTGCTAGAGCAGATTTTAGAGACTTTGGTTCTGCGGGAACTCGATATTCAACAAGACATGCATATCGAGGATTGACTTTGATGATGCCCGATCTAGATCTAGTTTGCATAGGATGAGTAGATAGTGTACCTGGTAGGGTTGTCTGAACATGAGAAACAGCTTGTTCCATATCTGATTAAGGTATTGTCTCTGTTGTGGAACCAGGTAGAGCTTCTGGTTGTGAAAAATTTTGAGAAGTAGAAGATGCTTGATCCAGAGATAAGTCAACTGTGGAAATAGGAACTGCTGGTTCTGTAGGACCAGTAAAGATTGTTTGCTCAGTTGTAAAGTCTTGTACATAACTTGGCTGAGGAGATAATGAAGTGGTTGTGGAATTTGTATTGGAAGGTTGGAAAAATTTCTCTTCTTCTGTCCATAGCTTATACAAATGTGTGTAATTGGAATAGGTTGTTGCTAACTTCTGAGAGAAAGGAAAGAAGGTCTCATCAAAGACCACATGTCGACTGATGTACACATGACCAGTGGTAGGAACAAGACATCGATATCCCTTATGGTGAGGACTGTAACCTAGAAAAACACAGGTAAGGGATCGTGGATCAAGCTTGTGCTGTGCATAGGGTCGAAGGCAGGGATAGCAAGCACACCCAAACACCCTGAGATGATCATATCTTGGCTCATGCTGATATAACTTGCTAAAGGGAGACTGCATCTTTAACTTTGGAGTGGGAAGAATGTTGACTATATAATTGGCTGTCACAAATGCATCGACCCAGAATTTTAATGGGAGTTTTGCATGATACAGCATAGCCAGACCAAGTTCAACTATATGACGATGTTTTCTTTCAGATATTCCATTTTGTTCAGGTGTGTATGGACAGGAGATATGCTGTTGAATGCCACAGTTCTGTAAATGAGTTCTGAACTTGTGACTGATAAACTCTCCTCCACCATCACATTGGAAAGTCTTGATCTTACAGCTGAGTTGGTTTTCTACTAGTCTTTGAAACATGAGAAAAATATCATAGAAGTCTGATTTGAGCTTCAATGGATAGATCCAACTGAACCGAGAGAAGTTGTCAACAAAAATGACATAGTATTTGAAATTCTGAAAAGAGTTAACTGGAGAGGGTCCCCAGATATCACAATGGATTTGTTCTAGGGGTGTAGTAGCTGTAGAATTCGACAATGGGAAAGGTAGTGCAGTACTCTTAGCTAGTTGACAACTTCTACAAACAAATTGTGGTTCTATAGGGCACTGAATTAGCTTTTGATGCTTCATATGCTTCAGGATATTCTGATTTGTATGAGCTAGACGCTGATGCCAGACATTTTCACCAGTAGTCCTTTGTCTTTGAGTAAAGAAGACTTCTGCAGCATAGGGATCTACTCTGTAAAGGCCTTTAACTTTCCTTCCTAGCATCTTGGTTGTGTTGGTGATGCTGTCCTTTATGTACACCCCAGTTTTGTCAAAAACAAATGAACAGGGATAATCATCTGTTAGTTTAGATACTGAAAGAAGGTTTTTCTTTATTTCTGGAACAATCAGCACATCTTTTAGAGGTAAGACATGAGCATCAGTATGCAGCAATGTATTACCAATGTATTTAACAGGTACGCATGAACCATTGCCTATCATGACGGTATCAGTACCAGCATTCTTAGAAAAGTTATGAAGAATACCAGCATTAGCAGTAATGTGAGCTGTTGCTCCAGTGTCTGGATACCATTCATCACCATTTGCTTCTTCAATATGTAGTGCTGATAAAGCTGTTGGTATCTCCTCAGCTTGGTAGGAATTATCAAATCGATACCAACAGTGTAAAGCATCATGACCAGGTCTTCTGCAGATTTGACACTCCAACCGAGTGTTTTCTGTTGTTTTCTCCACCTGCAGGCTGTTATGAGGAGTTAAATTTGAAGATGGATAGGTCTTGGTATCTGAATACCTTTGTGCTGAGCTATTATATGGTCGAAATCCCTAACCAGAACCCAAAGCAGAGAAGGTATTATACTGCTTAGGCTGCTGACTTCCCTGTTCATAATTCGAACTATTATTGAAGACTTGTTCCTAGTACTGTGGATTTACTCTGTTGAAGACTTGTTCCTAGTACTGTGGATTTACTCTGTAGACTGCATCATCAGTAGACTGCATCTGTTGAAGACTTGTTCCTAGTACTGTGGATTTACTCTGTTCGTAGTAACATACTGCAAAACTAGTAGAGTTTGTGTTTGCAACTCCAATTGTTCGAAGTTCTGAAAGAGTAGAATGGCAGCAAGAAGTTTGAGATATCCATTTCCTATTCATGTCAATATCTCGAATTTTGTTACCATCAAATTAGCCGAGGATAATTTCCTTCTATGGCAAGCCCAATTTCATAGGTTCTTGAGAAGTCAAGACCTATTTGGTTTTGTTAATGGAGAAGTTCCACCACCTGCTAAAACATTGCAGGTTGAAGAAGGAGGTCAAATTACTGAGGTTTCTAATCTTGAATATAATGATTGGATCAAGACAGATCAACTTATATCCTCTTGGATTAGTGGTGCTGTTTCAGAAAATATACTCAGTTTGATAATTGGCTTAAACACTGCATATGAAGTTTGGCAGACCTTGCTCAATCGGTTTACACAAAAATCTGTGGCAAAGGAGTTTGAGTTAAGGGGAAAACTGCAGGCTTGTCAGAAGCGTGATAAAACGCTATCAACATATCTCAGAGAGTACAAATCAATATGTGATCAATTGAATGCAATAGGGAAACCAGTGGATGAAATAACAAAACTGTTTGGTATTTTGGAAAGTCTGGGGTCTGAGTATGAGAGCTTTAAAACAACAATTTATTGTTTAAAGCCTCAACCAGAATATGATGAAGTAATCTCACATTTAGAAAGATTTGAAGCAAGGCTACAAGTCTATTCTTCGAATCAATTCAATCCAAATTTAGCCTACTATGGCCAGAGAAAGACTGAAGCTATACACAAAGAGGAGTTTAACAGAGACTTTGTACAACAGACTAATAATTCTGGAAGTTCAAGATGGAATAGTCGTGGAGGAAGAAATTATGGAAGAGGAAGGTCATTCAATAACAGATATAGAAACTTTGGATATCCTGGAAGAAGTATGAGTTACAGAAATAATAGTTCGAATTATGAACAGGGAAGTCAGCAGCCTAAGCAGTATAATACCTTCTCTGCTTTGGGTTCTGGTCAGGGATTTCGACCATATAATAGCTCAGCACAAAGGTATTCAGATACCAAGACCTATCCATCTTCAAATTTAACTCCTCATAACAGCCTGCAGGTGGAGAAAACAACAGAAAACACTCGGTTGGAGTGTCAAATCTGCAGAAGACCTGGTCATGATGCTTTACACTGTTGGTATCGATTTGATAATTCCTACCAAGCTGAGGAGATACCAACAGCTTTATCAGCACTACATATTGAAGAAGCAAATGGTGATGAATGGTATCCAGACACTGGAGCAACAGCTCACATTACTGCTAATGCTGGTATTCTTCATAACTTTTCTAAGAATGCTGGTACTGATACCGTCATGATAGGCAATGGTTCATGCGTACCTGTTAAATACATTGGTAATACATTGCTGCATACTGATGCTCATGTCTTACCTCTAAAAGATGTGCTGATTGTTCCAGAAATAAAGAAAAACCTTCTTTCAGTATCTAAACTAACAGATGATTATCCCTGTTCATTTGTTTTTGACAAAACTGGGGTGTACATAAAGGACAGCATCACCAACACAACCAAGATGCTAGGAAGGAAAGTTAAAGGCCTTTACAGAGTAGATCCCTATGCTGCAGAAGTCTTCTTTACTCAAAGACAAAGGACTACTGGTGAAAATGTCTGGCATCAGCGTCTAGCTCATACAAATCAGAATATCCTGAAGCATATGAAGCATCAAAAGCTAATTCAGTGCCCTATAGAACCACAATTTGTTTGTAGAAGTTGTCAACTAGCTAAGAGTACTGCACTACCTTTCCCATTGTCGAATTCTACAGCTACTACACCCCTAGAACAAATCCATTGTGATATCTGGGGACCCTCTCCAGTTAACTCTTTTCAGAATTTCAAATACTATGTCATTTTTGTTGACAACTTCTCTCGGTTCAGTTGGATCTATCCATTGAAGCTCAAATCAGACTTCTATGATATTTTTCTCATGTTTCAAAGACTAGTAGAAAACCAACTCAGCTGTAAGATCAAGACTTTCCAATGTGATGGTGGAGGAGAGTTTATCAGTCACAAGTTCAGAACTCATTTACAGAACTGTGGCATTCAACAGCATATCTCCTGTCCATACACACCTGAACAAAATGGAATATCTGAAAGAAAACATCGTCATATAGTTGAACTTGGTCTGGCTATGCTGTATCATGCAAAACTCCCATTAAAATTCTGGGTCGATGCATTTGTGACAGCCAATTATATAGTCAACATTCTTCCCACTCCAAAGTTAAAGATGCAGTCTCCCTTTAGCAAGTTATATCAGCATGAGCCAAGATATGATCATCTCAGGGTGTTTGGGTGTGCTTGCTATCCCTGCCTTTGACCCTATGCACAGCACAAGCTTGATCCACGATCCCTTACCTGTGTTTTTCTAGGTTACAGTCCTCACCATAAGGGATATCGATGTCTTGTTCCTACCACTGGTCATGTGTACATCAGTCGACATGTGGTCTTTGATGAGACCTTCTTTCCTTTCTCTCAGAAGTTAGCAACAACCTATTCCAATTACACACATTTGTATAAGCTATGGACAGAAGAAGAGAAATTTTTCCAACCTTCCAATACAAATTCCACAACCACTTCATTATCTCCTCAGCCAAGTTATGTACAAGACTTTACAACTGAGCAAACAATCTTTACTGGTCCTACAGAACCAGCAGTTCCTATTTCCACAGTTGACTTATCTCTGGATCAAGCATCTTCTACTTCTCAAAATTTTTCACAACCAGAAGCTCTACCTGGTTCCACAACAGAGACAATACCTTAATCAGATATGGAACAAGCTGTTTCTCATGTTCAGACAACCCTACCAGGTACACTATCTACTCATCCTATGCAAACTAGATCTAGATCGGGCATCATCAAAGTCAATCCTCGATATGCATGTCTTGTTGAATATCGAGTTCCCGCAGAACCAAAGTCTCTAAAATCTGCTCTAGCAAATCCAGGATGGCATCAGGCAATGCAAGAGGAAATGGATGCTTTACATCAAAATCAAACTTGGGTATTAGTTCCCCGTACCAGTAACATGAATATTATAGGTTCTAAATGGGTGTTCAAGACTAAACTTACATAAGATGGCAGTCTTGATAGATTGAAGGCTCGACTAGTAGCCAAGGGGTTTCATCAGGAAGAAGGAATAGATTTCACAGAAACATTTAGTCCTGTTATTAAACATGCTACTGTTCGAATTATACTCTCTGTGGCCATGATAAAACACTGGTCTATACATCAACTTGATGTCAAGAATGCCTTTTTACATGGCACCTTAAATGAAACAGTTTACATGGAGCAACCCCCTGGCTTTGTACATCCACAGTACTCTCAGTATGTATGCCTTCTTCAAAAATCACTTTATGGACTACGTCAAGCACCGCGTGCTTGGTATGACAAATTCAGCAATTTTTTGCTTGAAGCTGGTTTTTTCTGCAGCTCAGCTGATCCTTCTTTGTTCATCCTTCATCAAGGTCAAGAGACAGTACTTCTGTTGCTATATGTTGACGATATCATCATGACTGGTAGCTCAGATAGGTTGCTGCAGCACCTTATTCACTCTCTCGGTATTCAATTCCATATGAAAGATCTTGGCCACCTCCGTTATTTTCTTGGAATTGAAGCTACACGAACATCCACTGAGTTATTTTTGCGTCAAACTAAATATGCTCTTGACTTACTCTCTCGTGCTCATATGTCTGACTGCAAACCTATTGCCACACCTCTTTCTCTTAAACCAGTCACACTGAAAACAGATGCTGATCTTCTTTCCAATCCCATACACTACAGAAGCTTAGTAGGTGGCTTGCAATATCTTACAATTACTCGTCCTGATCTTGCATTTGCAACAAGTCTCTTGTGTCAGAAACTGCAACAACCTACTGTTGGTGACTTTCTTAAACTAAAGAGAGTACTTCGTTATGTAAAAGGCACAGTTCACCTTGGCATCGATCTTCACTCTCGAAGTTCTCTCAATTTATATGGTTTTTCTGATGCAGATTGGGCTGGTTGTGGTCAAACCAGACGATCTACCACAGGTTTCTGTACTTATCTCGGCTCTAATCTCATCTCATGGGCAGCCAAGAAACAAACAATTGTTTCTCATTCTTCCACTGAAGCCGAATATCGAGCACTTGCTTCGACAACAGCTAATCTTACTTGGATCACATTTGTGCTAAGAGATATTGGTCTCGCTCTACACTCTCCAACTTTACTATTCTGTGATAATCAATCTGCAATATCTCTCACAGCTAATCCTATACTTCATGCTTGTACAAAACATATTGAGGTTGATTTTCACTTCGTTCGAGAAAAAGTTGCCTCTAGATCATTGTGTGTTCGATATGTTCCTAGCAATACTCAAATTGCTGATATTTTCACAAAGTCTTTATCAAGGCTATCCCATTCTTCTCTTCGACTCAAATTGGGCATTGGCTATTCACCCCTGCCCAATTTGTGGGGGGATGTTAAGACTACAACTCAAGGAAAAAGAAGAGAAGAATCTGCTGCTACGGATGTTTAATCCGCAAAGCTTGTAAAGCCAAGATAGCTAGAGCTCTCTGTTTAGCTCTCTGTTCTTGTACTATGTTTTCTCCTTGTATTTCCTATAATCAGTTAGTTAGTTCTTTCATTTTCTGTTAAGTAGTTATATCTTCTTCAACTGCTCAATACTTGTAGAACAGATTCTGGTGAGAGAGCAAATGTGTATAAAAAGGAAAACTCTCATGAGGAAGATCTAAGAAAGCTGAAATAAAGAAGAGGCATTTTCCATCTATGTTCTCTCTCTTCTTGTTCGTAAACTTCTTCAAGGAGGAGGTGCAAGCGCAGTCGACGGGGGAGATGATGAGGGTGTCGGGAGCGAGGGGCTCGACGTCGGTGAGGTTGTTGATGGAGGTCATCTCGGCGATGTAAGGCTGGGAGTTGAGGAGGTAGGCGACGGAGACGAGAGAGGAATATACAGCGGTGGAGCGGAAGGTGACGTAGGCGCGGCAGGTGCGGGGGCCGTTGCAGGCGAAGCCCTCGGTGATGTTGTTGTAGGAGGGGACGTCGCAGTCGAGCTGCTTGTTGTCGACGTAGGCTTGCTGGGAGAGGAGGAGGCGGGGCTGGTGGAGGAGGAGGAGGAGGAGGAAGGAGAAGGAGAGAGAGATTACGAACTGCATGGGATTCCTCAGCGTTGCGCTTCGAAATGGGTTTCGCCCAGAGAGAGAGAGGGAGAGAGAGATGGAGAGATGGAGAGAGGAGTGATGCGTCGCTGCTGGAGGGATGAGAAATGGATTTGTGGAAGAAGAAGAAGAAAGAGACGGCCTGCAATGGAGACTGACCGAGAGGAGCCGGCGGCTGGCATGGGATATGGAGGGAGCCGAAGGAGGAAGGCGTCGTGGTGGCGTTGACTTGTTGACTTTTGGGACCTGTCGTCACTGAATCATATGCCATGTTCGTGCTGGTTTTTGGAAATATCTTTTGGTCCCAATATTTCCTCCGATAGAGATACGATGAATTCGTCCACACTATCGGGAAGAAATTTCGAATGACATAAAATTACAATTAAAGGGAATCCTGACTTGGTTGTCCACAAGAAATTTAGAACGAGATAAAATTAAAAATAAAGAAATATATGTACTGAAAGCCCTAAAACTTATCAGAAAAGTACAATTAAGTCTTAAAATTTATTACGAAAATCAATCAAATTCTAAAACTAATTGAGTCCTAAAAGTTGTCAAATCGATCCAATCGAGTTCTTCCATTAATTATAATTTTTGAAAATTTTAGAACTCGATTGCATTTTTGTAATAAGTTTTAGAACCTTATTGAATTTTTTGAAAGTTTTACGACTCAATTACACTCTCGCGATAAGTTTTAAAACTTCTAATATACTTATTCCAAAAATAAATCATTTAGAAGATAATTCTTAAAAAAAAAAATCGGTTATATTACTTGAAATATTTAATTAATGAAAAATGTTTCATTATCCTTTGGTCCCAATATTTCCTCCGATAGAGATGCGATGAATTCATCCACACTGTTTGGAAGAAATTTCGAACGAGATAAAATTACAAATAAAGGGAATCCTAACTTGGTTGCCCGCACTATCCATAGGAAATTTAGAACGAGATAAAATTAAAAATAAAGAAATATATGTACTGAAAGCCTTAAAACTTATCAGAAAAGTACAATTAAATCTTAAAATTTATCACGAAAATGCAATCAAATTCTAAAATTAATTGAGTCATAAAAGTTGTCAAATTGATCCAATCGAGTTCTTCCATTAATTACGATTTTTGAAAATTTTAGAACTCGATTGCGCTTTTGTGATATGTTTTAGAACTTAATTGCATTTTTTGAAAGTTTTACGACCCAATTACATTCTCATGATAAGTTTTAAAATTTCCAATACACTTGTCCCAAAAATAAATTTAGAAGATAATTCTCTTGATGATGAAGTCTATCTTGATCGACCACTTGAGTAGCGCGGCTTAGTTGGGGGTCTCCAGTATTTGACAATAACAAGACCAGGTATTGCCTATGCTACCAATATGCTTTGTCAGAAAATGCAGAACCTTATAGATGGTGACTTTAACAAATTAAAACGAGTTCTTGTTAAAGGAACTGTAAACTTGGGACTTTTCCTTCACTCCAATAGTTCCTTGAAGCTTTATGGGTTTTCGGATGTTGATTTGGTTGGTTGTGTTGAAACAAGATGTTTTACAACTGGATTTTGTACTTATCTTGGGTCCAACATACTCTCTTGGTTAGCAAAGAAACAAACTACAATATCTTGATCATCCACAGAAGCAAAGTATAGAGCGATGGCTTCTACTACTGCTGAGCTCACATGGATAAGTTTTATTCTTCGGGACATTGGCATCTTGTTAGCTTCACCAACGGTAATCTTTTGTGATAACCAATCAGCAATCTCTCTTACGACTAATCATGTACTACATGCCAAGACAAAACATATCGAAATTGATTTCCATTTTGTTCGCGAGAAAGTATCTCTTGGTTCTCTGAGTGTACGATGATATGTTCCAAACAACTGTCAAATTGCTGATATTTGTACTAAAGCATTATCTAGATGGGACCATTGCATCATACGCACCAAACTAGGTTCAAACCCACACCCAGTTTGCGAGGATATTGAGAATGCAGTGTTGCAAATGCTTAGAAGGAAGCAGCAGGAAGAAACTTAGCAATGAAAGTCAATTGGAACAGAGGAAACGGAGGATTAGCGTGAAGGAGGAGCAGTCAGTCGAATTAGAATGGTGTAAAACTACGCCGTATGTTTCAGCGGAGTTATTTCTTGTACACATATGCATGAGCTCTATTTTTCTGTTATGTGTGTGTGCTGAGCTGTCATTCAATGAGTGATTGGTTTAGATCTAGAAGTTATTCCTCTGTTGTTATATAAAAGCATGTAAAAACAGAACGGATCGAGCTCTTAGATGAAAAGACCATGAAAGAAAGAAGAAGATGAGCTCGACAGCAAGCTCACTTCTCATTCAGCTTCGACTACTTCCTTCTGTATTCATTTTTCTTCGTAGGCCAGATGACTTCGATTGCTTGCGCTTCCGAGAGTTGTAGCAGAAGAACCAGAGCGTGACAGCAACAAGAGCAACCGCAAGCCCACCGCCTCCGATGCCGACACCGATGAATACGCACTTCTTCAAAGATCCTCAATTACTGCTTGCCGGCACGGAGGGAGCCTCCGGCGGACTAGCGGGGGGCGTTGCCGTCACGATCTTCGTCGGCTCCATGGACAGTGGTACCAAAATCGGTGTGAAAGGAAAAATCACGCTCTTCTCCGTCAACTTGTTCGCATCCAGCACACTCTTCCCGCTAACCCCAAACATCTTTGCGATGGCAAAGATCGTATCACCCCAAGTCACCAGGTAGGAGAGCAAATACTTGGCTCCGGCGGAGCTCTGGTTCGTCGTCGGGCAGGCGCACCGCACCGGGACGGTCAGATTCATCCCCACGGACAGGTTCAGAGCGTCGTACGGATTCTCCGCCATGAGAGCCTGGCAGGTGCTGAGCCCCTGGTAGGTGTCATTGGCGAGGAGGAAGTACGTCTCTGATTTGAGCACGTATGAGGTGTTGTGCTGGTAATAGGAAGGGGAGGAGGAGGTGCAAGCGCAGTCGACGGGGGCAATGACGAGGGTGTTCGGAGCGAGGGGCTCGACATCGGTGAGGTTGTTGATGGAGGTCATCTCGGACATGTAAGGCTGGGAGTTGAGGAGGTAGGCGACTGAGAGGAGGGAGGAGTAGACGGCGGTGGAGCGGAAGGTGACGTAGGCGCGGCAGGAGGTGCGGGGGCCGGTGCAGGCAAAGCCCTCGGTGATGTTGTTGTTGGAGGGGTTTTCGCAGTCGAGCTGCTTGTTGTTGACGTAGACTTGCTGGGAGAGGAGGAGGCGGGGTTGGTGGTGGAGGAGGAGGAGGAGGGAGGAGAAGAAGGAGAGAGAGACGAACTCCATGGATTCTTCTGTGTTAGAGAGAGAGAGAGAGAGAGAGAGAGAGAGATGGAGATGGAGAGAGGAGTGATGCGTCGCAGTCGGAAAAATAAGAAATGGATTTACGGAGGAAGAAGAAAGAGACGACCTGCGATGGAGACTGAGCGAGAGGGGCCGACGGCTGGTCTAGTGGTGGAGTTGACTAGTTGACTTTTGGGGCCAAATCACATGCCGTGTTCGTCCTGGTCACAGACTCGCAGTTGGCAACTAGATACAATGAATTCTGACTTGGTTGTCCGCAATGCCCGGAAGAAATTTAGAACGAGATAAAATTACCCGCGAAAAGTAAATTATTTAAAAAATATTTCTTAGAAAAACATCAATCTTTTGTAGTGTAACTTGAAATAATTAATTAATAAGAAATATTTCTTTATAGACAACAATTTTATGTCCAAACATTTTCAGGATGACGAGAATTTTTTCTCATCCGCTTATTTCTTTTAAATAATACCGTTGGTTATTTTTAGAAAATTATTTTCCAAAAATTATTTCTCCATGTAACAAGTAAAACTAAAGAGTATGAAATAAAACATAGTTTATTATATTTTTCTTTTCCACAGCGAGGGGGTGATGTTATCTATAATTTTAGATTAATCAAGGCAAAATCTCAATTTAAAAAAATAAACAGCAAGTCTCTTCAGTTTGAGTAGCATTTGTTCTTCTTCACAAATGTATTGTCTCAAAATTTTGTTTTCTTATTTAAATTGAAAGCCCGTCTTGTTAGCAAAAGAACCAGAGCGCGAGAGCAACGAGAGCAACCGCGAGGCCACCGCCTCCAACGCCAACACTGACGAATAGCCACTTCTTTGAAGATCCTGAATTACCGCCCGCCGGCACTGAGGGAGCCTCCGGCGGACTAGCGGGCGGCGACGCCGTCTCGATCTTCGAAGGCTCCATGGACAGCGGAACCAAAATCGGCGTGAAAGGATAAATCACGTCCTCCATCAACTCATTCGCGTCCAGAACGCTCTTCTCACTAACCCCAAACATCTCCGCGATGGAAGAGATCGAATCGTCCCACACCACCAGGTAGGCGAGCAAATACTTGGCTCCGGCAGAGCTCTAGTTCGCCATCGGGCATGCGCACCGCACAGGGACGGTCAGGTTCATCCCCCCAGACAGGTTCTCAAAGTCGTAGGGATTCTCCGCCATGAGAGCCTGGCAGGTGCTAAGCCCCTGGTAGGTATCGTTGGCGAGGAGGTAGTACGTGTCGGACTCCGATTTGAGCACGTACGAGGCGTTGTGCTGGTAATAGGAAGGGGAGGAGGAGGTGCAAGCGCAGTCGACGGGGGAGATGATGAGGGTGTCGGGAGCAAGGGGCTCGACGTCGGTGAGGTTGTTGATGGAGGTCATCTCGGCGATGTAAGGCTGGGAGTTGAGGAGGTAGGCGACAGAGAAGAGAGAGGAATAGACGGCGGTGGAGCGGAAGGTGACGTAGGCGCGGCAGGTGCGGGGGCCGTTGCAGGCGAAGCCCTCAGTGATGTTTTTGTTGGAGGGGTCGTCGCAGTCGAGCTGCTTGTTGTCGACGAAGACTTGCTGGGAAAGGAGGAGGAGGAGGAGGAGGAGGAGGAGGAGGAGGAGGAAGGAGAAGGAGAGAGAGATGACGAACTGCATGGGATTCCCCAGCGTTGCGATTCGAAATGGGTTTCACCTGTAAGAGTTTTCTTAATGTGAACTACATTAATTGATATTGTAATTTACTGTTTAACGTTTACCATTTTACGGGGTTGGTCTAAGATGAGATAAAAAGTTTCTTAATTAGTCTAATATGGGGCTGGTTAATGTGGGCCGAGTTGAACCTAGCCCGTAATGAGGGAACCTGGCTGAAAACTCTATAAATAGTGCTCAAGTCTCTCCTCTAACCTTAATTCTCACATGTATCATCACCTTAAGGGGCGTTTACCTAACGCTAAACGTGAGGGGTCGCCTCATTGAGCCAGTGATATGGAGAACAATAGAGGAGAAGGACTTGATGCGTGGATCCCTTGATATGTGGGAAATCTCTTTTCTGCTTCCGCTTTATGTTTGCTGGATCTCAAAATATGTGCGTTAATCTTTCTACTCAATTATGCATGTTCTTGTTCTGGTTATGGAGATCTTGGGGTTGTGCAATTTGCGTCTAACGTCGCCCAGAGAGAGAGAAGGGAGAGAGAGATGGAGAGATGGAGAGAGGAGTGATGCGTCGCTGCTGGAGGGATGGGAAATGGATTTGTGGAGGAAGAATAAGAAGAAGAAGAAGAAGAAGAAAGAGACGGCCTGCAATGGAGACTGACCGAGAGGAGCCGGCATCTGGCATGTGGAGATGGAGGGAGTGGAAGGAGGAAGGCGTCGTGGTGGCATTGACTTGTTGACTTTTGGGACCTGTCATCACTGAATCATATCCCGAGTTCGTGCTGGTTTTTGGAAATATCTTTTGGTCCCAATATTTCCTCCGATAGAGATACGATGAATTCGTCCGCACTGTCCGGAAGAAATTTCGAACGACATAAAATTACAATTAAAGGGAATCCTGACTTGGTTGTCCACAAGAAATTTAGAACAAGATAAAATTAAAAATAAAGAAATATATGTACTGAAAGCCCTAAAACTTATCAGAAAAGTACAATTAAGTCTTAAAATTTATTACGAAAATTAATCAAATTCTAAAACTAATTGAGTCCTAAAAGTTGTCAAATCGATCCAATCGAGTTCTTCCATTAATTATAATTTTTGAAAATTTTAGAACTCGATTGCATTTTTGTAATAAGTTTTAGAACCTTATTGAATTTTTTGAAAGTTTTACGACTCAATTACACTCTCGCGATAAGTTTTAAAACTTCTAATACACTTATCCCAAAAATAAATCATTTAGAAGATAATTCTTAAAAAAAAAAAAATCGGTTATATTACTTGAAATATTTAATTAATGAAAAATGTTTCATTATCCTTTGGTCCCAATATTTCCTTCGATAGAGATGCGATGAATTCGTCCACACTGTCCGGAAGAAATTTCGAACGAGATAAAATTACAAATAAAGGGAATCCTAACTTGGTTGTCCGCACTGTCCGCGGGAAATTTAGAATGAGATAAAATTAAAAATAAAGAAATATATGTACTGAAAGCCCTAAAATTTATCAAAAAAGTACAATTAAGTCTTAAAATTATCACGAAAGTGCAATCAAATTCTAAAACTAATTGAGTCCTAAAAGTTGTCAAATTGATCCAATCGAGTTCTTCCATTATTTACAATTTTTGAAAATTTTAGAACTCGATTGCGCTTTTGTGATACGTTGTAGAACTTAATTGCATTTTTTGAAAGTTTTATGACCCAATTACATTCTCATGATAAGTTTTAAAATTTCCAATACACTTGTCCCAAAAATAATTATTTAGAAGATAATTCTTTAAAAAAAAAAATTGATTATATTACTTGAAATATTTAATTACTGAAAAATGTTTCATTATTGATAATAATTTTTTATCTAATATTTTCGCGAACAATGAAAAAAAAATTCGTCCATTCATTTCTTTGTAAGCAATACAGCCGATTATTTTTAGGCCAAATCATCCATTCTCGGTGTGACAAGCAAAACTAAAGAGCATGAAAAAAATATATAGTTTATTGTACGAAAAACAGAAAAAATTTCTTTTCCATAGCGAGGGGGTGATGCTATCTATAATTTCAGTTTAATTAAGGCAAAATCCCGATTTCGAAAAATCGCAAATTTCTTCAATTTGAGTGTCGCACATATTTTTATTATTATTATTATTATTTTAGTTCTTCCTCACAATTGTATTGATCGAGATTTCTTAAAAGTATCTTCAAGATTGCTCAAGAAAACGAATTGTTTCGAAGTTCTGTTTTCTCTTTTTAATTGAAAGCCCATCTTGTAAGCAAATAAGTATATTGTGAAAGTACATAAATTCATTTAGGTTCTAAACATAATGTAATTAAAAACATGTGCGTAACCGGGACGTTGCTTTTAATTAAGAAACGTTTAAGAGTCGATGGCTACAAAGAGATGATAGTCTGCTAATCTTCTCTAGATCGATGGCGACTTCTTTCATCGTCGGCTGCTTCCTCCCGGTCAATTTGAGACACCTCTTCGCAAGCGTCGCAAAGCCCAAGACCTCCTCGTCAGCGACTTCGTGCCGGACCCGATCGTCCAGGATATCGTACAGACGGTTCTCCTCCATCGCCAGGATGAAATTCAGCACTAGGCTTTTCTCTTCTACTTGGACTTTACTTCTGGATACGGCCCTCTCTCCTGTCAAGAGCTCTAGCAAAACCACCTGAAGCTGTAGATGTCGCTCTTGTCTGTGAACTGTCTCGAGTGGAAGTACTCCAGGTCTAGATAGCCGAACGTCCCTTGCAATCCCGTAGTCAGATGAGTTTTCTCTAGCAAGATCGTCCTGGAAATCCCAAAGTCCGATATCTTTGCACCATACTTGTTGTCCAGGAGTATGTTGCTTGACTTGATGTCCCGATGGAAGATCAGCATTGATGTGGCCGAATGCAGATAAGCCAGCGCTCCAGCAATTTCTAAAGCAATGTTCTTGCGGACTTTCCAAGATATGCACGAAGAGCGATTCTCGCCGTGGAGGTGTTGGGAGAGAGTGCCGTTGCTGACGAACTCATAAACTAGTAGAGGGACCTCCGTCTTGAGACAACACCCTAACAGCTTCACCACATTCCGGTGGTTTATCTCCGATAGGATGACGACCTCGTTGATGAATTGATCGACTTGTTTCTCGTGCATCAGATGGGACTTCTTTATGGCCACTATCCTTCCGTCGGACAGCATTCCTTTGTAAACTGTACCAAAACCTCTCTTGCCACACATTCTGCTCTCGCTGAAGTTGTCTGTCACTCACTCCAGCACCTCCGACGTGAAAATTTCGGTCTTTACAATTGCCCCTTCCTGCGAAGCAATCTGCCGGAATAACAAACCGCCATTCCGCTTGAGGAACGCCTTCTTGAGTTTGGTCCGTGTTGTCCTATTAAGCAACCAAGCAAACCAGATTCCAATGGCCAAGCGACTATTACGGTCAATCCTATCGCAACGCCTGCACACATCAAAGAATAATTAGTCTATGAAAATGAAATCACATTTATGGCTCAATGCAAAAGACCAAAGAGTACCTCGAAGGACAATGTCCGTAGTTGTCACTTCATGGATGCTATGGTTTCCATCAGAACCGTTTGCAAATCGATCGCCTCGGTATCCCCCATCAAATCGGTGTTGATGCATACAGAGTTTTGTACATTGGCGCACCTGTTTCTAGTCCCATGGCACTCGTTAATATCTGACACGAAAGCAATGTTAGAGAGTAGTTACAGGATTCGGGAGAGAGACCATTTGATTGTTCGTTCTTTCGATTCGAGATATATAAAATGGGGCGATAGTACGTTTAGCTCGAGACAGTTCAGAACTGAGATCATACCTTGGCACCCTTGCGGAAGGTATGGATTTCCTTAAAAACCCGTGTTACATTCGCAGCGATGTCCTCGGCCAACAAAGTCAACACAATGAGCATTCGGGCCACAGTCACTGCTGAAGGAGGTGTTGCCTGTTCTAGGATCTGGTTCGCATGTCACAATCCCAGCAACCCAACTCAATACCATTGGAATCTCGGGGTCCTCATATTTAACGCGAGGGAATTTCTTCTCCGCAATGGAAGCACGGGTGCAGCGGGGTGGATTTGGGTGATCACTCGAGTTGTTGATACTGAACATTCTCACGGAGGGGGATATAAGCCCTGCGGGAACAGCTGCCTCACAGCATTCGAATCCCAAGCACTTGCGAGCATGGTCGACATTGGTAGGAAGGCCGAAGCTCGTTGGGTGTTGGTAGAGAGAGAAGCATCCTTCTTTGAAACGCAAGGATTTAATGTTGCTTACATAGGCGAAGATGCCACACCCGTCACCGATCAGTGTGTTGCGGTTAGGTGAGAAGGAGAAGGGATTGTACATTCTGCGATCATCATTCATCGGCTTTATTAGGAGCTCCATTCCAGACTCATTAGGATGACAATTGGGAAACTCCCACTCATGCAACACACGCACCTTATGGAAGGATAATTTGGAAACTTTTAACTGGTAGACGGAAAGTATAGGGACCGGAGCGTCCACAGAAGAGCCATTATTGCAGGTGATCTCGAACCATTTATCTTTGTAACAGTCTTCTCCGATGCTGAATGGGTAAAGAATGCTGACATTGCCGCATTTCTCGGGACAATTCATTTTGGCAATCGGAAAAGCAATAGCATCATGACAAACAAAACCGAGAACCACCGTCGCGAAGACAGTCGCTAACCTCTGAAGTGACGGCATGGAATGCAACTCTTAGAACTTCAGCCTTCATCGGTTGCAGAAATGAATTCTGGAGGTGTTGGCATCTGCAGAATTTCTATTAAAGAAAAACACTAAAAAAGATGCAGAGACAACAGTTGCACTAGTCCTTTTTAAGGTTAGCATATTTCCCTATTGATAAAGAATCTAACTCGGCCGCCTCAAGTTGAACCGAATGGATTGCCATGGTAATAGGTTTTTTTTTTTTTTTTTTGGGTCAGTTCTACTCTAATCCTACTCTAGCACTCACTCTCAGACTTTTGTCATGTCTTCTTACAGGGCGTGGGAGTCGAAACCCACTCCTGAAATGAAATCTTCCCCACCCCAATCCTCCCTGAGAATGTGGGGATTTGAACCCCCAACCTCCCACTTCCAAGATGGAAGGGTGGCCACTAGGGCGACCCCCAGTGATTTGGTAATAGGTTATTGAATGTCCAAATTCCAACTTTTTTAATGAAAGAGATTAAGTTGGTGAAGTCAAGGATCTTAAAATCCATCCACGAGAACAATCTTAGAGGCACAACATTATTTCAAAAACTTATCTTTGGCTTAAATGCCACATAATCTCTTCCTAAGTTCAGGTTACCATGTGAAGGAATTAAATAAGATGCCTCTTCACCCAGAAAGATACTCTTTTAACTCTTGTAACTCTCCCTCTCCCCTTGTGCACTTGCACGTGGTCAATGACGTTATAGTTGCCACTTCAACAAGAAAGATTTTCTCTCTCCGCATTTGCGAGGGATCAATGCCGAAACTAAAACTAAGACTCGTCTCTCTATTGGAAGTAACTTCCCAAGGAAAAGTACAAGATATATAGGAATTACTTATAAAAATTAGCAGAATAATATTCAGAAACCAATAGTGACGTTCACTCCAATTAAAAGACGTCTCATTTCCCATTGGAACGTAGGTTAGCATGAATTTTATAACCTAGAAACTAAAACTACATCTTGTTTTCGCAGGACAACGCGATTTTCCTGCACTGTCAATGTCTGAGCCTGCAGTCTGGGACTGTGCATGTAGCTTATCTTCTACAACAAACATTAAGAATTGTCAGAAAATATCGAAGATGACAAATGACGGAGGCATCTGTAACTGTAGATAATGCTACCAGAAAGTTATAAACTGGGCTTAACAAGTGTAGAAGCCCAAGCACTTCGTCGAGGACGGCCAGAAGTAATGGAGGCATCTGTAACCATAGACGATGCTAACAGAAAGCTGTAAACTGGTTTTCACAGTTGTAGAAGCCCGACCACTTGATGAAGATGGCCCTGGTAACCATCAATCCAGCTTGCACTTCCGGAGACACTTCCAGCAGAATGATCCAACTCCATAGGCGATTCCAAGAAAAGCAAGAAAACAAACTGCAGCAAGTGAAAATCACACTGAGAAGAAGTAAAAGAAAAGGCCAGAAGGATCCCACACGCTATACAAATTTCAAAAGGTATATATCCTAACAGAAAGGAGGAGCTGGATAATAAAGTAGGAAACTCAATTTTGTCGTAATAACAACCCTGTAACCACACTTAGGTCACATTCTTTGCACTCTCACACAAACTTATCCTCCTGAATCTACTACCAATGCCTCACAACGTGAAAATATTGAATGCTCACCACCTTGCCTCCAAACTTCAGGGCACAAGTCACTCTCCCTCAATTGGACACTTCACAGAAAACGAGATCTCACCTACTTGTCACTCTAAGCTCTGGATCAATTTTGTTTCTTTTTTCACTCTACATAAGTCCAAACTATATATGAGAGAGAGAGAGTGAGAGAGAGAGAGAGAGAGAGGGAAGGGGGGGGGGGTAGTATCCTCTCACTAAAATCCATCCACGAAGTCACGAAAAAGACAAGGAGATGAATGACAAGAAACTTTGCATATCATTAATACTGTTGAATTGCTTTAACATCATGCACCTATCTTATTGGCTAAATCAAAACACTTTTGCCGATGAATCTCTGGTTAAACGCTGAAATTCTTTTGCACAGCTAAAAATCCGAAATAGCATTAACTAAGCAACAAAATTCAATTCGAGTAGAAGACTGTTGAACCATTATGATGTTCTTACCAGCTACAGCACAATAAAACAAGATCGCCAAGCGATATCTGATAATCCATGGTAAGGTAACTTCCAGAGAACAGTGCCTTTTATACCCTCCAGCGGTGTCAGCAGCCACAGGTTTCCCCTTGTATGCTCTCAGTTCAGACAACGAAACATTGGCACTCGTTACAGGATGTCCATATGTATCTCTCGCTTGAATTATCAATTTCACTGGGTTTTCGCCCCATTGTATCTCAATTGCGCCAAAATTAGGTAGACCTACATGGAACAAACTAGCAGTGATACACCACAACCAAGAAAGTGTCCACCACAAAGTTTAAAAGACAAGAAAAGTATCAAGGCATACCATAAGTGCATGACCTGAATCTGCAGTTACGGCTCATCACCCTCATAGTACTTGGCGTCAACCATGCCACAAATCTCAAAACCATGTTTAATGGAGGTGGGACAGCCTTCTCCACAGATTGCGTAAGCCCACTAGAAGTAATGTCAAACAATGGATAACCAACCCCGCAGTCATATCTTGCAATTTCTCCAAAATGAACATCTCCACTTATGAAGAACACACCATCTCTCTATTTTAATACAAATAAAAATAGATAAGCCAACCACCATGACAGGAAAATCGTTTTATTAAATTTCAGTATACTAGAACATCAGATTGGAAATTTGTCACCTTACTCTCCGCAATTAATTTAAATAGCCGGTCCCTCTCCTTTGGAAAACGTCCCCAAGCTTCCAGGTAAAACATGGGGCCAGTTGCAGCCGAATGATTTGATATGACCTGAATATTTTTAAGTGATTGACATGCGCAAATATAGCAATGGTTACCCAATTAGCAAATTCAAATTAAACAATTACTATATAATACTCAAAACAGTTTTTGCTTGAACAATCCTTGCAATGGCTCGTGTACGGGGTTTCTCTCATACCAACGTCATCATATGAGGAAGTTGCATTTCACTGGATGACTATCCTATTCATGCAGATATAATCATTTCACTATAAAATTCTACTAACCTATAAATGTTACGACAACCCAGGACAAGAAGCTTCAGAGTTTAGATTGCGAAACAAACAGTTAACACATCAGGCAGCTCCAAAAGACTTATCAACTTTATTTGTCTAGATATGAGGGAGGGCGCAGGCACATTCCAGTAATGTTGAAGAGTATTTTGTAAATTACCTGAATGGAAGATCCAATTATAGTTAACTCCGTTGCTGGCCCCATCAACTCTTTCTCTAACCACGTCCATTGTTCCAAACCCAAGATGCTTCCATCGCTAAACAAAGGATCTCGATGATACCTCGTATCTAGGAGAATAACCTGAAAGGGGAATCCACCGGCAACATACGGCATAAGATCACTGAACAGATTTACAGTTTTTACTAAAGTTGGTCAGCTCATAGAATTTGAAACAAGATAGGGAAAAACTAGGGCATAGGGCAAGGATAAAGTGAAAATTGTGCATGTCTTGCTGCAAGACAGCCCAAATTAGCATTGGAGCAGCTCGATTAAGAATAATTAACTTGAGAAGAAAAATATTACGTTGAACTAAAACCAACGTATATCGACATCACAATAATGCAAATATCCATCTAATATTAAAGCGCATTCAAATGAATACCTTTACTTGCTTACCCACAGGACCGAATGTATATGATGCATAAACGCCTGCTTGCTTACGCCTGCAATTTCCAGCTGTCTCAAGAATTGTCACAAGCCCTCGGGCAAAGGCAAAGAACAAGCCAAAGAATAGATTGATATTTCCTCATGACTAAATGCTTGCATGGCCATATGAAATCCAACAATTAACAAAAAGCATGAGTTGTATAAAACATTAAAAGTTGGTGTGTCAGCATAGACTGTGTGATATCCTCACCTGGGACTATCCTTAGGTTCATCTAAGAAGTCGAGGAGAAGCCTTTGGTTGGTGATTTTCCCACCAAACTCCTTTCCTGCGTCATTCAGTCCATAATCATGGTCATCCCAAGTGCCAATTACCTAGACACAAGAATGCTTAAGACTCAAAAAGGGGTAAGGAAGGATAGCTCCAATTCTTGTAACACTTCTGCACTACACGTTGGTGTGCAACTCTGATGATAAAATTTTCAAAAGAGAGAACCTTCGCATTCTGTCGAAGACGAGAATATCCGGGATTCGTCTTAGCTCTCGCGTATCTGGACTCCATCTCCTGTTCAGATGAAGGAACAAATCTCGGGACATTCTTCCAGGGTCCTGTCGTCCTTTCTTTGCCGAACATTTGTAAAGGGCGCCTTATGTCTCCATATATATTGTCGCCCAGCCAGATGAATACCTGAGGATCAAACTTGACGATGGCATCCCAGATAGGCTGCAAAACACGAAACCCCTCAACAATCACACGGCGTTATCATTGCCCTTCATCACAGTTCTAACACAGGTTAGCTTAAGGCGGCATCAGCACTGCATCTCATCACTGAAATTAACTGATGGAGGTACCTTTCACCGAGGCCGTCCATGTCCCAAGGAAAAGGCATAAAACACGAATAAAATTCAATAAAAAAAAAATTGCCACGGCCGCCCTTAGTTTGCATCAATAATTCTGATTGAGGAAGATATAACAGCTAAAGTGCACGTTTTTAATTGAATCAACGAACAAAATCCACCGGACCCACCAACTACTATCCAGTTAAATAAAACAGGACCAGGACCAACTACCCGGCAGATTCCAACTTAGCAATCTTCATGGTTCACGTCTTATCTTCAATAGAAGAAAAGCCCAGCGAAACCAAGTTTCATGCTCGGCTTGAATCAGAGCCGTTAAAAATGAGGAATTTCACAAAAGGAACAACGAACCAAACCTGCCCAGTCCACTGAAACAGGAAGAACGTGCTAAGAAGAGAGGGAGCGAGGGGAACAGCCGACGAACCTGGGGCGCGCTTTGGTTCGCGCACGACCCGAAGGCGATCCGAGACACCACCCTCTCCTCTCCGGCCCCGGCGACGGAAGCGCCGAGCGAGATCAGCGACGCGACCACCGCCCACCCCCAGGCCCACCGCGCCCACCGCCGCTCGCTCATCGTGGGCTTCATCGAGGCAAGCGCGATCTCAGGTCGAGGCCGATCGATCGCTCTCCAGTCGCCGGCGAAGCTCGGGAGCACGAGGCAGCACGCGGCGGCGATCGAAGTACCATGGAAAACGGGATTGCGACAGCGCGGTCGCGCAATAAACAAAACAAAAGTAGGGCCGCGAAAGCGGAAAGGTGCGAATCCCAGACGCCCGGATGCTCTCCTCTCTTTCCTTTCCTTTACGGAAAAGGCAGAGCGGCGACCCCAGTGGTAAATGCTACGTGCGGTGACGGAGCCGCGCAGGAGCAGCTCTCCGACTGGACGCTGTGAGGAAGGCGGACAATCGCGGTCGTACAGGTGGCAGCGGCGCGAGCTTTAAAGAGATGGGGGTCCCCCTTTTTCTCGCCGGAGTCGGTGAATCGCGAGCTGCTTTTTAATTCCCGGTGGTTGCGACTTTGCAAAAAAGATCGAATCGAATGGACGTCTCGGCGAAAGCATTATTTGCTCATCCAATTCGTCACCGGTTCGACACGTTTCGGTGACGGGAGCACGTGAAGAACGTGCTTAAAGTGCATCGAAATATCTACCCAACTGTTTACAGGTAGCTAGAGGCTGAGTCATGCTTTTTAGGGAGTGTATGACAACATTTCTGTTTCAGAAATAGTTTCTGGAACAGAAATGAATTTCTCTATTTCTATTTCTGGACGAGTTTCTGAGGAAAAAAATCTGTTTGATAACGATACAAAATTTCTGTTTCAGAAATAGAAATTCGTTTGATAACTGAATAAAATTTCTATTTCTTAAAAGAAAGTTTTCTTTTTTTGGAGCAAATGAGCGGTGCTTGGCTTCGCTTCGCAGGGGAACGAGCGGTGCTTGGGCTTCTGGCTTGGCTTCGCTGAGCAGAGGCGGAGGATGAGGCGGAGGAGGACGCAGAGCAGAGGCGGAGGAGGAGGCGGAGGAGGACGCAGAGCAGAGGCGGAGGAGGAGAGGCGGGGCGGAGCAGAGGCGGAGGATGAGGCGGAGGAGGACGCAGAGCAGAGGCGGAGGAGGAGAGGCAGAGGATGAGGCAGAGGAAACGATCTCGTCTGAAGAGGAAGACGCAGAGAGGAGGCAGAGAAGAGGCGTCGGGAGAGAAGAGGAAGACGCAGAGAGGAGGCTGATTAGGGTTGAAGAAATAGAAATTGATTTCTTCCAGAAATCAGAAATAGAAATTTTTTATTTCTGATTTCTCCTCAATTTCTATTTCTGGAATAGAAATCTATTCCAGAAATAGAAAATCTGATTATTTTTATCATGCAAATTTCTATTCCAGAAATTGGTCTGGAACAGAAAAACAATTTCTGGAATAGAAATTGTTTTTATCATGCACCCCCTTAGTAAATTCGGCACGATATATCAAAGTCCTTCCTCTAGCGAACTCATCTATTGCAAAATGCAATCATGTGGACACTCTCGCTTGCACATAAGATACGAATCTTGTTAATCAGTGGCCCGATTCTACTGAGGAATTCTTAATTTTCGAAACAAAGATTATGCGTGACTCGTGAACAAATTTCTTAAAGTGTAATTAAATATTTCGATGGGAGACTTTGGTAAAGTCTAGATTCCATCTATTCTCCATGATGTCGACTGAGGGAATCAAAAGAGCTTCTTTTTTTCATTTGATGTATTGCATAATGCCAACTCATCGTGATACCGCGTAATATTGAATTGTATAGATGATATTTCCTTAAACTAATTTAGAAAGAGGAGTTTGGTTAGGACTTGTCTATCAAAACGCTCTCGTCGAAAGTGATAAAAGCATGTTATTTTTGTTGTCCTTGATGCGAAATACAATGAATCACCTTTCCGTTTTTTTGTAAACACATTTACGACGTTGATTTTGCAAGTCAAGTTCATTTGAACTTTTGGACCACGCGACATCTGTCAATACGCGCTCATCGAAAAGTGATAAAACATGTTGTTTTCGTTGTGATTGATGCGAAATTCGTTTTCATGTGAACACATTTAGGACTTAAATAATATAAGTTCATTGGAACTTTGAGATCACGAGAGATACGTGATTGGACCCACATAAAATAATTGTTTTACAATATATCTGACGACGGGGGGCTTCATGGTTATTTACCACTCTCGGCACCGTGCCCCCACGACGGTAGACAAACCGGGCACCAATTGGAGAGAGGACAAATGGTAGGAGTGAAGACGTCACTTTCCCCTCTTTTGTTTTGCCTCAACCTGATATTTCTCTCTGGTAATTCTCGCGCGATATTTTATATATAGTATTCATGAACGTGGTCTCGACTTGGAGAAGGGAAATGAAGATTAAGTGCATTTATTTCACAGAAAAATTAAAATTAAAAAATTATTTTTCAAAATATAATTAATTATATAGTAGAAATTTCAATCAATAAAAAATATTTTTATTATTGATATTAATTTATATCTCTGATGAATATATTTTTCATCTTCTCATTTTTATTAGCAACATAATTGATCACTCCTCAAAAACATCTTCGAATTTCGAGCTTTTCTTGAATGGATGATGCACTCTAAAATAATCGACGAAAATGTGGAGGATATCCGTCTGAAATCGAATCAGATGATACAACCAATGCGCGTCTCGCTGGATGCTAGTCAAGAAGAGGCGACGCCGTACAATTGCGACATAAATTGTCCAATTATTCACCGCTGAATTTACAACTCTATCGTGCTGCTGAACTAATGAAGACTAATGAAGATTTCCAAGAAAAAAAGAACCAAAGAAGGATTTCAACGGTTGGCGGAACGCGGCGGGGAATCAGCGCATCATGACGCTGAACTCGTCGAAGCTGAGCACGCCATCGCCGTTGAGGTCAAACGCCCGGATCATGGCCTTGCAGTCGTCGACGGACCTCGCCTCCCCCAGCCGGCTCAGCATCCGCCGCAGGCTGCCGGCGGTGATGCACCCGGACCCCTCTATATCGTACATCCCGAACGCCTCCTCCAGGTCCTTCCTCCTCTCCTCCTCCCCGCCGCTCTCCACCAGCCTCTGGAACTCCTCGAACCCCAGCATCCCGTCCCCGTCGAGGTCCGACGCCCGCACCGCCATCTCCGCCTCCTCGCTCGACAGGTCCCCGCCCAGGCTCCTCACGCAGCTCCGCAGCTCCGCGGGGGATATCTTCCCGTCCCCGTTCTCGTCGAAGTAGTCGAACACCTGCCGGAGCTCGCCGGACTTCCCGCAGTCCGCGGCAACGATTTCTACGACGGGGGCAGCGCCTTGGTCGGCAGCACTGCTCCTCCTTCTCGGGGACAGCTTGCGGCGCAGCCTCCCGAAGGCGGATTCCCGCTTGGTGCCGGGATCTCTCTCGGGCGAAGAAGAGCTGCTGCTCGAACTGGAGCGGGACGGTGAACCGAACTTCATCATGGCGATGGAGGATCGATTGGTTGAGTGATCGGTGAGTTGATTCGAGTGAAGTAAAGCTGAGAAATTGAGCGTCAGTTGAAGATGCAGCTGACAAGTTTTTGGATGGGACTGCCAGAAGGGGAACGTAGGAGCGAGTATATATAAGGAGTGGAGGGGATGGGAGCGAGGAATAAAATAGCGAGGGAAGGGATGTGCGTGGAGGACGTGGGTAGGCTTGGCGGTTAAAAGATATTGATAGGAACTGTTGGCCATACGCGGTTTTCTAGAAATTGTTTTTTGATGGGACTAGCCAGTTGTTTTACGATAGGCGGCATGTGGTGGAGCGCACGTCAGGCAGGCGAAATTTCTCCGCTGCTGCCGCTCGCCGCCCCCGCCGGGAGGCGCCTTGCTTCTAGTAAGCGCCGGAATTGTCCCGGGATGTCCACATGCTTCCGTCGGAATAGTTGTTTCAAAAACGGAAAATAATAAAATCCATAACTTATTTATATATTTATGATTCGTTAAATGGATAATCACAGAATGCTATGAAAAAATCTAAAATTTATTTTTGCGTCGTTGATTTGATCGTTTCGAACTATCTACTTCGAGCATCCTATTTGCATCGACCCATATGTACAAACAACGAATTTCATATTCAGCTCACTTGTTGGGGTATAATTCTATTGGAATTGAAAATCACTGCATCTCTTTCTTCCATTCGCCCTTTGCTCATCCCTATAGGAAACGCCTATCGTCCTCTCATGTGCTTTTGAATCGGCAACCGGAGAGAAAATCTCACCTCTCGGTGCCCACAGTTACCCCTATTCCCTATGTCATCGTGACGAGGAGCAACCGGAGAATGAGTGGAGGAGTACGTTGGTTGTGGGGGCGACAATCGGAAAACCACTAAGGGTGAATAAGGTCAAAATTGAAAGGAATCATGAATACAAAGCGATAATCGCACTTACAATATCCATAAATGTCGCTGCGAAACTTGCTTCGATAAGGAGAACAAAGAGGGGTGCATTCACTTTAATTTGAAATTTATAAAGGGAAAAAACTCTCATATGCTCTTTGAATTTAATGCACATATTAGCTTGAGCTAGCCTAGCGTGGCTCAACCAGTTGTTTATCTTTTTCATGATATTTAGGCATGATCAATTAGTTCGATCCAGCTCGGCCTAGCTCCAATAAATCCTCTAGGCCCTCCAATTCAAGAAGGGTATGATCCTTTGGAACCATAGGTGCATTTTATGGACCGTTGACTCAATTGCTAAACTATGTATCTGTATGTATATTGTCACTAGATATAAATCCTAAATTATATTGTCTCGCCGTTCATGTAGAATCGGTATGGACGCCACCTAATTATGCGGCTTCTTGATATGAATCCTTTCCTCTATGGGGTGGGAAAAAGGGACCAAAAAATGATGTCTATGTGGGCCCACCAAAAAATCAGCGCAAAAACATCAATGCCTATAGAAAAAACTATTGGAAACTTCATAAACTTATTGCATTTATATTAATTTGATCATAATTTTTTTTAATTGTGTTGATTTAGTCCTAAAATATTTAATGTTTTGCCAATTAAATTCATTCGGCCAATTTTGGTCAGAAACCGCTAACATGAACATAAGCCGTCTCACGTGAGACGCTGGCATTGAGAATTTTTAATAACATTTTAATATTTTCATTTTATATTACTTATTTATTTCCCTTTTTTCCTCTTTATTATTATTTTTTTTTAATAATGACCGGTGAGGGTTGCAGTTGTGATGGTTCGGAGAAGGCCAATCTTGTTGTACGAGCAAGGCAGCTTCGCCTAGAATTGAGTGAGGCTTGTCTCACCCCCATAGTCGCGATGGCTCACCTAGACCTAGGTAAGGCCACGAAAGGGTGGCGATCCTCGCTTGTGATCAGCGTTGGCCACAATGAAAATAAAAAAAAAATGGAAAAGAGAAGAAAAGAGAATAAATCAATCAATCAAAAAAGTTAAAAAAAAATTAAAAAAAAAATCAATGTCAACATCACCATATAGGATAGCTAGTGTTCATGTAAAAGTTGATAGGATGGACTTAATTGACAAAATGTTAAAAAGTTTAAAACTCAATTGATATAATTAAAATATTTATGAATGATGAATAGATATAGCACTTTTAAAATAATTTCCCCCAACTTGGGTTAGTTATTTTTTTTTTTAGTCGGTCACGTGGATTTGTTGGCACGTCAACATTTTTCAATAGTTATTACCAGAATGGAGTGGTTTTCCCCCCTTCCCAATATTGTTGGGGCTTTCCACCAGAAAACACATATTGCTGGGGTCAAACCCTCATTGGTCAAATTGGCCACATCGTCAATTTTTAGTGATTGCTCACCGATGGCATCCATAAAAAAAAAGTAAACGCATTCACGTCGTTTCGCCAAACTCATGACAAGCACGATGTGCGTCCATGTCTCCTCGATCCTTTCGTTAATTAACGGGCAACCGACCGGTCCCGATTCCCACCTCACACCGTACGCATTATCCCCTATTTAGTCTAATGCAACTCGCTCTTGCGGTCCTCGGTCTTTCGCCCTCACCAAGAGCAACTGAGTTTTTTATTAATTTACATCGAAATCCGTAAGTAATCTCTCCGAAAGTGCCCTTTTCTGTTGAAGTCCGTCCTTAACCCCATGTGACGAGTTCTCCCTATTAATTATTCAGCTAAAAGAAAAAGAAGAAAAGAAGAAACGGGTTTCGTCGCCAAGTGGGACGGATGAACTTGGCAAGTGTCGTACAAGTTGGTACCGACCGGCAAGCCCAGTTGCCAGAGGGCAAAAAAAAAATTAAAGAAAAAGCAGAGACAAGGACACGTCGGTCGCCGGTGGAAATGCCAAATTGCGACACCTGCGCTTACGTGTTTCGTCGCTGGAGGGTGATAGAATCATCGCTGAAGTGGGCGGAAGGGGGGGTGGGGGAGATATCTTTTTAACGGTCAAAAAACCGCCACGTGAAAATGCGTGTCCTCATCTCATCTTCTCGGACCTTGACTTCTGACCGGATGGGATCGGTCGGGCCTTTTTTTCCTTTAATTTTTTCCCGAGGGCCCTGGTTTTCGTACGGTGTCCGTGGGCTCGTCCACGTCGGCAAGTCGACGTCGAGGCCCACATCGTCATCCGATTTTCATGAGCCAGCAAGCCCTCCTCGCATTAAACGCGGGTTTCCCATTTTCTGGAAGGAGGCGCTTTGACTGTGCTGCGGATGCGCCGTGCAAGTCAAATTGATTTGGCTTTCCACGTAAAAAATAAGGAAAATGCCATAAATCATCTCTATAATTTTATTTAATGTGCAATCTCGTCTCTCAATTTTTAATTTGCTCAATTGCACAAAATGTACTTCTAAGTAATTGCCCCATAGATCCTATATCTATCTATATGAAGAAGAAATCATGATCCATGAACTATTGATAAATATCCGATGTAGTCTATGAGCTTTCGATTTGTTCAATTTGATCATTGAACTATTGATAAATGTCTAATTTAATCATTCGGTTACTATTTTTCTTCTTCTTCTTCTTTTCTTTTTCTTCCCTCCACCGGCCATGGCGAAGGGAAACCGGTGTCCGGCGAGGGTCGCCCTAGCTAGCCCACGGCGGTGTCGGGCGAGGGAGCCCCTAGCAGATCTCCCTCGCCCAATGCCGAGGCGGCCCTCGCCCTTACTTGTGTCCGGCAAGGACGGCCCTCAATCAACGTCGGCGAGGGCCGCCCTAGCCAGCCCAAGCGAGGGCAACCCTCGCCGAACGCCGGCTTCCCTCTGCCAGCTCCGCCATGGTTGGCGGAGGGAAGAGAAAAAAAAAAACAGTAACCGAATGACTAAATTGGACATTTATCAATAATTCGTGGATCAAATTGAGTAAATCGAAAGTTTAAGGATTAGATCGGACATTTATCAATAGTTTATGGACCAAATTAAGCAAATTAAAAATTCATGGACGAGATTGCACATTAAATAAAAATATAGGGATCATTTGTGACATTTTCCCTAAAAAATAAGAGGCCTCGTAAATTTTGGAGAAATTAAGTCTACTTCGGCATGAGGAAGAGGAAAAGGAAGAAGAAAGGGAAATAAGATCTTTGATTAGGCTTGAGATGGGCCATCAAATTGGACTCGGCATGTAATGAAGATGATTAAATCAACTAAAAGAAGTCGCGAAAAATGAAGAACGAGAGAAACGGGTGCGTTTGGAAGTGCCATTTACAAGGCACTTTGGACACTCAAAGTCCTTTAGGCTAAATATTGAATGTTTGGAAACAAATTTGCAATTTCCATTAGGCCAAATTGGCATTCTCAAGACTGAAAGCCCAAAGTAGATGTGAGGGTGCCTTGAGCTTTCAGCTTTCTCAGCATACAAGGGGATACTATTCATATTTTTATTTTCTTTCAAAACGATCCTCACTCACTCTCTATTTTTCCAATTTTGCTCTCATCATTGGGCTATTCATCTTCTTCTCCATTGAGGTCAACGGATGTGTTGTGTGGGGCCGTGAGCGGTTGCCAACGGCTAGATAGAAGTCAGCATGGTCGCGGTGGCCCAGGCGACCGTCGTCGGGGGTGGTGCGACCGTTATGTCATCTAGGTCGCGACGAGGTCTAGGTCGGCGACCCTCGCCGCCGTGACCCAAATCTAGGGTGGCGAGGGTCGCCCAACCCTGGGCAGCCTTGGCCGGTGGTCTTTGGGGGTCGCTTGACCCTGGGTGGCCCTCCCCAGTTGTCTCCGAGACTGCCTAAGTCAGATGTTAGCTGCCGATGACAGATTTTGATCGCTGGCGGTCGCCTACCCTTGCCGGCCAATTGTGATATAAATTGTCCAATTATTCACCGCTGAATTTACAACTGTACCGTGTTGCTGAACGAATGACGATTTCCAAGAAAAAAAGAACCAAATAATGATTTCAACGGTTGGCGGAACGCGGCGGGAAATCAGCGCATCATGACGCTGAACTCGTCGAAGTTGAGCACGCCGTCGCCGTTGAGGTCGAACGCCCGGATCATGGCCTTACAGTCGTCGACGGACCTCGCCTCCCCCAGCCGGCTCAGCATCCGCCGCAGGCTGCCGGCGGTGATGCACCCGGACCCCTCTATATCGTACATCCCGAACGCCTCCTCCAGGTCCTTCCTCCTCTCCTCCTCCCCGCCGCTCTCCACCAGCCTCTGGAACTCCTCGAACCCCAGCATCCCGTCCCCGTCGAGGTCCGACGCCCGCACCGCCATCTCCGCCTCCTCGCTCGACAGGTCCCTGCCCAGGCTCCTCACGCAGCTTTGCAGCTCCGCGGGGGATATCTTCCCGTCCCCGTTCTTGTCGAAGTAGTCGAACACCTCTCGGAGCTCGCCGGACTTACCGCAGTCCCCGGCAGCGATTTCTGCGATGGGGGCAGCACCTTGGTCGGCAGCACTGCTCCTCCTTTTCGGGGACAGCTTGCTGCGCAGCCTCCCGAAGGCGGATTCCCGCTTGGTGCCGGGATCTCTCTCGGGCGAAGAAGAGCTGCTGCTTGAGCTGGAGCGGGACGATGAACCGAACTTCATCATGGCGATGGAGGATCGATTGGTTGAGTGATTGGTGAGTTGATTCGAGTGAAGTAAGCTGAGAAACTGAGCGTCAGTTGAAGATGTAGCTGACAAGTTTTTGGATGAGACTGCCAGAAGAGGAAGGTAGGAGCGAGTATATATAAGGAGGGGAGAGGGAGAAAGAAGCGGTGAGCGCGGGGAAGACGTGGGTAGGTTATCGGTTAAAAGATTCACGTTGGGGAGGACTGTTGGTCGTACGCGTTTTTTCTAATGAATGGGGTTCTGTGGGAACTAGCCGTCCCGCCAGTTGTTTTTAGAGAGCTGGCAAAAGCCGCATGCGTCGTAGCGCACGTCATGACCGGGGCGAAGTTTCTCCGCTGCTGCTGGGCGCCGCTCGGGGGAGGCCTTGCTTCTAGGGAGTGCCGGAATTGTCCCGGGGCATCCGCATGCTTCCGTCGTAATAATTGTTTCAGGAAAACAAGAAAATTCGTAATTTGTTTCATATTTTATGATTCATTAGGTGGATAATTTGGGTGCTCCGAAAAAATCTAAAAATCACTTTTTGCTTGTTAATTCAATTGTTTCGAAGCACGCACTTCAAGCGTCATTTTTGCATTGATCCACGTGTGCAAATAGCGGATTTCATATTCAACACAAACATCTTGCTTGTTTGTGTATAATTCCGCTTGAATTAGAAATCGTTACATCTTTAAGTGCTTTTCAGCAATTAGAGTGGAAATTTTGCCCCTTAATATCTACTGTAAGATTTTATAAGATCATTACCAACTATTTTAAAATTGTATGCTGTTTGATAAACATGTGATTTAATATTTTAATATTTTATCACTCCCTATCACACTGAGTTTAGTCTTTATACCTAATGCCAAGCATAAGAATATTTCATTGGGAGAGAAATAGGAACTCGGAAAGATTAAAACTCCATACTTTTTACTCTAATATCACGTGAAATTTTGTGAAGACTATTATCGATTGGTCTAATATGCTATGTTGTTAAATGTAAGTATAATTTAAACATTTTAATGTTCTATTACCAATGAGCAAGGAGGATGTTGGTATGCTATTGTCTCGTCTGGCTACATCTGGTCGTAGTGGGGGTAACAATCTGAAAACCATCAAGGGTGGATGAGGTCGAAATTGAGACGGGTCTTGCAGTGGTAATTGCACGTATGATTTCAATAGCTATCACTGTGAAACTTGCTTTGATAAGGGAGGAAAGAGGGGTACATATAATTCAATATGAAAGTTATGGCGGGATAAAACCCTCACACACTCTTCGACTTGATAATGCGTTCATTAGTTCATAAACTCATTATGTCTCTTTTGAGACCAGTGAACCTTAATAGCACTTTTGAGTAAGTCAAGCAAACCTATATTTAATGCAAAGGCTAGCTCGAGCTAGCATAGCGTGGTCCAACTAGTTTATACATATACATAACTTCTCCATACTATTCAGACGGAGGCAGTAATTTAAATCCAACTCGGGTTAGCTCTCAAATAATCACCTCTAGGCACTCCAATACAATAAGGCTGAAATCCTTTGTAACCATAGGTGTCTATTTTATGAAGTGTTGCCTCAATCACATAGCCATGTATCTGTATGTATGCTATCACCAACTACGGATCCTAAATTATCTCGTCTCGCCGCTCATGGAGAACCGATATGGCCGCCATGTAATTATGGGGCTTCTTGATATGAATGCTCCTTTATTCTTTAGGGCTGAAAAAAAAAAAAAAAAACAGAAGTGATGTCAACGTGGGCCCGGTAAAAAATCAGTGCAAAAACATCAACACTTGTCTCCTGGGTTAGTTAGGGCATATCGAGATTTTTCAATGTTTATTGCTGGAATGGAGTGGTTTTTCCCCCTCCCCAATATTGCTGGAGTCAAACCCTCATGGTCAAGCTGACCAGTTGCGGTGATCACCCAACAATGGCATTCATAAAAATGGAAATTATAATGTCGTTACACCGAACTCATGACAAGTAGGGTTCGTGCAGGACCAGCACTTACCCAAAAAGTCTTCGCCCTTTGTTCGTCATGTCCGTATCTCCTCGATCCTTCATGACAGGCAAACAACCGATGGCAATTTTTTATGCAACTCGTTCGGCCGCCCTCGGTCTTTCACCCTTACCGAGACGAACTGAGCTTTTGGTTAATTAACATCGAAATCCGTAAGTAATCTCTCCGAAAGTGCCCCTTTTTCTGTCGAAGTTCGTCTTTATCCCCACGTGACAAACTCTCGCTATTAATTTATTCAGCTTAAAGAAAAGAAGAAAAAGAAGAAACGGGTTTCGCTGCCACGTGGGACGGGTGAACTTGGCAAAGTGTCGTACAAGTTGGTACCGACCGACGAGCCCAGGGGATCGGAAAAAGAAAAAGAAAAGGGGAGACCAAGACGTGTCGGTCGCCGGCGGGCATGCCAAATTGCGACACTTGCACTCACGTGTTTCATCGCTGGAGGGGATAGGAGGGTGGGGGAGATATTTTTTTAACGGTCAAAAACCGCCACGGGGAATGCGTGTCCTCATCTTATCTTCTCGGACCTTGACTCCTCAACTGTGTCCGTGGGCTCGTCCACGTCGGCGATTTGACGTCGAGGCCCACATCATCATCCGATGAGCCGGCAGCCCGCCTCGCAATACACGCGGGTTTCCTGTCCTCTGGAAGGAAGCGTTTTGACCGTACTGCGGATGCGCCGTGCAAGTCAAATTGATTTTGGCTTTCCACGTGAAAAAATAAAGGGCTTCGTAAATTTCGGAGAACTGAAGTTTACTTCGGTAGGGGGAAGAGGAAGAGGAAGAGGAAGAGGAAAAGGAAAGAGAATGCGAAATGGGATCTTTGATTAGGCTTGAGCTGGGCGGTCAAATCGGACTTGGCATGTAATGAAGATGATTAAATCCACCAAAAAAAGCCGCGAAAAATGAAGAACGAGAGAAACATTGTCCCCGTGATGATAAAACGTTATCTAGTCAAATCGTTCATGGGAAATGTCCCTGCGACGTGACCTTTACAGAAGTAAGAGTACTCTCCGGCGTCTGTTTGGGCAAGTTGCTGTCTTGAAGAAGATATTTCCAGTGGTGCTGGGCTGGATTCTAGGCCCGAGCCAAGCCCGATTCGAGAGTCAAAGGACTTCCCGTTCCCTCTGGTGCGCCAAGATATGTTCGGCGCTATCTTGGCGCGCGGCATGGGTACGCACAACGTGGTGCAATCTAAAGCCACCCCTTTTTTCCCCGTGTGGTCTCTTTTTTCCTCTCTACTAAAAAGAAAAATCTCTGATGAAATATATCAAATTTCCATGCGTAGATATATTGAATTATAAGATGTGTCTTGGTCTTTGTCGGGGATATATTACTTCCCATACGCCAAGCCGAAAGGATTTAAGCCCTTATTTGGTTCAACTTTCTCGCAGGGCTGAAACATATAAAATATTTGTTAAGTATTTTTGGGACCTCCAGCGTTAGGAAAGTTGAAACCCTAAGCAAATCCCGAAATGATTTAGACTTTCAATTTTGAGAATGCAAGTTCATGTTTACTATTCATCTATTCACCGTTATTGTTCAGCTTCCCCAATTTGTATCGGAGAGCTGTCGGAGGCCGATGACCGTTCTTGAGGGGTTGCGCGTTCTCAGTGACCACCACCTAAGGGGTCGCTCGTCCTTGGTGACTGTTGCTTGAGGGGTTGCCTAGGTCGCTTGACCTCAGCAACGACTGGCGGCGCTTGGCTCACGTGATCCAAGCAATGCTTGAGGTCGCCTAATCTCAAGTGAGGCTTCCTAGTGACCAAATTTGGTTGGCGGCAACTAAAGCTCCGTTAGATTAATTTTTTTTTTTTTTAATTTAATAAAATGCCTTTTGTTAATGTAGGTTTTACCAAATGACATTTAAGCCAAAACTATTTTCTAATGCGCTTTAGAATTATAATTTGTCAAACACGATAATATTTTGAAAAACCCATTTAACTCAAAAGTATTTGCATTTTCTCAAAATTATTTCCTCAAAACCGAGCCAAATGTGACCTGAGTCTCTAGTAAAGTTATGAATTCCTTATATTTAGTACTTATTAAGAATATCAAATCTAACAAGATTTATTCAAAATGGATATAGCTTGACACGTTTTGACTCTTCCATTTCTATTAAAATATTGTCACTATTTTTAGATACTACAATGACTATGCAAATTAATAACCGAGTGGATAAATCACTTTCATTCTATGGACATTATTAAAAAGGCCTCGATAGTTATTGAATGACTTGCTTAAGGGACCGATGAGCACTACCCACTACTATTTATTATTGTTTGTGGCGGATTAAAAAAATTGTATGTAATTTACGTGTCAATATCGATATAATATGAAAGTTTAGAGAATTTCGAATCAAGAAAAAAAAAATCAAAATTCATCCATCGAAAATTTTAAGCCAACAAAATCAAAAGTATATTTAGCCACTCTCAAATTTCGTAATACATAATTAAACGCAAGTAATGCATTTTTTTTGGTAAGTCCATAATAACATCAGAAAATAGAATCTCACAACCATTTACATTGAGATTAATTGAACGGTTGAGATCTGTTAGATTTCAAATCCAACGATTATAAGGATGGTGGCCCTCAAGTACCATTAAGTCAATCTCTTTCCTCGCCGACCCTAAAATAGAGTGCACAAAGTTTCCACGGCAAACGTTGTAGGCGAACCCATCTTATGTTAAAAACAGGAAAACAGAAATTTCATAAATCTTCAACAGACATACCAAAAAAAAAAAAAACAGGAATATCCAGCGGCTGCAAAAAAAATAGAAAATAAAAATAAAAATCAGAAACTTGGGCCATTGTGAGCTTCCCCTTCCTTTACGAAGAGAATAACCAACCAAAAAAAAAAACCAGGCCAAGGCCGGACCATCGGAGCCGAGCTCGCCGTCGCAAACGGGCAATGGCCGCCTCCACCTCCGTCGTCGCCAGCCTCCCTCAGATTCGCCCTTCCAGAGGCGACCGATTCTCGGCGTCGGGGCTCCACCCGCCGCCGTCGCCGTCGGCGTCCCGCTTGGCCGCCTCCGCCTCCTTGGCCCGCCCGAATTCGCGCTACCAATCCATCTGCGCGTCCAAGAGGTGCTCGTCTTTCAACCCCTTTTGTTTTAATTGCCGACTTCGGATGCCTTCTTTTGCTTCGAGTTGCTCCTTGGTGCCGAAACCGGAATGGCCGAGTGTGAAGCTGGAGTGGTGATCTGTTCTTTAAATCCATTCGTTGGTTATTTATCCAGTTGGTGTTATTCTATTGCTTTACTCGCTGAATTGAGCTGAAAGATGCTGCGAGTTGATGACTGAAACGACGATATTCGATGAATTCGCTGCGCGGTCATCGTATACTCATCGTAGACGACGATAATGCTATTGCCACTTTGGAAAATCTCGTTCATATGCTCACAAGCGAGACGTACGTGGACCCAGGAAGTAGGATTGAGTTGCGCAGTGTGTTTTGGTGTTTCTTGTATTCTGTTAATTTTCTGTTTCCACATATCTTTTTCATCCTGTCTGTCCTATTATGTTTTCCTTTTTCTCTGCTTATATATGTTCCTTTTATTTTCCCATAGTCTCTTTTTATGTATATACTCTTTTGATGCACTGCATGTGTGAAGCGGAAAGTTGTGAGTTATTAGATATAGTAAAGGAAGAGATAAGATGTGATGCTGAAATTGAAATTGCACCACTTTGGATGACCTAATATTTGGAGTTAATAAATCATTGCCTGGCTTAGTCTTATTGTTGGATAATACTTTTAAAATCTACTCGGTATAAGGTTTAGAGGAGAAGAATCGATGAACATGAATGACCTTAGATATCTGGCACCGAAGAGGATGGAAAATGGTTGTTTTCTTTGATCTTGCGTGCACATTCTTGATTCTTATTGTACATATAGCCACGTCATTTTTATTTTCCCTGTATGTATGTTTGCGCTGCGAAATGCAGCTTTTTTTCGTACGAACATACCATACTTCCCAACTTGACCCTTTTATTCTTCATTTGTGGTTGTTTTGGATATAGATGGCCATTTGATGTTGTACATAGATGTTCAACTTATCAAAGAAAGAATGATACTTGGAGAAGGAGGTCTTCCGTGTTTAGTAGACGAGTCACCGATCTACGTTTTACACAACTACACAATTGTATCTCATGTTCTCTTAGTCAGCGGAAAGGTTGCCTCAATAGCCGAAGATCTATACCAAGAGCATTCACAGACAAATCTGCTTTTCACTTGTCTAAACTATTCCCCAACAGTGCCTCAGTAAGTTGCTCTTACTATTCCGAGCTTGAGTATCCTGCATTTGCTTCCTTTATGAATGTATTGGTTGGACCATTCATATGCGCACATGGGCATATATACCTATCATAAATTCCTCAATTAGTTACCAAATAGAGAGGACCTTGCAGAATATACTTGAGTTTCTAGTTATGTGGGATCCACTATGACTGATCTCTCTTGCGATGCATTGACCTTAACATCATGAATATAGCCTTGCAAGTTAAGCATTTCAAATTTAGCTGAGAGATGCGGCCTTTTTGGTGGTCTTTGCATGAGTTCTGTTTGAGAATTTTTGAAGTTCTCAGCTTAACATGATTATCCAATTTGTTGTTGTACTTCATTGATCAGCAAATAGTTGACTGTGCTTTTTTAGCATCCTTGGCCTTTATACACGTTGAGCCTAATAACTGTGCAAGGAATTTTAATGAATATATTTACATCTAGCAGTTAATTCTTTTTAGCTTTTTGCAAGAAACTCATTATGGCTACTCTTAATCTGGTCATAGCAACTTTGGTGGCAAGCGTTGTGGCAATTTTGGGATCAGTGTGTAGGCTTGATTTGTGATGTGATCGTATGTGCAAATCTGGCTCCATTCAGTATCCCTTTGATGTTTGATTCTTTCTTTATCCCTTCATATTTTTGTACGCTTTTGCCTTTATTATTTTCCACAATCCTTTTGATTTATAGTAGGGTATCGGAGAAGCCAGAGTTAGCCAGGGGCCATATGTTCATGTTTTCCCTCATTAGTCCATTTTGAATGCATGCTAGATGGAGTTCCTTATGAAAGTGGCTATCTTTGTGGAAGTAATTCCTGAAGGGTCTAGCACGGAGGATGGTCATATCATTAACTTGTTTTGATATTTTGAGCTGTGTATTTAACTTGAGTGCTCAGAATATTTGGCTGATGGTCTAGGCTTGATTTATTAATTTTCAGTGATTTTTTAAAATAAGTTTACTTGTGATGTTCTCTTGCCCTTATTCTTGCATACTGATTGTGTTTCATATGGTTACCCTGTAAAGCATGTTCGTGTTCCATGTGCAACTGTGGGTCCAGAGGAGCCGCATGCCGCTAGTACAACATGGCCAGATGGTATACTTGAGAAACAAGATTTGGATTTGCTGAATTTTGAAAGTGAAAGAACAGAGTTAGAGGCATTTTTGGGTTCCAAACTTCCACCTCACCCAAAGTTGTACCGAGGACAATTGAAAAATGGCCTCCGCTATCTTATTTTACCGAATAAAGTTCCTCTGAATAGGTATAGTTCCTCTACTATCGCAATGCTTATGCATTTGATTCTTCATTTGATTCAAGTCCTAGAATTCTTCACCAATTTGCAATCGTTTATTATGGTATCATAACTTGGCTATATGATAATCAAGAGGGCTTTGCCTGTATTATATCCATTGTGACATCCTTGAAGTCAGAGATCTGCATGTTTACATCTAGGTAAGCAAAATGTTTTGGTATTTTAGGTTTGAAGCACACATGGAAGTTCACGCAGGATCCATTGATGAGGAAGATGATGAACAAGGAATTGCACACATGATTGAACATGTCGCATTTCTTGGAAGTAAGAAGCGTGAAAAACTTCTCGGGACAGGGGCTCGATCTAATGCCTATACTGATTTTCATCATACAGTGTTTCACATCCATTCACCAACTAGTGCAAAGGTTTGTTGTTTCACATCCATTTCCTCTTGATATGATCTATGTATATATGCTCCAAGGGTGGTTCAACTATGTAGGTTCTCATTTCTTTGCTTGCCTTTTGAATATAAGTTTTCACGTTTCTGAAATGTTATTTCTCACTAGTACCGCAATTCTGTTATCCACTCTTTTTACGCATGTGCTAACTCTTGTGCTTATGCTTTCACTTTTCTTGCATATGTCAATTTCTTCTCTTTGCAGTTGGTATACCTGTTTTAGTCCAAATTACTTAAAGAAAAACTTTACTGAGTTTGGCTATGATCTTTCAGATTGTGCTCTTCATGTTTGATTTGTGTAATCGTCCCAATAAGATTATGTTGCCTTATTTGCTGCTTGCAACATATTATTTGGTACTTTTCGCTATTGAGCTTTTGTGCATATACTAAGTGCCAATGGCTTGTGTTTTCCAGGACTCTGGTGAAGATTTTCTTCCGTCTGTGTTGGATGCTTTGAATGAGGTGTGGAAATTAGTGTATGCTTTATGTGATATCTTCACCAATCTGCATCGCTTTAGCAAACATGTTTTCTGTTACTTAATATCTTTGTGATATTAGCATGACATCTATTATCCTCTCCAACCTCTACTCTTTCTAAGTAGGAAAGAGAAAAGGTAATGGAAGGTAGAGGAAGAATGCACGAGCAATCTAGTTTATTATCCCAGCCTAGTCGAGAATGATAAGTTTATACTGATGTCGGTTGAGACTTTTCTCATTTTCGGTCAACCTCTAAATGCATACAGATAGCTTTCCACCCTAAATTCCTTTCTTCAAGGGTCGAGAAAGAGCGTCGTGCTATACTTTCGGAGTTACAGATGATGAATACAATAGAGTATCGTGTTGATTGTCAGGTATGTCAACTTCATCAAAGATGTTCAGAACTTATGAAGAATCTCTATCCCCCCTTGATATTTTCTTTGTTCATTGGATTACAGTTGTTACAACATCTTCATTCCGAGAACAAGCTGAGCCAAAGGTTTCCAATTGGATTGGAAGAGCAGATTAAGAAATGGGATGCTGACAAAATTAGGAAGTTCCATGAACGGTGGTACTTTCCCGCGAATGCAACCTTATACATTGTTGGCGACATTGATAACATCTCAAAGACAGTATCGCAGATAGAAGTATGCTTCAAATATACCCAATATGCCATTAATTTTTCCTTTCCTATTGGCATTAGGGGTTTTGATTATTGTATCTGTTCCTTTCTTTGCATCGGTATCTTTCATTTTGGTACTTCCCCTCTAAAACCCATGCTCATTTCGCTATGGCAATTCTCTGTCAGGCTTTTCACCCATTTGACTCTGATGATTATTACCTTTTAGTGGAAAATTGAGCATTAGTTCTATGTTAGATCTGCTAACTTGTATTAGTTGCTTCGATATAGGCCGTCTTTGGACAAACAGCTCTGGAAAGTGAGACACCACCTGCACCAACACCAAGTGCGTTTGGTGCAATGGCTAGTTTTCTTGTACCGAAGCTCCCAGTTGGTCTCTCTGGAAGTTCATCTCATGATAAACCGAGTGCTTTAGAGCAGGCTAAGGTCACTAAAAAGGAAAGGCATGCGATTCGTCCTCCAGTGGAGCACAATTGGTCACTTCCGGGAAACCTTACTGATATGAAGGCTCCGCAGATATTTCAGCATGAGCTGCTCCAAAACTTTTCAATTAACATGTTCTGTAAGGTTTGGAATTCTATCGTGCACATGGCTCCTAATCATCTTGCATCCAGCATAATTTCAACATATCTCCTTTTTCTCAACAAATTACATTCTCGCTGTTGCTAGATTTTGATTTATTTTTGGTAAAATCTAATGGGATGTCTTGGGCCCGCTGGGTGCATGAATTCAGTCGTCAATTTTATTTTGTCAGTGGCTGCCTGTTATAAGTTTTTCTGATGAAGGGAGGACACTGTCCTATTGAGTGTACTGACATTGATTGTTGATGAAAGGTGACGTAAGGAGTCACTTGCGGTGTCAAATTTTCTAGGAGGTCTAGTTACTTAACTAGAGGAGATGGAAGAATTGCGTTGTTGGTTATGGACCAAAACATTCACTTTAGAATTGATGTATTGCAAAGATAATATCTTGGTCTCTTCTTGATCAATTTCTTCTTGGACTTAACTCTTACCGTGTCCATCGCAGTTTTTGGGTTAGGTAGATGGACTTGGCTACCTATTTTAAGCACTTCTATTAATGATTTACTGCAGATTCCTGTGAGCAAAGTTCAGACATACAGCGACTTGCGAAATGTTTTGATGAAAAGGATATTTCTATCTGCGCTGCATTTTCGGATTAACACTAGATACAAGGTTGTCTTCTTCTCTTGTATCCTTTACCATTTGAGTTTAGTATAGAGTTATATATCCACTACAGTTTTGCTTCTGCTCTTTCCTTCAATTTATCAAGTAGAGGATCTCTGGATTTTATGATGTAAAATATATTGAATCTTTAACTGCATCGAGGACCTATATCTTTGTATGTTTTGTTTTTCACCAAATGAATTTGTTTTGATATTTTGCTTTTTACCGAACAGTTGGCATTCTTAAGGTCAATGTGCAGCTTTTGATTAAAGCTGTTTTGCCAATGGATGTTCTTTTCCTTTTAGTTTACAATTTTTTCCTCCTAGCTTCTTGGATTAGAACACTTGATGATAGATCTTATAATAGCTACACTATGTATACTTGCGGCATGTTTCTAGAAACTTTATGCACTGAAAAATTCTTTAACTGACTCTTGTTTTTTCTTCAGAGTTCTAATCCACCCTTCACGTCAGTTGAACTGGATCACAGTGATTCTGGGAGAGAAGGATGCACAGTCACCACTCTTACTGTGACTGCAGAACCCAAGAATTGGCAGAGTGCCATTAAAGTTGCTGTTCAAGAGGTTTGTTATTATGTCATTCTCAAACTGTTTACTAGTGGCATTGACCAGGGATTCTAGGAATTTGGACTAGAAATTACCATTCTTTTGGTTTGATGACATGATTTGACATTCTAATGCTTTTACACGATTCTTCTTTTGGTCGTGCATTTCTTCAAAGCTTCTGTGAAGACGAACTTTAAAACTCTCTTGATGGCGAGGATAATAACTCCTTTTGATCACGACAATGTTTTTACTGCATTTTCTATCGTCTGCCTTTCCTGGCTGTAGTATGTGATATAACTTTTTTGGTTTAGGTTCGACGGTTGAAGGAATTTGGTGTCACGAAAGGTGAACTAACTCGATATATGGATGCACTATTGAAAGATAGTGAACAGCTGGCAGCAATGATTGATAATGTGTCATCAGTAGACAATTTGGATTTCATCATGGAGAGTGATGCATTGGGCCATACTGTAATGGATCAGAGGCAAGGGCATGAGAGTCTGGTTGCTGTTGCCGGAACAGTTACGCTTGAAGAGGTAATTTCTTTCAGATCTATCTGTAACATCAACTACTATTCTCATGCTTTAAGATGTGAATTTTTGGTCTACTAGAAGGGAAGTTGGTCTGAAATTTTTCAGTGCAGTGAGGATATAGGGACTTATAATATTTCACAATGTAGGAACTTATGATATTTTGCAGTCTCCCTTCTACAAGGCCATCGACCAGTGTTGTTGTACACACAAAAGGAGATTCTTTTATCAGCCACTTTAAGGCGACACATTTTTGTCAGATCAATTTGATGGTTACACTTTGTCCGTGCTAAACATTGGAAGTGGTGTTTTGATAATGCTTGTCTTATGAGCTGATCTGCTGGGTGCTTTTATGGACAGAAGAATTGTTCTCCTTTCCTCTGCAAGATGTGCACAATTGACAATGCACTGGCTTTCTGTCAATAGTGGACCTTTTTCTGCCTGAATAGCTCATCTGATTTGAATGACATGTAGACTGACAGTTCACTGCACGTAGTCATGTTGATTATAAATTACCACCCACACATCCTAAGCACTCTGCTTTTTGAGTATCTCCATGTATGCATTGTGCATGTCAATCAGCAAAAAGAAATTTTAATCTACATTAGTTTCTCATTTTTTTAAATATGTTTCTTTCATAATATTGTGGGATGTAGGTCAATGCTGTGGGTGCAAAGGTGCTAGAGTATATTGCTGATTTTGGAAAGCCTACTGCACCTAAACCTGCGGCAATTGTTGCATGTGTCCCCAAGAAAGTGCACATAGACGGAGTTGGTGAAACCGAATTCAGAATATCACCAAGTGAGATTATTGATGCTATGAAAACTGGTATGGAGCAACCTATTGAGCCTGAACCAGAGGTATCTATTATCAGAGAACTTTTCTTCTTTGTGTCTTTCAAATGTTGGTTGATTTACAATGTATTATATCCCTTACTTGATCTCTATTTTTGCAGCTTGAGGTGCCAAAAGAACTGATTTCTTCATCCCAGTTGCAGGAGTTGAAGGGGCAGAGAAAGCCATCCTTTGTTCCTTTAACTCCACTTGCAGGCATTTTGAAAATTCATGACAAAGAAACTGGGATCACCCAGTGCCGTCTTTCAAATGGTATTCGTATAAATTACAAGGTAAACTTGGTTCCTTGGGTTATTGTGGTTACATTTCCTCTGTCCCATGAATTCTTGAAAATGTGGTGTTCATATTTTTGTTTTATATATTCTAACTTCAAAACCAAATTTTCTCAGTTCATTTTCTTCTACTACCTCTTGTAATGGTTGAAAGATATGATAAAAGATCAGTGATGCACAAAATTAGACTTGTGGTAGAACGCTTGGAGTTTTCCTCCTACATATAACCGTACCCCCTTGACTTTTCATTCATAATTCTGAAATCTCTCTAATGAGTATAATATGATCAACTATCATCTCTGCCAAACACACTCCTGGTGGTTTTACCTGTTATACTCACTTCCTCACTTGGATACAGATTTCGCAAAGTGAATCCCGAGGAGGTGTGATGCGACTCATTGTTGGTGGTGGAAGAGCGGTTGAAAGTTCTGATTCAAGAGGAGCAGTCATTGTGGGTGTGCGGACTTTGAGCGAGGGAGGTCGTGTTGGCAACTTTTCAAGGGAGCAGGTGTGTATTAAATACAGCAAACCTTCCTCAGCCTCTGGCAGTTCTGTGAGGTGGTTGGTGAAGACATAGGTTGTGTTGAATTTATTCCAATCCCTGAATGAAATTGACTGGTTGTAAAGCGCTTGGGAAATGATTTATACCTTCTCTTTGGCACACATTTTAAGTATGACTGTTGACTCCATATTTTGGATATATCTCGATAAAAAGTTTGGTTGTGCCTGCTAAACTTCAAATTAATTGGCAAATTTGATCATTCTAGAGAAACTGTTCTTGATCCAGCTGCAACATGTAGTTTTTTCATTTTTCTTCCTTGGAGATTTACTACAATGCAAGATTAAATATTGCTTTTTTTTTTCATTTTTAATGCTCCACGGTGAGTTTTGCTCATTTCTTGCAAATATGTCGTACTTACTGCTTGAATTAGCCTTTTGACCTATTCTTGGGTCGTCCGACCTGTAATTACCTTTTATTGCAACTACTTTGAAATGTTCTTTTACACATGCACACACAGATTTGGGGACATGTTAGCATTCTTGTATAATCATTTATACAGGTTAATGTCTTAAAGTTTTCATTTCCCCACTTAGAGAGATGATTGAATACTTAGCACAAAACATCCCGACTTAGCTGTGTGGACAGAAAATGGAGCAAGAAGGGTGCTTCATGTGATGCATCCTGTGTTGTTTTGATAAATGAACTTGCATTATAAGTACAGAATGCATTCTATTCACAGCCCCATACAAGGAGTTAGAAGTGTAGCCTATCAAAGAAATGTTATCATCTTAATTTAAAAGAAGACAAAAATAAGAAAGGGCGGTCTAATATGGTGTACTAGTTATAGGACTCTTTGAGAAGAGATGGCAGGAACTTCGATAAGTTCCACTGGAGATGATTATTCTAAGAATTCAAACATCAGGTGGAGAATATACTCTTCTCATCATTTTCCAATGGAAATCCAGTTATTTCTATCCTGCAAAATCTATTTAGGCTTAAATCGACCATTTGATTGTTCTTTAGCTCTGCCTAATTTATATTCTTACTTCAGGTGGAGCTTTTCTGTGTTAATCACTTGATAAATTGCTCCTTGGAGTCGACAGAGGAATTTATCTCAATGGAGTTCCGTTTTACTCTCAGAGACAATGGCATGCATGGTGCTTTCCAGTTGCTTCATATGGTACTTGAGGTAAATTATCTGTGACCTTTTTACTGTCTCATGCGAAGTTGTTGGTTCTTTCTTCTAGATCTTAGATTTAGTGGTATCTGCATGTGCTGGCTGCCGCTATAATTTATTATGATTCACAATATTTAGTTACCATGTGATGTTGTTTCCTTCTATTCACACGTGTAATTGGGGTTGCTGAATTGCAGCACAGTGTCTGGCTGGAAGATGCATTTGATAGAGCCAGACAACTATATTTATCCTATTATCGGTCTATCCCTAAAAGTTTAGAGCGTTCAACTGCTCACAAACTAATGCTGGCCATGCTGAATGGAGATGAGCGATTTGTTGAGCCAACACCCATGTCATTACAAAATTTGACCTTGGAAACTGTAAGAGATGCAGTCATGGATCAGTTCATTGGTGATAACATGGAGGTTTGTAGTAATTACCTGTTAAATTTTTTCATCTGAGGTTTGCAATGAACAGGTCTCCATATAGAATTCCTATTACTTATGCAGGTTAGTATTGTTGGGGACTTCTCTGAGGAAGAGATTGAGTCTTGTATTCTTAATTACCTTGGAACGGTCAGATCAGCCAGGGGATCTGGAAGAGACAAGCAATTTGAACCTGTACTGTTTCGGCCATCTACATCTGAATTACAGTCCCAGCAAGTGAGCAGCAAAGCTTAAGTACTTTCATTTCATTGATGGATATGGGATGTTGTTTTGTTCGAATGATCTGCAATCTTTTGAAATGCCTTTGAAGTATTTTACTCTAAGATATGCTAATAGTTTATTCTCTAAATGTTTCGTCCTTTTATCAGGTTTTCTTAAAGGATACTGATGAGAGAGCATGTGCATATATTGCTGGCCCAGCACCTAATCGCTGGGGTTTCACTGTCGAAGGCAAAGACCTTTTTGAGTCAATTACTGAAATTTCAGTTGGCAGTGGTAAGATCTTGTGTGTAAATATTTGTATAAACGTGTTAGTCTCAAGCATCTAGATCAAATAGGATAAAGAAAACATGCTTGAACTTTATTTGGAAGCTTACGGATTATGGAAGTGGAACAATTAGATCAGGTCTGGACTACATTGTCGAGTGTTTGCAAAGAGTTGACTGGAGACATGGTAAAAACGCAAAACCTGTCATCTAAAGCCAAAGTAAGTGTCATTGGATATTTTGTATTATAAAACTTTACTGGATCATCCTCATGACAAAATGCCTGTCAAAAGCAGAGCTGAGAAGACGGTGACTGAGTATGCATTGACCACTGTTCTATTCGATATTTTATTGGAAGAAGTCGTGTGTCGTGCTCCTATTGTATTGTAGTATTTGAAGTATATGTTAGTCATCCCGTCCTCTACTCACCAACCTTTAATTAAGAAGTGGGCGTAACGACACTTCCAGAAATATTCAAAATAACAGATTGTGGCAATATTCAATCTGCGGAGAAATATTTTTGCTTGTTAGCTTCACAAGGAGCTGCACAAGTATAGTGGGTTCTTATGCATTTACCTGTAGAATAGTCTTAATTTTGGGGATTATATAATTGGCTATTGAGTCTTCTAAAATAATTTATTAAGATATGTATTGTATTCTCTTTCTGACAATGTTACTGGCGCATTGCCCTTCTATAGTTGCTTGCAAACAAGTAGTAAATTTCTCATGTTTTTCTTTGGAACTTCAGTGAGGAGCTTGTTACGTTTTAATGACATTAACTGAAATTGGATGTGGCTCTTCACAGATGCACAATCTTATCCAGAGGAAGAATTTGCGGACAAAGATGTTGCTAACAATATGCAAAGAAAACTTAGGAGTCACCCACTTTTCTTCGGCATCACCATGGGTCTATTGGCCGAGATAATTAATTCAAGGTAAGTCTTTCCAAGCCACTATGGGTCTATTTGAAAAATAGTTTGGTTCTTACTGAAGTTACAATGAGAGAAATTCTTTGACATGATTTGACAGATGAAAAGATAGCTTAAATATGATTTGATAACAAGATGCAACCCTATGATGATGGTAAAAGGATGGTCAAAGACCTAAAAATGCTAGATTTGTCACTTCGAAAAATATTTCGAGAACTGGGGTATTTAAGTGAATTTGGTATTGGCCAAAGTATGATGGTGGAACAAAAGTAGCCCGCACCACTAAGTGGAAAAACACAAGTTTAATTTCTCTTGTTTTAGAAGAAAGATTGGAGTACTTTGATAATAGGGAGGATCTAGTGTTAATTGAGCCCAATGATGTAATAGAATGGATGTAGCCAACCTCATTTTTAAGAAACTTAGTTTGGTTGTTGTGGAGGCAAAAATTGTTATCTTTACTGGAAATCTGTATAGGCAAATATAGGTATGTTTGGCTTATTCTGGGCCACTTTTGTGCATCGGTAATTGTTAAAACCATCCTTGTAGACTATGTTCTCATGTATGTCACTGTTGTTTATGATTACAATTTTTTATGCTGATGATTTTGAACACATCTGTGGGTGATTTGAAATGCTTCTTTTGCTTCATGTAGGCTGTTCACAACCGTCAGAGATTCCCTTGGATTGACATATGATGTATCATTTGAATTAAACCTGTTTGATAGGCTTGAGCTTGGATGGTATGTTATCTCTGTAACATCAACTCCAGCCAAGGTATGGGGATTGCTAACATTTGTCTAAATACAATGCTTTGGAGCTGCTTTATTGCTGTATCCTTACAGCCACGACTGATCGCTACATCAGGTGCATAAAGCCGTGGATGCTTGCAAGAATGTACTCAGAGGTTTACATAGCAACAAGATTGCCCAGAGGGAGTTGGATAGGGTGAGTTTCCATGGCCAGGGGAATTCCCTTAGCGTTTTAGAAAAATGATTGTCATTAGATAGTAGTTGTACATGAAGACATCAGTGAGGCAGATGTTTATTTCTCAAAGTGTAAGATTGATGTCCAAGTGTAAAGGCATGTTGCCTCATCCAATTTGTGCTTCTGATGCAGGCAAAACGGACCCTTTTAATGAGACATGAAGCAGAAATCAAGTCCAATGCCTATTGGCTTGGATTGTTGGCTCACTTGCAAGCTTCTTCTGTTCCAAGGAAGGTAGGCATTTTATATCATTATTTTCAGTCCCAACATCTTCAAATGGTTGGCTTTTATTATTACCAATGTGCTGATTTATTCACATTAAGCTAACTAAGATGGCGAACGATGATTTGATATATTTGCCCTTGGTCACATGGTCCAGGACATATCATGCATCAAAGATCTCACTTCACTATATGAAGCTGCGACTATAGAAGACATATACCTTGCATATGATCAATTGAAAATTGATGATAGTTCGTTGTACTCATGCATTGGGATTGCCGGGGCACAGGCTGGGGAAGAGATTATCAGTAAGCAGTCTTGTTTTAGATTGTGCCTTTCCCTTCCCTTTTATTTGTTTTAGCATTTGCTTGATGAAGATCTTAGGCAGGTATTCTTTTGTTTGTGTGCTGTTTAATGCTATTCATAGATACAGATATCTGGTTAGTAGCTACCCACAGAGTGAACAGTTTCAAATAAGAGTAGGATTTGATCATGAGTTCAAGTCAACAATTGAAAAAGTTCCTTTTCTTGATCTTAATTCACATATAAATTCAGGAACTATGGTCCTAGTCGAACTAAAGATACCTGAAATTGCACTGGTATAATAGAATTATGCAATTCATTTTAGATACCATATGATTAGGTGTTAAATGAGCAGGCTCCACAAGACCCTTGTACAGCTTCTTGGATTTCTAGAAAACGAGAAATGTGACCTTAGTTGTTCAAATGAATACAAGAAATTGCTCATTGACTTGAAAGGGAGTGTAACTTTCTGGAGCAACCTATCTAGCAGAGTAGAGGAGTTATTGTTTCCTTTTCCCCCAGTGGTAATTTTTGCTGGAGCCTTTGTACTGGCGCTCGTGTCTCTCTGTTTTTTCCCTTATTTCTTTTGAACAAAAAGAGGGGGAGGAGGGTTCCTTTTTTATTTTTTGGGTCGATGGGAGGGGATTTGATCTGGTGGACGTCGAGGAGAAAGAAGACCTTGTGGAATTGAATCATCTTATATGGCCATAGGTTTGCTTAACTCCATTGGCCTGATTAAGAGTCTTTGAATTGTCTATGTTTCTTTTAGCATTTTATTTAGTCTGTGAGATGAACTGATGTTGCATTTTTGCAGCTCCATTGGAAGAGGGAGAATCTGAGGAAGAGTATCCCGGAGTCATTCCCATGGGGCGTGGTTTATCTACAATGACACGACCAACGACATGATGACCTTGCGCCACACGTGTTATTGTTGTGTGCCAGTGCATATGGAATTGACAGGTACTTTGATTGGGAAATGCATGCCTAGAGTCATTTTTAACGGGTTTTACAGATGAAGATTCCTTTTGAGTAAGTACTATATATTTCGACCTTGAAAGTTTGACCTCATTAACAGAGACTCAAGTTCAGGCAGTCTCAGTCTCTGTCACATATAGGAGTTTCAGGGTCCATTATTAAACTAAGGGTGGCCAAAGATGACCTTAAAAACTACTACTCCCGTGCCAATCTTTACCTCTTGCTACCTTTTTTCAGATCACTACCGAAATTGCCATCTGGAATTCTTTTAGAAGATGAACCGGAAGGTTACTTTTTTCTGTCAACCGCTAGGAGGTTGCTTCTCTAGCTGTGTAGATATGTAAAATCTTCGTAATTTAGATGTTTGATGGCAACTGTAGTAGGGGTTTAAAATTCCCTGACCTTTGAAGTTTAATATTACAGAGCTTGCTGTTTGGAGGATTGAAACTAAACCTTCATTATTTTACATTGACTGCCTTTGACTGTTTACTCACAGTCTGCACAATGTGAGATGTAATCCGACCCCTTAAGTTCGAGTATATGCTGCCATAACCTGATCGAAAAATTCCCTTTGAATATTCTATCAGTATGAGTACTTGTTTTTACTAGCAAATGTCTTACTGGATTCATTTTGTGAGGATCATGAAATGGAAAATGGCTCAGTCAATGATGTGTCCTCTTTATATGAGATCTCCATTGTTCCTACTCTAGTATTTTTTTCCCTGCTAACGCCTCACTGCATTCAGACGTCTGTAATAATATACTTTTTCCCTCACAGATGAGCACAGCTGCCAGGAGGAAGAAAAGATGATATCAAGGTGGGTTAATTCGAAGGCGCAATAGCCAAAATTTTGCCCCTTGCCCCTTACTAGTGTTCATAAAAGCTCACCTGTGCTCCCCATCTGGACGTGGCTGAGTTTTAAGTGTAAAGCAACATGCACTAAGGTGGATTTAGATTAGTATATCTAGTTTTCTTCAATCATGTTGGTCCCTCACCATTCTTAGCAGTTTTATAGAAAAGGCTCATATTTGATTTTGTCAGACGATGTATAATTTATAAACAATAGGAAGATCGTTCTGGCTGAGCAATGCAATTCTTTTTTTCCTTTTTATGTCTTTTGGAGAATGAAGATCATGTCCGGCTCTTATGGCGTATCGTTCGTGTGCTTAATGCGAGTTTTCTCACTTGCAATCCTCAAGTCTCGCCCCTTCCCAAGGAGAATGCTGCTATTCTTAGTTCAACTAGCTCCATCATGTCATATGGTTTCGCACATGTAGGTTGAGCCATTGGAAAGTGGTAGACGTAACAAAGACCTCAATGACCACACTCATTACCCCGACGGCACACCTGGCCCCTGAGCAGGCATCTAGGCCCTGATGTTTGGAGATGGGTTGGTTTGTAGAAGAAGAAAAGCTCAGTTTTCTAGTAGCATCAATCTTTTTAATAAACAAATGAACCCTAAAGTTGATAGTCTAATTGCACATGCCCAGCATGTTCAATGCTAGGGACATTGGAGCCAGAGCCTGTGGCAGACTCTGTTGATCAGCCGGTGGCAAAGGTTTCGGCACAGAAACTGACTCAGGATCGAGCCAGTTGATCATATGACGACAGTCTGCATGTTCCCGTGAACAGTAACACTAAAAACAGGACTTTATGTTGAGATATAAAATGGGCAGTAACCAATAACTAGAATGCAGATAGTCACGGGCTCATCCGGAAGAGTACATATTTTCCCGATACTTATATCGTGGGACTTTTTGTGACAAAGCCCCCAAAAAACAGAAGAAACAAGTACTCATCAGAGGAGTGCTTTCAGATAGCCAAATACGAGATATAGTAAAAAAGAGATTGATTACAGGATCTGAGAGGCAGAAATAAACAAAGAAATGGTTATTCGAGCAGATGATCTTTGCTCTCGGCCAGACTATCACTAAGATTTGAGCCAAGAGATGCAAATTAAATGCTTTTGTGCACTTACAACACAACCTGACAAAATATGTATCATCTGATGCATCCCTATGTAACTTGTACAGAAGATAAACTAGCGAATCATACAGAGCGCGAGTACAGAAATATGATCAAGCACAAGGGACAGAGAGGTCGGAGCATTCCACCTACCAATATGAAAATAATCCCAAGAGTATCAAGTAACAAAAGAGGCCTAAAATCTTGAAACTAGTTAACCATGGGCAGCAAGTATCTTCAAGCTCAGTCATCAACGACGCCATGCAAAATCTCGTCTTCCTTCTCTTAAGCTTCTTCCTCTCCTGTATTCAATCTCAGCATCCGAGCTGGACAAACCTGAATGGTACTTTCGACAACTTCTGGATGATTGCATCCTCCAAAGAATATTCTTATCATCTGTGTGGTTAATGGGAGTACTCAATCCAGATGCATCTGAACTTGGCCTCCACGGTCTCCGTTCTGAGAGAAATGAGGGAAAGGCGTTAAAATTGCAGGTGTATGTATGGTTACAAGAAGAACATCAGAGCAAATGTTACATGAAGATCGTTACATAGGCAGGCAAAGGAATATAAACAACATGGATTCTCGTAATGAGTTGGACTCTCACCAAAGTCCAACTGAAATTACAAAGGACATCATGAATTGGACACTACTGCTTTCATGTCCAGAAGCAACATTTCTTTGCAATCTGTTGAGTTAACAATACAACATGACTTATAACTATCCTTGCTCACCTAATGCATGCCATTAACTCGTAAGCAAGGATTCCTTCAATGGTATAAAAATAAATGGCAGGTTGTCCCCTTCTTACAGAGTGTAGCAGCCAGATCATAAAATATTGGCTTTCCACCTATTCTAGATGAGATGGTAACACCTTTACAGTATATCCACACTGATACAGATGACGAGACGCCTTTGGGTACTTAAAACACATGTCCCATTAAAAATGAATACAACTCAGCTTTACTTTTTTCAACAAAATTTGAAAACTTTACTTATTAAGATTTTCCAAACAAATGGAATGGAAGAGCAGCCCCATCTAAGACTATGCGTTACTGGAAGAACGATGAGTTGTAAACACTTGTACAGTACATTCATACTGATACAGATGACAAGGAAGTTTTTGGGTAGGTAAACCCATGGCCCACAGAAAAATGAAAACAATTCAATTTTACTTATGTTTATCAGAAATTTGGAGCATTCTTTCATTAAGATTCTCCAAACCAAAAGGTATGGAAGAGTAGCCCTATCTAAGACTTTGCCTTACTGGACGAACTTTAGCTGACACAGGAGGAAGGATGGATATCGTGACGTAAGAAAAGCAACTTTACCTCTATGATTATTGCAAGAAGATGACACTTCAAAGCGTGCATCTCTGGTAAGGGGATCTGGTTCAATTCCAAGAGTTCTTGAAGTTAGCAACGTTATGTGCGTTTTCTCTGCTTTTTGTTCTTCACCTCCAAAAACAGGCTGTAGAGTCTCCCCAGTAGAAGAGTTATTGGAGGCAAAAGGAGTCATGCTGAAGGAATCGTCCATTGGATCAGAAATCTCCACATAATGGTTCGTGACAATTATTTCATCTGCACTGAACCCAAAGGATGCTCTATAAGCTTCTATTTCGTCGGCATCCTGCATGGGACTTCTATTGTTTTGCCGATTCTGGTATCCACTGCTACCATTATAAGCGACATCTGAATCCTTAGAAACACTTAATCTGCCACCAGTTTGAGGGAATGGAGGATTATGATCAAGATAAAATTCAGCAAATGTAGCCGGGCAGAAGAAATTAGTATCGTGAGTGGCTGCAGAGGAGCTTGCATTGTCTTGCCCATATAACCGGTCAGAACCACTTCCGTGATACTTCCCACGTTGAGGAGAAGCCGATGGATCCCATTGCGAATGGAACTCCCTTTCTGGAAAAGACGATGATAACCCACCACTGGATATCCTCGAAACAGGTGATCGCAGACTACTGGAAGGGCTTCCAGGGTAAAGTGGATAATTCGCCTGAAGATCATTCCCGGCAAGGTAACTGCTCCTATCGGCACCCTTGAGGCCCCTTGAAGATGAAAGAAACTGTGCATAAGGAACATCCGGTGAGGATGGTGTAGTTAAATGGGCCGACTCTGGTGGAGGAGTGAAAGGGGCAGTTGATGGCTCAGTTGTGAAGGTTGAGAAAACTGGAGGAGAAACAAGTTGTGTTTCATGAGCATAGGGCCCCGTGGCATACATTGTGGATGAAGGGCCACCAGGTGAGTTGGCTGATAAAGATAGGAAACAACTAGGTGACTGAGCCGTTGAAGGGAGAGCAGAGTTTGTAAAGGATGCTGGTGAAGAAGGAGGTGCAAGAAGAGAGGGAACTAGTCCTGTCCCTGGGTTAGCCAACCCAATGGCTTGAGGTCTGTTTGGCTGGTTTGCTGCAGCATTTCCCTCTGGAATACGAGATGCAGGAACTATACGCTTTCCACCACCTTTCTGAGAACCAAAACAAGGAAAAGCACCAAGGCATCCTCCCCATCTCTTTCGCTGTTCAATATGTCAGAAATTAAGTGTCTCAGATTTCTCGACATCGATATATTCCGAATTAAAGAAAACAGAGAGCAATGCAGAGGAAAGAAGGGCCAACCCTAAAGAGTTCCCTTCAGTTACTAAAGCAGGCTCTGCTTTAAGTATCAGACCTGACGAGGTTTGTCTTGTAAATTAACAAGAACCTTTTTGTTGGTATACTTCAAGAACATGAGCAGTGATGGACGTGAAAGTTTCTTTAACGTGTGAAAAGGTGCTGCTGCCACAGGCAGTACTAGAATGATATGACTATTGCCATGCCACGTCAAAAGTGACATGTCAAAAGAAAAAAGTTACATAAAACTAAGATTTCAGAGACAACCTCACGAAAAGAAAGATGATACGCACAGGCTGCTCTCTGTTTGATTAACATTAAAACCATCATCGTGAAAACAAGAGCATTTATCAAATAAATTTATGACAAATCTGAATATCTATAGTTTGTAGTGAGACAGGCGCTGAAGATTTTCTCAATGAACTTTGAGGAATTAGAAAATTAATTATTTTCCAAAATATCTTGAATGACACATTCTGTTAGAAATTTTGTTCTCGATGCTATATCCTTATATGTAAACATCACGTACAAATACATCCTGTAAAGGAATCAGAAGTCCATATAGTAACAAAATTAATAACGATACTCCATTCGATATTGGAAAAATGTTGCTCCTCTTGCTGCTTAATAATGCACAACTTTAACTAGAGGTAGTCAGAACTTCTCTTTTAGAATCTCAGCTCTTGCGAAGGGTTTTATATGAAGCTTCACATAACAACAAGAAGCAGCTTTTCTACCGACCACACCTATGCTTTGAAGTAACCTTCATTTCTAAACATAAAAAACCAGAGGCTGTATAGAAGCTGAACAACAATATGTTTTAACTCCTTAAGGGGTCCATAGAATTCGTATCATCAGTTGACTTTTACAGACAAAACCCATTCATTGCCCAAAAAAGGAACAGATTCAACATAAGCTTTGACGGCGAAGGTGTTGCTATCTAAGAATTTGTATATACTCAACAAATTCAAAATAAAAAAAAACTTGCAATTAGATAAGATCAAGGAACACTGACTACTTGTGCCTTGCGTTCTGTAAAAACAGCAGTGCCCAACTCCAATTTCTTACCCAACTGGCCTATTCTACTGGATCTGAAGATGATAACTCGACAACAGGAGTCAATATCCGATTTATACGACGACACTCCTTCTTCATCAAGACTAAGAGGCATACCCATGCTATATACACAAAGCAATTCCTTCGTGAAAAAGAAAGGACAGGCGAGTAAAGAAAACTAAGCCTTCATTTCGTCTCAACTTCACTTCTAGCAGCTGTAAAATCCGTCGTTCAATCACTTCTTAGCGATTCTCTGAACCACTACTCAATAGTCCGAGAACTAGATCTAAAGGACAATCGCAGATGCTTGGACCCGTAAAACAATGAGCAAAATTGAACACCCAAAGAAAAACCCAACCCCAGATCTGACCCAGATAGCCAATGCAATGCCACAACAACAAACGAACCAAAAAGACACCAACTTTCTCAAAAAGAAGAAGAATTTTCAAACGCACGTACCCGTTCTTGCTGCTGCGGCTGAGGAATTCTAATCTGCTCGGAACCCATCCCGCTCATTCACTCAGTCCCACACGGTAACTCGACTCACCGACTCGCTCGATCGAAGTGCAATCCCAACGCGTCCCCTTTAACCGTTCGACAGCACCCAGAAAAAGAAAGAAAGGGAGGAAGGAAAGGTACTTGCTTTGGCTCGGGGCAGGTGCTGCCACCGCCAACAACGAAGCCACCTTCGAGCTTCTCGTGGAGTCGAGAGCTCAGCTCGAGAATCGCTTCGTGGGTTTTGGGAATGGATTACATACGCGCGAGATCCTCCGCTTAAGAGGCTCGAAGGGAAGCGGACGTGGAGTGGATTTTGTCGGGAAGAGTAAAATGAGAGAGAAAGATAGAGAGATAGAGAGATAGAGAGAGAAAGCATTGACTAGAGTACGACGATGTTGTTGTGAAGACGATAAAAAAAAAACAGGGAGCGTCGCGGAAGGAAAAGACCGATGGGAAGTCACACAACATCAAAAGACAAAAGCGATGGGGAAAGCAAAAGATGGGTGGAGAGATTTTCTCTTGTCATGTTTCAGTTTTCTCTCAACAATCTTTCCCTTTCCTTCTTCATTCCCCCCCTCCTTTTTCTTCTCTCTCTCTCTCTCTCTCTCTCTTTTTGGTTTTTCTAATGCGTATTTGGATGAATATAATTATGGTGGAACCAAGAAGAAAGAGTCAAAAAAGATAAATCGTCTTTACTTAGCCAAAGCATTGGACTAATTCTCTATCTACTCTTTCCAATTGACTTCGTCGAAACATTAGTCTCGCGACTTAGGAGGAAAGACATACCGATCGAGACGCGACTCCCGTGTTGAAACTATTTTATATATTCCAAGGATTGTCCAATTGTTCGTATGATATGACTTGAGTTATTCCCCAACAGTATTTGGGAGAATTTTTGTCGATGAATATATTGCGATTGTGGAATTCAAATCTCGTTGGTAAAGGGCAATCGAATTTTCATCATAATTGGAGCATAATTATTGAAGTAGGTGCGTGACTTTTTCGGCAATGGATAAACATGTCACTTTTCTCGAATGACTTTATTTTCCCTTCAAATCCGGTATAAGTAATTCGGGCTTACATAAAGGAAATCATTAGAGTTTTACCTATGAATAACTCGATACTAAGTGAATCATGCACTTCTTTAATTTTGGTCAATTGGAATCCTCCACCTTTCAGGTGGATTAAATTAAATACAGATGGGGCCTTTGAGGCAACCTAGAACTTGCTAGTGCAAAGGGTTTATTTAGAAATAAAGGAGGTGACTAGAGTGGTGGTTTTGCCACATTCATAGGAATATGTTTGCTGACGCAAGCAGAACTTTGGGCTTTGTGGCTAAGACTCGACTTCACAAAACAACTTAATTTTTATAAGATCATTATTGAGATTGACTTTCACTAATCTTCCTAGTATAGAACTTATGATTGATAACATCGGCCTTGTTTTGCTTAAAAATATTACAAGACTATTGTGCTCTCCCTCCAAGTTTAGAGTGCAACATGGCTTTCGAAAAAGGAAGTTACCTTGTCGACTAACTTGCTAATCTTAAAATCGATGAGCACTTAAATACTATCATTACCTTCTATAGAGTTACTTCACGTCTTACTAAAGTAATTGCCTAAAGAAGGAATGTTTTTTAATAATATTCTTTCTCTATTGTTTTTGAAGAAATTTATATAACTTGCGCTCCCAAGTGGCAATATACATTAGAGATTCTAATTTTACACTTTAAGTATTGACTCAAAATGCTTATTAAAGCCATAAAGAGCAACGACTTAAAGTGATAAGTTCTAAACACTACATCTAATAAGTAGCAATGAAAATCAATTATACATAATCACACCAAACCTATCGCTAGGAAAACAATATCTACATTTGTCCCTCGAATGAAATCTACCAAATTTTTCTATGCATGATTGGCCTTACAAGGAAGCGAGAATCATATTGTTCTAAGTACATCGCGCCAATCAAACCATTAAATTTCCGATATCTGGAAAGTTTCGGTGAGAAGCACAATCAAGAATACGAACTTGTTCACCAAAAAACAACAATCATTAACGTTGTCATACAGTAATTAATCTCCTAACTGAACGATGCCCGTGTAGATCGTTGTAAATCACCACGTCATGCTTGTATTCACTGCTTAATTTCTGTCTCCTTTATCCGCTTGAAGGAACAGAACTAGAACGGTGGGCTACATCCTGATATAAGCATAGAGAAACATGAAGTGAGTAGCTGTCTTTCCTATGGTCCCCTTGGTCTAGGATGAGTTGTCTCAGGCCCCAGTGTTGAATCTTAGACCTTGATGTCGGAATATGGGTTGATTTCGTGCTTCATATATGCACGAGAATATAGACATGGGTACGGTGAGGTGCTTTATAGCATAATAGGGTATAAACCCATGATTGGATCTCTCGTCATCCTACAGCGGTCGATCCATGCACATAGCAAAAGTTTCCCTCCCTAACTTTCACTTTTTAAGTGGGTAATTTCAACTTCGTATAATGCTTCTTTACTGAGCAAATGAACCCAAAACCTAGAACTCCCAAGAGCCGCCATAAAAGTCGCAGCTAAAGCTAAAAAGAGCCAAGGTCATGATGGATCTGCTGATCTTTCCATAAAAGTCTCAGCAAAACCATCACATATTGGTTACGATATTTCCATATACTTGCGCACAAAAGAGTCACGGTACCATAGCCAGCAATATAGTACGATGAAGTCGGCCATATCAGATCTATCATTGAATGCGCCTAAGCTTATCTAGACCGATAGGGCGTTTGACTTTTTACTTTTTATCTTTTGAAAAAAGTTGAAAATCAGAACCAATATCGTCAGAGAAAAACAAAGAAAAGAAAAAAATATCCATGACCACTTGGCTGCCTCGCCGAACACGGGCACGCAAATACAAGCTCGAGCCATCGCATTGGCAGATATCTGACCATTTTAGAGGGACTTCCTAACTTTTGACATTATCGGTGGGGCTACCGTTACGAACTCGTCAATTTTAAACCTTTAAATTATGAGCGAACAAAGTAAGTATTGATTAGGGATATGATTTCTTCTTCTAGTAAAGTCCAAGGAGCTATACCATTATTTCATTTCTTAACTTTGGCTCAAATAGTTTATAAATTTTGGCTTAATGTGCAATATGTTTCATAAACTTTTATTCAAGGTAGTTCTTGAACTTCAGCCAACTATGTAATGTGACACTTGAACTTTTAATACGTTCGTTGTGATCCTTGGACTTTCAATAGATATTCAACTTAGTTTTTGAATTATATAAAAATGTTTAATGTCGTCCTTCTATTAATTCAAATTCACGAACAATATTAAATATTATTATATAGTCGAGAAACTAAGTTAAACATGTACCAAAGGTCCATGAATCATTATAAACAAATTTAAAGTTTAGAGACTGTATTGTATATTGGGTTAAAGTTCATTAACTATTTGTATCATTTTCTCTCCATTTTTCTTTCCAGCAAGGAAAAGTAGGCCAAAAGAAAAGGAAAATCACCGCGATATCTAAGAGGCTATAAAACCAGTGAGCCCTAAAGCCGACTACAAAGAGGAGCTTGTGGGCCTTATGGAGCCCATTCCTTACATAACCGAAGGATGTAAGCTAATGGCATTGTTGGCCCAAGGAGATGGTGTTTGGGTCCATTAGTGTTAGTCGAGGCCCATAAGAACCGCAAAACCATTTACTAGCGTGCAATTGATTTCATTCTTTTTAAAGTATGATACTTTTCTATAAAACTAGAAAATAAACTACTCGAAAATCTTCATATTTTTTATTTTACATCACATCTTATGGTAATTGATTTCTAATTATTAGAATATATGCATATGGATATGCTAGTGCGAATTGAGAGCTAGATAAGTAGTGTAAAGTTTCCGACAAAAAAACTAGTATATAGTTAGAATCAAAGTTGAAGTTTGTCTGTTCTTGTCATGTGGCACTAAATAATGCATCTTTGAAAGTTATGTGATCTAGTGGCAAGCCACATGGTTTAATTGTGTTGCATGGCCGATATTCAACCATTTAGTATAAGGGTGAGCACCGGATCTAGTTTAATAATCCGGGCATCAAACCAATTTGGCCTAGACTTACCTATTCAAGGCTTATTTTAGGGAGAACCGATTAGGTTCCTGGTTCCGTGAACCTAGATCATCTTAGGACCAATTCGGTTCTTTAGGTTTAACCACTTTTGAAGCCTCTTTAAAAATAAAAAAAAGGGAAAATTACTTTTGCACCCATGAAAATTTAACATTAAAAGACAACAACATAACCACTAAACTAACAAACGCTTTTGTAGCAATGGTGTGACTTTTAAATTTTATTATACGAATTTGGTTTATAACCAAACCATGAAATGGGCCAATTCCCATGTAGAACCAGGATCTATATCGAAACTCACAAGTTCAAAAACTAGTGATATCAAAACTAACCAATTCAGATCTCGTTCTAATCTTTTGGAATCGAGGTTCTTGAGAAATGATTCATCCAAAAATCAATTACCCCTAGCAACATTAGTTTAATGGTTTCTCACTCTCAAATATCTTTCACTTATTAAACCTGTGACCCTATTATTAAAATGTTAAGCTAAATGAATTTCTCTATTCAATGTAAATTTCTTTGCGTATTATGTTGAATTATTCGAACAAAATAAGTTGTAATTAAAATAATAATAGTTTACTTGTTAAGAACAAATGTATATCATTCGTTCCATTTTAGCCTTTTCTTTCCTTGTTAAGCGGTTTACTTTATTTTAATTTACGTGTTTTTATTCAGTTTATATTTTTCTTTTCTTGGTTAGATATTTGTTGGATGAAAAAGTTATACCATTCAATATTGCACAAAAATAAATCTACAAATTGAAGAACAAAAAGCAATGTACCAAATTTACATTGATTAAATACATGGGTGCAATATCTAATTTCCAAATGAAACAAAGAACCCACATGGTTATTTAAGAGAATTCAAGGGCTTAGATGACTCGATTTCTTATCGAACAGGACGAACTTTAATTCTTCTTTGAATGCAATTCAAGGGCCATGATGGCTTGATCTCAAATTAAATTGCGCTTGCTATCTTCATTTTTGTTATTAGCACAATTCAAGGCCTCAGTGGCTTGACCTCGAATTAGATAATTCCCTTCCACAAACTGGATTTAAAGGACCCAAAGGCTCGATGTCAAATATAAGATAGTGGAGATTTTGATGATCCAAACATCTGGTAAGGTCCGACATCGTGTCGTGTTATTGAAGATCTTTAATATTCGAGAACTTCTTGAAGCAACTTCACATGTTTTAAAAGTCTCCCTTTATGGAGAGGTCTCCTATTTATAGAGATGACGAGAGGAGTTTTTGATCCAAGTGATTGCTCTTGATCGATCAAATCAAGATTGTATATTGACAATTGGAATTTCGATCCATATACTTTGATTTAATTAAATAACAACCCCATTTTATATTTGATATGGATAAATGTTAGATTTGATTTTGCTCCTGCAATTGACCAATATCTTCGTTCAAATTTCATGCTTGTACCATGAATTCATGTCGTAATTTGATTGGACATTTATGCTTGCCAATAAAGCCGAATTTTCTACTTGGCTCAAATTTTTTGCTGTTTGCAGATACTTGTGAGAAACCACATGGAAAGTAAGCAATGAAACTATAATGTAAAATACTCTCTAATTTATTTATTTTAAGTTAAGTAAAATCCTCGATAGACTTTCTTTTTATCCAGTTTCACACATTTATACTTGATATAGATATAACATAGAAATCTAGAGACGATTAGATATAATTGAAAATGCTTTCTCTATTTTACCCTCTCTTTTTAAGTTTACATTCAACGAGAGATAAATGCTGTGTACCTTGTCATCACTTATTTTCTGAAACTTAAATCCAAGAAGTTAAAAATCGACATATAACAAACCATTAAATTAAAAATACATCGTTGAACGTGCCCCACGTGAGATAACCGCATCACATGACAAATAGAAAAGCAAAATGAAGTCTCACATGTCGAGCTTTGCTCGATCTTTTTAATTCAATACATAGTTGATCATCTATTTTTCAACGTAGCAAGATGTTTTTATAAGTTAAAATGGTTAAGTGCCTCGGGAAGCTAAATTCCCACATCGAATATGCTTTATATACTTTTGATATCTTGCCCCTTAATACTAGAGTTTCTTAACACGGCATAAGATCCAATATCCTCGCACCCTTTTAATCCCCTCGTTACTCACGCCAAAGTGCGAATTCAAACCGTGTTATCTTGTCGATTGTACGTACCACCCACCATCATGATCCAGCCATGAGCAAAGGAGGGTCCATCGCTCATCTCCTTCCTCTATCCCAATCATACGTGTCCTTCGCTTTGCCACCGACTGTACTTTTAATTACAAACCCAAACAAAAAAGAAAGAGAAAATCAAAGGGAAAATCCTCCTTTTCCCTCTTTTTGTTCCCCCTCCGGATTTATTTATGAAGGGAAGAAAGCGCTTGCTAATGTCCACGTTATGTAATGCAGGCACAACTTAATTTGCACATGGCAACAAAGTGGTGGGCTCTCCCGTATTCTCTTTCTCTTCTCCCCCTCCCTTTTCCCGATCAATTCGATTACGTTATAATCATGAAATATATTCTCAACCCATTTCTTCACAATTTGAATTACGACATGAGTTTTGCATCTACATTTTTTAAAATTCTCTTGTAAAAGCCCGACTTCCATTCACATAGAAGATGCTGCGATTCGAGGAGAGCAACTCTCCCTCTGATCCGGAATCACATCAAAAATGCGAGTCGAACTCGAGATGTCTGATTGATTTTAAATCCCGTAACCCACTCCATCAAAATTTCGAGGTTCGTGCCGGGACAAATCGGGCGGATGCTTGCGGTGGGGGCGGGCGGGCAACAACGACAGAGGAGGAGGGGGACAGGAACATAGTGTGGGGCTCATGCACACGCGACCAAAACCCACGGTGCAATCACGAGGCCAAAGCGAAAGTGTCGGCAGCGAGGGAGAGCATCTTAAGCTCGTTACCGAGTCAATTTTCCTCGGGTCAGTCCACGATGCTCTTTGGCATATTATTACTTATTACCAAAAATAAAATAAAGAAAAAAAGGGAAAAAGAAGGCCCCCGCCTTTAATTTTATTCATTTCTGAATTCCGAGAAATTGTAAGGATTCGGAAAAAGGGAATCCCAAAATATTTTGAAAAGGAGATCTCTCGGTCTCGGCTGTCGGTTCCGCGGTACTGCTCGAAAGTGATGACTCCACTGTTCCTTAGGCCCCCCAAAGTTTGTTTCAATTAATTAAAGACCACGATTGCAACGTTCTATTCGACAAATCGTCCTCTTTCTCTAATTTAACCTAGGCTGGAAGGAGATGGACCACGTGAATCTAACCGGTTGTTGATGATGGCGCGACGGCAATGATTCTTTCTGAAATTTTTTATCGAGAAATAATCCGTCGGTATTTTCATTTTGGAAGATTTTTAACACCCTTTCTAACTACGAGGAAACCGACCTTAGAAGCGGGCATTTCGCGCACGCTTGCTTGTTTGGAAGAGAACAAAAAAAAGGGGAGAGACTAATTATAAGTAAGTTTCTATGAAAATTAAAAGCCAGGTCTGTGCCAGATTCGTGCTTATGATGAATACAGCTACCTTATGAAGATTTTGACTTCTTTTTTCTGGCGGAATTATGAAGATTTTTACACCAGTTGGCTTCCTTATCCAGAAGGTGATTTTTCCTTTGTTTAGCTGGTATGCATGCAAGCCATCTCATGATGAAAAAGCCAGCAGCCCTTGTGAAAAATTAACTCTTGGTTAATCACCCGCTTTGCCGGCTCCGAAGGGCAACAACAGTCGGGGTGGAAATTTGACTCTTCTTTAACCACTAAGTTGACTCCAGCTATCGATCAGCGTCAACCGGTCCGGGGTCGACATCATCCTATAATTATAGCCGATGATTTTACTTAGACCTCCCTTATGTAAAAGTTAGGTAATAACGCATCAGCATATTAAAAAGGCTTGATCGACTGGGCTTTTGTACGTGAGAATAATCATTTAAGAATCATTCCATCTTTTGCTAGCTAGCTAGCTAGCTTTCGGGTTGGACGATATCAAAGCCGGACTTCGTCCCTTTTCGCGCGTGTTTACCTTGTCAATCGAACTTCGCATGTTATTTCTAATCCGACTTGCACGGAAGAGAGGACATTGAAATATCCCAAACTTTTTTATGGGACATTTGAACGATGATGATAATGAAAAAGAGAAATAAAAACGGAAGAAATTACATTGGATTGGAGGTCGATCGTCTAGGTTCTATTTGACGACTTGTCAAACAGTAAAAATTTCTATTCTTTTATTCCCGGAAGTAAATTTGGAATATAAATTCGTTTGGTAAAATTTTTATTCCCGGAAACAAATTTCTATTTTTTTTATTCCTTGAAGTAAATTTGGAACAAAATCGAGAAGTAAAAAAAAAGTTGATTCTTTTGTTCCCAGGAATAATTTCAAAACAAGCCAACTCATTCGTTCTCTTTTATCTTCTTTCTTCTTATTCTTCTTTCCTCTCTTCTCTTCTTCAACCGCCGCCGTCGCTTTCGCCACCGCCCACCACCATCGGTGGCCGGCGACTAGTCCGACAAAGCTCGCCTAACCAGGCAAGGTCGAGCCTTGCCGGCGGATGGGCGAGCTCGGCCTCGCCAAATCTGGGAAAGGCCGCTCGCCTAGTCGAGGCTCAGCCCAATTGCCGGCAAGGCTCGACCGACAAAGTGTGGCCTCGGTGAGAGTTGGTGACGTTGGGTTAATTTTTTAATAATTTTATCACTTTTTTCTTCTTTTCTTTTTTTCATTCCTATCTCCTCTTCTTCTTCAAGGGTTGCCGATCATCAGCCCTCGTTTGGCCGGTTGCCGGTCATCCCAAGGCCGACGACCGGCAACCCTTGAAGAAGAAGAGGAGAAAGGAAAGAAAAAAAAGAAAAAGAAAATAATTTGAAGTAAATTTTTTTAGAGCGGTGCCAAATACAATTCTATTTTATGAATTGAAATTTTGGATAGTTACCAAACGGTTTAAAATACTTAAAAATTGTTCTTGGGAACAGAATAAAAAAGAATCATTTCTGATCAAAAATTGTTTCGAAGAAAAGAAACATTATCAAATGCCCCCCTATTAATTTCACTAGGAACAAACATTAGACAAGCGGACAAGGAGGCCGTATAAACGGTTGCTTTCCATGTTGGTACGCCAATATCCCAATAAGAAATATAAAGTATTAATTAAGAAAAGAAAGCCCAAGATTAAAGAAAATAAAAGGGGAGCCCTAATTATTATGTCGAAGACGAGAGAAAACGAAATGGTCAGATTTCCAGCTGCAGAGACGTGCCAACAGCCGATCTCTTTGTCCTTTCTCTGCCGACTCCTACCACCTTAGCTGGATTCCAAATCATCTCTCCTTTCCCCCTCGCCGCCAGTTGCCTTCATTTACGTTTTATCATATTTTGATTTCTTGCTTTTATTCCATTCGTATTAACTTCTTCCTTCCTTCCTTTTTTTTTTTTTTTTGCAATTACGAGGGTCCCGCTCTTGGCTCTTACATGTTAAAAATGTCGGGGCGGCAAATGGTCTTCTCGCGAGCGTATCGGTTACTTCTTCTGGCGAAACGGGCATGTGCCGAAAACTAGAACACTGTCGGTTTGAGTTCTGGAGAGCATGTTCCATGCGATTCCCGGATCTATCCATGTTTCTAGTAATGACGAGGGCGAGTACACACCTACGTCGATAAAAGCAAAGCTGTTACTTCCGAGAAATTAATGCGCCCGAGACTGTACGGGTATAATTTCTCGTCTCGATTCCTCAGGATAATTCGGGCAGGATGACGAAAAAGATGTATGCCGGATCGAGCACGGACGGATCGCACGACGCAGAGTCAGTAATTTGGAAGAAGGCGCGCATTATTACAGGATGCAGGGTGGTCGATCACATCTCGGGTCGCTCGATTCGAAACGAAAACTCCGACCATCTTTCCCCATCGACGAAGAACCGAGAGCGTGTGTAACTCAGTCAATCTCGAAACACAGATGTTGCTGTCCTAGCGCATGCGTGCGTGATTGGGTTGGACTTTGGTGGTTATGTCCAATGGGGGTAATCTGATGGGGCCATCGATCACCCAACGCCTCTCACCCACTCCGTCTTTACACGAAGTCGCACAGCGTTCCAAGGTCGTGAAATCCGTCGAAGCTTCGTCTCCAGCACTTAACCTCATCTGGAGTCATGACTTTTTTTGGATGAGTTTTTATTGGATCGTCTATTCAATTTATTTCCGTCGGATGGTGCCGTTGAAGGTGACCTCTCGTCGCAACTACTTATCTCGATCTGTTGACCCTTTTTTAATGTTCTCTCAGTCCATGAGGCCCGCAGCAGCGCAATTCTCAGAGCACTAAATGCGCCCGGTCAATAATACCATCTTGAATGCGAAGAAAAGAGGGAAAAAAAAAATTAATTTCATCGACTTGGTTGGAGATCTGACCGTATATTCATGTGTACGTAATTTTGAGTAGGAAACAAGGAGTAAAAAAATGGAAATTTTATTGAAGAAGTCGATCGTGGCGTGCGACAGTTGAAGCAAAACTTCGAATTTAGTGGAATGCTGTAAAAGAGTAAAGAGAAAACTCAGCAAAAACGATGTCGAAAATCTTCAGAAATTCAAATTAGTTATAATTGTATCCCACGAGGTTAAATATACAGACATATACCTGCGCTTGATTGATATTCTGGTTAAGAAATAAATGGTTTCTATCATTTTATAAACAAAGCACCATTTTTTTTATGAATTTTTTTTGGCCTGCTTTACAAACCGACAGCATCCAATGTAGACATTGATGTGAACTGCATGGAGACTTCGAGGAACGACGCCCTTGGAAAAATTGGACGTGGGTAATTCCAAAGGAAGTCAAATGACGTCAGACAAGAAACCAAGAACAATTCCCCCCTGGAATAAAGACTGAAAAAGCAATATAAAAATATATTATTTTACCCCTACTACTAATCTGCAGCTCGTGGGTAGAATTTGCAGGACCCTGAAACCAAGGAAATCACGGATAATAAAATAAAAAGAAGTACATCTCTCTCTCTCTCTCTCTATATATATATATATGTTTTTCACGGGAAATGCTGAAGCAACCTCTTCTCGGTTGGCATCGTAGAAATCTACGTCTGCTTATTTACAGAGGCCAATCATTGGGTCGAGCTCGCATCTGCTTAGAATAAGCACTCACCTTCTCGTTCGAGATGAAGCAGAGATTAAAAAAGAAAAGGGAAGGAACACGAGAGAAAGTAAAAGTCAAAAAGAAAAGAAAAGAAAAGCCGAAGACAGAGAAAAGAAAGTCAATGAATTTGAGCTAGCGAGAGAGAAAGAGAGGGAGACAGAGAGATGGAAGTATAGGAAAACAAGGTACAACATCATGTGGGAAGGTGGGGTCGAAGTGGAGGGAGACATTAAGAAAGGAAATCAGGAGCATAAAAATACAGCTAGCAGACCGTTCAGCGACGTGACCGCCTAATATCCACATGTGCTCTCTCCCTCTCTCTCTCTCTCTTTTCCTTTTGATTATTCGATTAATTAAGTAATCTTGATAAGCTAGTGTATCCGATCTCTTGCTGTCCGAATCGGCAAGACTCTGCAGCAGCGCTGCGCTCATTGGTTCTCCCATTCTTTTCGGCTTTTCTTTTCCATTTTTCCCCACCCGAAACAGAGTGAAATGCCATCCCGGGAGATAACTTTCTGTACGTAGTTTTCAACAGTTGAGATCATTAACTCTAAGGTGGTCGCAACGTTAACGTCTCGCTGTTGACGTGGAAACATGAGAGAGAGAGAGAGAGAGAGAGAGGTGTTCGTGCCCTTTGGATGATTGCTTGTTGTTAGAGTTTAAGTTTAACGTCTAGTGCCGCATTAGCAGTGTCGGCGGAGAAGTTGATGAGCAGAGCACACAAACCAAAAAAGCAAATAAAGAAAAGGGAAAACAAATGAATACATAAAGCAAAATGGGTGGTGCGGAGCTGGAAGGAGCGCTCTTGATGAGGCTCTGTCTTCTTCGCAGACAGTGAAATTTTCGTTTTTCACTTTCTACTGTACCCGGTCGTAATCATAAAGGGCATAGAAAAAGGTGGTCTTTTCTTGGAATAGTCTTCCCGATGCAAGAACAGAGCAATTGAATTGGCGAGAGGGTTTGTTTTCTTGTAGTAAACAAGATAAGGAAGGGGTGTTGGAGAGGAAGTAGTACTATTCGGGTCTTTTTATTTTTAGCAATGCAGAATAAAAATTGTGTTCTTTTTTTTATTTCGACTGGTAGGTGTTGGTGAAGGGGAGAGAGATTGGGATTATTGTGATTATTAATAGTTCCCCTTTTCATTTGTTTGCTGTGGTTGATGGAGGAAGAAGCAAGGAATGATAAGTGAGAGAGAAAAGGAAGCTGCTTTCATTTCTCACAGACGGAGAGAGAGAGAGCACTCATGCTTCGTTTCTTCTCTCTCCTTCGACACATTGCTTTCTCTCGAGTTCACAGTTAACATGAGATCTCTCTGTGTGACTATCCTCAGTCTCTTTGCCACTCAGATCTGAACCGCAATTCTGTTGCTTTCTTTCGTCTTCTTTGTTCTTTCGCTAAGAAGGGCTGAAAATCAAGAACGGTAATAAGAGCAAAGAGAAATGGAGGTGAGTTCTGGTTTAGTAGCAGGCTCTCACAACAGGAATGAGCTGGTTGTCATCCGCCGCGAGAATGAACTCGGAGTAAGTCTCACTCTGCTCAAACGGCAATTACCATGGTGTCTTTTTTTTTTTTCCATATTTCAAGACAATTTATGTTCTTGGCCTTTTTAATTGCTCAATTCTTCTTGTTTTTCGGATTGCAGCAAAAGCCGATGCAGCAGTTGAGCGGGCAAATTTGCCAGATTTGCGGCGACGACGTTGGATTGACCGTGGACGGCGAGCTATTCATCGCCTGCAATGAGTGTGCGTTCCCCATTTGCAGGACTTGCTATGAGTACGAACGGCGCGAGGGAAACCAAGTTTGTCCTCAGTGCAAAACCAGATTCAAGCGCTTAAGGGGTATTTAAATTTTGGCGTTTTCTTGGAAATTCATGAGAGAATTGTAGTGTGGGATGAACGAGTCAGTGAGTTAAGGGACTTTGTACTTGTGTGATGACGCAGGGTGTGCAAGAGTGGATGGAGATGAGGAAGAGGATGGTGTGGATGACTTGGAGAACGAGTTCAACTTTGATGGGAGGCATAGGCAAGAGATGGATCGCCAGGGATATAGTGCAGAGGCAATGCTTCATGGCCATATGAGCTATGGCCGCGGCTCGGATTCGGATCTGTCTCACGTTCATCCTCTGCCCCAAGTCCCACTCCTCACCAATGGTCAAATGGTACTTACTACTGTCTGTTCTTTGTTTATTTGCTTCACAGCTTCCCTCTTTTCTTTAGCACTTTCATAATTGACATTTCTCTAAAGTAAATCAGTGAGTGAAAATGGAATTATGGGTATAGGTTGATGATATTCCTCCGGAGCACCATGCTTTGGTGCCGGCCTACATGGGAGCTGGAGGTGGCGGCGGCGGAGGTGGCAAAAGGATTCACCCACTTCCTTTCACTGATTCTGGTCTTCCAGGTACTTTGATTTTATTTTTCCTCGTTCCTTTTTTTATGCTTTTTAGATTTGAGCGATTTAATTTCTCTGAGAATCTGAGTCTGCTGCAGTTAGAATTGCAAGTATAACAGATGGTTGTTCTGTGAACTCCTTTCTGTAGTGCAACCTCGATCCATGGATCCTTCAAAGGACTTGGCTGCTTATGGATATGGAAGCGTTGCTTGGAAAGAGAGGATGGAGAGTTGGAAACAAAGGCAAGAGAAACTACACACGATGAAGAACGAGAAAGGTGGCAAGGAATGGGACGATGATGGGGACAACCCAGATCTACCACTGTAAGTTCTGTTCTCTTGTCAAATTTGATGAGTGGCATTGCTAAACCAGTCTTCTCTTTTCTCATGAAGATTATATGCCAATTCCTGTTTGAGAAGTCAATTATGTATGGTTTAGTTCTTGCACAGTTCCGAATATGTTGAGATAGGGAATCGGGGGTCTCTAATGCCGTGACTTTTTCATCTGCAATGTGAATCAGAATGGATGAGGCGAGACAGCCGTTGTCAAGAAAGTTGCCTATATCCTCCAGCCAAATCAATCCCTACAGAATGATCATTGTCATCCGGCTTGTAGTGCTTGGATTCTTTTTCCATTACAGAGTAATGCATCCTGTGAACGATGCATATGCATTGTGGCTCATATCTGTTATCTGTGAGATCTGGTTTGGTCTCTCGTGGATTCTGGATCAATTCCCGAAATGGCTCCCTATTGACCGGGAGACATACCTCGACAGACTGTCCCTGAGGTAATAGATTTTGCCTTCCATTTCATGCAATTTGCCTGATCTTTATGTGGATTTGTAAAATTATGAATTTGGCATTGTTCTTTAGGTATGAGAAGGAAGGCCAACCTTCTCAACTTGCTCCAGTAGATATATTTGTGAGTACTGTCGACCCGCTGAAGGAACCCCCCCTGGTGACGGCAAATACTGTCTTATCGATTCTCGCTGTGGACTACCCTGTTGATAAGGTGTCCTGTTATGTTTCTGATGACGGTGCTGCTATGCTGACATTTGAAGCACTCTCAGAAACATCAGAATTTGCAAGAAAATGGGTCCCTTTCTGTAAGAAATTCAACATTGAGCCACGGGCACCTGAGTTTTATTTTGCTCAGAAGATAGATTATCTCAGAGATAAGGTTGAGGCATCTTTTGTGAAGGAGCGAAGAGCAATGAAGGTAGCAGAAGTGCCAAATTTAATTTATCAATTGCTCTTTGCAGATGATAGTCAAAGTCTTAATTCTGTTCTTGCTGTGTTTGCAGAGAGAGTATGAGGAGTTTAAGGTTCGTATAAATGCTTTGGTGGCCAAAGCCCAGAAGGTTCCTGAAGAAGGGTGGACGATGCAGGACGGAACGCCATGGCCTGGAAATAACGTCCGTGATCATCCTGGCATGATTCAGGTATGCAAAGTTGTCATTTTCAGTTTTAGAACTCTTTGTTGATGTGAGATGAGATTAACTGCTTATTTCTGCTATCTTTAATAGGTTTTTCTTGGCCAAAGTGGAGGACATGACTCTGACGGGAATGAATTACCTCGCCTTGTCTATGTTTCCAGAGAGAAGAGGCCTGGCTATAATCACCACAAAAAGGCAGGAGCCATGAATTCTTTGGTAAGTGTCATAAGAATCCACCTCAGTTGGTAAACCCCCTTTTTTGCTCTCTCCATTGACCTTTCTGTGAACTTTTGTTTGCCTGACAGGTCAGGGTCTCCGCTGTGCTTACAAATGCGCCTTATCTTTTGAATCTGGATTGTGATCACTACTTCAATAATAGTAAGGCTATTAGGGAGGCAATGTGCTTCATGATGGACCCACTTATTGGAAAAAGAGTGTGCTACGTCCAGTTCCCTCAAAGATTCGACGGTATAGATAGGCATGATCGATATGCCAATCGGAACACCGTGTTTTTTGATGTAAGCATGCAATTATCAACCATTGAATTGCCTCATGTCCATTGCACATACCCTATCATTAATTCTGTGCAAGAAGATCTGACAGAGAAATCTCTCTCTTTCAGATTAACATGAAAGGTCTGGATGGCATTCAAGGTCCTATTTACGTTGGGACTGGTTGTGTATTCAGAAGGCTGGCACTCTATGGTTATGATGCCCCAAAAACAAAGAAGCCACCGACCAGAACTTGCAACTGCTTGCCAAAGTGGTGCTGTTGCTGTTGCTCTGGGACGAAGAAGAAGAAGAAGAATACCAAGCCTAAGACCGAACTGAAGAAGAGATTTTTTAAAAAAAAAGATGCAGGTACTCCACCACCTTTGGAAGGTATCGAAGAGGGCATCGAAGGTGAGATTCTGCTTTTGCATGAAGTCCCACTTAATTGTCTACTGTTGGTTTACCTTTTTCTATCATTAAATGTGCCTCGGCATCAATCGGTGAAATCTTTTTATTCTTCCAAAAGCTTGTTTTCTATTGGGTTGCTTCCCAGTTAACATCGGTTCCAATTCGGACTTAACCAATTTTGCTTCCAATGTCATGTTTAAGACTAGTTCTTTTACTTAGTCATCAAAACATTCGTGTTTTCTTATGCAGGAATTGAAGCTGAAAATCCCACGCCTCAGCATAAGCTTGAAAAGAAGTTTGGGCAATCCTCAGTCTTCGTCGCATCGACATTGCTAGAGGATGGAGGAACACTGAAAGGCACGAGCCCTGCGTCTTTGCTAAAAGAAGCTATCCATGTCATTAGCTGCGGCTACGAAGATAAGACTGAGTGGGGAAAAGAGGTAAGTGTAGTGTAAATGCTCTCTTCATGCGATTCCCCGGAACAATTATTGTTTCTCTCAGAGTTGGCTGAACTTTCATCATATACAGGTCGGATGGATATATGGTTCAGTTACAGAAGATATATTGACGGGCTTTAAAATGCACTGCCATGGATGGCGTTCCATCTACTGCATCCCTGCAAGACCTGCTTTTAAAGGATCTGCTCCCATTAATCTTTCCGACCGTCTCAACCAGGTCCTTCGTTGGGCTCTTGGTTCCATTGAGATCTTCTTAAGCAGGCATTGTCCCCTTTGGTATGGTTATGGAGGCGGTTTGAAATGGTTAGAGCGATTATCTTACATAAACGCCACAGTATACCCCTGGACATCAATCCCTCTGTTGGCATACTGTACTTTGCCTGCTGTTTGCTTGCTTACTGGGAAATTCATCACGCCAGCGGTAGGCTATTTGATTTTTCTTTTTCTTTTTCTTTTCAATTATTGCTTTTATATCGTACAATTGATGATGTTCTAGGCAAAAGATCTTATATTGTCTTTGTTTCTTGTCCCTGTTGCAGCTGAGTAATGTGGCTAGTCTGTGGTTTCTGTCGCTTTTCATTTGCATTTTCGCGACAAGTATCCTGGAAATGCGATGGAGTGGGGTTGGAATAGAGGAATGGTGGAGGAACGAACAGTTCTGGGTCATTGGAGGAGTTTCAGCACATCTTTTTGCAGTTTTTCAGGGGCTTTTGAAGGTTCTGGCTGGTGTTGACACGAACTTCACTGTGACATCAAAGGGCGGGGACGACGAGGAGTTCTCTGAACTTTATGCGTTCAAATGGACCACCTTGCTCATTCCGCCAACCACATTGCTTATAATAAACCTGATTGGTGTTGTAGCTGGCGTATCAAACGCAATAAACAACGGTTACGAGTCCTGGGGTCCTCTCTTCGGGAAGCTATTCTTTGCCTTCTGGGTGATTGTCCACTTGTATCCTTTCCTAAAGGGTCTGCTGGGACGGCAAAACAGGACTCCTACAATCATCATCGTGTGGTCGATCTTGCTCGCTTCCATCTTCTCCCTTCTGTGGGTACGTATCGATCCATTCTTGGCCAAGTCGAAGGGACCGCTTTTGGAAGAATGCGGGTTGGACTGTAATTAGCAGAGTGTCTGATTCCTGGAACATTTGGTCAGTAGGATTTGTTTATGGGTTATTTATCGTAAGGATACAGAAAGAATACATTTGGTGTGGTGCCGTCTGCAATGCAAATAAAGGGCATGTTTGGACGTCACTGTTTCCGCAACTCGGCGTCTCCATTTGACCGCAACACTCTGAAGGGCTACAAAAGCCAACTTTGCTGCTCTTTTGCAACAGCTGGGAGATTGTCGGAAAGGACTGTGACACTGCTTCTTGATTCTTTATTTGGTTCATAATTTTTTTCTTTTCTAGGTTGAGGAGGTGGCGTGAACCACAGTATAATGTGTATTATCATCTCATAATCTCTCTCTCTCCCTCCCTCTCTCTCCCCCCGTGTAAGTGTAACTCAGCCGAAATTGTGAGCATGTATTATATACGGGGCATCGTCCCTCAGTTGATGCTGCTTAATGTGACCATGCATGGCTTTTTGCTGTTGAAAGATCAAAGGGGAAAGTTCAATTTTCTTTGGCCACAGAAACGGTTTTGATTGCTTTACATATTTAAGAGACCTGACTGTACTTATTACTACGAGGGCATTGCAAACCTTGCCATTTTTTAGATTCTCCTCAAGAACAATAGAGCTGCAAAAGTCGGTTGAAAGATCAAAGGGAAAAATTTCAATTTTCTTTGGCCACAGAAACGGTTTTGATTGCTTACGTATGTAAGAGACATGACTGTACATCTTATTACTACGAGTGCATTGCGAACCATGCCATTTTTTAGATTCTCCTCAAGAACAGTAGAGCTGTAAAAGTTCGTTGAAAGATCAGAGGGAAGAAGTTCAATTTTCTTTTGCCACAGTAGGTGTTGCGACGGTTTTGATCGGTTGTTACATATTTAAGTGACCTGACTTAACATCTTATTACTCCAAGTGCATTGCAAACCATTGCCATTTTTCAGATTCTCCTCAGGAACAAAAGAGTTTCTGTAACAGTTGGATGCAGGAAGTTTTAATGCAAATCATCTCTAGCCAGAAAGTTTTACACGATTTGAGCGTCAGTGCAGCATCAACTTGGAGATTCATCTTGGCATCTGGTGAGCTGGTGAGATGGGCCAGAACGATGATGAGACGCAGGTGACCAAAATGTTCCAACTCTTCAGCAACAGTAAGAAAAACAGGAGAGGAGCCCAAAAAAAAAAAAAAGAAAGTTACAAAAGAGAATCTAAAGAAAATTCTGGCTATTTTCCACACCATCCACAACCCCTTTTTTGTATTGGGCTGGACATTATTCTGTATGAGAAGAGACATGTATTGATCTTTCACTCAACAGATTTACAAAAAATTACTCCTCCCATTGCCTTGGAGAAGCTGAATTCTCACATCCAGTACCATAAAATGAAATCGCCGAGATCTTCAAAACCCATACCAAACTTGCTACTGGCCAAAGACCAAAGAATGCCACAATTGTCATTTCTAGGCACTGAGGTTTGAAAGCGTCTAGCCAAAGGTGAGATGAAACTACCAGGCTAATCCCCTTGAATACATGTGACCAGAGTTTCAGAAGCCTGTCCTACCAAAAAAGGTCAGTCATCTCCAAATCCACTTTGTCATCATGATGCTGGGGTGAGATGAACAGATGCAGCTAATTCTGCTAATTGTTTCGCGCTGAGATCATAAACAAGTTCCATAGGGATTAAATGTTTTGGTCGATTGCCAAAATCTTCCTCCTTCAAATCATATACCGCTTGGAGCTTTTGGGCTTCATATTCTGCAGCTTTGGCCTCAGCAAATAAAATGTCTGCTTCTTCATGGTCACCCAATTCCACAGCAGCAGCTCTTTCGGCATTGGCAGCACTGGCGGTTATGAGTAACCTCTGGAATCTAGCCACTGCCAAATCCCTCTCCCTTAATAAGATCTGATCCTCAGCCTCCTGCAATTTATCAACAGTTTCTTTAATTTCTTCTTCAAGCGATCCAAGCTCCATAGTGGCTCTTTCAAGCTTGATTTGCATTCCTTCCTTCTCATTGCTCAACGACTTCGCTTCAGCAGCTATTCGTGCAGCTTCTTTGAAATTTCTTGCAGCAGCAGCAACCTTTTTCTCAGTTTCTAGTTCTGGAAGTCTCTTGTCCACATAAAGTATCCTCTGCTCAAATGAAGCTATCTCCTGTTGGAGGCTGGACTTATTTGAAGACAGTTCCTATGATCAAAAGACAAGAATCTAATCAAATGATGTGTCGAAGAGCCAAATAAATTTTGAGTATTCAGTTTTTGAATTTTTTTCCTGAAGCTATAGCTAAAGAACATGCTCAACACAATACCATGACCACTAGACTGGACAAAAATTTCAGATAAAGGTCTCCTGACACAACATTGGAGTTCACTGCAAGATTTCAAATCTGATCAAATTCTGCTTTTGCTTATACTCTCCTGTTGCTCCCTCTTTTGCTTATTGTTTCCTATTTCTCCTGTTACAGTACTCCAGCTCTACAATAGTTTGATTTCATGATTACATCCACTGTCTCACTCGCAAGCTATAGCTTTTCTGAGAGGGGAAACGGTAGATCTCAACATACATTGTCTACATATCCCTAGTTGCCTAAACTTTTAAGATTAAGGCTTCCCTAACAAATACGTCGCATAAACAAACTTTTGAAAGAAAGTAGGAGTCACATGCTGCCTGTGTCTTTAGAATATTCCTTCAGCAAGTATATCTCAACCATGAACCAACACTCATCCTAGGTTGGATAATCAAACATGAACCTCAAGCGTTACTGATTCAGAAGACTGGAAATAAATTCTCCAAACTGTTGCAACATGTAGACTCCATAGGCCATAATTATAGTAGATCAAGCATGTGAAGCTTAACCACCTTTTAGGTTTATGTCGTTTGCATGTAAAGAGTAAGATAGCTAAAAAGTAAAATAACCTGTAAAGAAGCTCTTGCAGAGGAAGCTTCTTGTTGGAGCCTCATGACATCTTCAGAAAATTTCTCCTCAGTCTTCATCAGCCCCAGTTTACTTTCTCTGTACTCCAAAATGCAGAGCATTAAACCTTTTCTCAATCCTGCTGCTTCATTATATGCTTTTGCTTCATCTGCAGCAATCCTCCCAAGTTCCCTAATCTTTGCTCCTTTATTATCTTCCTGAGAGAGTACGTCATCGATATCTTTCTTTTTTATAGATAAAGCTTCACTTTCGGCATCAACCTGAGAGAGCCTTGATTTCATTCTATCATATTTAGCACCAATATCTGATTGCATGTCCTGAAATCCAGAGACCACACTGGCAATACGCTTCTCTACTGCTTCGATGAAAGCATCATTCTCAGCAATTTTCTTCTCCTTCTCTCTCACTAAATTAAGCAGCTTCTCCAATTCATCCAACAACACATCCTTCTTCTTGAGAAGTTTTTCTTTCTCTCTACTGTCATCATCAATTGAATGCTCGATGGAAACATTCACTACTTTACGAGCTTCACTTATCAGATACGACTCGATTTCAAGTTCCATCTTCCTCACCTCCAACTCTTCACTTGATGAAAGCCATTTGTCCATTTCCTCAGCATGCAGTAAGTTTGCCTTATTCTCTATCACGTCAGCACCAGCAGTTGCATCCTGCAGGATAAGAGGTAAAATTGTCAGTCATTCTGCTTCAAACTAAATTTGGCTACCACATAAAATCGATAGCTTACGAGAAAGTTTTTCATGGTACGCATGATCCAACCTCATGTTTTGTAGAGACAGATGAAACAGTTTATGAAAAAGTTCAGAGAGAGATAGCCCGGCTATCCTTAAAACAGTCACTATCCAAAAGTCTACTTGGATTGGCAAAACAGAGACTACCATGGGATCAATATGGCTTGCGGAAAGCTTTTAGTTTACCTTACATCAAGTCAATTAAAACCGTGGCTATCTCATAATAAAAAACTAAGGCTACAATTGTGCGTGAGGGCACACCAGTGACACCACACATGCGGTGCACCCACTACCATGCCTATAATCTACCATAACCCAACAATGGTCAAGGGACATTCTTGTTTTCCATTCATTTTCCTCGAAGCACTTTGACAAAACCAGTCTTTCCATGTTCACCTTGAGAACCCGACTGCCAGTTGAAAGATGAAAATTGACAAACGACTTCCTTCACTCAACAGGGGCAGCTAAGCACAAGCGTGAATTTAAAGAACATCCAGTCAGGAAGGCTTGTACCATTACACTCGCAAGTTTAAAAAGACAGACAGAAAACCAGAAACATGTATCAATCTGCTCCAGCCAATGGTTGGGACTGTAACCTTTAATTAGTGGGGAGACTGCTGCTACTACTATTTCCTCGCTGAGGGAGAGGTGGACGAAGTTGACTTGCTTACTTGTTAGAGTAAGGTAGTTGACTTGCTTACTTGTTAGAGTAAGGAAAATAGACTTTCGGAAACAAGGAGCTCAGTAGAGCAAAGGACTGAGAAATCTTCAAAAGGGAGGGAGTTATCGCATGCCTGGCTCAGCCATTAGAGTTAGAGTCCGGATAACTTACCACCAAATCAATCGAAGAATTCTTCATCCTTTGGATTTAGAAAAAAAAACAAAATCCTATGCTGCTTGAGGAAGGGGATGATTGCGTTGCCGTGTGCTGCGAAGTTCTTACTATTGTGCTCACTCTATCTTAATTCATTCTAGGATCAAGCATTAGTGTAACCAAAAAAAGAAAAGATGTTGTCACTGACCTTAGAGAAATTCTCCAACAGAGAAACACACTCATCCTCAGCAGCAACCTGTGCATTCAAAACCTCCTGCATCTTCGCATCAATAGCATCGCATTCAGCTTCACTAGCTCTAAGTGCATCCACCAAAGCTTGTCTCTCCTTTTCGGCAGCAGCAAGGCTTTCGCTGACCTTCTCGGCCATCTCGAAATCTTCAGCCTCACATGCTTCCTCCATGCTCTTCTCCAGTTCCTTGTGCTTGGTAGAAGCCAAAGTCACATTCTCAGCAGCCTTTCTTCTTTTCCTCACGCAATCCTTCTTCGCAGCAGATAAGGAAGCTGCCAATTCCCGAGCCCGGTCGAGTTTCTCGGCAATCTGAGTTTTAATTCGCTCAAATTTGATCTCAACTGAATCATCCACCTTCGTACGCTCATCACCATCGTCGCCGTGTTTTGTCGTCTCAGTATCCTCAGATGCGAGAGCTGATTCTTCCTCTACAAGTCTCGCATCGTGCTGAATTATATCAACGTCACGAGTCCCCGGAGCTCGTGAAGGATCCTCCGTGGCCTCCTCTAAATCTTCCGAAACTTCTAGACTACGATCGTTAGGCTGTGATGCGAGTGAAGTAACATCGGATGATTCACGTTCTTGAGAAGCCGCTACTGACTTGGAGAAGTCATTTCTACCGCTACTGCTACTGTCGATATTGGACTCCGATCTCGCGTCAGGTACAGAAGCCGAATTCGCATCAGAAGAAAGAGAGATCGGAAGAGGAGACGCGCGATCGACGGAAGTCGCAACCGCCGCGTCCCTTCCATACCCGATCCTCAAACCAGTAGCTCGCTTCTTCTTTCTCGAAATCTGCCGAGTTACAGAAGGAGCAATCTCCCGCGCCGTCGTCGCATGATCCGACGCCGTCTTCGTCTCCGTCTCGAGAGAAGGACTGGGGCTCAGTCGCGGAGGGGAGTGGCCGTTATCGGGGAGGTCCGGGAGCGGCCCGACGAGCGTGAGGTCGGAGAAGAGGTTCTCGTCGAGCGGCTCGGACGCGGCAGCAGCCGGCGCCGCGTCCGCCGGCGGCTGCGGCGAAGGAGGGCGATGGATCGGATCGGGGAGGCGGCGCTGGTCCGCGCCGTCCCTCTCGGGCTGGTCGGAAAGCTGGGACGGCGTGAACAGCACCATGCCTTCGAAGAGCGAGTCCATGTCGTCCTCCATCGAATGGCAATTCGATCCGTGTCCGCTCGTCCGCTCGTCGTCCTCCGGCGTCAGAAGCTGGAGCGGGCGGTGGCGTCTCTGCGGTCGCGGGGCCGATGCTGTTCCACGACTTCTGATCTGAAGCTTCTTCAATGGGGCTGGCTGGCTGGCTGGCTAGCTGGCTATCTCGGTCCGAAACGCCGGCGAGAGACGGCGGTCTCCCTATTTGGGCCTGGTGGGCTAAGCCCAACAGCGGGCCCATGGGATTCGGCAAATCGAGCCCGCGTACCAACGGAGATCATAGTCTCATAGAGAGAGAGAGAGAGAGACCCGGAGGACAAACGGATCGGATCGGATGGCATCACTTGAAATTATCCATTTGCGAATTTTTTTATTATTATTATTGATAATAATTTATATATAAATATTTTTATAGACGATAAAAAGAAATTTTTTAAGTAAGCCCTGAGAATCGCACCACATGGGGGAGGGGCGTTTCCAATGGGTTTCAATGTTGCTTCGTGCTTTTCAGTCACCACCGCCACCACCAGATTAGCGAACATCAATCGTACTATGGGACATGATAATTCTCGGAACGCGGTTTATAGCTGGCTTTTGACTTCCGTATGAAATCGAACGGCAGCGGTACTTGTTCATCCTCCAAATTAAAAATTCTTTATATAGAGAGAGTATTTTCTGTAGAATTCTTCTTTAAATTCTTTCCCTCTATATCACGTCGCAGTCCGTACTTCCGGTAGTAGCCATGCAATGATGCTACTCACTGGAAAAGCCAAAACAGAACCCCAAAAAAAAGAAGGAAAAAACACGTTCGGCGCGACTATAAGTACGTGAACCAACGCAATTGCGACGACGTGACGGTCTCTCTCTTCTCCCCCGAGTTCATGCGACACGCAAAGCCCTCATCGAAACTGTACCGTACCGTGATGGTGAGCAGCTTCGTGAAGAGAATGTGGCGGTGCTGCGGAGCGACGACGGCGGTCGGCGCTCCCGAAGGCCGCGTCCGCGTCCGCGTGGGCCGGCGCGGCGACGTCCCCCGCGGGTTCGACGTGGAGGCGAGCCACCTGAACCACCCGCTGTTCCAGGGCCTCCTCCGGTCGTCCGAGGAGGAGTTCGGGTTCTCCTACGACGGCGCGCTGAGGATCGCGTGCGAGGTCGACGCGTTCCGGCGCCTCCTCCGCCTTCTCGACGCGAGCCGCCGGGATGCACCGGCGGATCGCGCGGCCCTCTCGGACCTCGCTTCCGAGCTGAGCGCGGACGACGATCCAAGCAAGTACTCCTTGCCTTCCAGATGACGAGACCCCAATTCTCTTTGTTAAATTTCTTGTGAATTTTACAGATGCTTTTCGGTTTTTTTTTTCTTTTCCTTTTTGTTCTTGCTACACAAAATTCGTTTGATCCGTGAAGCCTGCGTGTATTTCAAGATGGGTTTCAAATGGATAATGGTTAGATCTGTTAAAGATTAGACGGCAATTCTTTGTCCCAATGTTTCCATCAATTCGTTTCTATGCATCGGCGATATTTTGGGCGATGAAATAATGTTTTCAAATAAATTCAAGGGAGGCCACTTCTTCTTCTATTACTATTATTATTATTATTATTATTAACCAGGGGTATGCTTGCGTTAGTACTGCACTAGAGTGATTTTTCTTCAATGCGGCCGCACCGAATGATCTTGATTAACAAGTAATTTCCAGCCCTCCTTTGGTTATAATGACGAAGAATCCATAATGGATTTCTGTGTAAGTAAGTAGTTACGTTCCCTGTACTATCAAATTCCTTTTCATTTTTCGAAAATTGAATATAAGAACACGTCTTGACCGATAAAGTTAGATGGTCGCAATGTGATTTGTAACTTTTTATTTATTTATTTTCTTCAAAAATATCTTGTTAGTATTCTCAGTAAGACTGAGCAAAGGAAAGTGAATCACCAATAAAGAAAATCTTTTGAGCTAGCCTTGACGAGAGTCCTCACTATCATGCCTCCATCCATCAGGGACACAACGAGAAAAATTGTCCAAAAAGTCCTAAATTTATTACACGTTTGACAATTTGATCATTAACTTATAAATTTTGTTAATTAAATTCTTAACATTTTTACGCCAATTGAGTCCATCTGGTGAACATTGACTGAAAATCGCTAACATTATCATTGATTGTCTTACGTGGTACAATCGACGTTGAACTGTACATTTTTATTAATATTTTAACTTTTTATTTATTTATTTTCCTTGTTTTATTTTTTTTCCTTTCTTCCTCCTTTATCCAATTGTCAAGCCTTGATGATCGGCCAAAGATAAGGGCTAGCAAAGTCAACCTTGTTAGCCTCTAGAAGCTCGCCCTCATTAGCCAATAGCCAATGGCAAGGGCGAGATGTCTTGCTCAGCCCTAGAGCCCTAGCTAGTGGATATAGAAGCAAGCTTCATCGAAGGTTGGTGAGATCAACCTCGACAATCCTTGCTTCTAGCCGGTCGTTGAGGCCCGATGATCAATTAAAGGAGGAAGAAGGAAAGGGAAAACAAATTGAAAAAATATTACAATTTTGATAAAAAATATTCAGATCAGAGTTAGACGCATCATGTAAGATGCTTACATCAGTAATTTCCGGGCAAAATTGGTTGGATAGACTCAATTGACAAAACCGTGAAATGATTTATGACTTAATTGGTCAAATAAAGAAATTAAGATTAAGTTAGTGAAGGTGCAACGGATGTATAACTTTTTTGGATAATTTTCACCCAGATTTCCTTCCTCGCATAACTCATCTAGAGTCTTTATCTCTCTTTGTGCTGAGTAGAAGTGACAAAATGGGTCCTTAACCTATTTTTGGACTTATATTTTTCATTAATGGGTTATATATGGATTATGAAGATATAACGACTCAGTTAAAATGAATCCAAAATGTTTTAAATTGAATTCACATGGTCGAAAATGCATCAGTTTTCAACCCATTTTCGAAATCTAAAAAGCACAAAACCTCCTCAGCTACCCTTCGTCGGCACATGATGGTTGCCCACCTCGGGTGACCGTTAGTCTATGGTAATGCAAGGCGGGCCGCCCAATCACCGTAGGGATGGGGGCTAGATTCCACCAATACTGTTGAGTTTCGAAGCTCCAGAGAGAGAGAGAGAGAGAGACGTTTATGCTATAGTGAGGTCGGCCGCGCGAAAAGACAAAGCAGTGGAGACGACGGAACAAACACCACAGATCTGTTTTTGTCTTACTTTTCAATTTTCTTTATTTGCTAAAATATTCTCAGATATTTTGAATTTATCGAAATTCCAAATTAAATTTACATTTAGAATTCAGAACAGAAAAAAGATGTTCGTGGAATTCTGATGATTGATTTGTTGAATGGTTCAATTTCCACGTTATTTAAGGAATTAGATACCACGAGATGTCCTAGTCAAAATATTCATTTCTTTCCAGACATAAAAGGATTAGGAATTGGAATTTCACTCCTTGAGGTCTTTGACTCCGGAATAAGGCAAACGAGGCCTGAAGAAATGGCTCCTCGACTGCATGGAGAGAAGGATAGGGGTACAATTACCCGATAAATACACGCGAACTATATAGAAATTAGATTTGAAAAATGGAATTATATTTCCATGATCATCAGTCCCTATAACATTCACAACAAATATCAAATGGAAAAAATGACTTAGAAAGGTGATAAATTAAATAAAACAAAGAATTTTCTAAGCGAAACAGACGGGGGGGCGATTCTAAGAAGAACGCACGCCGGGGGGGGCGACAGCAGCAAATGACCGCAAACTGCTGCAGCGACAATAAATTAGGCGAAAAAACACGTGAAGATAGATACCGGACCTATACCTTGGATTCACCAAGTTCGACGTCTTTCGCGGGAGGGTTCTCAACACCTTCCTTCAAAAGTCTAATTTCCTCTTCCGTGAGACTGTTTTTCACATTCAGCGCGGCCTTTGCATTTGACTGTTTCTCTAGTTCCACGGCCCAACTGTACACTACCATGCCAAGAACGGCGATGATCATCCCCATTATGTTCTTCAGAGTCAGCGCAGAATCGAAGAGCAACCACCCGAGTATGAGGACGCACACTGTCTTCATGTGGCCCAGAACCTGGAAGGAGGTGGCTGAGAATCGTCCTATGCAGAGGTACTGACTCATGTTGCAGAATACCGCTAGCGAGCAAGAGAGAAGTATAAAGAACTGCACATGACCACACCATTAATCAGATAAACTGGCACAATTTCAAGTGTACATATGCTTCGGAGGAACCAAATGTAGAGTGCCTTTAGCCTTACCAGGGCACCATAAGACATCTTATAGTCTGTTATCGCATTGCCGTTGAGGAAGTAATCGACAAATGGACCGAAAACAAGGAGAGAGATGGCTTGAATTGGAGCTGTCTTGCTCAGCAATTCAAAAGATCCAATCGAATACTTCTTTTGCAAGGAGCCTATTGACTGTTACGTGAAGACAAGAAGCCATAAGCATTCATAAGTTCACCGTACACCACAGTAAAACAAAAACAGTTTTGACTGAGCAAAACTTGTAAAATATATAGGGCTTTGTTTGAGTTTGTGCAGAAAAAAAAAAAATCCTGTAATTTAGATAAAAACAACAACAGAGCCGAGATCTCCCACGAGAAATGTGAAAAGAAGCAAAAAATACACAAAACCCAATTAAATGGTTGTAGACTAGACATAAGTCACATGACCATAAATACTGTTAAACTACGGTTCATCACACCAAAAAAAAAAGGTTCACTTAAACCGGGTCTAAAATCATTCGAGTCAAATCTTCCAAGACGATATCGTGCTACCTATGAAACCTGACATCCATTATAGCTAGCATTACATCATACGAAACAATCTAAGAAAGTGAAATGGTGCCTCAATAAGCTCACATCGAATTCACTTAAGATTCCTAAAATGCCCCCAAAAAACTGCCTTGACCTAATCAGCATTCCCTTCGACACCCAGTGAGCAACTGGAACTACTCGAGGTGTGAAAATAGGATATGGAACCATCCAGGTTTCACGCATTCATAAGAAAACTATGTTTTTCTGCTAATATTTTCAACCCGACAAGCTGTGAAAGAGTATGGGACAGTACAAAATCTTTTGAGGCTGACAAAATCAACTGTCAATGAATGCAGTCCTAGAGAGGCCAGTGGTGGTGATCTGCAGTTCTAAATGTGCAAAAATCCCCAGATCAAGTGGAGCAATCAATAGGATTTACCATATAGACGTATCAACATCAGTTCTCAGTATAGACAGCTCTATGAAAATGCAAATGGGAGATTTGGAAGATTTACTCACAATTTGCTGCAACGATGTGGAGAGGACAGCCACACAAGCACATATAAAACCTTTGGCATTGACTTTAACATCCGTAACAGTGCAAACACCAACTCCTATCACCACAACCATAACAGCCATTTTCACTTCCCTTGAGTAATGCTTACTGTGCAGGATCCACTCCATCACGCAAACAACAGGAATCATGCTCAGTTTCGAAATCTGCAACAGAGACAATTACAGTTCAATCAAAAAAAGATCCCCTTTGAAGGAAGGACGCGTAAAATTACTGTCAATTAACTCATACTTGGTAAAATCCGACAGAGTTAAGCATCAAGCTTAAGTTCATCCCCGTGATGGACATATTGGCAACAATAGAGAACCACAGAAGCTCCCACATGGGAACGTATTTAGATGCAGAATAACCGGCAGCATTTGACACCAGACCAACCAAGGCAGTCACGGCAAAGTGGAACCCCGTCAACGTCGTAGCTGAAATAAAAAATTCAATCAAATTCAGTGCCGAATTTAATAGTCGCAAGAGAATTGCCAATATCTAGACTAGCCGACTGCCGAGACAAATCGTGTCGAACCAAAGCGAAAGCGGGATTTACATAATCCATGCAAGCCGAAACATTTCCTCCCTCAAAAAGTGGTAGATGAACTTCTAGGATGGAGAGAGTGATGATTAAGTGAACGCATGCAAACTGTATAAGAAAAATTAAACGCCCGGACGGCAACGGTGGCGGAGGAGATCCACACACATAATTCAAGGAATTCCAAGAAAGGCGACAGATCGGAAACCGAAGCATCGAGATGAGTGGCAATTTCGAATCAGATCCGCGAACGAACTGGGAAATCAGTTTCTTTAACCTCCCGATCGGATTAAATGCGACGCGCGCGGTTTGAAGCGGTGGCATAACGCGCGGCAGTTACAGAGATGAGGGGGAACACACTCACCGAAACTGAAGGCGTAGCCACTGGAGGACATGAGCTGCTTGTTGGCCATGATAATGCCGACGGAGCTCACCACGTTCATCGCCCACGCCCCCACATCGGAGACGGACGATTTCTTCTCGCTCTCCATCTCCTCCGACTCTATCTATCTAAGAAGCACGAACCTCCGAGCGGCGGGACTCCCAACAGAAGAACCGAAAACCGATCGCGAGCGGAGATCAGCTCCGGATCTCGGCGCCGGAGACGACAGGCCGAAGCAATGGCGGAGGCGGAGGACACGAGGGAGGCTCCGGAGAATCTGAGCTGGCCTCGGGGAGGAAGCCGCGTGGGAGGCCGCGACGGCCGGCGACCGGATTGCGGCGGCGGCGCGCGAATCGAATCTCCGCCGCGGAGGGAGGAGCTCGAAGATCTGGGATCGGAGCGGAGCAGAGCAGAGAGAGAGAGAGAGAGGAGATGAGAGATGAGGGGGAGGTTTGGCTCGGCTCGGCTCGGCTCGGCTCGTGGAATGCCCTCTCTCTTTCTCTCTCGATTTCTATCCCCCACGCTGCGTCGTGTTCTCGCTCTCGATTGTCTTCGAAGACGAGTAGAGAGAGAGATGCAATTCAATTTTATGGACTCCGAGATGTTCTCTCTCCTCCCCCCCACGCGTTAGCAATGGGGTTCGCACGTGTTCCACCGTGCGCCCTGTCCCTCCTTCGCTAAATCGGAATTTAGGACGCGACGGTGTTTCATAAATACATGGCAAGTAACGCCTGCTTATGGAAATATTTAGATATTGACGATTATGAATAATGAAAAATATTTCTTATCGACCAATCATTTCGAGTAATTAGAAATTATCGTTCACGAGTGAATCTTTCTTGAATCATTCATTTTCGAAGAAATAAACGGAGTCTTAAAAACTCGAATTAATAAATTTTTCTAACTTTTCTCAGTTTTGAATTTTGATTAAGAAGTCGAAACCTGATGATATCTAATCTTATTGGCACTCTATTCTCTCATGAGGTTATGTTCCGACTCCGATACAAATTTATTGAGAATGACACCATTCGCAAAGCCCTCCACCCATAGCGTGAATGACGGATCTTTGATCAGATCAGAGAGTAGTCGAGTTATTCTTAAATCCTAATACTAGAAAAATGGAAATTAATTTTCACTCCGCTAATTTGTTTGTTTCTTTTTTTTAGGGGGGGTGGGTCGTCGTAGACTTGTAGATCATGGACACCAAGAAAACAGAGGGAACCAATCTAACAAAAACACATGTCGTCGCCCGATTTGTCAAACGGGATTCAACATCAAACCTTGATTTCCAATTAATTTTAAATACAAGGAGAAGCCGCCTTCGTTGGACACCCAAGAATATTCCTCCTCCTCCGTCGGACATTTCCATGTGCCTCATTGGAATATTTTCGTCATTTCAAATTTCCTTTTTTTTTTAAAAATCTCTTATTAAAGTGAGTCATTTCGTAGATTTCCTAAATTGACCGTTTTGGGCATGATAGTCCTACGTTATCATCAACGAACCACCTTAATTACGGGAACCCAACAAAAAAGAAAAAATCAAATAATAAATAAATGAAAATGCGGAAAAGAGGGTAGTGCCTCGCTCTAGCAGTACTGTGCGGGCGGCAACGGTGCAATCTGGCCTTTTCCTTTTAATTAATCATTTTCCCCATTCCCCTTTTTATTTTATTTCTCCCCTCTTTCATGGGAATTAACGTTTATGTTTAATTAAAGTGGGTGAGGAAAAAAAAGAAAAAAAGCTAAAAAGCGAGGGCAGTGACGGTGCCGACCTCCGTGCTCGCCACGTGGCATTAGGAAATGATGGAGTTGGGAGGAGGAGGAGGAGGAGACTCGTGGCGTGGGACCAAAGGGGAAAAACAGAGAAGGGTAAAAAGGGACCAAAAGGCAAAATCTACCTTCCTTGCTTTAAACGGCACCATTCGATGCCTTCACGCCTCCTGCTTCCCCCACCGCCAAGCCAAATTTCATCCTTGATTGCAACATGCCCCCCGATTCAGCAAAATTAGAGATTTATTAGGCAGAAAAAAAAAAGAAAAAAAATTTACAAATTAGAGACGCGAGGATATTAGCGAAAATCCATTTACATAATTAATGGTGATACGTCGATCTGAAGAGGATAACATATATTTTTTATTATAAAAGTATTTAGACTGAATCAATGAACTCGCCCATCGTTTTGAGGGAGCGTGAATAATGTGTTGTGGGTCGATAAGGTGTTGCTTGATGAATGTGAATCGCGATTTCCATATGTGATTATGTGATTATCTAATTACTTAATTTGATTGTGCAAAACAAATGCGATCCATGATTGCTAATTGGATGCTCTTTCGGCGTGTGACTACCCCCTTGGTGGTTCTTCACTTTTGTCGCTGGCAGATGCAGTTTGAGGTCGTAGGGTCCATTCGGCCTGGTGTGGCCCTGCACTGCCCCTTGTTAGGTTTTCCTATTGCATGTTGTTTAGGCTGTTTTGTGCTTGTTTAGGCCCGTTTTTTTTTGTGGTCCTCTTTTTTTGCATTCAGCTCCCTTCCACTCACTCTGACTTGTTGTCTTGTTGAGTACAAGTTTTGTGGCGTCGGATCTTGTGTATATTGTTGGTTTAAGCTCAATATATTCTTACCCTTCACCAAAAACAAAAAAAAACAAATGCGATCCAAATTCAAGAGAAATGGGGTGAAAAAAGAGCAAGTACTGAACTGCAAAATTATTCAATTTTAGGGGTCGATAGTGCAATTTTCTTTCTATTGGTAAACTAAGAAAATTTGTCACGGCCGAGATAGAGCTTGTTGATTTTCAACGCGTTGATACAGCGAATGTGGTACGAGCTATGTTAGTTTTTTACAGGCGTCTGACTAAAAAATAAAGAATAGCAAAAATTATCCATTCGCTTGAAATAGAATCTTTCATCAGCTACTGCTTTTTCCTAATTTTTTTTTTTTTATTTCGAGAAGGGGAGTTCGTCTTTTTCAATTAGTTGCGACGTTCCATGAGAAAAGATTGAAAAGGAATGACGTTGGGGTCCGCCGCTCGATTCGATGCATTCGAGGTATTCTCGATGCATCACGGGATCGATTTGATTAACGATGCATGACTTCCCTTCAGACACGGCGAAGGTTAAACGGAAACATCCGACCCGGATCTAAAGTAGTTTTCACGTCCGCGCGCCATCGCTTTGGGCGAGATGGATATATATTGTCGCATGTTTCCTTCGTTGTCGATGTTATTGTAACAGCGAAGGATCGGGAGATTTTGGAAAATGCAAGGGTGCCTACAGCGGCAGTAGCATAAAGGGAAATTATAAAACAAGTCCTCGCACTATTATAGGAACTCGGTTTTGGTCCACGTACTATGTTTCTAATTCATTAAGTCCCTCTGATTATTTGCGTCCGCAACTTAAGAACGAAATTCAGCTTTTCATCTAAGTGCGGATAGGATATGTTGAGTCCACACCGACAAATTCACAAATGACTTCCGTATGGTTTACGCTTTCGGTCGTCATACTCTTGAGAATATTTTATTTAAGTCCGTGTGCTTTATTTTAGTCATAAAGCTAGTCCTTAAATCGTTCTTCCAATAATAACTCGATTTCTTTTGTCGCATCTTTATCGGAAATTTAATGAAATTGTCCATTCGAAACCAATTATTAAGTGGTGATTTTGATTGATGGCCCCATAAAAACTAATTCCATCAAATGTCAAACTTTTAACATCCACATTTCACCTACTTTTAGGGAAAAAGAAAAGATCATTTATAAACAACATATAAACACAACTTTAAGTCGTTAATTTATAGCTAAAATATTTTAGAAAGTTTGTGAGAACCCACCAAATTATAGTCTCGTTAATGACTCCACATTACATTATTTATAAAGGCCTTCATACGATGATGAAAATATTCCTTCCGTGTTTTGACGAAAAATTAAATTTTATTCTTAAGTCGCGTTGGAGATAAATTGATGAGACGAAACTTTTTACAGGAATCGAAACTGAATTCTGTAATAGCACGCAGGAAACGATTTTTGTAATTTTCCAAAAGGAAAATGACAATGCCGCGTGAAGGAGCAAAGCAACATTTCATTCAAACCCAAAAGAAAAGGAGTGACAAAATAGGAAGTTTTGCCGTCCAAGAGCAACAAGGCCATCAAGCGCATATGGGTCCATGAAGCCTGCCAAACCGGGAATAGCACGTGGCAGATGCAATACCAGACTGGCATGTACTGTGCACGCGCCGATCGTTCGTTCAGTGTCCACGCTTTTTTGAGTACGAGATTCGCACCATCTAAGCATGTCCTGTCCCGCAAAGAAAACATGGCCAGTGCAGATGTCATACGCAAGACTTCCATTAGCTGTTACATTCACCGCGAGCTTTGACAATTTGACAAAGAAAGCTGAGCTAAAGGGCGGCTCGAATACCGATCTTTGTAACTTGATATTGGCTTGCCTTGTTGGTGGGTAACATGCTATCAATATAAAGTTTCATAGCTGCTGAAAACTGCCATAAAGCTCATTCAACCCAAGTCTGTGGCTTTGTTTTGGTCATCTGCCAAATAATCTTTCGCCACCCCTCAAATAAATTACAATGTAACGATGACAAGAATGGAGCGAGCGTCCACATCCAGAGCGAAAATTTACAACATGCACCAATTAGCCTACACAGGAATGTCTAAAGCGGTTATAGTGTGGTAGTGGGGGCAGTGGGCGGCAGCCGGAGAACTTGCTGGAGCATTCTGGCTGCAAGACGCTGTGTAATTCCACCAGCAACACGCCCTCCTAAGCTGCGTGCTTCAGGCTCTTGAAGGACCTGGTCAGAACATGCTTTACGAATTAGCTTACGTACTCATCCTAAACTAAGTTACATTTCAGCAGCTCTGTCCAACAAATCATGGGTTACAACTCATGATTCAGCAACCTGACTTTGACTCCCAATTAACCCCCGATGCCCCATCAAAACTCCTACCGAGAATAATATCAGGCATGTCACAGCACTTTCTTCTAAATGAGAATGACTTCAGACACTCACAGTGGGCCAAGTGGGGAAATTCCAGTGTCAAACCAAGAGGACAGCATCACAACTGTGATTTTGGTTTGGTTTGACTGTGGCTTAAGCTTTTGACGCTAGCCGTACACTTTGAATATGGAAATCTGGCTTTCATTTTGTAATTCATCTCAGCATTTTATATTTGTATTCAACGTTCTATATATATATACACATACACATATCAGAATGCTCTAGTGAACTAAAAGCCATATGTGAAAGCCACTTCCCAGCTTTTTTCTTTTATAGCAGATACTAAAGATGGGGACAAAGGATAAAAGGAAACCCACCCTCCCAATCCCAAAAGCCAGGAACATCACTAGTTAATCAGCAAGGTAATTGTTCACACAAAGCGTTAGTAGTGGACTTGTCATGAAAGTTCAATTTCACAAGATAAGATGAATTCCTAGCACCAGTAGTACTTAAAGTCTTACTTGCAGAATAGGTTGTAGAAGGTTCGGATCAAAACTTTGAGAGGTTCTCAGAAGTCCCCATATCCTCATGACTTGATCCCTGAGATCTATCATGCTTTTCAGTTCTTCACCATTCATCACGAGAGGTCCATTAGCATTCCCGTTGAATAATAGACTCCGCATAAATGCAGGAGTAGAATTATATCCATCAATAACTGAACCGAGGACAATAGCTTCTGTTATGCAAACAGACTCCTTTGCCACCAAAACCCGCAGTTCTTCCCCATCAGGGCCCAATAACAGCTTCAAAACTGGTTGCAAAGCATCTTTTGCTGAAAAGTCTCTATCTTTTCTACCTTGTTCAAGTAAGTTTTCAAGTCTATTCCACCTGCAAAAGAGTATCATTTCTTGTCAATGTCCAAAAAATATAATAACGCTCGTCACATAAAACAAAGATAGCGGCAGTCACATGCCTAAACCTCCCATCCTTGAACAGCAACTCGATAAGAGCATCCCTCAGATACGGATTTGGATCAGTGAGAAGCCTCTTAGCAAAATAAGGATACGAAGCAGCCAGCACCTTGAAATTAGGATCAGCATAAAGTGCTAAACCTTCTAGCACGGTAAGGGATCTCAATATCAAAGCATAATATGCAGGCACTGCAGAGACATGGTCATGTCAAAAAGTCAGACTTGCAAACTTCCATGCAAAGAGAAGAAAAGCAGACATTCTCTGTTGGCTGTTATAAATAAAAAAAGGACATATATAAAATAACGGCTATGTTAACGTGATTGCCCCCAGGGCATTTTGGTAAGCATAAGTATGTTTCGTTTTCCAAAGCACTGATCACACAAAATACAAGTAAAACACTGTATTGAAAAACTGCAAACTTTCTCCATATAGTGCCTTAACTAGTGCCTATGCAACCATTAACAAAATCCGTTAAATAAATTATTGTTGATTTATTTGTCCCCAATTGGAAAAATCTTCAAACAGTAGCAACCAGTAACCGAGGTAGCTGAAAGAGGCACAGCTTGAGTTCAAGGTCCATTAAAGGCAGAATGCAGATGCAGAAAAATCAATAGAGGCACCACTCACCATTGAAAGGATACTGATACAAAACAGCACCCAAGCCATCAACTAAGGTTTTGAAGTTCAGTTCACTGACAGTTGCATTAAGCGCATCATCAAAAAAGTTCCGAAGAGCCGGCACAATTGGCGCTACATCCACATCAGGTGCAAGAAAATCTAGAGCATAGTAGTCACGAGCCATAGCTTCGTAATCCCGATTAACGAGATGAACCACATGACCAATTATAGCAAGCCTCGCGTCCTCCGGGGTCTCACTCATCATCCCAAAATCAAGAAAAGCAAGTTTACCATCAGGTGTCGCCAAAAGATTACCAGGATGAGGATCTGCATGAAAAAATCCATACTCAAGCAGCTGTCTCAGACTGCACTGAATGCCTGCATTCACCAAATCCAGAACTTTTAAACCCTGTCTCTCAATTGCTTCCTGCTCATTTAGTTTGACTCCATCCACCCAATCCATTGTTAACACTTTGCCACTTGTATAATCCCAAAAAATATCAGGGACAAGGACATCTGCCTTGTCAGCATACAACTTCTTAAACCTCCTTGCATTCTGCCCCTCCTGCAGACACCTGTCAAAATTAACAATCAAGCCCAACAAAATCTTATAGAAGGGCTCACCAAATCACACAACCGCGAAGAGATCTTTTGAACTAACTATACATCTTAAGAAGCAAGTACACCTTTGAGTTAAAGGCCAAATTTGAATGGTAGTGCGAGCATCTATCTATACCCTAGGTTCAAAAGGAAGCTAACCTGCACGTAGTTGAGCTCCTGAAAAACTCTTCGAGCAAATTCATCAATAAGAGCAACGACATCACTGGTAATTATGTCGACGTATTTATTGATGAGAATTCCAAGACCTCTTATCAGGTAGAAGTCGAGTCCTATAGCTTCTTCGATCCCTGGTCTTTGCACTTTTACAGCAACTAATTGACCAGAATATCTCAGCCGCGCTTTGTAAACTTGCCCTAAACTTGCTGCAGCTATTGGAGAAGGGGATATAGATGAGTAAATCGAATCGAGGGTCAGCCCCAACTCTTTCTCAATGCAGGCAAATGCTTCGGTATCTGGGAATGTGGGCAGAGCATCCTGTTGTGGTAAAAATAAAGGCAATAAATCATTAGAAAACTTGCTCTATCTCTCCACAGTCTTCCTCTATTATCCTGAATATTATCATACAAGCAAACGAGATGTAGAAACTCCAATTTAATGATTTGAGATGTACGAACTCAACAAAATAATATGCTAACAATGTAAACAAAAACGCCCTCTTGATTCTAATGCAATCTTCACATCTGAATTGACATAAATGCATTACTCATGCATGCACTAGCATTCAGGTCGATCGATTCTTATAAGGAATCAAGCAGTGCCATAGTAACATGTCTCTATGAGAGTTAAGTGCAATCTCGGAGCGCACGGATGCACATGTTCAGAGATGAAGCAGTACCTGAAGTTCAGAGAGCTCCTCCAAGTACTCGGGAGGGCAGAGATCGGGCCTCGTTGACAGCCCCTGTCCTATTTTAACAAAGGTCGGCCCCAATCTCGTAAAAATCCTTCTCAACTCAGCACCTCGCTTCCTCTTATTCTGATCAATCTGTCCATTGCTTTGATCCACCAACAGCTTAATCGCGAAAGAACCTAGCGAGACCAATATCTCCAGCGTTCTCCCCACCGCCTAGCGAAATTTAATTCCACTCAATCAACCAAATGAACCAGGAGTCAATCTCTCCAGCGAAATTCAAAATCTACGCACGTAAGCTCACCAAATACGCTCATAAGCACATAACATCCAGCATAAATTACAGCTTAGTCATCGGTAGAGAGAGAGAGAGAGAGACCTTGAGAGGGCGAGAGCCGTATCGGCGAGAGAGGAGCTCGGAAGAGTAAACGGTGGCATCGGCGGCGCGGGCCATGGCTCGACCCTCGGCTTGGATGTCCTCAGCTCGGTCAACGCTCAGCACCGGCACGACCGCGCCGCCCCTGCCTCCTCCTCCTCCTCCACCGCCGGCGCCGCCGTCCCTGGCCTCCGGCGGACCCCGAGGCCTCGCCTCGACCAGGGCCGCCCTGGGAGCCGCCACTCTCGCCGCCGCTCTGCCTCCATGGACGGACCTCGGGACCAGAATCGGACGCCAAGACGGCGAGGACACGGTGAAAGCAGCGGCAGACATGGGCGGTTCGGTCCAATGGCGAAGGAAGCGACACGACGGGATTTCAGGATTGGACCATGAGATTTCTGCTTCCTCCCCTCGGTTTTTCAGAAGATTTAAGAGGGGGAGGAGAGCGACAGAGGCTTCTCTATTATTCTGGCTGGTATTGTATGTACGCGTGTCCAATTTTAAGTGGCTGGTGGTAATCTTTCCCTTTTTATCATAATTTTTCTGCTCTGAATTTTTTCGGATTTTCTTGTTACGTGCAATTTTTTCCATTTATGTTCCGTCACGCTCCGAGGGATCCAATCTGCTCTCAGACCAAATAGGAGAGGGGGCGCAAAAACGAACCGGGATGCAAATTTTCACGGGCATTCGAACGTGGGACATCTCATCGTAAATTCCCAAATAAAGAATAGATACTTCAGAATCGAACCTAGAGGATGTTAAAAAAATACCTGAATTTGAATTTTTGAATTTTTTCGGATCGAGTTCTTTCCGGTTCAATTTGATTATACATTGTCTTTCTCCCATTGGACACCCTCCAAAAAAGTGTTATTCATCGCTATCTTTTACAATTCGACTCGATCCTATTTAAATTGAAACGAACAGCAATCTCGAATTTTGTATTGCAACACACGTGCACCACATATGTTCCGATCAATTTCGATGTATCATGGAAACCCGAACCATTGACACCCATCAAACGAGTGGAATTATCCATAGTTGCTGGAAACAAATAATTTTAAAGAAATCATATTTACTGACGAAAAAGAAAAGAAAGAATAAATCCTATTTTACCACACATTGATGGTGCACCTAATGAAAATCACAAAATAGGTATTAAAACCAATATGGATGGAGCTTTTCCCGCTCATTATCAATATTAGCGGGTGATTAGTAATTTTTCATGTACTTGATTAAAATTCAATCTCGAATTTAAGACAGGCTCTTATCATATGGGTTCGGGACGGGATTGGCAATCGTGAATGCACGTTCCGACGAGCGCGGGGTACTCGAGAAAAACGTTTGTATTCGACACGTTGAACTTTCATTATTTTCTTACGTGAAGCACCACGCCATTGTCTGCCATTATTCTTTTTTCGGCGGCCCCAATTTGACTAGCAATGTAATCACCACAAGCGAGGAATGGCCGAGCTACCTTCCAGGAGATCTTCCTTCTTTTCCTTGAACTGCAGGCGGATAATCCGGTCCGAGACAAGCGCAAACGAACAACAGACAAAAGAAATTATCCATTTTGAAGAGGACAAAAGGAAAGAAAATCAACAAGAAGTTCGGTGCTCCGGTGCAACTGCTCAGTGCTTACCACTCGTGGTGGTGGGGACTTGGAGGTGGAGTCGCTTTCGGGTCGAGAGAAATCAAAGCTCAGCTGATATTTTTCTTTGAAAATATCACACCCGCAAAGACAAATTTTTATATATACAAAGAAAACAAATTAATACATTGACACTTTGAAAACTTGTTAAAAAGAAATGGCAAAGTTTACTAAAAACGTCATACATTTATTATACATGTGCTAATTCAGCTTACCAATCGACAAAGGGAGAAAGAAGAAAAAAGATTAGAAAAAATTCCGACAATACAAAAAATTATTTACGTTAATGCTGACTATGTCAAAAAATTGCCCATATAGACTATATTGAGAAATTGTTAAAAGGTTTATAACTAATTTGGTCAAATTGAAAAATTTAAAATTAAATTAGTATTAGTACAATGGAATTATGACTCTTATGATAATTACCCAACAAGAAACATCATACAAGTCTTAGAAAATTCGAAACGGGGTAATTATAACCTAAAATTCGTTGAAGAAAATGCAACCAAGTGTTTCTATCAGCTTCATTTATTTTGAGTGACTGGAAATTTCCGACATGAAATTTTTGGACAGTTTCGAGGATAGATTTGTTCGGCGTCCACGTCGGCAAGTTTTTATTCGCTCATTCTCATCGCCCCTTCTCGTTCACCGCGAAAGCGTGGCGATGGCGCAATGGGCTTTTCGGCCCAAAAACAAAACCGCGGCTCACCTAGCTCGGAAGGCCCAAGTTCCAATCGGGCCCAGCTCAAGCGACCTCCACCACCCGTGACGATGAACGTCAGTCGGAGAATCGAGAAAGCACGACGCACCCGTCGCACTCAGCCCGAAGGCACACGCAGACCCGAGAGTGCGCGCATCCTCTCGCCGGCGAGAGGGGGGGCCGTTCCGATGGCGTCGTCCAGCAGCGGCCTCACGTTCAAGCTCCACCCACTGGTGATCCTCAACATCTCCGACCACTACACCCGCGTCAAGTCCCAGCTCCACCCCCCGCCCTCCGCGCACCAAGGCGCCCCCGCCGCCGCCGCCACCAACGGCGCCGCCGATCTGCCCCCCCCGGCGCCGGCGGCCGATCCCCAGAGGGTGTACGGGTGCGTGATCGGGGTCCAGCGGGGCCGCACCGTCGAGATTTTCAACAGCTTCGAGCTCCTCTACGACCCCGCCACCCACTCGCTCGACCGCGCCTTCCTCGACAAGAAGCAAGAGCTCTGTTGAGTGCACCCTCCCTCATCCCCTCCCTAACTTTCGTTTCCCGCATCTGTTTATGATTGTCGACGGATGATGTTTGGGATTGTTTGCTTCGGTTGTGCGGACGGAGGAGTTAGGGTTTCGAGCTTATTATTTTCTGATTTCTTTCTTTTTGCATATTAATCCGCGACAGATAAGAAGGTCTTTCCGAATTTCTATGTGCTCGGATGGTATTCAACGGGGAGCGATGCTGAGGAATCCGATATGCACATTCACAAAGCTGTGAGTAATGATTTTGTAGTCCACTAGTTGATAGTGATCTTCGCGTTTTGTATTGATCCTTGTGTTTGAGCCTTTGAGTTCGACATGGAGAGTGTCTTTCTCGGTGTTCGCTCTAGCATTTTAAGGAAATAATGTTGGAATGTTGCTCTCATAGAGTATTTCCAGTGATGGTTCGAGTCTGAAGTTGTAGACTTCAAATTCTCCAGTCATAGTATGTAGTGCATTTTGATGGTATCCTGAATGGTGGATATTTCACGTGATACTTAATGATCTTTTCTCTTTTATTTATTTTTTGTGGTGGGACCCCTTTTCAAGTCAGTAGATGAAGCTCGCTTGCGAGCTGCAACCCCTGTCCAAGAAAATGTTCTCCACAGACAGATTCAAGTTTCTCTGTTTATTGTGTGTTGGGTGTCTAGATTACAAAATGATGATGGTCGGATGCATTTACACTAGTGTTTCGCGAGTGTCGATTGATAAGGCTGATAAGATATATTTGGCAGTTGATGGATATCAATGAAAGCCCTGTCTATGTTCTTCTCAATCCTTCAATTAATCATGCCCAGAAGGATCTACCTGTTACTATCTATGAAAGTGGTAAGTGACTTTTATGTCCTTTTCTGAAAGTTCATTGATTGTCTTGTTATCAGTAGGGGAAATCTATTCTCATTTCTCACCAACGTAATGTCTGCCATTCCCCATTCTCACCATGTGAGTGTTCTGGTGCATTGGCCAGAGAATATATTTCCTCTTCGCCTTCTCGGTATTTAGTCTTTTAGTAGCATTTTATACATGAAAGAGGCAGGTTTTTATCAGAGTCGGGAGTCTAGGATATTCTTAGATTTCTTTAAAAAAAAAAAAAAAATTGTTCTGGGAGAGTTTTGGTACCATGCCTTATGGACCATTTTTCGGAACATTTGCTTCTGCTGTTTTTGTGGCAGACTATCTAAGAACATTTGTTGCTAATCTAATGTTTACTGAAACTTTTAGTTGATTTATTTCTCACAACTAACAACACTAGATGATTTTTCCTGTATATTGGATGGTTATCTACACAACCATAGAACTGCATGTCATAGATGGGATTCCACAACTTATATTTGTCCGGGCTAGCTACACCATTGAGGTATGTCTGTTTATGTTGTTGTGCATCAGATATTTTTTTACTTGTTCTGAACCAGGATAATTGAATTGTTTGTTCCTTTCTTTAAAGACGGTAGAAGCAGAAAGGATATCGGTCGATCATGTAGCTCATCTAAAGCCATCTGATGGAGGTACAGCAGCAACTCAGTGTAAGGACTCATCGCCCAGTCCATTATCTAACATCATCTGCACAATACACACCACGACTCCCCTCCCTCCCAAAAACTGAGAGCAAAAGTTATGAGGTGGAGGAGAAACAGAAGGCTCTTCTGTGGATAAGAGTACAAATAAGCATGATGATAGCACTTATGCTTTCTCTCTTATTTCACTGAAGGAAAAAAGAACTGAATCCCACATCTTTTTTGGCACGTGTTCTTCTGCAGTGGCTGCTCACCTCACGGGAATTCACAGTGCCATCAAGATGCTGAATAGCCGAGTTAGAGTGCTTCATCACTACCTTCTTGCAATGCAGAAAGGTATGTAGTGTTAAAGAAGTGTGAGGGGCCCCCCTCCACAAAGTTGCAGCCCATTTACTATTGAATGCTGACGTAGACAAGAGAATGAATGTAATTTTAAAGCAATGACGAGTATTCTAATGACTTTCTCATTAGCCAAGTTTATGCCCTACCAGAATATTTCTTGCACGCATGGAAAAACAGACGAACCAATTGCTCCCATCTCCATATCCTATGTATCCTCTGAAATGTGGCTTCTGTTGCTTCAATGTAAAGTGGATTGCCGCATAGAAGACGTGTATCTACTATCTATGGGTATGACTAGTACAGCTTAGAGTATGTACTGATTGCACTTGCAGGTGAGATTCCTTGTGAAAATTCTCTGCTGAGACAAGTATCTAGTCTTCTCAGAAGATTGCCAGCTATTGAATCAGGGAAATTTCAGGACGACTTTCTGATGGTAAGTTTTCTGTTTAGTCTAACATACCCTGAAGTTGAGGTTTTCTATTTTCCTTTTTAAATTACTTTTTATATGTTAGTTGCTGAGCGATTTTATTTTCACTTTCTTCCCTAAATTCTTCTCCAATTTGCTAATCTTCCAGGAGTACAATGATACATTGCTGATTACTTACCTGGCCATGCTCACCAACTGCTCAAGGTATGAACAAACTTTTGAATTACTTACTTTGGACTCATAATGAGTATGTTTGGGAGTCACGATTTCAGAGGAAATACTGTGCTGGACCATCTTCTGGGTGATAAGGCTTTGTTCAGACAGGGAGGATTGTGTATATAAATCAAACCATACATGTCATGTGCCTGAAAGCTTATGTAATGATACGAGTTATTAGCTGAATCTGGAAGATTCTATAAGTTGGAATTTTCATCAGGAACAATTTGACGTGGATGACATCTCCCTAATATTTGACTTTTTGTGCAATCTACTTGTTAGAAATTGGTCCTAGCAGATATGGTGTTGGAAAACCTTCTCCAATGTTTAGCCTTTAGCAACGCAATGCATTTTCACTAGGTTTCAAGTTAGTCCGTCCGTAGGAAGCCTAGGAACATGATAAACCTTGGGTACAGGTCAGCTAAGCTTTTGGGAAAGTAGCAAAGTTAAGAGCTTTCTTTTGTGAAATTTACTTAATTCTGGTTTGTGTGCTTTTCTAAGGTGCACAGACAAATTGATAATGATTGGATTGATATTAACTTGTCAATGCATGTGTTTGCTCCCAACGTTGTGAGGCGTCATTTCAGAAACTCAGATAATTCTTCTTCTCTTTGCAGCACAATGAACGAACTAATTGACAAATTCAACACCGCTTATGACAGACACAGTAGGAGGGGAGGAAGGACCCCTTTCGTTTGAAATATTCCTTGTTTCTCTTGGACTGATTGATTATGGTTCTCCATCTCTCCCGGCATTGTGCTTGATTTGTGGCTTTCTGTCAAAGTCTAGGCTTGTGCATGACGCAAGCAATCATGGCCAACGCATATCGAGCATGTTTCAACCAAGGCCCATGCCGCATAGAAGATGGGATCAGGGAGATGAAATCGAAATCTGATAGAAATCTTTATACATTCGCACTTTACTAAGGTTCTCTCACTATTTGCTTGGGTCGTTCGGTCCTCTTGGGCATTTCGTAGTTCCTGGGGCTAACGATAGTGAAATGGGGAACCTTGCTAAAAGATTTTCATAATTTACAGGCATGTTTTGACCTTTGGTGTTGCCTTGAGATGATGTTCTGGTATAGCTCTTAGCGTCTTGTAGTGATTCTATATGTTAACTTCATGGATTTTGAGTTTTGGCGCCGAACTTGTTTACTTGGATCCTGTATAAGGCTCATGCGTTCGCTTCTATGTTCCATCTCTTTTATCCAATAACTTTGTTAACTTGCTAGGATAAAGGGTCAGATTCTTGTAGGCCTTCGAGGATGTCAGGTGGTTGATGTTTGTATATAAAACAAAAGCAGCGTGATTCGTACAAACAAACAAATGTGGACAAACTTCATTTTTGTTTTATTCCCGCTCTAATTGGGAGTGTTTTAATACATTCAGCATGTAACAACAAACTTGAAGTTCTTGCCCAGCGGCTTTGACCACTCCCAAATGCGGAATCGATGAGAGAAGATAACAAATCGGCAAAGTGAATCATGCTCCCTCGAAAAAGCTCTCTTTAAGCTTCAAACGGACAGTTCGGTTTTGGCGACAATAACCCCATCGCTATCTGCATACAACCATTCGCCCTCGTGGATCAGCGTGCCGGCGACGTAGACAGGGACATGCTTTTCCCCAACCCTTTTCTTGCTCGGTTTCAGGGGATTCGAAGCCAAGGCCCTAACGCCAATCGCGCACTCATTGATGTCGTCCACGTCTCTAATGCAGCCATTCACAACAATCCCAGCCCATCCCATGTTCTGAGCCAACAGTCCCATGTTCCCACCCACCAGTGCACGTCTCAAGCTTCCTCCGCCATCGATGACCAAAACTCTCCCTTCGCCTCTGGTTTCGAGCAGCTCATGAACCAGAACGTTGTCCTCGAATACCTTGACAGTGACAACAGGACCCGAGAACGTTTTCTTCTGACCATATATCTGGAATACAGGATGCAGCACGCGCAGGTCGCCGCTTGCTACGATTGACGCGTTTGAGTCGCAGAGATCAGCTATTGCCAGAGAAGCCATTGTGTTATCCTGCAATATTGGTTGGTTAGTTCTTGACAATCGACGATCCAGATATAATTTTCACTGAATCCCCTGAACAGAAAGCTGATAGTTGAGAAAAACACCAACAATCCACATTAGCTCTCACTGAATTCCCTCAGTAGAAAGCCAATAAGATATGGACCTATGGTGGAACAGTCGCATTCCTCTTTATCGCACAAGTAAAATAGCCATTACCAGACTGCTTACATCATACATCAATCTATAGGAATACCTATATGATGCGTGCATGACCTCAAACAATGTGTACATTTGCACATTCTGCAGACTGATGCATTGGAGGTTCTGTTTCCCGGAGGAGATGAGGAAAATAGCTAGTGCACACATAAGCTTATGCCATCAGATCTGCATAGAAGTTGCAGCTGCAACAAACATATGTAATGTACCGCACGAGTCAAGAAATTTCATAGCTGCAACTTTATGTATTGCTCCTTGAACCATATTTTCCTAGCAACGAGCATCACTAGACACCATTTAGAGTGTTCCAAAATGATTTAGAGATCAGTTTTAACGTTGTCAAGGGATTATTCATTCAACTTAAGTGTTATAGCGGATGATTTCACTCCAAAAGCCATTGAACCAGGTTTTTTTTTTGTTTTTGGTCGTGGCCATTGAACTAGTTTAGTAGTACCGTTTAACCTATCTCATTGATCATTGCATCCTTTTCTATAAATCCCACATCATTTGCCACGTAATAGGTTAGGTTGATATGTTGAACCCTCGAGAACGCCACAGCTAATTCCCGTATGATCTCTGAAGCATTTGTTAGAATTTTCAAGGATCACTTTTTCAGTAACACGAGTTTCTGCACAGCCACAACTCGCAATACTCCACATTTGTTAATGAGATTTATCAAAATCAAGTTTTGGAAGACAGCAATCAGGCAGTTAGCTAACATCAATAGAACAGAATAAATGAACTACAAAGTCAACGACAGTGACACTGGAATCCCTTGCCATTTGTGTGATGAGGGTTATCAGATGCGGTTGCAAACTTATCACCACCAGAGTATATCCTAAGGCATCTATCCATGGATGACACCGTCGCTCGGCCTCTCATTAGCATGGTCAACCGACAAATGCCTCCTAATTTTACTTAGGGCGAGTGGCTCGAGCTAAACCGGGACAAGATAACGAGTAACAGTATCAATCTTGTTTTTTTATGATCCGGAGTCAACGTCCCACGTAAATATGGAGTTGAGCAGTAAGCCGAGGTAGGTCCTGTTTGGTTCGGCATTTGGAATGTTCATTTAGGCTCTAAAGTGCCAAGGTGTTTGGTTCGTTTTTTTGCGTGACTTTGGCGAGATACAATTGCATCTCCAAGTGACTCTAAGGGCCTTTAGTCCAATGCAGCTCTTGAGGTCCTTTGGAAAGTTGCATTTTCAGAATGCAACTTCCGATATTGTTCATCTCTCTGGTGGAGAAGCCGATCAGCCGCCTGAATAAAAATAAATATGTTAATATTTTTATAAAAATATATATTTATATTTTATATTTTATATAAAAATATAAACATATATTTTATGTTTATTTTTTTATATAAAAAATATAAACATTTTATATTTTATGTTTAATCAATATATATTTATAAAAAATACATATCTATTTTTTATATAAATATATATTTTTATAAACATATCTATTATATATATATATATATATATATATTATGTTTAATAAATATATTTTATGTTTATATTTTTATATTTTTTATATAAAAATATGTTTATATAAAAAACATAAACATTTTTTTTATTCAGGCGGTTCGGTTGCCGGATTCGGCAGTCCGGTGGCCGGACTTCAAAAAAATATATAAACATATTTTTCTTTTTTTAATTTAATAAAAGCCAATTACAAATGCAAATTTTACCAAATGGTATTTTGGCCAAAGTTGTTTCTCAATGTAAATTTTACCAAACGACATTTGCATTTCAGAAAACCCCCTTCACCCAAAGGTATTTGCATTTCTGTAAATGCATTCCGCAAAAGCCGAACCAAATGGGCCCGTAAACTGAAATCACATCATGACGCCACAGAAAACTTTTGGAAAAAAAAAAAAATAGTGCTTCCCCTCGACGAAAACAATTTAAGAAACCACCCATGAACCCAACTAGAAAACGAAGGAATGAAACAGACAAAGTACATACACTTGTTAATTTGAGGCTTAACGATCCATCCCTGTAAACTAATCAAAGGCGACTGGGAACGACTAGATTCATGCATTTGCTCTCGGGAACTCTCCATCGCACTATTAATATGATCAAAAGATCACATTTTTTTTTTTTTTATAATACCATATCAAAGAGGCCAACTGTAACGACCCGGGTCTCACTGTGTAATACTGTCTGCTTTGGACCTCACGGTTTTAAAACGTGTTACATAAGTTAAAGTGGCCCAAGCCTTTATAAACAAGCCCAGAACTCCCTCCCTAGGAGATGTGGGACAATAAAGGGACCCCTTCCTTGCGCACATTGGGGACCGAGGCACGGACGCACCGCCATCCCTTCTCCACGCGCACCACCGCTCCGGCTGTCACACCAACTAACGCTTCTAACCCATCCCAGGTGCCAATTAAACAAAACCATCAAGATTTGACTCTGTTTTAAACTCCACCGAACAGAACTCTCGGACACGCAATTTAAAGAAATTCTTCGTTTCTAACAAAGAATTCGATGCTACTAACAAAGCGAAAAATCAGCAAGGATCCACGAAGGAGTACATAAAATATTAATGAACTCGAATGCTGAGCGAAGCTAAGGAGATAACGATACATAATAAGAAAGAATAGAAAGAGAGAAAAGAACGAAGGGGGGCTTACACGCTGAGCCGAGAGAATCGAACAGAGAGACCAGTGAAGAGAACCCAGAAGGGGAATTGGTGAAGCACGTCTGGACTGCTATGGCGCTGTCAGTATGGAACGCGGACAAGCCTTTGGGATTCACTTATTTAATGGATGAAAATGTAGGCTGACAAGGCGATGACAAAGTGTTCACATTATCAAAATTGTAGGTGGGAAGAAGTAGAGAAGGACTCCTTACCAAAAAAAGAAGAAGTAGAGAAGAAGAAAACTCCGACCATGGTTTCTGTGCGGCCGGTGACATGGTCCGTGATCCACGCCGAGTGGGAAGTTTTGCTGCAAGGGGGTTGGCCTTTCAGGGTCTTTTCTGTTGAAAGAAGATATGATTGAAGATTCAGATCTGATTGAAGATTTGTATTCATAGGAGATGTGATTATTTTAGGACTAGAAAGATTAGAAGAATTTATTTAGAATTTATTTTATTTTCTATTGATCTTTCTTGTACAATATATACATATTTGTAGTGAATACAGAAATCAATGAAATACATACAATTTTCCTCTCCACACAAATTCCCACATTCTTATTCTACTTGGATTTGTGACATGGTATCAGAGCGTGTCCTGATCCTGGCATAACTTCTGCACTGAATTACCTCCGCCTCTTCTATGCTTCTTGTTGTTGCGATATTGGCAAAACAGAACAGCATCTCTACTCTGTTTCTTGTTGTTGCAATACTCGCAAAACAGAATGGCATCTGGCAGGAAATTCTCTATTGAGTATTCGATTCCTTGTCCATAAAGACCAATATGCAAAACAGAGTTATTGCAGATTTTTTTAGAAGATTTATCATCATGACAAATCCACAGGCACTTACCTCAGCTTCCGGTGATCAACTCGCAGGAGAAGCAACGCCACAATCCTCGTCAATTGTCACTACATCCGAAGAGCAGATCCAGCCACAGAGCCAAAATCAGCATGCGCAGTGGGCACCTGTTCCGGCTTAGGTCAATTTGGGGTAGCCCTATTCGGGCCAACTTTACCAATGGGTACCATATCCTTGGTACTATGGGGCGAGCCCAAATGCATCATTGTCGGGTTTTCGAGATGGTATACATATTGATGGAGGCCTACCAGCCAACAACGGGGCAGGTACAACCACCAGTTCACAATAGACGGGAAGATCAGTTGAATCGGGTATGGGAACGAATCCCTACCCGGGTCCCTTTTTTTCCAATGTGGGTCACACAATCGGATCTAGTGGATCAGGTTTGGGAGCAAATCCCTACCCGAATCCACCGCCAGGCTTTCTCCCATACCAGATCTTCGCTGCCAGCAATCGACCGGAGCCTGGCGACCTCTTTTCACAACTAATGCCGACGGACCAGAACTGAAACTTATTGCACACGAAGTCGCGGCCGGTCTTCCCCTGACGGAGGACTTGAAACAAATGTGGGAAAACATCAAGGAGATGTATGGAAAATTGGATCAAGTTAAAAAAATTTCTTTGACGCAACAGATCTCAAATTTAAAGCAAGGAAACATGACTGTTGCTGCGATTTTCAACAAACTTTCGGGTCTGTGGAACGAAATGGAAGCGGCTAAAGAGAAGTTTGACTGGCCGGAACCGATTTTACAGCAATACAAACGGATGCGGGACAGGGAGAAAACAACAAGATTTCTCCTCCTATTAAACAAATCTTACCTTCCATTTCGATCGCAGATCTTAACCATGGAACCAATGCCAAGCCTTGGCCATACCTACTAGCTTGCTATTCAGGAGGAAAGCCAATAGAGAGCAGCAGATCACGGGAAGGAAGGTGATAGCGTGGCTCTGGCGGCGAGGGTTTTCTCTCGCCCGCTACAGAGAGTCACGGGAGGAAGAGAGAGTCGCGGACTCAATCTAGGGTTCCACGAAAACCCTAGAGGATATCATCGAGCGACGGATGGCCACAATCTTTTTGATCGATCGAACGGTTCACGATCAATACTTGGAGCCACTGGATCCGACAGCTCACAGAGTAGTGAGACTATTCAATCGAACGGTCCACGTGGAGCAAGTCTCTATGGTTTAGATGGCCCACGCGGCCAATTCTTTGCTGGGCCCGACGGCCCACGTGGCCAATTTTTTGCACCATCCGAAGGCCCATATGGAGGAACAATGGCCCATGCCGCAAGCAAGCCTTCCTTCGTCACAAAAAACAACCAAAGGAGAAAGGATAAGCTGTATTGTGAATATTGTAAACGCTCGTATCGCATAGTTGAAAATTGCTGGAAATTACATGGTAAACTTGGTGAAAAAGAAAATGGGAAGTTTTCAACTATCTTTCAAGTGACGGGTAAATCAGCAGACAAGTCCATTACTCATGTTACTCATGGGGAGTATCATGAGCTGATGGAAGCTCTAAAGAAATTGGATCCTTCTGATAAGGCATGGAGTTTCACATGTATTTCTTATTGTCTAATGAACTCAATTTCAAAGGATGTATGGATCATTGATACAGGAGCTAGTGATCATATTGTTTGCAATCCATAATTCTTTTCCAACACCAAAAAGTTATCATTTCCTATATCAGTACAACTCCCTAATGGAAATACCACACATGTTGGAATGACTGGCATTGTGAATCTTAGTCCACCCATTACTCTAAAAAATGTCCTTTATGTTCCTACTTTCCATTTTAATCTTATATCAGTCTCTTGAGCTTGTGAAGAAAATTCTTGTCATGTCTCTTTTGACCCTGATGAATGTCTATTCCAGGCCCTTTGGACTGGCAAACTGATGGGCTTAGGTAGAATCTATCAAAGACTGTATTTTTGGACTGATCTTCCAAGCAATTTTAAATTACCTTCTGTTGCATTCAATAAATCATTGTGTAACATCGTTGCCAATAAAAAAAAAATCTTTATCATCAAAGATTGGGTCACACTGCTTCTTTCCCTTATCCTTAATGTCTCATTTGTCCTTTGGCAAAGCAAACTCGTGCTCCCTTTCCAAACAATAAGACTCGAGTAGACAACATTTTTTCTTTGATTCATACCTGATGTCTGGGGACCATATTACACATTAAATCATTATGGATCAAGATTTTTCCTTACAATCGTGGATGATTTCTCACGTGCCACCTGGGTTTTCCTCATACAATCAAAAGGTCAAGTTCTTTCTCACCTTAAAATCTTCATTTCCTTATCCAAAACTCAGTTTGGAAAATTAGTTCATCGCATCCGCACTGATAATGGAAGAGAATTCTTCAATGGTGAATGTATTTCCTTTCTTTCCTCCAATGGAATTTTGCATGAAAGTACATGTACTTATACCTCACAACAAAATGGAGTTGTTGAGCAAAAACACCATCATCTTTTAGAAGTGGCACGTGCTCTTAAATTCCAGGCATCTATACCAGAAATTTTTTGGAGAGATTGTGTAGTCACTGCGGCATATCTGATAAATCGTATGCCATCACACATTCTAGAAGGCAAAACTCCGTTTGAATTATTGTATGGACGGAAACCAGATTTGAGTCATCTCCGAGTGTTCGGCTATCTATGTTATGTGGCAACAGTAGGCCCCCAGGATAAAATGGCCCTCGTGCTCGACAATGCATTTTCATGGGATATCCCAACTTAAAAAAGGGTTATCGAGTTTATGAACAGTCTACGGGGAATTCTTTATCAGTAGGGATGTGGTTTTTTATGAAGATACTTTCCCTTTCCAGAATACTACTTCCATGTCTGCAGATGATATGGGAATTAATCATCGATTCTTATCAGAAGAAGATCTATCTTTTGGAGAATCATATCTTATTACCTCTCCTCCAAGACATCAGATAGTGGATACAGTATCACCACTTGATGAGTCATCTACTGACAATTCAGTTGAGCAACATTTCATGGAGCAGGAAGCCCGAGAGACAAATTCTGAAGAACCTACAAGTATTGAAGAATCATCTTTGGAGGTGCTGGATGAGCCATCATGAAGATCTAGTCGAATCATTCGCTCACCGGCTTGGACCAAGGATTATGTCTGTTCTTCGTCAATCTCGTCAAGTACTCGTTATCCTATCTCCACATATGTCTCTTTCGACCGATTGTCATCAAAACATTTATGTTGCATTAGCCGAACTTATAAGGAAAGAGAGCCTTCTAGCTATAATGAGGCCATGGATGATCAACGTTGGCAAAACGCAATGGAGGCAGAACTTAAAGCCTTGATTGATAATCACACTTGGGATATCATGTCGTTACCTCCTGATGGATCTTTCACACAATCATCTCGCAGGACCTTTTCCTGGTTCATTGGGTTCTCTCAATTTTCTCAATGATCTTGACGTGTCCAACAATGACCTAAGTGGCCTTATCCCTTCCGGAGGTCAGCTCACGACATTTGTGCCGTCCAGATATGCAAACAACAGTGGCCTTTGTGGATTCCCTTTACCACCCTGTTCATCTGGGAGCGGGTTGAACCGCCCGTATAATGGGGTTAAGAAGCAGTCTTTTGAGGCTGGGATGGTCATAGGCATCACATTTGTCGCTACTCTAATGTTTACTGAAACTTTTAGTTGATTTATTTCTCACAACTAACAACAGTGGATGATTTTTCCTTTATATTGGATAGTTATCTACACGACCATAGAGCTGCATGTCATAGATGGGATTCCATTGTAAGAGTTTTCCTAATGTGGACTACATTAATTGATATTGTAATTTACCATTTAACGTTTACCGTTTTACGGGGATTGGTCTAAGGTGAGATAGAAGGTTTCTTAATTAGTCTAATATGGGCTGGCTAGTGTGGGCCGAGTTGAGCCTGGCCCGTAATGAGGGGGCCTAGCTGGAAACTCTATAAATAGTGCTCAAGTCTCTCCTCTAACCCGAATTCTCATATGTATCCTCACCTAAGGGGCGTTTTCATAACGCTAAACGTGAGGGGGCCGCCTCATTGAGCCAGTGATACGGAGGGCAATAGAGGAGAAGGACTTGCGCATGGAACATTGTGTTTCCGCTTCCGCTTCCGCTTCAAGATCGATGGATTCCAAAACAGGTGCGTTAATCTTTCTACTGAATTATGCATATTCTTGTTCTAGTTATGGAGATCTTGGGGTTGCGCAATTTGCGTCCAACACGTGGTATCAGAGCCTCCATAACCTTAGAACTTGAATGCATAAGTTTTTTGCCCTAATTTGTGATTTTCGAGATTTTTTGTTCAATAAAAATAAAATTAAATCACAAATTTGGATTGGGCTCAACGAGGCGAGGAAGACCGTGGGCAGCGCGTCGCCAGGGGAGGCCCCACGCGCCCCCACGCGCAGCCACGTGCCGACGGGCGTCGAGGACGTGCGCTCACGCGCCCCCACGCGCGGGGCGCTGGACGCGCGTGCGGCGCATGCAGGAGCTGACGTCACCTGACGTCAGCGACCCGGACCCGGACCCGGACCCGGACTCGGATTCGGATTCGGATTCGATCTGCTGACGTCAGCGACCGACCCGAACCGACCAACCCGACCCGGATGGTGACCGACCCGACCCGGATGGCGACCTTGACCCGACCCGTGACCCGACCCGACCCGATCAACCGTTGACCGAACTGGTCAACCGGTCGAACCGGGCGGCTGGACCGGGAACCGGTCGGACCGCCACCGGTCGGACCGGTTTGACTGGTCCTTTGATGACCCGCGCGTGGGCTCCACGCGCCGCGCACTCAGGAGGCGCGTGAGTGCGCGTGCGGTCTTTGATCGGCCCGTGGCTGGCGGCGTTGAACTCGTATGGTGATTTCCTACGTCGTGGTGTATTTATTTTAATTTTTTGATGATTTTATGGATGTTAAAATACATACAAAGCCCTAAATACGCGTATTTTTAGTGTATTTTTGCGTATTTTTCTTGTATTTTTCTGTGATTTTCGAAAATACAATTGTTGGGTTACTGGTATGTTATGACATGAATTTTATGAGTGTTATTCATCAATAATTTACAATAATTTTTATTTTTTATTAATGAACAAAGTAATGTAATTAGCATAATATGTGATTTTGGTGATATGCTGCCCCTATCACTAAAGCTAAAATCACATGTAAATGGTGTATGTGAGGAGTAAAATTTATATCCCTGGTATGAGAGAGTTTCAAGGATTCAATTGAGTAGTGACCGCCGAAGTGGCACGCTTGATTGGGTTTGAGAAATTTCGGTCTCGTATATTGATTGGGATGTCTCTTGCTCTAATGTGTAGTCATACTCCCAAAGGGGGTGATTATATATTAGTTCATGGAGGGATACATGATTATGTGGTGGAGGAGTGACTGATTCTAGTGATTCATATGCCCAAGGGTGATGAATTCACGAAAAATTGGAATATATTCTCATAACCGCAATCATGTGGGGAGTGTACAATTGCATGTCATGTATTCTGCCCAAAGGTGATTATATGATTATGCATGTAACTCTCTGGATGTGTACTTGTGTGTCAAGTTACACATTGCTCACATGATGCTAATTATATATATTGCTTGGTTTTTCAGTCATTTTTTCTGTAATTAATAACTCTACTATTATTGAGGTTTTTTACTGCTTCAAATTTTAAGCTGTGGACATATGATTTGTTGCTTGAGAATGCAATAAAATTTGTTTACTGTCCATAAAGCGTTCCATTCTGGAGCACTTGAAAAGAGATTTGCTTGCAAACTGCACTGCTATAATAGTGATGAGTATGATGAGTAAAACTTATTTATCCAGTCTTCTATGGGTTGATATTATGAAAGCAACTTTTTCACATACAAAAAGTGTCCTTATCAAAGTTGTTTTATAAACTTCTTTTAAGTTATAGACTGGGCATAGATTACTTGAATCATATTAAATTTAGGGGTGTCATGCAGAAGTGAGGTTATCTAATCCAATATTAAGTACGTTGGAATTTAGATTCATTCGAAATTATTTTGTATCTTATCTAGATTGTTAAAAGGGGTATTAATTTTATGACCCTAAAGAAGATACAAGAATTATGGAATCACATACTTTAAAATTTCTTAAGATTGACGTAATTGTAAAGGATAGCTGCTCTCAAACTATTAAAGATAATAGTGTGATGAGGGTTACTGTGTTTTTGTCTTTACCTATACAGATAAATATGGAATCTCCTATATTATAGACTAAACTTGTTGAGGTTCAAGGTACTATTCTTGATATAGTTTATAATGAAATTTTTTAAACCTCTCAAGTGTAGAATGAAGTGGTTGCAGCTTTATTAAGAAGATTTGTTAGGGAAAGACAATCAGTTATACCATCAGACTATATAGTCTATTTGTGAGAGCATGATTACAATATCCATTACATGGTTGTTTTAGCAACATATATAAATGTCGTTTCTTGTTCTTAATTAAGTATGTGATTAGATACCATAAAAAAGGATAATAATATTTTTACTCTGAAAGAGGGGTGGATAGTTAGTGAAGAAATAATTATTTCTTTACTAATTCTTTCAGAGTGAACGTGACATTGATAGTTTATTTTTTATATGGAGTTACGTCAAAGAGATGCAAAATCTATATAAGTGCAACTGGAGAATTTTGCAGCAGATTCAAGTAAACTTGTGTGTAGACTGAAAAGTCTTAATTCATGGTCTTAAGCAAGTTTCCAAACAATATTATTAAAGTTTCATAGTGTTGTTATTTTGTTCAATTAAGAACAAAGTAATTCAATATACTGCAAGGTCAGTGGGAGGAAATTTATTTTTCTCATACTCTATGTACATGATATTTTGCTTACAAGTTGTGACCTTGAGACATCTTATATCTTTTGTACTAAGTTTTATAAGGATTGTTTTTGCCATATTATATTAGATTTTCTCGGAGGACATTTGCTGATTGTATTTTGGAAATATTCAATATACATTATTGCAAGCCAGGAATTACTCCTGTTGTTAAAGGTGATGGATTGAATCTATCACATTGTCCTTATTTAGATATTGAGAAAATCTAATTAAAATGTGTACCTTGTGTCAGTGCACTTAAAAGTATTTTTGAATGTGTTGTTTATTAATAACAACAGAAGTCTCAAGGGGTCTAAACACATGGAGGTCAAGTTTTTGACTATAAAGGAATCGGTACAGAATGGTGACGTTGTAGTAGATTATATTCAAACAGATGATATGGTTGCAAATCCACTAACTAAAGGCCTACGTCCATGTATATTTGAGCGACATGTCATTAGCATGGGCTTAGGAGCATCTTGAGATGTTGTTATTTAGTGGGAGCTGTTTTATGTTTTGAATAATGTTTACATCTGTTTTTTGTTACAATTTAGTAACATTTTGATATATATATATATATGTCAACTTTTGCATTCAATAAAATGTTTTTGAATGGTTTGTTATTATGTTGAAAATATATATATTGCTAAAGTCTCAAGGTATTGCTTAAACCTTGAGTGAAGGCTAGGGGCATACGGTTATTAGCCTTGTCCATATGTCTTGTTATACATAAAGAATGGTTAACCGTAAGGACAAGACATATGTGGGTTCATGGAACCATAAATGCATTCTCTAGTGGCACAAGTTTTTTGTGACGCTTAAAGTAAGAGAATGGACATTCTCTAGTGGCACAAGTTTTTTGTGACGCTTAAGATAAAAGAATGGTGACTGACAAATGAGATCTCTCTATGAGAGATGTTATCCATTTGACACACTACCATATTGGATCCATATCAATAGAGTTGAGAACACTCGTGACCATGGAAGGCTCTGTGTGTATACATGCAGTTACTGCCATGATTCAGTATTTGAGACTTTATGGGATAGGATTGACTATTAAGAATTATCTCTAGACCAATGTGCGCACATATAGTACGATTTTAATTAATATAGTCCAAGTGAGAGAATGTAAGAGTTTTCCTAATGTGGACTACATTAATTGATATTGTAATTTACCATTTAACGTTTACCGTTTTACGGGGATTGGTCTAAGGTGAGATGGAAGGTTTCTTAATTAGTCTAATATGGGCTGGCTAGTGTGGGCCGAGTTGAGCCTAGCCCGTAATGAGGGGGCCTAGCTGGAAACTCTATAAATAATGCTCAAGTCTCTCCTCTAACCCGAATTCTCATATGTATCCTCACCTAAGGGGCGTTTTCCTAACGCTAAACGTGAGGGGGCCGCCTCATTGAGCCAGTGATACGGAGGGCAATAGAGGAGAATGACTTGCGCATGGAACATTGTGTTTCCGCTTCCGCTTCAAGATCGATGGATTCCAAAACATGTGCGTTAATCTTTCTACTGAATTATGCATATTCTTATTCTAGTTATGGAGATCTTGGGGTTGCGCAATTTGCGTCCAACATCCACAACTTATATTTGTCCGGGCTAGCTACACCATTGAGGTATGTTGGTTTATGTTGTCGTGCATCAGATAGTTTTCAACTTGTTCTAAACCAGGATAATTGAATTGTTTGTTCCTTTCTTTAAAGACGGTAGAAGCATAAAGGATATCGGTTGATCATGTAGCTCATCTAAAGCCATCTGATGGAGGCACAGCGGCAACTCACTGTAAGGACTCATCACCTTCATACTCCCTAGCAAGTTCTGGTCCATTATCTAACATCATCTGCACAATACACACCACGACTCCCCTCCCTCCCAAAAACTGAAAGCAAAAGTTATGAGGCGGAGGAGAAAGAGAAGGCCTCTCTGTGGATAAGAGTACGAATAAGCATGATGATAGCACTCGCGCTTTCTCTCTTATTTCACTGAAGGAAAAAAGAACTAGACCCACATCTTTAGTATTCTAACGACTTTCTCATTAGCCAAGTTATGCCCTACCAAAATATTTCTTGCACGCATGGAAAAACAAACGAACCAATTGCTCCCATCTCCATATCCTATGTATTCTCTGAAATGTGACTTCTGTTGCTTCAATGTAAAGTGGATTACCGTATAGAAGATGTGTATCTATGGGTATGACTAGTGTAGCTTAGAGAATGTACTGATTGCACTTGCAGGTGAGATTCCTTGTGAAAATTCTCTGCTGAGACAAGTATCTAGTCTTCTCAGAAGATTGCCAGCTATTGAATCAGGGAAATTTCTGGACGACTTTCTGATGGTAAGTTTTCTGTTTAGTTTAACATGCCCTGAAGTTGAGGTTTTCTTTTTTCCTTTTTAAATTACTTTTTATACGTTAGTTGTTTTCTTTTTTCCTTTTTAAATTACTTTTTATACGTTAGTTGCTGAACAATTTTATTTTCACTTTCTTCCCTAATTTCTTCTCCAATTTGCTAATCTTCCCGGAGTACAATGATACGTTGCTGATTACTTACCTGGCCATGCTCACCAACTGCTCGAGGTATGAACAAACTTTTGAATTACTTACTTTGGACTCATAATGAGTATGTTTGGGAGTCACGATTTCAGAGGAAATACTGCGCTGGACCATCTTCTGGGTGATAAGGCTTTGTTCAGACAGGAGGATTGTGTATATAAATCAAACCATACATGTCATGTGCCTGAAAGCTTATGTAATGATACGAGTTATTAGCTGAATCTGGAAGATTCTATAAGTTGGAATTTTCATCAGGAACAATTTGACGCGAATGACATCTCCCTAATATTTGACTTTTTGTGCGATCTACTTGTTAGAAATTGCTCCTAGCAGATATGGTGTTGGAAAACCTTCTCCAATGTTTAGCCTTTAGCAACGTGATGCATTTTCCCAAGGTTTCAAGTTAGTCCGTCCGTAGGAAGCCTAGGAACATGATAAACATTGGGTACAGGTCAGCTAAGCTTTTGGGAAAGTAGCAAAGTTAAGAGCTTTCTTTTGTGAAATTTACTTAATTCTGGTTTGTGTGCTTTCTAAGGTGCACAGACAAATTGATAATGATTGGATTGATATTAACTTGTCAATGCGTGTTTGCTCCCAACGTTGTGAGGCGTCGTTTCAGAAACTCAGATAATTCTTCTTCTCTTTGCAGCACAATGAACGAACTAATTGACAAATTCAACACCGCTTATGACAGACACAGTAGGAGGGGAGGAAGGACCCCTTTCGTTTGAAATATTCCTTGTTTCTCTTGGACCGATTGATTATGGTTCTCCATCTCTCCCGGCATTGTGCTTGATTTGTGGCGTACTGTCAAAGTCTAGGCTTGTGCATGACGCAAGCAATCATGGCCGACGCATATTGAGCATGTTTCAACCAAGGCCCATGCCGCATAGAAGATGGGATCAAGGAGATGAAATCGAAATCTGATAGAAATCTTTATACATTCGCACTTTACTAAGGTTCTCTCACTATTTGCTTGGGTTGTTCGATCCTCCTGGGCATTTCGTAGTTCCTGGGGCTAACGATAGTGAAATGGGGAACCTTGTTAAAAGATTTTCATAATTTACAGGCATGTTTTGACCTTTGGTGTTGCCTTGAGATGATGTTCTGGTATAGCTTTTAGCGTCTTGTATTGATTCTATATGTTAACTTAACGGATTTTGAGCTTTGGCGCCGAACTTGTTTACTTGGATCCTGTATACGGCTCATGCGTTCGCTTCTATGTTCCATCTCTTTTATCCAATAACTTTGTTAACTTGCTGGGATAAAGGGTCAAATTCTTGTAGGCCTTCGAGGATGTCAAGTCATATTTGTATATAAAACAAAAGCAGTGTGATTCGTACAAATGAACAAATGTTGACAAACTTCATTTTCGTTTTATTCCAACTCTCATTGGGAGTGTTTTACAACATTCAGCATGTAACAACAAACTTGAAGTTCTTGCCCATCGGCTTTGACCACTCCCGAATGCGGAATCAATGAGAGAAGATAACGAAGTGGCAAAGTTGAATTTCTTGTCGAATCATGCTCCCTTGAAAATGCTCTCTTTAAGCTTCATACAGACAGTTCGGTTTTGGCGACAATAACCCCATCACTATCTGCATACAACCATTCGCCATCGCGGATCAGCGTGCCGGCGACGTAGACAGGGACATGCTTTTCCCCGACCCTTTTCTTGCTCGATTTCAGGGGATTCGAAGCCAAGGCCCTAACGCCAATCGCGCATTCATTGATCTCGTCCACGTCTCTAATGCAGCCATTCACAACAATCCCAGCCCATCCCATGTTCTGAGCCAACTGTCCCATGTTTCCACCCACCAGTGCACATCTCAAGCTTCCTCCGCCATCGATGACCAAAACTCTCCCTTCGCCTCTGGTTTCGAGCAGCTCCCGAACCAGGACGTTGTCCTCAAATACCTTGACAGTGACAACAGGACCCGAGAACGTTTTCTTCTGACCATATATCTGGAATACAGGATGCAGCATGCGCAGGTCGCCGCTTGCTACGACTGACGCGTTTGAGTCGCAGACTTCGGCTGTTGCTAGAGAAGCCATTGTGTTAGCCTGCAATATTGGTTGGTTAGTTCTTGGCAATCGACGATCCAGATATATTTTTCACTGAATCCCCTGAACAGAAAGCCAATAGTCGAGAAAAACACCAACAATCCACATTAGCTTTCACTGAATTCCCTCAGCAAAAAGCCAATAAGATATGGACCTATGGTGAAACAGTCGCATTCCTCTTTATCGCACCAGTAAAATATCCATTACCGGACTGCCTACATCATACATCGATCAATAGGAATACCTATATGATGCGTTCATGACCTCAAACAATGTGTACATTTGCACATTCTGCAGACTGATGCATTGGAGGTTCTGTTTCCCAGAGGAGAGGAGGAAAATAGCTAGTGCACACCTAAGCTTATGCCATGAGATCTGCATAGAAGTTGCAGCTGCAACAAACACTAGTACATTTATGCTAGTGACGACGTTTCTGATTATTATATCTGTATTGTACCGCACGAATCAAGAAATTTCAGAGCCATTGAAGGGATTATTCATTCAACTTAAGTGTTTAGAGGATGATTTCTCTCCAAAAGCCATTGAACTAGTTTTTTTTTTATTATGTTATTTTATTGGTCGTGGCCATTGAACTAGTTCAGTACTACCATCAAACCTATCTCATTGATTATTGCATCCTTTTCCGTAAATCCCACATCATTTATGTTGAACCCTCGAGAACGCGATAGCTAATTCCCATATGATCTCTGAAGCATTTGCCAGAATTTTCAAGAATCACTTTTTCAGTGACACGAGTTTCTGCACAGCCACAACTCGCAATACTCCACATTTGTTGATGAGATTTATCAAATTCAAGTTTTGGAAGACAGCAATCAGGCAGTTAGCTAACATCAATAGAACAGAATAATTGAACTGCAAAGTCAACGATAGTGACACCGGAATCCCTTGCCATTTGTGTGATGAGGATTATCAGATGCGGTTGCAAACTCATCACCACCGGAGTATATCCTAAGGCATCTATCCATGGATGACACCGTCGCTCGGCCTCTCATTAGCATGTTCAACCGGCAAATTCCTCCTAATTTTCTTTAGGGCGAGTGGCTCGAGCTAAACCGGGACAAGATAACGAGTAACAGTATCAATCTTGTTTTTTAATGATCCGGAGTCAACGTCCCACGTAAGTTGGGAGTTGAGCAGTAAGCCGAGGTAGACTGTAATCACATCATGACGCCACAGAAAACTTGTGGAAAAAAAATAGTGCTTCCCCACGACGAAAACAAATCAAGAAACCACCCGTGAACCCAACTAGAAAACGCAGGAATGAAACAGACAAAGTACAGACACTTGTTAATTGGAGGCTTAACGATCCGTCCCCGTAAACTAATCAAAGGCGACTGGGAACGACTAGATTCATGCATTTGCTCTCGGGAACTCTCCATCGCAATATTAATCTGATCAAAAGATCACATTTTTTTGTTCTTTATAATACCATATCAGAGAGGCCAACTAACGCTTCTAACCCATCCCCAGGTTTTCCATTAAACAAAACCATCAACATTTGACTCTGTTTTAAACTCCACCGAAAAAAACTCTCGGACACGCAATTTTAAAGAAATTCTTTGTTTCTAACAAAGAATCCGATGCTACTAACAAAGCGAAATACCAGCAAGGACCCACGAAAGAGTACGGAAAATATTAATGAACTCGAATGCTGAGCGAAGCTAAAAGGAGATAACAATACAGAATAAGAAAGAATAGAAAGAGAGAGAAAGAACGAAGGGGGGCTTACACGCTGAGACCAGTGAAGAGAACGCAGAAGGGGAATTGGTGAAGCACGTCTGGACTGCTATGGGGCTGGTCAGTATGGAACGCGGATAAGCCTTTGGGATTCACTTATTTAATGGATGAAAAAGTTGGCTGAAAAGGCGATGACAAAGCGAGGGGGGAGTGTTCACGTTATCAAAATTGGCGGCGGGAAGCAGCGGAGAAGAAGATGAGGACGGGACCATGTTTGGTTTCTGTGCCGCCGCTGACATGGTCTGCAACGTAATCCGCGCCCAGTGGGAAGCTTTGCTGCAAGAGGGGTGGCCTTTCCGGGTCCTTTCCCGGAAGAACAGTCTTGATACGTGTGCCGTCGCACAACACTCGCCAAGTTTCATTTATCACAGTTTGGAAACAGAAAAAGTTATATAGGGAAAAAAAAATTAAAAAAAAGTCAAAAATACCCTTATTTTTTCAAATAAAGATTTGAAATGATCTTATTTCAAACAATGACCTAAAGAGTCTTGATTATTTCAAATAAGAACCCGTCCTCTCTGGTCGTCAACCGACTAAATTTTATGACGGGCTAAAGGTATTTTCATCCAAAATTTCTTTTCTTTTTTTCTTTTTTCTCTTTTTTTCTTTTTTCTTTTTCGACGTGGGTCGACGACCGCAAGCAAGGCCACCCTTGCCAAAGCTAGTTAGAGTTGGCCTCACTCAGGGCTGGCGAGGGCCAACCTTGCGAATGACCACGAGGTGAGAGTCAGGCAAGGCAACCCTCACTTGTGGCCGACATGGGTGGCCCTTGCCCAGCCCTCTGTGGGTATCACCAGTGGCTGGGCCAGCCACCGGCGAAGAAGAATAAGAACTAGAATAAAAGGGAAAAGGAAATACAAAAGGGAAAATGGTAAATGACGAAAATACTATTGACCGTCATAAAAGTTAGGTTATTATTTGAAACAGATATAACCACTTCGAGTTATTTTTTGAGAAAATAATGGCACTTCGGGCCCTCGTTTTAAAATAATGTCTACTTCATACCCTTTTTTGGAATTTTTTCTATTTATCCAAAGCATTTCACTCTTTCAAAAGATGTTTATTTTCAATTTTCAAAATATGATGACATAAGTTATTAATAACTTTAGTAAATTTAACTTGTCTCGGGAGGGCCCGAAGTGCATCTTTTTTTTTTTTGTCTAAACGGTGTGTTTGTTTAAGTGAAGTATTTTTCATGGATTATTTTTTTGAACCTTCACACGTTTAATGTACTAAAAATGATCGATTAACGAAAAATAATATAATGTTCCTTTATCATGAAGTTTCCTCTAAAGTAAGGTATATTAGTTTTAGTGCAAAAAAAATCTGCCAATTAATTTTCTAAATTTTCATGCATTCGGTATACTGATAAATAACTAGTCAACAGAAAACTATTTATGATTTTAATAAAGAAAAAAATATTTATGATCAAAGAAAATATGCATTCTTAAAGTTAGAAATATCCTGAAAAATAAAAAATATTTTCCTGAAAAATGACTTATCAAAAAATATTTTCCTTTATTTTGAAATTTTGTTTTCCGAATTAGTAATTAGTTTTCGAGCACCATGCGTGCATGACTGCTTTTATGTGATTTTTAGAAGAGTACGATGTTAAGATGTGCAAAATGACATCTGAAAATAATTTTTTGAGGCAAAACTTCATTAAAACCGTGCATAGAGGAAACACGTGCAATTATGGAATGTAGAAGTAGAGGAGCAGAGCAATTGTTGTCGGATGGGCACGTTAAAGGAGGAAAGAAAAATAAGTTTGGAATGTCAAAAGTACTGATGATCTCGGTGTCTTTTCACTATAAAATCCACGACAATACGTAAAATATGTTTGATTTATTGAAGGGTTACTAAAGTCGTTTCACAGCACGACACTGACTTTAAACGTAGGTAACGGAAACTGTTGGCTAATACTGGTCACAGTTAGCCAACAGTTATGCAACTGTCCTGCAATACTGGTCACGTGGAAAATTGCATCCTGTTTGAATTTGAGATTTTTCTTTTCTTGATAGCATTTTGTACATGTCACTGCCACGTGATAAATTTGTAACATAAAATAATCTTTCAATGATTCAGGGGCTAAAGACGAGTAATTCTTGTTTAGACTTGATCCATGAACCAAGCGTACCCAAAACATTAGAACATTTGGGAATATGTGGGACTTGACTGATTAACAACTGAGATCGATTTATCCATATTGATTCAAGTTCGAGCAAGATTTTGATAAGATAAGGTTGTGAGAAAAGTGTTGAAAATGTCTTAGACCTATTACATTGGTGCAAATTTAATCATAAACTTTTTAATTATACCCATTTAATTCTAAACCTTTTTGACATAATGTCAATTCAATCATCCTAGTTAATTTTAGCTAGATATTGTTGACATAGACACGTGCCGCCACACTAATGTGGACAATTTCTAAGAATATTTTTATTTTTTCATTTCTTCTTCCTTTTGCCAATGACCAACCACAAGCGATGGCCAGGCATCGGCCATGATAGGCCGAGCTAGCCTAGGTTGAGTGAGGGTCGCCGTTGGTTAGCCTTACCCAGGACAATGGCGAAGCTGACCCTCGCCTAGCCAGGCCTCACCTATAGTAGGCAATGGCAACTCTCGCCCCGATGAGGCCTACTCACCCTGCCATGGCCAGTGGCGGGGTCACCAGCAGAAAAAAGAAGAAAGGCAAAAAAAAAAGAATATATATATAAGAAAACCAAAAAAAATTGAAAAACAAAAAAATACTAGGATATTTATTAAATTTGTCCACGTCGGCACCAATGGTACCATGTAGGCCAATGGGCGTTCATGTCATCGATATTTTGCCAAAATTAGCCAAAATGATTGAATATGCATTATGTCAAAAGATTTATGATTAAATTGGCACAAATATAATAGGTTTAAAACTTTTTTGACACTTTTTTGAAAGGTTGTGGAGACTAGGTAGGTTGAGGCCTAACAAATCGGGCTCGACTTTCTCGGCTCAATCTGTTGCCCTAGCTCGAAAAATCCAAACCTTAATTACTTGGTTTGGGCTTTAACCTGAATTAAATTTCAAAACTCTAATATATGACCAACAAATAGCTAACATAAAAACGATTTAAAAAAATGTATAAATTTCAAACAAATAAAATAAAATTCGCACTCCTCACCTTTAAAATAACACAATATTTGTGGCTCGTTCAAAGTCTAATAGTTAATTTATTATTTTTATAGCTTTTATTAAGGTGTAGAAATGATAAATGACTAACCTTTAAATTTTTCCAATACTAGATATATTTTTATTGATTAAAAAAAAAAGGGGCCGGGGCAATTCGGGGCCGAGCATATCAAGACCCGGATCGGCCTGAGTGAGAATTATGTCGCCCGTTAGAATACTGGCCCGGTCATACTCAAGAGTCAAGAACCGAATATTCGACCCGGTTCAGTGCGATCCGGTTCGGGTTTTCGAGCTTTTTGGACTTTCCTGCACTCCCGGGTCGTTTGTGCAATCTGGAAATGCGCACGTGATCCGGTAGGCCTGAGGTTAATTTATAGATGAGCCTCCAACCATAGTACAGTAGACTTAGAGCCCATTGGAGAATCGGAGATATGCTTTATCTTTTGAGACTTGATTTTCTTAAATATTGAAACATCGAGATTATCTTATAAATATTTTTTAACGAAATAAACGAGGCCTAATCTTTGCACCCAACACAATTAATTACTTTCAAAGTTCAAAAGTTGCCAAGTCTGAATTAAACACCATTTCTAATGCTGCATGTTGCATGCCTTGTAATGAATCTCGAAAAAGCATATTGAGACGAGTGGTTTTTTCTTATAGAACGTAGTAATCATTAAATTAAAATGATTTGCATAAAATAAAGCAGAATATGAACCGAGATCGAGGAGCCAGGCATGTAACGTAATGTGCATTTGGTTAGTTCACACGTTTCGATTTGTAAAGAAAAAGCATTATATATGTCTTGAAATATCAATAATTAGGGTCACATATGCTTTGCCCCATGATGTTGGAATTAGTCTCAACCGTTCCAATCCATTTTACAGTAAAAGAAAATGATATCATTTTATCCCAATTACTCAACATCATGGCAAGTCACCCAATCACGGGCAGCACAGTTGGTGTGAGTTATTTCCCTTATCGCAAAGGTCGAGGGTTCGAACCCTATTATTGCTAAAGTGTCTGAAGTGGGGGGTCCTAGTGTTGGGGTCCTAGGCTAGCCTCCCCCGAGGTTTACGTCTAAATAGCAGCTTGCGACAAGGCCCGACGATGCCACCGGGCACTGGAAGGTCGTGTGATCCTTGAAAGGTGATCTCCGGCGGTTTCTCGGTTAACAAAAAATAAAAATAAAAAAATGGCAAGTCGCCACGTCAAAATCAGATTGATCCACTAATTCTGGGGAGAGTCTTGATTAATCTCAAATTCGCGGATGGTCGCTTATTTGAGTTGTTATGTCAACCTATGTATCATCACTTGTACTCTACTTTCTTACAAGAACCGGTTCCAATCCAACCATTCCGGTGAAAATTCTATTCACAAACAAGCAACAAACAATAGAAAACGTCACTTACTCTATTACATAGAGCAAAATGTATTATCATCTTTTGTTTTAATACATAGGTTTCGTTGTTTTCGGGAAAAAAAAATTGCTGGAACATATTTTCATGTGTTTGGCCGTATTTTGTAGATAATATGAAATTCATCATTTTTAGTTTGTTAAGAAAGAATTATGAGTTTTGAGTATAACCCCAGATCTTGGATTCGGTCGCTAAGGACCTAGGGTTAGGTTTCGAGTCGCAGGCCCAACCATAGGGATCCAAGCTCGTATAATTTATAGATGCCACAACAAGAATTCGAATGATTAAGTTGTTTTTTCAACTTCAACATTCCTTTCATGGGGATACAATTTGAGATTCAACATTTCAAGAAACTTATTTTCTTCCAATAAATAGAGTCATAATTAAGTTAATGAACGACAACTATGAAAATAAAGGCCTCCGTTCGTAAAATTTGTGAAAAATGTCGACTGATCCATAGAAGAGGACGAATTATAGTAATTTGTTCTCGGTGGCCTAGGCTCGAGCAAGGGTGGAATCCCAGCCCAAGCATCGGAGTTCAGTCGTAATTTGGAAGCGATTTGAATGATGCAGAATGAGGATTATACTTTTGGATAGTAAATTTTTTGGAAAACAAACAGATCCTTATAGTCAAATGATTAATGATAACTAGCCTACACTATAATTAAGATGGTCACAGTAGTGTTTCATCACAAGATGGACCAGAATGATAACTCATAATAGTCGAGATCATCATTTAGTAGTTTCGTAAACATCGATTCACGTATCCTATAAACATTTAATTAATTCCTAAACTATTTTTACTTTTTTCTTCACTCATCACGCAAATTAGCAAAATGTTCCTCCATGAAGTAAATCCATGTTCTTGCCAAGATTATAACATGTTTTATGAAAAAGATACACCTCCGAGACCTAAGTTATTAAACATAAAAGGGACCACGATCCAATTTTAACGAAATCAACATCTTGACAACATATGCGAATACTTCAATGTGATAAATTATTTAGTATTTAGCAATGATTGCCCCCTTCAAAATAGTGAACTACACTAATGATAGTGAGGCTGATCATTGCTTGGATTTGCTCCATTATTAGTTGGGTCGTGGTCATGATCACCGCATTTTTTTCCTAGGACATGATACTTAACCTATGTTGTATTTACCATCCTCGGAGGACGTAGTTGTAAAAACGATGAGTTTATGGACTTGGGGAGTAAGCTTAGAGAAAGGATAAGTCAGAAAAATGAAGTATAAATACCCGGATGGTAAATAGATAGAATTTTTTTTTTTTCAATGTCTTGTTGCTAACTTGCTATGCTATCCAACTGGATATATAAACTGTTCTTATCCATTGCAATCAATCATAAACCGGACGGCCCGCAATGTCAAAGGGAAACAAAGAATTGAAACCTTGAAGTCAAAATTACAATAGTTTCGGTCCCCAAAAAGAAAAGGTCATTAAATAGGCTGGGTAGGTATCGAGCAAAGAAAATGATAAGAGTCAAGCTCAGGGACCCAATTGAAAACAAAAAGAGATTTCCCATGATTTGAGGATGGTTAAAAAAATAATATTACTTTTGGTGCTATTATTGCAGGACGAGTTAAATAATGGGGAAACAAAATGCTGCCAGCTTGGGGGGCAAACTCTTTTCAAATTGAAAGTATATTTGAATGTGAGATCGAATTGTTTGATTTTTCCTTGTGGTGGGTCAAGAAAATAATCACCTCAATATATCATCTGTTGCTTCATACTCCCTTTTCATTGATTTTTTTTTTAAATAAATTTGTTGAATACCATTTCGGACACATAAGATTTTGACATAGAAATTAGATTAACTTGACTTATCATTCCTTCATATGGTTTAATATGGAAGTTTGGCTTCCCCATGATTTGTATCGATCGACATCAAAAAGTTCATTACGTCTCCATCATGGCTAATGGCACCACAATGATCATATCGATTGCTTAAATTCATAAGTAACTGATAATGCATATTTGAATTTTCTGTACGAACAAAACACACTACTTAGCTCTGTCAATTGGAAATATTTATGTATTTTATTGGCAAAAAGTAAAATTATTTTGAAAAGGAGGAGAGTAAGTTAAACAGCCACTCGATTTGTTGAAGAAATTTCAGTCAAAGAAGAAAAACAGCAAGAAAAAATTGCTGGTTTCGCTGTGCTTATGGGTCACCTACTCGAGGAACGGAGAGAGCACTAGAATTTAAATTTTATATTTACAAAAAGTTCGTTCATCGTCCTCCAAATTCCCCAAATCCAACATAAAAAAAAAGTAGCATGTGAACAACCAATGAATCAAAAACAGCACCACACGCGTGGCTTACCAGGGGAGCAGTGCGCGAATGATCCCCTAAGTGCCCGCCAAATCTTCAGTGCCCGACCGGGAGGGGGTCGGGTCAGGGACCAGTCATAATCACCAGTTAAGATGTAAATAAAAATAAATCAGCATTAAGATCTCATTAAAGCAATTTCTCGAAACCCAAATCAATCCCACCCCTTACAGTAATTTACAAAAGTAGGCTCGCACATGTGCAATACTATCAATTGTTCATAAAATCTAGGATTAATATTACAAAAAACCTAAATTAATATACTTGCAATAAATTTAATCCAAACTAATTTTTTTTTAACCAGTAAAAACTCTAAATTAGTATATTTGTAATAAATATACCCTCCGTCAAATTAGATTTCTAACAAAAAAACCTAAAAAAAATTAGACAATTGTAACAAACGGAGAGTAAAATCCCAAATAGGTACATCAATAAATTATAATGTGTTATCCAATTCAGCAATTCGACAGTAAAATATAACTGAAACTAATAGAAAGTAAATTTATCACAAATATATCAATTTTTGATAAATTTATCAGAGGTCTATCGATTTAGTATTTTTTTTAGTTAAAAAATTAATCTTCAATAAATCTATCATAGATATATTATTTTAGAATGTTTTGTAATATCAATCTTAAAACCTAATTCCTACGCCGTACACGGTGGGGGCCTCTCCCGGAGGTTGAAGGGACATCCTCGCACGGGTATCTGTCTACGGAGTTACCGCATTTATTCAATGCATTAGTCTCGATGCTCGTCCTGCAATTTTGGCGCTAGTTTCCCGTGACCTGTCCAGAAAAAAAGGGGGTGGCGAATTCGAAAAAGAAAGTGCGCCGGGTGGAGGGGGGGCGCTCGGCTCACCAAACCACACCACCTAAAAAAAAAAGACCTAACGAAAGAGAAAGACACCCGAATCCGAGAAACGCCACCAAAAGTCAAAGTCGAGACCGGGGGGGGAGGAAGAAGGAGGGGGCGGTGGGGGGCCCCGTTCGCCAGCTGCTCCCCGCCCGCCCCGCCCGCCCCGCCCGCCCTCGCATGTTTGCTTCTTCTTCGCAGTTCGCACTTTGCGTCCATCCTCCTCCATCGTTCTCACCCGCCCGAAAAAGTCTTCGGTCAAATCGTCCCCCCCTCCCCCCCTTTTTTTATCGGTCAATCTACTCGAGCTTTGAAGATCAGCACCATATCAAGAAGATTTCCATATTTAAATTGCGTACGTTCGTCCTCGCTATCCTTTTTATTCTTATCATATTATATCGGACGATGATTTGTTGAATCTTATCGACTGCGGACGGAAGTCAGTTTGATTTATCGCGTATGGCGGTAAAGGGTCACTGTTGCCGTGCCATCCCAGTTTTCCTTGACGTCACTGTTCTAGTTGGACTCTTCGTACTTGCCGTTCCCGCACTCTTCGGAGAAAAAAAGAAAGCCCTTTAGTCTCCTAAAACCCGTTTTCAATGGTAGATTGTGATTCGGAATCCAGTTCATAATCACGAAAAAGAAATTTAGAAACGCTTGCTTGGTATTGGATAGAAGGGAGAGAATCTCGAAATGTGTTATTCAAAACCCCCATTGATGAAACACGAATCTCGAGTTGACTCGTGGAAACGCATTCCGGGAGTAAAACTTCAAACGAGGAATACCGTCGAAATTCTGCCCCCGGGGGAAGGGAAGGGAGGGGAGGGGACCATCTCTTCCATCAACCTAAAGTCACTCCTCCTTCCCCGAATCGAAAAGGAAACGGACTTCAATCGAGGAAAAGAAATAAAGCAGAGAAAAGAGAATACTCGCCGAAAATAGAAAGAAAGAAAGATAAAGAGAGAGAGAGAGAGAAAGGAAAGGATTAAATTGAAAAATATTCTTGGCAACAAGAGGAGAAGCCGCACGCTCTCGTCCCAAATTCGAGATCCGCTTTTTTTTTATTCCGGGGGCGACACGCTGTGCGCACGGGTCACGAGCTTCGCCGTATGCAGTAAAATCTAAGAAAAACGATTTTTTCTGAATTTTTTTTTAGATAGCAAAAACAAGAAAAATAATAGAAAATTCGGGGGAAGGAAAGGGGGGGGGGGGTAAAAGAGGACTCGTGACGACGACGCACTGTTTGAGACGCTCGTGCGCCCAAAAGGAGCGGGGGCCCCACTTCGCGACGTTTAATGTTTTTTTTTGGGTGCGGGTGCGGGGCTCACCGCGGGAACACGCCTTTTTGTTCATTATTAATTTTCGACATTTCTCAAATCAAAGCAACCCAAAAACATTAAATGAAGCAAAATATATATATAAATATATGAATGCCCCAGAGACAAAACAAAACAAAACAAAACATTTTGTGTTATCTTATGTTTATTTCTTCTGAATGGACGGACGGTCCGTCCTGAAATCGGGCTGCTTTCCTTCCGAGGATTCCGGCTTGTTCCCTAGCGGTAAACCTCTTGTCATATAAAATCCTCCGACTGACCATTTTCCAGGAAACACAAGACAAATATAAATCGAATAAACATTATAAAATTAACGAGCGAAAGTTGTCCGAGCAACAGGCGTATTTTCACGGGGGACTAGCGAGGCGACGTATCCATGCGCTCCAAAAATCGATGTGCACCCATCAAAGCCTAGCGAAAGCTTAGGCGGAATTACTCCCACCACCTACGCTATTTGCACCTATACCAGAGGGATGGAGGGGCTGCCAACCCTAAAAGGAAGGATCACTTGGGCGATCGAAGAGCTTCACACCAACCCCGCCGAGTATCCAACCCTGTTTGGTGCGAATGGAATTGTGCCGTGGCCGTGCACATATCTTTCCGAAGGTTCACACCGTGGCTATAGATTGTACTATGTGCTCGACTAAAAACTGCTTTGAGATTATTGCGTATGTTCTGACGCCGAAAAGGAACCCACCACATCGCCGTAGAGTTGTTATCAACTATTTGCGAACGCTCGAAGTCGTTGTGCCTTGAAACTACTAGAAGCAATTCCGTTGGTACTGTAACTATGAGGCGTTCACCAAATAAATTTGAAAAAACGAAAGCAATTTCAAAGCTGTACCAAACACGTTCGGAAGACCCTCCAGTTGTTATCGACAGTTTGTGAAAGCTTGAAATTGTTGCATATCAAGACGTAGTTTCGATGATTTTGTAACTATGAGGTGTTTATCAAATAGATTTAATAAAATGAAAGAAATTTCAAAGCCGTACCAAGCACGTTGGGAAGACCCTTCGATTGTCGCATTTTCCCTTTTTTATATGTCAAGCATCGTGGACCAATTCTTTTTTCTTTTTGTATATTTAAATTATTATTATTTCCGGCAAAATATATATGGGGTGGAGTGTGTGGCTTGAGGGAGGAGGCAAAGGTGCGAATCTAACGGAGGGGAGAGAAAGAGAGAGAGAATAGGATGCGCTCGTGCGGTGTGCGTCCTGACAAATGTGCCCCCACTCTTACCCGCACCAATCTGTCTACATTCACTCCGCTCCTAAAAAATTTAAAATATATATATATATATATATATACAGGAAAATGACTCAATTCAATTTTGCCCTGCTATAAAATAAGAGGACTTGACTTCCCCACTACGATCTACTCGCACAAGGAGGGGATAGAAAAAGGTATAGCGCCCGTAAAATCTTCGTACGTACTCTCGTTAGTCGTTGAAACTCAAAATTCATATTTTCAAAAAGGGATGATCTTTTTCGATTCAAATCCCGGATCTTATCATGCTCTGAATTTAGGTCGTCCGGAGACAATTACCTTGGGAAACCATCCTCGCTTGCGTTGTCGGTTGTCGTTTTTCAACATCCGAAAAATAAAAGCGTGTCGATAAAAAAAAAAAATGATTAATACAACAAAAAATCCAAAATTCATATATCTGTGATAAATTTATCCTTAACGATAATGAATTCACTCAAAAATAATTTTTTGATAACCAAGAACCTCAAACCGATACACTTATCATAAATTTACCCAAAATTAATTTTTTGACCGTAAAAAACTCTAAATTAATACATTTGTGACAAATATACCTTCCGGCAGATTGTATTAATATCATGAAAAATTATAAAACAAGTACACACGTGAACCCACTATTGGTATACTACCAATTGACATAGGTTATCCAACTCACCAATTTGACGATAAAATATAACGAATACTAGTGAATGGTAAATTTATTATAAATGTACCAATTTGACTTTTTTGAGGTCAAAATATTAATTAATGATAAATTTGTGAAAGGAGTATCGGTTTGAGATTTTTTATGATATTGACTCAAAAATAAAAAGATTTACATGTATTTTATTCTGGAAAATTTTTAAAAAAAAAAAAAAAAAAAGGACCATAGTCCCCCACAAGAACTGTTGGGTTGTGAGCGGTCCAGATCAGCTCGTCACCCGTCAAAGACTATATTGGACGTGAGGATGTTGATGGCGTACATCATCAAATAAGGCCGACAATGTAATTAAAAAGAGGAAATTGCTGGCTCATCTTCAAAGGGGGGGGTCGCAATAATTTTTCTTTGATTTTATTATTTCTGTTATTCTTTCGTTATCGCATGATGTGAGATTCAAACGCACGCTTGCATTTGTCTCCTCGAGCTTGCGATTTCTTTAGGACGAGATAGGGGAAATTTTGGCGTAATCACAACTGGCCTTCACCAACTAATCGAAGTTGTCGTGGCGTTTTGAGATTCTTCCACTCTCGGGAGGGAGCCGAGGATCGGTCATCCATAATCTCACCTACCAATTTCAATGCTGGCAGAAAATCTCGATAGTTCAATGTTGCTCAGATCGTTAAATTTATTTTGGCCCTGTACTTGATGGGGACGTTCTCTTGGAGAAAATTTGCTAGAGTTAGAGCGCCTCCATTTGGAGGCATGTCACCGCAAATTGATCAAATTCTAGAGCTGTTTTTTCTTGACCGTGGAAAATCCCGCCCTAAAATGAAAAGAATAACACTTCGATAATCATTGTATATTTTGTGCATTTAAAATGCTTCGATTGCTGTGTACTCGTTAATTCAGGCTCTTTTTATTTCGTGAAAAATGGATAGTTTGGAAAATATTTTTCAAAAGACGGTCTATTATTTCATTTAAGAAACTAAATAAATGGAGAATTTTTTTACCGTCGAAGAAAACGATTAGACATCAATTAATGTCAATAACGAGCGCGTTATTCATTAATTAATAATCTCAAGCAAAATAAGAGATCATTTTTAAAAAATATTTATTTCCCGCGAAATAAATGTATCTTTAATACTATCTCACGGTCCATGCATTATTTGGCTTGCGGAATTTGTATTAATCTAGTGCCTCCTTTCTTATTTAATTCCTCCAGCACTCGAAAGTAATTAACAGAGTTAATTAAATTATTATGGTAATATACTCAGTATTTCCAGCCTTACTCTGACAAGGTTTTCGCATCGTCATTCCTAAATATATCTTCTAATTTTATTTTTTTTGCATGCGACATTTTCCATGCCCCTTCTTTCTTTTTTGTTTCCTTTTGGGTCCCCAAAAGATAGAAGCGGAATGGACTGTCCGAGGAGCACGAATAGGAAACAACAAATCTAGAAAGGACAAACTCCGAAAAACAAATAAAATAATTGCGGGGGCGACTCTTGAGATATCTGCCCCCGCCCTCTCTCTCTCTCTCTATCTCGGAGGCCCCGAAATCAGAAAAAAAATCCTTTTCATGCAAATGTCGCTAAAAGCGCGAATTGTCGTCGCACGCTTTGATGGGGGGGAGGAACTTTCCCCCACCATTTTTTACCCGGCGGTCACGACGAGCATCGAGAGCTGCGGTTCAAACCACAATTCGCAAGGATCGGACGGAGGATTTCTCGATGAGAAGGGGACACGAAAAGTCCACCAATCGAAGAAATTAATGCCAATCATGTCGGTACGTAAATGCAGCATTGAATTCGAAAGGAAAGGAGAGAAATTTTTAAAAAAAAAAGAGAAGAATTTCGTGCTTTTATTCTCTCACGCCACACAAGTTCGTGCGTGCGCAACGTCCGCTTGGTAATTACATTTTTTTTTTTCCCGTACGAGATTTTATGTTACGACGTTTTCCCAGGTGGCAAAAAAGTGGGGGGAAAAATTAAAAGTTAAGGTCGTACTAATTCAATGTGCAACAAAATAATCGCATGGTAATGAGTGGGAGTGCGTTTGGTCTGATGTAACTATTGGACTTTCGGCTTGGGAAAATATTAGGATGTTTGAAAAGCCTTTCAAAGTGGCATGCGACCAAATGCTGAACTTAGAAAAATTGAAAGCCTAAGGGAATTAGGGATTGGTCTTGGGTTTCTAAGATTTACAAAATGCTAAAACTATGATTAAATAAGTTTTTTCTTTAGAAAATCTTCAATTTTCCAATTTTCCAATTTTTCGGTTCGTTGCTACTGTTCATCTTTATTGCAAGGCTGACAAGATCGGATCTGACCGACAGAGGGCCGACGAGAGACCAACAAAGGGTCGGCGAGGTTTTGCAACCCACGTGATAGCCGCCTGAGGCCATGTGATTGCACAAGCATTAGTCGTGCAACCTCGGGCTTGAGGTCATGCTACCACCCAAGCATCGGCCGCTTGAGTCATGTGATCCCATGCCTTGCTGGGGTCGTGCGACCCCAACAAGGGCCACCTGAGATCGCATTACCCAAGGCGACAATTGCTTGAGTTGGGCGACCTTAGGCTTTGTCAAGAGTCGTCGATGCCAGATTTGGTTCACTAGCAATGTAAAACCTTCGTCAAAGCTAGTGAAAGATTTGATTTTATTCAATAAATAAAAGAAAAATTACAACTAAAGCCTCTGCAATGTTTTTTTTTACCAAACATTATTTTGCCTAAAGTTGTTTTACAGTGGATTTTTTACCAAGTGCAATTTATATTTCTCCAATGGGTTTTCAAAATTTTGAACCAAACACACCGTGAGTGCATTCACCATGCGTCGTTTAGAACTTGAGATCTCTAGGTCTATGATAATAGACGATGATAGTTTTTATTTATTTTCTGCCGACCAAATAAGAATTCATGTAATCCGGTATACCATAAATTAGATAAAGCAAATACAATAGCTCTACTAAGAGCATGTTTAGTAATGATTTTATTATTGGGAATAATTTATGTACATAAATAGTTTTTTTTTTCATATACGAATTTTTAAGTATTCGAAAGAGTTTATTAATTGTATATAATTTATATTTTTGGAATAAAAATGCGTTTGATATGATTCTCAAATTTTTTTGTGATTTGGATATTTTAATTTTCAAATAATTTTATTATATTTTTCCTTTTTTTTTTCTTTTTTTTTTCTCCTTTTTCCTTTAGCCGGTCGCTAACCTTGGGAGAGCCTCGCCCAGCCATTGCCAGGTCGGCGTTGTCTTGCCATGGCAAGGCTCAAGTCGACGAGGCTATAGTGAGGTTGTCGACTCTTGTTTGGGAGGTTGACGATCGGCTAGAGGATGAAGAATGAAGAAGAAGAAAGAGAAAGGAAAAGAAAAAAAGGAAACGAAAATTGCTCGATTCTTGAGTTGTTTTCGGGAATAAAGAAAAAACTTTTTTTCATTTATTGATTCCGTTCCAAATCTACTCCTGAAAACAAATTTATTAAAAAAAGAAGAAGAAAGGTGATGCTATCAAACATAAATCTATTATTTTTTTCTATTCAAAGGAATAAAAGAACATAAATAGTCACCATTTGACCGGTTACCAAATACGACCTAAACATTTTCTATGAGATTAGACTTTGTGACATCACTCGGTAAAGCAAACACGGACAAATAAACGCTCGTAATGCCCGAGCGTCTTCCAATTAAGTCGACAAAAATACACAAATGCCGTGGTACTATATTCATCCGGTGGCGGTAGAGTAACTCGACACGCCAAATATAATCAGTATCTTGCGTTTTTTAGATCATTCAGGACTCATAATATATATACATAGAGAGAGAATACATAGTCAAATGATAAACGGGCGATAGATGGATCGATGTCTTATTTACGTAGGAAAATAATATTAATTATTATTTTTGTTCAAATGCTTACGATGGTTTTTTGGGGAATGTCGTCTCGTGGCGAGGCAAGCGGGAACTAATCAAGGGAAGGAGGGAGATATTAAAATCAAGGGCGGAGGGAGGGGAGACGTACAAGCCGGGGTCATTCGTCCCCGTTGCTCCCTAAAGGAAGCATCAAAACACCAAGCCAACCCCCCCAAAAAAGAAAAAAAAAATAAAAAAAAAATTAATGAAGAACTGAATATTGAAAATTATAGAAAAAAAGGAGGGAGTTTTTGGAGGAAGAGAAGCGAATCAAATCCAAAGTTTGACTGGACCCCCACCACCCCCTCCCTTAATTTGAGAAAGCTAAATTAATTAAAGCTGGCCAAAAAACTAAGTGCAAACAAAAGGGGAGGAGAAAAAGCACTCCATCATCCCCTCCCCCAAATCTCTCTCTCTCTCTCTCTCCTGTTCAAGAACTCAAAGGCACCAACTTCAACTTGGCTCCTGTATTCTATTCTCTCTCCCTTCTCTGTGTAAGCTTTTTCACCAGCTCAAGGCACCTCCCCCTTTCCTCCTGTTACTCCTTCTCATCCTTCCCGAGAAAGCTCATTCTCCTCCCCCCCTTCTTCACCTCTCCGTCACTCTCCCGGTTTCACCGTGCGGCTGAAATTCGGGAGCTGCCGAGAACAGTCAACTCGGGCTATTCCGCGGCTGTCCGATCGGGAGAAGAAAAGGGGAGGGCGCCGCCGCCGCTCCCTTGCTCGGCTTTTTGTCTTCGTTTCTGCTGCGATGATCTCCCGTCGCTCTCCTTCGATTCTAGGATAAAGAAAGTACGGAGGGCGGGCTAGCGAGGGAGGGGTGGGGGAGTCGCACGCAGGGGTCCGACATTTCTGAACATCGTATCAGCAACCTGCGCCTTCTGTCCCTCTCTCTCCGAGGTAACTCTCTCTTTCTTCTGTTCGTCTTCCTCCGCGAGTCAGTTGCGCTGTCTGTCTTGTTTCTTCTTTTCTTGTACTTTTCTTAACTGCCCATTTCACATCTCCTCCACTCAATCACTCCCACTCTCTCTCTCTCTCTCTCTCCCTCTCTCCCTCTCTCCCTCACTTTATGCTTCCACTTTGAGTCTTTGACTCGATCGTTTCTCTCTCTAGATCTTTTTTCCTCCTCCGTTCTTCTTTCTCTTCCTTTCTCCTGTAGTATTCTTTATTCTCTTTCCAATTATTGATTTTCCTTGTCTTATTTCCTCTTCGTTAGAGTCGACAATGCGGAGGAATCAACCCCGGTCGACCAGATTCAGAAGAAATCCTAACATCAAGAAGCGGAGGTAAAAATCAAGCAGAGGGAGCGCGGAGCCAGCAAAGAAGAGAGGAGGAAGCATGCTTTGCTTTGCTTTCTCTGGGCCTGAGCTTTAGCTGGCGCTTCTGTCATGAACATCTAAAGAAACAGAACAAGACCCAGAGAAAAAGACCCAAGGAAAAATGAGTAGAGAATGGAGGAGAATCGTCAGTGGCTCTTCACGCTTCGTTTTCTTTCTTCTGCTTCACCTCCTCATCGCGGTTGCTGAAGCTAGGAGACGACTAGCCACCAACGACGACGTGTCCGGCTTGCTCTCTTTCAAGAAGTCCTCTGTCCAGTCCGACCCGAAAGGGTTCTTGTCCAGCTGGGTGGCGACAACGTCCCTTCCCTGCTCGTGGAGCGGCATCTCTTGCTCCTCCGACAGCCGGGTCTCCGCCGTCAATCTCAGCGGCGCCGGCCTCATCGGCTCCCTCCGCCTCCGCGATCTGGCTGCGCTTCAAGGCCTTCGGTCCATCGACCTGGGCAACAACTCCTTCTCCGCCGGCGATCTCTCCGTCGCTGGCACCAGCGGTGGCGGCGGTTCTTGCCTCCTCGAGAGCGTTGACTTGTCCTCCAACAACTTCACCGACCCTTGGCCGGCCAATTCGTTCTTGGCTTCTTGCGCCAGGCTCGCTTACGTCAACCTCTCGCACAATTCGATTCCTGGTGGGTCTCTCCATTTTGGGCCTTCTCTGCTTCAGCTTGATCTCTCTTCCAATCAAATCTCTGATTTTGGCCTCTTCAATTACACCCTCACGAACTGCCAGAACTTGAATCTGCTGGATTTGTCCCACAACAAGCTCATTGGGAAGTTCGATGTCACTCCTTACTCTTGCAAGAACTTGTCTTATCTCGATCTGTCGAGTAATAATTTGACTGGGGCTCTGCCTCCCAAGTTTGTGGCCAATTCCCCAGCATCACTCAAGTTTCTGGATCTTTCTCAGAACAATTTCTCGGGAAAATTCTCCGATATCGACTTCGGCAGCTGCGGGAACCTCACCACGGTCAATCTCTCACACAATGGTTTCTCCGGCACCAGCTTCCCAGCGAGCCTCAAGAACTGCCGGCTCTTGCAGGCAATTGACTTGTCTCACAATGAGCTGCAGGACATGGTTCCTGGTGCTCTGCTAGGAGGTTTCAAGAATTTGGAACGGCTGTATCTGTCACACAACCAATTTGCGGGGCAAATCCCACCTGAGTTGGCGCAGGCTTGTGGGACTTTGCAAGAGCTCGACCTTTCTTCGAACAATCTCATTGGAGGGTTGCCGCCGGCGTTCACTTCGTGCTCTTCTCTCGTGAGTCTCAACCTCGGGAGCAATCAACTGATTGGAGATTTTCTTGGCACGGTGATTGGAAACATCACGAGCCTCAAGTTTCTTTACTTGCCGGTAAACAATATAACTGGGCCCGTGCCGGCGTCTCTGTATCAGTGCACTCAGCTCCGGGTGCTCGACCTCAGCTCAAACTTTCTTACAGGAAATGTTCCCGATGGATTTTGCTCAAACAATTCGTCCTCGCCCCTGGAGAAGTTACTGCTTACAGATAACTACCTTTCAGGGAACGTTCCTCGGCAGCTCGGAAACTGCAAGAACCTGAAATCCATAGATCTGAGCTTCAACGACCTTGATGGTGCAATCCCGCAAGAAATTTGGGATTTGCCGAATCTCTTGGACTTGGTTATGTGGGCAAATAACCTAACCGGCGAAATTCCCGAAGGCATTTGCGTAAATGGAGGGAACCTGGAGACTTTGATCCTGAACAACAACTTCATCTATGGAAGCATTCCGAAATCCATCGCCAGTTGCACTAACATGATCTGGGTATCACTTTCAAGCAACCGTCTCACAGGAGAAATACCAGCAGAGGTCGGGAATCTTGCGAGCCTCGCGATCCTCCAACTGGGCAACAACTCGCTCACTGGACAGATTCCGGAGCTCAGGAACTGCCGGAGCCTAATTTGGCTTGACTTGAACAGCAATGACCTCACAGGTCCGGTCCCACCTGATCTCGCTGACCAGACCGGCCTGATAATGCCGGGCAGTGTCTCTGGCAAGCAATTTGCGTTCGTGAGGAACGAGGCAGGTACAGAGTGCAGAGGCGCTGGAGGATTGGTGGAGTTTGAGGGGATGCGTAAGGATAGATTGGAGAGTTTTCCGATGATTCATTCTTGTCCAACGACTAGGATCTATACGGGCGTGACGGTTTACACCTTCGGTAGCAATGGGAGCATGATCTACCTCGACCTGTCCTACAATTTCTTGTCAGGGACAATCCCGGAAAACTATGGCTCCATGAACTTCTTGCAAGTCCTCAACTTGGGACACAACAATTTTACAGGAAAAATTCCCGACAGTTTCGGAGGTTTGAAGGGTTTAGGAGTTCTCGATCTTTCACACAATCATCTCACAGGACCTGTTCCTGGTTCATTGGGTTCTCTCAATTTTCTCAATGATCTTGACGTGTCCAACAATAACCTAAGTGGCCTTATCCCTTCCGGAGGTCAGCTCACGACATTCCAGCAGTCCAGATATGCAAACAACAGTGGTCTTTGTGGGGTCCCTTTAGCACCCTGTTCATCCGGGAGAGGGCCGAACCGCCCGCCGAAGAATGATAATGGGGAGAAGAAGCAGTCTTTTGAGGCTGGGATGGTCATAGGCATCACATTCTTCCTCACATGCATCTTTGGCCTCACCGTGGCGCTTTACCGTGTCAAGCGGAGTCAGAAGATCGAGGAACAGAGAGAGAAGTACATAGAGAGCCTCCCCACTTCAGGCAGCGGCAGCTGGAAGGTCTCCAGTGTCCACGAGCCGTTGAGCATCAACGTCGCCACATTCGAGAAGCCTCTGCGTAAGCTCACTTTCGCACATTTACTTGAAGCTACAAATGGTTTCAGCGCGGAAAGCCTCATCGGTTCAGGAGGGTTTGGCGAGGTTTACAAGGCTAAGCTAAAGGACGGGACTGTCGTTGCCATAAAGAAGCTTATTCAAGTGACGGGTCAGGGCGATAGAGAGTTCATGGCAGAAATGGAAACCATAGGGAAAATCAAGCACCGCAATCTGGTTCCACTGATGGGTTATTGCAAGGTCGGCGAGGAGAGGCTCCTTGTGTATGAGTACATGAAATGGGGAAGCCTCGAGTCGGTTCTTCATGATCGGTCTAGGGGAGGAGGTGCCTCGAAACTTGATTGGCCCGCGAGAAAGAAGATTGCCATCGGGTCGGCGAGAGGCCTAGCCTTTCTTCACCACAGTTGCATTCCTCACATCATCCACCGGGACATGAAGTCCAGCAACGTCCTTCTGGACGAGAACTTCGAAGCTAGAGTTTCTGATTTCGGCATGGCTCGGCTGGTGAATGCTCTAGACACCCATCTCAGTGTGAGCACCCTCGCAGGAACTCCGGGATACGTTCCCCCGGAGTATTATCAGAGTTTCCGTTGCACGGCGAAAGGTGATGTGTACAGTTATGGCGTGATACTTCTGGAACTTCTTTCAGGCAAAAGGCCGATCGACTCCTCCGTGTTCGGTGACGATAATAACCTCGTCGGATGGGCTAAGCAGCTTCAGAGAGAGAAGAGAGGTAACGAGATACTAGACCCGGAACTGATGGAGCATAAATCAGGGGAGGTTGAGCTGTACCATTATTTGAGAATCGCATTCGAGTGCCTTGATGATAGGCCTTACCGGAGACCGACAATGATTCAGGTGATGGCGATGTTCAAGGAGCTTCAGGTCGATTCAGAGAGCGATATCCTCGACGGCCTTTCACTGAAAGACTCGGTAATCGACGAATCTCGGGAAAAAGAACCTTAGGTTCATGGCCCCCGACTCATGTTCAGTCAGGACTGGCGGGCTTCGGTTCCGAAATTGGCAATGAGGTTACTATCGAAGCATCGTGTGCCGCGTACTGTAAATAGAAGCAGAACATCGATGAGATGGAGAAGTTGGAAGGATATTGTGGGGTGCGGGGGGAGAGAAAGAGCAACGTAGAAGGGATTTTCGTTCACTCATATTCTGTGAATGGCGAATTTATTGGATCGACGAGTCTTAATTCGGGGGAGTCCTGAATGCTGTGTTCTTGTGTGGCATTCGACTCCTGTTCCACGGGGAAGTTTTGCTAACTTACGTGTTTTTCGTTTATAGTTTTTCCACAATGCGTCGATTGTTCTTGTCCATAAAAAAAGAAAGAACCCTGGAGATGAGAGGAAAAGGAGCAATTGTTGTAAAGTTGTAGCAATAGCAGCACTGTTGAATAGTGAGAAGAAATTCCAGAGGCTCTGCCTTATTCCCTCTTGTCTAGATCTTGCAACTTTCCATTTTCATGTCATGCACATGATTAATAACACGACCGATCTTCGCCGACGAAACTAAGGCGACAGAAATTCAGTTTGTGCCAGTGAATCTGAATGCTGCTCTTTCGCCGGTCTTCGCACTTATTCATTACAAAAAAAGAAAAACAAGAAACGCAACTCGCCACTCCCACATGGCAGCGACATTGTCTCGGGGGATTCGTGTTCTGTTCTCCTTCGTCTTTGTCCTGATATGATTGCGTAGAGAAGCAGTCGAGTGAGCTGTCGTTGCTGCCTAGTCAACGCCTCCATGCGTGCATCGGCACGAGCAGGAAGGCCCTCATCTCTGTCTCTCTGTCTCTTGCTTCGTAGGTTTTCTTATACTTCTAGATACTCTCGCATCCAATTGGAAATAGCCCTTCTCGCCATCTCTCTCTCTCTCTCTCTCTCTTGCTGCGTCTCTTTCTGTGACAATGACCCCAGAGCTACTATCAGAAAAATGGGGATTTTGGGAGGGGAGGGATCGGGATGAAGTTGAAAGGAACAGCACCGGAATCCGGGGAGACTTGCTTAGCAAACCGTTTGAACGAGCCCGGAGGTCCACGTGCGCCGGGCCCATCTGCCTAATTCCCGGACTTTTAAGTTATCTCTTCGATTCGTGGAGTCATCGGAGAAAGTCAACATTGTCCCATCACCTCCGAAATCTGTTTTCCCTTTTCCAGATTCCCTTAGAAAAGGGGCAACCGAGGAAGAAGAGACGAAGGTGCCTCGTGCCGGGAGGTTGATCGTGCTCGTACGCTTATTAAATATTATCTTATGTGGTGAGCGCGCGCACGACTTTAATATCGTATTAAAAAATTCAATCCGAAAATTTGAAATGATAAATGAAAAGGTCACATGTATATAAAAAGCGTGTAAATTCATGAACAAATGACGTGTGATATTCAACATGTGGGTTTGGTTCTATACTCTGAATTCTTCGATTCTTACCTTTTGATTTCTTCATACTCTTTTGATGGTGACGTGGCATCACGTGATCATTTCTTATGCGAGAAATTTCCAATGGAGATCTGTTCCTGCGAACAATCCGGCACTTGATAGGTCGTGTTTTGTCTTTTAATGTGACGGTGTATGATACTCCTAGGGATCAGGTACCAAAATGGGGTTTCCAGAAGGCGTTTTTGACGCAATCGTAGCGGAGATGAGATAGCCTCATGTACGGCTTAAATGCTTGTGCTCGCACGTCTTACTACAGTGAGCTCCCCTCCCCAGGGATTGACCGCATCGCTAGCTTGTTTAACTTCCTAACCAGCTTAGCTAGATTCGTACTTTAGTACTTAGAGTTTGGCCGAATTTATGGCACTGAAATCTACGTCAATGCCCTACACCATGATGCGTCGCGGGCTTCAATTGGCAATAACATGCAATCCAACGTGTGAGATTTCGGTTTATGAAACATTCCACTTTTCCCCGGCGGTGGTCGGTTCGCATCTGCTTCACGCGAGAAAATATGGCGTATATTCAATCCGCGATTTGTGCCGGTGACGGAATCAATCGCAATTCAGAAATTGTATGCAGATTCTTATGCCTTTTTTAAATAATATTTAGTGTGGGTCGCACGAGTTCTTAAGATGCGTCGTCTAGTGGGTTTATTCGATGCAGTACAATATTGGCTCATTCAACACTGGTGCTTTGCTCTGTGTTTTATAAAGATTACGTTGCAGCGATTTGGGCTGTCAACGGGTAAAGCTCAAACTCTGCAGTTATCTCATTTTGAATTCACTTGATATAGAGGGATTTTGCTTGTCGGAAAGGCCTTGGGAAGTTCGTTCAACACGGCATCAAGCTCCGCTCCGACGTCGAATTTAGAGAGAGTGAGATACTAACAAAAGGATAGAGATTGCGTTAATCTACTTGTTTTAATTTGATGTGAAGTTTTCATACGGTTAATATATAGAAGTTTAGAACGGGTTAGATGGGCGGACAAGGGCTTTTCTTAAATTGAGGTTAAACATAGACGTGTTTTGTTAATTTGAATTGGGTCGGGTATGAATTGGGTACGGAATCTTTTTTGGGCCGGATTATTAGATTTACATTGGGCCGGACCGTTGTCCAAGTGATCCGGGCCGCGGTTGAAGGAAAGGCTCAAATGCGAAAGCCGTTCTGTTCTGATTTGCAGGAAGGCTTGCGAGCTTAGTGTCCCTAAGCGACAGCCTCAATGGACGACCGACCCGAAACCCCCGGCTCCGACGCCAACTCCGACGCGGCGGCGGCGGAGGCGGAGGCGGCGACTCCTCCTCCTTCGAAACCGAGGACCCCGGGAAACCCGCCCCCGGCCGCGTCGCCGCTGCCGACGTCGGCGGCGCGGCTCTGGAGGCCGGCCGCGCAGCGAAATTTGAGGAACCAGTGGTCCAAGCTGGCCTCGTGCAGGCAGCAGTGGGCCTCCGCTTCGTCGGCCGGAAGGTCTCACGCCACTTCTCTCGTCAACGCGCATCTCTCTCAGAGGTGATGATCCCTCCGATCTTTCTTAACTAATCTGAAGAGTTTCTGCCTCAATCGGGATTCGGCTTGTTTCTTTGTACCTTTTTCTTTGTCTTCTGATAGTTTAGCTCTATTGTTTGTTCTGTCGTAGTGCCTCTCTTTTGTTCTCCATTCTTTTCGAGCATATAGTTTGTTAGTTTTGACATTTGATGCAGCTAGCTTTTACTTTCTGATAATCGGTTTCGTCCTAGAAATTCTTTTCCTTGTCTATTCGTTGTAGTTTTTTACTGACCTTGCTTTTTTATTTGTCATGGGTTAGATATGTGCCGTCAATGGAGTTGGGTGTTCTGAAGGACATGCCAGATATTCGGGACAGAGCCTGCCTAAAATTGTTTAAGCAACAGGTAGATAAGCTTGATTCGACTGCGATGGATGTAGTTGTGGGTTAGCAATGGGTTTGTAAATCTGAAGAAAGTAATTCATCCGTTAAAATTGGAACTCTGTGGAGGTAAATAAGTTTGATAAGATAACTGTCAGCATGGACATTGACAGAACACTTTTGCATAGGACCGTCAATGGTGATGCGAGAATCAGATCAGATGTGGACACTGCAGTTGTAGTGGGTTATATCAATTTGGAAACTAAAAATTTCAGTTTATACGCGTGTCCTTTGTTTTCTGTTATAGTGCTTTCGGCAGCAAAATATGTCTTTTGCTTCAAATTGAAGGCTGAAATGAGCTTAATGAGAGTGGCGGATACTCCCTCTTGATTAACGCTTCTGCATTTCTTTTAGTATTGGTCTGACCGGATTAACAAGTTTGAATAAGGTGTTTCATTAACTTCTTCATTGTTTCAGGAGCTTCACAAGAACAAACTTCTATCGGCATACAAGGATATGGTAAGTAAGCTTAACTAATGTTGCCAAGCTGAAATGTCAGGGAATCACATAAATTCTGAAAACCTCTGACAGAAACCCTGTTTCTTGGGAGAATACGCACTTTGTCGCTCTTTCATGTCTAATTTCACATAGTTGCAGTAGTAAAATTTTCATGAGCCAAAAAGATAGAAATAAACTTCCATAGGACCATCTTACACTAAAAGCACACTTCAATTAAACAGGACATTTTCTTCACGATGCTCAGTGTGTTTTAATTACTTTGGGAATCCTATATAGATTATGACTTGATACAGATCAATTCTTTTTCGAATTTTAATGTGAGTTGCTCTTGATGATTGGATTAAGCATAAGGAAACTAAAAATAGGCCTAGTGTGCATTATTACATTCTTATTCAAGTTGGAGTGGTGCTATTTTTGTTTTGAAATGTAATGAGATGGAACTGGTGACTTTGCTTTTTCTTAGTTATGCTTCCTATCCTTCAAATGTCACCCTTCAAGCAGTTGATTCAAATGACACACATGGCTTCCAAAAAAAGGAAAAAAGAAAAAAAGAAAAAAAAAGGAGATTACAAACGAAACTATGCTTTTCCAGTCTGTAGGTTCTATAGAGTCTACAAGTGCTGCTAAATAGTCCAACTGAAAATTTAGGTCAAAAGACCAGTATTATGTTACAACGTATTGATGTATATATGATGAACCGGTGGAATGGAAGTATAATAATAACTTCGCTGAGCTTATAAGTTATTTCATTCTCTGTTTACAGGTTGCTGCAGTAATTTATATGGTCAGTGCTAGTAGATCCATGAGATGTTTTTTGAAAGGAGACAACAATAGTCAACTTGTTCAATTTTCTGTTGGCTCAGAGGATACAAATGACACTGGTGATGGTGGCGGAATCCCTGTATTCACTTTTTGGTCAATCTCTTCATTTGGTATGTTCAAACTTTTCGTCTATGTATTCCATAGACTGTGCAAGAAGCTTTTGTGCCCTGGACTGGATTATTCAAGATTCTAAATTTTGCTTTGCGTTGTAAACGTACACATAGTGTTGTTAGTTTATCCAAAACTCATCTTTTGTCACTTGCCATGAAGAGCTAGTTTCATGGTTGATGTGCAGGATGGTCTAGACTTGAATGGAATCAGGCATTAACCTATTTATTTCCATGAGAATATTTCTTACATGACAAGGACCTTCAAGGAATAGTAATATGTAAGACCTATTTTAGGTTCTGAAAAGGTTTATTTGAGGTAGGTGCTTATTTAGAATATTTTTTGGTGCATTGGTGCTACACTCCTTTTTTGTCAGCTTTACAAACATTGAATTTGCCATTTGAAATACAGGATTCTTTTCTGTGTAGCATTCATTTCATAAGAATTCAACTAAAGGAAAAGGGAGTTCCGGCTGTTGGCTACCTCGTGTATTCCTTCTCTCCACCTTTGTCTAGGCTTTGACCGGTTGCCTAAGACAAATATTAAACAGGATTTTGAAGTTCTAACAAAAAAATAAATACAAAAGAATTATTGAGAATTTTTAATTAAGTACTTTTTCTTTGAGAGGACATTGGACGTTTTTCTTAGTATATTGGTGAAAACGCTGTCTGATTTTCATTAAAACCAATCGCGAAAGACTTTCTGATTGACTGAAAACAATTTTTTTTTTCTTTCTGGCAATATATTTGATGATCATGACGCTAAATGATTTCAGAGAATCTGGCACAAGAGCTTGTGGAGATGTTTGAGTTGGAGTTAAGTTTGAAGGTGAGCTATGCCGTTTCTTTGGCTGCTCAAAATCACTACGAGAAGAGTATCTGATCTTTATTGTTCTTCCTTGCCCACAATTCTGGCATCTTCAACTCTTAAGCGCTTGCTCACAAAGGAATTTCTTATCGTGGGATGTGAAGTGCTGCAATCTGACCAAACCAGCTGGTCTCAGGAGCTTTATCCAGGAGAGTTTGAAAATTTGTCCCAATGCCACTTGCTGACAAACAAGTGTGAGCTACTGCCTCCTAGATTGAAGGGCTGTACGTCAGATATCCCTCCTGAACAAGGCGGGGCTCAGTTAAGCCGTGAGATTTTGCAGGTAATAGTCCCGTGAGATTGATTACATAAAAAAATATTTTTTGCAACATTCTCACAACTCTGTATGAGTTTGCTGGTCAGCAAATGCCATCATATTATCATCTGAAGTAGTATTTCCTTTCAGTACTCCTGTTTTTTCTTGTGTGCGAGTTTGCAAGCCTTACAGCTGCTACGTTAGCTTTAAAAGAGGTCACTAGGTACTGGTATGGTGGATTTGTCCTAGTTGCCTCTTAGTGTCCTTAGTTTGTAGGATCGAGAGACTTACCATTTTAGTGAAGGGAGACTTGAGCTGTCACAAAGCTTTTGAGAAACCATTCTGAATCTATGATGTTTCACCATTATACAAAGATAAAACTGAAATTGACTTGGCTGTACGATAAATAATCCCATTTAGCAGCAGTAGTCATATTCGCTTTTCCTTCGCATAAGAGTTTAATCACAATATCATCTAATATTGCAGGTCTACTTAACAACTTGGCTTGCTGAGGTGAACGTAGACACTCATAGGTAAGTCTGGTCATGTTTTTTGAATATTTAATCGTTGGTAAATTGTCAAGAAATGAAATGAAAGTCTCTTGGCACTGATGAATACTTCAATTAAAGTGACATGTGAGCTGTGTATGATGGATCCAATAGCAAAATTGTGCAAAGAGAAGTTTACATGGAAGGATACACCAAATGATTGAGATTTGTTTGCATTCCCTACTTATAGTTCCTGATTGTTTTCATTTATCTCAACAGAGTCAGTGAGATATTTGCCATAGTTGGGGAGGAAATGCATGTCAACTTTCAATGAGCTGCTTGGCTACCATTAAGAAAGGGCTTGAAAGATTGCTCGTCTGTGGCTACTCCATCAAGCGCCTGTTTGAGTGGTGGCTGATGACTCGGCCATTTTGGTGACCAGGATGGGTTAATAAAGCGACATGAAGGTTCCTGGTCAAATTAATATGCGGGTGGCAGTGCAGCAAAGGCAAGGAAAGGTTGATTTGATATCTTCATCCTGCCGTCTTGGGCAGCTAATGCAGACGATAAACATCGGTTTCTAGTTTATCCAGTGGTGTTGGCATGGTTTATAGTTTTTCCTTACACTGGCATTTGTGGTCATTAGCATGGATGGTTGCCATGGTCGGGGCATTTTGTGTGTTTAAATGTTCATTTCTTTTGGTTTTTGTGGTAAATTCAAGAGATGGCTACCTGGAAAAATTGGGAAAGTTGTTCATTTATGAAAGTATGCAAAAAACTGATGTCTGGTCTTCAGCTGATTTTATTTTTGCTGTTTGAAAAATGAAAAACTGGTTCCAAATTTCAGAATAGGCTGAAGTACGTGATTTGCCTTGCATTTTTAACTTAGGTCGATCAATTTCCTTTGAATAAAATAAGATGGTATATATAAATTGTATCCGGTTTCATTGCCATCTCTTTAATCTTTTATGTGCTATTTGCTTCATTCTGCTGACTAGTGTTTGCTGACTAGTGCGACTCAAATCGTTTATCTTTTGCTTCTGCCGCTGCGGACCTTTTCTTCAGTGGTTCCGGTGGGGCATTTAATTGGACATTCTAACAATGAATTAAGATGCTCTAGAAATTTCAAGTAAATCTTACCGGTCATCCCAACCCAAAGTTCTCGGTCCGCCACATTGTGCATCTCAAGGACTTAACCTATACTTGCATATAATTTCTGATATGGATATTGGCAACATATGCTAGTCATGTTGAGTATTGAACGTCAAGACCAAAAAGAAAAAAAAAAAATTCAGTTTGGAAAAAATTTGCCATGCCAAGCATGTGTTACATTGGGACAGGTATAGCTCTGCTTGTTAAATGTTTGTTTCGTTTTGTGGTTCTTGGTAAAAGCCATCTCCCAGTGAAAGCCTTAGAAATCACCCTGCGGACGAGCTTAGAGCTAAAGTAGGACAGTTTCTTTTCCGATTCCATCACATCTTCGATCTTTTCAGGAATGCCTCTAGACCAATTCTGATCTGCGTCCTAAAAATTTTGGCAAATTACGTGCATTAGGAATAAGACATCACTTAGACATGGCGAAACTGAGCTTGCCCTCGCAGTAGTGCCGCAACAACTCTTGGCTTCAAGAACCACCGTTGATATAATGGCCGATACTTCCAGAACTCGGATCTGATAAATTCAAGGATCTAATGATGTGGGACTTGATTTGCTTGTGTTGTTAGTTTGCATTCGCGTCATTGTCTACAGAGCAACTGTCTTTCTCGTGCAAATTGAACATATGTATACAGAAGACGTTTCCAAATGAAGTTCTACCCAAACTTTCTTAAATAAAATAATGATGATGTTGACAGGTTGCAGATGAATTTGTTACGGCGAGAGGACAGACCTGTGATTATCCCAGTTCGTACTTTCCAGCCTCTTCAGAAGTTTGTCTTTAAATCTACATTTTTCATGGCCATTCAGCATCAAAGTGTGTCATTTTCTGCGTGGGGAATTTCAATTGGGAGCTGTTTCTAGGAACGCCTCTGCGCTTTGATAAAACATATGCTTGATCTGTCAAATATGGCCCTTCTATCTTCCTATTAATCAAGTACCCGCATCGTTTTTTTGGACACATGTAGCTGGGTGAGACAAACTCGTATATGGAGAAGAGAACCTGAACTTCTTGCAATGCTCGCCTGTCTTACATTGCAAGCCTCGCACGTTTGCCAACTTCTGAACCGGCTAGATTTGTACTTAGCTTCCGATCAAGATTTCTCAATTCCAGTGAGTTCGCCACTTTGCTATCCACTTGTTAGGATGCCCATTCCAGTTTTCATGAAGGAGAAAGTTTCCGGGACCCTGAGGATCATAGTTGAAAATGGTGGAGAGTATGGCATCGAAATCTTCATCAATGTTCTCTACCATAGTTATGCACACTATGATGCGGTTGCTAAATTCGTAGTATGATTGATCTGCATCTGTTTCATTCGGAGAAAATATCATATAAATTTGGTCTGTGAGTATTGTGCTAGATGGAACCCATTGTTGTTTATGAATTATTTGAGCACGTTATTGGGTCCCATAATTTTGTTTTTGAATATGTTGGTCTAGTGGATTTTAATCTATGCAATGCAAGATTTGCTTGTTAAATGCCGGTGCTTTTCTTCATGTTCGATAGCTATGTCTTAATGGTTCAAATGATTACCAGGCAAAAGTTCAACTCTACAATCATCTCATTTCAAATATATATTATCTTGAGAGTTTTTCTTATTAGGAAAAAAATAAAAACCTTTCGAATCAAAACAAGTGCTTATGTTGATCCTACTGTAACAGTACCTCGTGAATTTATTTTGCTCTAGTTCTTTGTCGAACAAAGGATGAATGTAGGGGATTGCCAGAGAAAGTCGTGCTACTGCAAGATTAATCCAGCATTACCAACATCAATTCAAATCTTATCCGACAATGCCAAATTGCTAACCTTGTCAATTATATATTACCGGCGACACAAAATTAGATCTGGGGATATCGAAATATTAAATGACAATAATAAAGATGAGTTAATATTTAAGTGATATCTCCGAAAACATAAAATAATAATAATAATAATTAAAGCAGGTGTGCGTAGATCCGCTCTATGATGACATAGTTAAGGGAGCTGGAGGATTACTTATAGTCCAGTCGGAGAAATTAATAATACCATACAAAGACTGTCCGAAGTAATTACAGTATTCACCTGGAGGCAGGCGCCAAAAAGTTCGAGCCAGTTCCAGATAGACGGACAAGAGACAGACAGCGACCTGCGGCCCACCCACTTTTTGGCATGCGTGGGCCACCACCTGCACGTCACCCCACGTTCTACTTTCCAAAATTTACTTTTCTCTTTTTTTTTTTGTTTTTGTATGTTTCTCGTACTCTCGGGAGTCACTATTCTCATTTATTGTTATTTATCAATTTTTTTTTCCGCTCGCCCCCAATTATTTCCATGGCTATAAATCCGCCAATTCCACGGAAGTTTAGGGTTTCCATGCCCTGTCGATTTTGTCATTTCCATCGTTGAGCTGGTGATGATCGTCTTCGTTCTCGAGCTTCATTTATGGAGCTGAAGGTACGTTCGTCCTTTCAATTGTTTCATTAGATTGAGCTGGGTCTCGATACAACTCCTGGCGAATAAAGCGATCCCCCCCAGTCCTGCGTAATTCGTTCCGGCCTTGCAATTGTCCCGCCTCAATCGGTGCTTCTGCTAGCCGTTGGGCGGTCGGGTTCGATTCAGATCGCGCGGAATTCTGCTGCGATCCGCTCGTTCTCGAAAACGGTTGTTGATCGCTCGGGGATTTTTTTGCTAGAATTTTTGGCCATGAGCTGGAATGATAGTTGTTTTTCTCGATTTTGATCTGTTTGGAATTTCGGTGGTTGGATTTGGGAATCGGTGAGCTTGCGGGGGAAAATGGATTCGCACGGGGAGAGCTCGGCCCTCGAATCTCTGGGCGATTGTGAAGTTTCGCCGGAACGAGCGCCTGGTTTGGATCGTAGCGACATTAGGAGTAATGGGTCCTGCGAAAAAATTGATTTAGATGAATCGGGGACGGATGAGAATTGTGATGCCCATGCACTGGCTCCTGATTCAATCGAGAAAGGCAAAGAAATCGCGGAACCGGATACTTCGCCGTCCTCGACGGCTCAGTCTCCTAGTGGAGTGACTCCCTCTACCAGGAAAGGTTATGGATTGAAGAAATGGAGAAGAATCAGGAGAGACTTTGTCAAGGATGGGAGTGCTCAGTTAGACTCTAGCAAGATTTTGAAGCGAGGTTTAAATGGTTCAGGAAACCAGAACAATTCTTCGCGTATTTCTGTTGAACGGGCTTCTGTTGAGGTTATGAAAGATAGTGAGGGTTCGGTTGGATCGACGAGTATGACAAGAAACCTGGGTCTGGGTCATGCTGATAGCCCTGTGGTGCATGCTTCTACTTTGGAATCCAATTTTGCAGCTGCACCTGCTTTTACGGCTGGTGCTGATTCCGACAACAGTGAGGATCGAAGTAGCAAATCATCTACAGCTGCTAGTGCTCCAAAGGCTAAACACGACTTCAGTGCGGCCTTTGGGTATGTCCGGGAAAGGAACAGAGTTAAGAATTTGAGTGGGAAGAGTCAAGGTGGTTCATCTCAACATGCTCAACAGAATAAGGGTCGAATTGAACTCAGTAAGAAGCCTAGAGGAGAAAGGGTCAAAATCCAGAAGGAAAACTCTCATTCCAGCGTGGAATCTGACTTAAGAAGCTCAAGCTCTGTTTTTATGCAGGGTGCTTATGCCGGTAATGGTCAGAAGAGCGGAAGGGCAATGAACTATTACTCAGCAAATAGTGATGAAGCCCACATGGGTGATCACTTCAGTGAGGAAATTCAGACTGGTTACCCCACTGAAAATGTTGGGGAAGCTGAGGATTTCTCACAAGATGATTCAGCTGTGGACTTGTCTTGGGAGGCTGGGGAGGAGAAACGTAAAAGCAATCGATCCTCTGCAGATCATAATACTTTAATTGAGTCTATCAATGCCCTACAATCTCTACAGGAAGCACTTGAACAAGGTGAATATCCCATTGTTTCAATCGACACTCGTATGATGCCTTTACCTCCATATTTCACCAACTGCTCTGCTTCTTCACAAACTTTAACTAACACGTTCCTGTGGATTTTCAGTTCTCATGACATACGGTAACTTCTTCGTATCTACTGTGACTTTTCAATATAATGAACCTATAGCCAGAATCTTCTTGAGGACAGAATGCCTTTCTTTTTTATTTTTTTCCCACTTTTTAACATTAGGAGTAGATGAAAAATATGTTAGCACTGTTTCCTTACCTAATTCTAACCTCTCTCTGTGCCCAGGTTTGAAAGTGTAGTGTAGAGAATTTGGAAAAGGAGCTCATTTCTTTTCAGAATGTAAAAGAGCTTACAATGAATAGTGATGTGCAGGTGCCTAAGCATGAATTTGTATAGAATTATGTTCCGCCTCTTACTCAGAGAGAAACGATCCAAAAGTTGTCAGTCATGGTCTGTGCAGATGGGATCATCCATTTTCCATATTTTTTATATCTTTCTCTTTGATTGAGATCTCAGTTCCAGTGACGGTTTTATTAGATATCTTACAGTTAGGATAAACTCTGATGTCTGCACTCCAATCCACGTAATGTCCTTTATAATTTTGTTATGCAACTGGGTATAGTTGTTTCTCCTTTGAAGTTTCTGATACATGGGGTATCTATATGCTCTACATTGTTGTGATGATTATACAAATGATACAAAAAATGAAAAGCAGCAAAAATCATAATTTAATTTATATCTGATCTACCCATCTTTTCCAATATCTGGTAGATAATGTTCTCTGGGATGCCTGATTTTTTTATGTTATTTGATGGTAGATGATTCATTTAGCTAGTTTCTTTGTTTTAATGTTGTTCTGCCTCATGGCAGGCTTGAAGAAGGATCTATTGCTCTGCTTTTATCAAATGTGCTGATAGATTTCATAACCTAGACTTACAAGATATCTTTGGGCAAGAGTGGTGTGCTTCATGAAACTATATGTCTATTTTGGCATTTGATATTTGGGAGATTAGATTTTAGCAAAGAGTAAGAAAGCATATGCTCCTTAGAAAGGAGAGAAACTCAATCGCCAAGTGAGTTAAAAAAATTGGTCCTGAGACATGTCGGAGTTGACAGGTTTTAGTTTTAACATAGAGGTTGTTTTTAACAAATTCTTTTCTATGCTTTCTCAGAAGTTCAGAAGTTCTCAGAGATAGGTAGGGACCCTGTTTTAGCAAGCAATGGCTCCTCTAATGGTGGCACTGTCCTTCAAGAGCAGTCTGACTCGAAGCATTTCAACCAGAATGGTTCAGGTACATTGGAAATCCAGATACTGAGCTTGACAGAGAATGTGAAACTCTTAGAGGCAAAATTGGAGGAAACCAGGGCTGAGCTCAAGGTGAAGGAATCTAGGGTTTCTGAGCTAGAAGATTCTACAAACAGTCGCAAGTCAGTGAAGGAAGAACCAGAAAGCACCTTCGAGTTGCAGCGAGAAGAATGCAGGGAGATGGAGACGGAGCTTGAGGGTCTCTTCAAGCAAAAGATTGAAGCTGAGGTGGAGTACCTGGCAATAGCTAGGACGATACAGAAGCTGAAGGTTGATGCGCAGAGTCTAATGCTTTTAAATGAGGGAGATGATCAGCGTGCAAGTGGAAGTGAAGCAGAAAGCAAAGCTGCTGTGCTAAAGAAGCAAGCGGATGATCTAGTGAAAGCATGTGAAGACATCGAAGTTGCTGGAGAAGTTTGGAAGTTGCAGAGAGGAGCGTGCAAGGTGTCCTCTTGTTTCGTTATACAACTAGTTTTGCTTGTGCTGGTCTTTTGGTGGTTCATCTTGCAGGTCTCGCCCCAAGCCGGGGAGGTTGTTCCAACTTGAACCTACAGTTAGCAAGCCCTTGTGTATCTTAAGCATTCATATGGAAGTTCCCTAACATCAAATTTTGTTCTTTTATTATTTAGCTTATCTAGTTTTTTCCCTCCTTTCCCTCGCATGTCACCTTCTTTTGTCTTTTTTGCTTTTAGGTTCTTTTCCCTTTTTTCTGTAATTCGCCGGTTGGGCATTTTCGCAGTGTTATTGGAGGGTTTAGGAGGTGGCTAAGGTGCTCCTGAACTTATGGTTGATGTCAGTTTATGTACATTGCATTTTCTGATCATTTTCAAGTTTTTTAGTTTTTTGGATTTTCATTCAGTGTGAGAAATGCAGTGGTGAACAAATTTAAAGACACGTGAGGATTCTGTGACTTGTGCTGAGGGATTTTGCTTCGCCTGAAGCGGTTGCAATCCCAGTTGTCTCAGGCTTGATGGTCTATTTATCGGTGTTACCGTTGGAGCTTTCCGGCCGAAAAGCTGACTTGGGATTTTGGGCGTCATAATGGGAAAATATTGGGTTGGTCAATCTTACTATATGTAAGTTGTGCATCACTTTATCCATAGCTCACCATGTGTCCGAGTGGGGGCTCACATTTTAGATTCTATTTTAACCTCTCTCTTCCATTAACTTCTCTATGTTTGCTCTCTGCAATAACAATGGCGTCTCTCTCTATCTCTTTCCTTCTCCCATTAGCTCCCTCATCTACGTGCCCTCTGTGTCTCCCTCACTATTGCCGTTGGTGGAGTTGTCGGCTTTGACTGAGTCGACCATATTTGGCCAAAGATGCAGATGATGGTCATGCAGGTCGTGCGTCACTCTATTTATTGCTCGTCATGTGTTCGAGCGAGGGCTCACTTTTTAGATTCTCTTTTAACCTCTCTCCTCAATTAACTTTTCTATGCTTGCTTTCTGCAATAACAATGGCCTCTCTCTCTCTCCTTCCCTCCCTCCCTACAGCTTCCTCACCTGCACGTTTGAGAAGTTCACTTGCCCTTTCCCTCACATACGCCCCTGCGTCTCCCCCACTATTGGCACTAGTGAAGTTGTCGGCTTTGATTGAGTCTACCAGATATAGCCAAAGATCCAGATGATGGCCACAAGCGTTGGCGTCGCTCATCCAAACTTAGTTTTGAAGAACATCAGATCTAGGCTCACCCACCTCAATCTCCAAATGACAACCGAATCTAGTTGGATGATGATGACACGGCCATGGCTGAGTCTCAGGGTCACTTGCGAGCCTGGCTCGTGACGTTGCTATCCTGGTTGCGAGCATCGTCCATCGCAGAGAGAGAGAGAGAGAGAGAGAGAGAGAGAGAGATGCGCACCACCTACGCGGCAAAATTTATCTACCTAGAATTTTCTCTAAAGGCAACTCAAGACTTGTTGGAGTATTGGTTTTATTTAGAAAGAAAGGGAGTAACTAGTTTGGTGATCTTGAATATATTCATCGACATGAGCATAACTTTGGACGTTATGATTGGGACTCAACTTCGCAAAACAACTTGGTATTCACAAAATCGTCATCGAGATTGACTTTAATCTAAAGCCATCACTAATTTTGTTAGTTCATAACTTATCATTGATAATCCTGGCCTTGCTTTGTTTGAAGATATCATAAAACTATCAAACTCTCACTTTAAGTTAAAATTGGGAAGGAAATCATCTTGCCAATTGGCTTGCTAATTTTGGAATCGAGAAGCGCTTCGACACTACATTCTTTTCATTGCTTTCTAGAGAGATGCTTCATGTTTTATTAGGTGATAAAGTATGTATAATAGATTTATTACGCTCAGTTTTTAAAATTGACTTTAACCCTCATCAAAACTAGACGTGTTAAACTGTCATGCAAAAGTTTAATTTAAATAGAAGATGAAATATTTTAGTATAAAATTTTATTATGATTACAAAGCAACTAATTAGTGTAAAAATAAAAAATTCACAAACGCAATATGAAATATGTCTCATAAATATTATACTATTTCTAAAGTACATCTAGAAAATAAAAGTTTTTATTGACTAACTAATATAGTAAAGACTTTCAATTATATTGTTATGCTAAAGTAAGAAATATGTTTTAAATGCGAATGAGCTATTCGTAAATAGTGATGAGGCGCAATAATTAGCAATAATTTATTTTGCTATTTCTGTGGAGAAAGCAGGAAAAACTTTTTTTTTTTTTGTAATGTAGAAAGTTGGATTTCGATATTCTATAATCCCAAATTAGATGGGACTCTCTACAGTAATATATTTGGAATAATGGTAAATTCACTACTAGCGTAGATAATAATTATTACATTCATTTTTAGATGAGTGATGGGGGATTAGAGTTCGATTAAGCGATTGCCTCATCCATGCAAACTTCGAACAAGGCGGCCTTTCATGTGTCTCCAAGGTCTCTCACCCGTGTCCATAAAAACATTGACCGACCATAACACAAATCAAAAGGAGCACTCATTCCTCGAGCTCAAAAGTCACCACAGGCGTCATCGGGTATAAAACTCGCAAAACATCTGATGACCGAGTCCTGCCCCCCTCTGGCTTCCACTCATGGTCAAATTGCAATTGAACACAAGGAACTCGAATTCTACAAGCAAGCGTCGATATCACGCGTCTCAATGCAAGAACATTGCTTCTGAGCGAGCTGAGAGTTCACATTGAAGATGGATAAAAAGAAAACCCAAAAAGGAGATTCCGTAAGTACCGACGTTAGAAAAAAGATTCGATCTTAATAAAGTATATCGACTTGTACTGAAGCAGTTCAAGGCGCTACTGGATGTTTGCCAAAAATAAGGAAATCGTCGCACATGGGCATGATTGATGGGTCCGATATTCTTCTCTACGTGAATAATGTTGCCGAGCATTTTCTTTTTCTTTTTTTTTTTCTATTTCAGGAATTCGACTTGGAGTCCAGTCTTATTTACATGGCCTTGCTGGGTACCGCTTGAGCCGTGGCGCTAGTGGCCTGGCGCCACGGTTTTATGGTGTCCTCATGCGCATGAGTAGTCCAAAAAATCGAGGCGTGCGAGGGTGATCTCGCTGTCCCGGAAGCGAAATTAATATTAGTTGACATTTCAGCGTACTATCTTTTTTTATCGTTGCATTCTTGCATTGGGAAAGGCGGATTTCTTTCCTTTTTTTTTTTCTTTTTTTTTTCTTTTTGTGGGGCTTTAGTACGCTGCAAGGCCACTTTCTAGTAGTCACGAGAATATGCCCAGAAAACGGGTGAGCCATCACTCTTGGGCTCCCATCTTTTACAGCACACATGCATCATACACCCCCACATAATCTACCATTCAACTGACTTCTTAGGATCGTATGAATGCGAGTACGGTGCGCATGCAAAGAGCTGCCGCAGTGCTGCAAACCGTGGATGGTCGCGTGCTTTGGTTCTTTCATACCAGAGCATCGTCTCCCAGTTCTCAATTTCTATCTTTGTTTCTATACCCTCGACTGCAAAGTGGTGTCTTCTGCTTTTGGAAAACTCGGGAGCAGTTCGCTCGACATCAAGGGATGGCTCAGGTTCTGAGTCTGACCGCATTACGGGGGTTTCCGTTATTTGTCCACGTTCTCTCTCTTGAGCTGGTCATATGAGTAGGCACCAACTGCATCGACTCGATCCCAAATATCAAGAGCTTGACCCTTTCGAGAGAGGATTAGAATACAGAAGAAAATGGAGCTGACAAAGCCCATTTCGATTACTATATTCACTTATTTTTTCCTGGGGGAAACGTGGTTCCTTCCATCCGAGTCACAGGATCACCCCATAGCGAAGTGCTTTTCCCCGATGAAGAAAAAACAATTCTTCAAATCCCTGTTAGTGTGCAAAGACCTTTTCAGCTGGCCCCACCAGTAGTTATTTGAGGGGAGATTGGATTTCGAAGTGGTGAAACTCTCTCCTGTAATTCTAGCCCCTTCCTACCGAAGTGCTCTCGACAAAAAGTGAGAAACTCACAAAAACCTAAGCACCTAGAAAAAGTTGCATTTCTTGGGCTTCACTCAACTACACACACGTCCATTCCCATTGGCGGTTGACTTCGATCCCATCTTTTTCTTCCCAGCACGACATCACCTCCGTCTGGGGCCTCCACTTCTCGTTGCTTTTTCTCTTGGCCTCTTGCAATATTCTTCAATCGATTTTTCAAGAATCAACAGTGAATAACAACACCAAAAACATTTAGCAAGCTAGTGTTAGATACATAAATTTTTATTCTGTTCTGCATAAATTTCCTCATCATCGTTGTCATGGACGCTAGCGGGTCAGTTTGGATCTTTCCCCCCTGGGTGTGCAGTCAAGCCTGGCATGAAGGTCGAGAAAGATAAAAACATGAAAGTGGCATATTCGATATGACCAGGAGAGAGACCCTACTTTGAGAAAACAAAGAAAGAACCAAGAGGGTTCCTCAAAGACTCCGAATTTTTCCTGACATCAGAAGCCATCACCAACCAAGAAGAAACGGACAAAAAAAAAGTAAAAACTATCAGAAAAAGCTCAAAACTTGATTTCCTACTGATGACCTGAAAGACTTTTTCTATACTTCCTAGGAGCATCAAAGTTTGTGGCAGTCGATTCTTGCTAAATCGAATTTGTCAGAGGGAATGTACAAAAACCAGCTCCACTGCATGGTTCACCCACCGCAATATCCAGAATCAGCACCAAGACCAACAACCCTTTCCTTATCATCTTCCATGGGTGGGAGCTCATTGAGGTCGAAATCCAGCACTTTGCTGCTCATATCGCCGATTGCGCTGGGCGAATTAGCCACTTGGCTCAACGGGGTACTCAAATCTGCATCAAGCCTGTAACTCCCAGGCACTGCTGAGAACTCCGCCGACACTGTTTCACGATCTCTTCTGATAGTTTGACTGTTCTTGGTGGGCTTGCTGTGGCTGGACTTGTGACCACCCAAGGCTTGGTGGCTTGAAAAGGACTTGTTGCAGATACTGCACTTGAACCTACCAGGTGTCGCAGGATCGACGATCCTATTTTGGACATCATAATCAGCATGTAGTTCTTCCAAGTCCCTGAACCTTTTGATCCTTCTCCTCTTCTTCAACTTGCGGCCAAGTTCATTGCAGGAACGTTGTACCCGTTCTTCTTTAACACGGTTCACCATCATATTTACAGGCTCTTTAGGTTTTAACTCAGTTTCTGAAAAGGCCTCCGGTTCTTTGTTTTCTGCTATTTCACTGCAGTTTCTAGCTTCAATGCCAAAAAAAGAACCTATGCAGCAATTCGCTTTGCAATTCTCCTCCATCTTATGCTCATCCTTGTCATCAGTTGTTGCGTCGATTCTGGGCCTAATCAATGGCGAGACTTTACTCGGTGGATTCCCATCAGCAAGCATCACAAGAGCTTCTTGCACCTGTGCGTCTAAACCCTCACCCGAACCGGAGCCCGACCCCGATCCTGATCTCGAACCTGAGCCTGAGCCTGCGACAGAGGGTGTCCCGGGTTTCTTGCCTCTTTTAGCGGTGACCCCCCATCCTGGGACGGACTTTGATAGATCTACAGAACTTGAGCTCCTCTCCTTAGCATCATCATCAGAACCAATCTGATCATCGTCTGCCTTCCGAACAACCACTGAATCCGAGACAGTGGATGGTAAGCTTTGTTTGGCCGCAGCGGCTGAAGGAGGCTGAATTCCCCTCCATTCCCTCTCAGGATGCGATCTCATGTGCCCGTACAAGGACTTTATCGAAGGGAAACTCTTGCCACAAATCACACAAGTCCGGTGATCATCCTGGCCTGCCGCCATCGTGGCCGAGCTCCGCTGGCTGTTGTTCTTGGTACCGCTTCTCTTGATCTTCCGTCTGTGAATCTTCTTGCGCAGAGGCTCTTTGGTGGACTGAGCGTGAATTCTCATGTGACCGCCCAAAGCTTTCCCCGAGCCAAACCCTTTCCTGCAAAACATGCATACCGGAGAAGTCGACTCAGATGCCGCCGGATACTCCACGCGGTCGTCTTCTTCCTCATAACTGCTACCACCGTCTTTTTCACTGCTGCACTGAGCTTTCTGGATGTTCAGCTTGATGTAGAGTACACCGCTGCTCGCCATCAGCTTAGTCTCTGGGTGAAGATCTTCCTCCATTGGAGACTTGAGAGAGAAAGAAGCCAGAGAAGTGAGGAGCTAAGAAACCAGCTATATATAGAAAAACTGAAGCTTCAGCTCTTATTCTCTCTCTCTCTCTCTCTCTCTCTCTCTCTATGTGAGATATTTGAGATATTGCAGCAAACAAGAGAATTGATTATTCAGAGAATATACTTAATGAAGGTACAGCAAACTAGGTCACCCAGAGAAAAGAATATCCTTAAATCGATCAGCCCACAACAGAGAGAGAGAGAGAGGGAGAAGAAAATAAGAAAGAGATCACGAGATCAAGAAGAGCTCGCTTAGCTGGTAAGGAACATACCCTTTCGAATGTGTTGGCCTCCAAGATGACCCCCCAGAAGAAGATATCGCCGAAACCCAAACGGCAAACCAGCTCACATTCACCTAAATCCCCAGATCAAATCCAACGCGTGATCGAGAGAGAGCGAGAGAGAGATAGAGATTTTGAAGTAGGCGACCGCGCCAGGAAAAGAGACCCACGTGAGAAGAAGCTAAGAAGAAGAAGAAGAAGATGAAGACGAGGGTTATGGTGAAGACGAAGAAGGAGAAGGAGAGAGACAAGAGTTGCAGTGTTGAGAGGTGCCTTCTCTGTGCAATTCCGATCTCTAAAACTGCTGTCGAGCAAGGGAAAATAAATTGACCGTCACGTTCTATCTTCCCCGCTTTGGCCTCTCAATTCCGTTTCACCCGCTCAGAATCTCCTATTCCCATAAATACGCAGCCCCTCCTCCTCCCCTTTTTACTTTGACCACTCCCCTTTGCTATCTCCCAAAACAAGGAGAAACGACAATTACCAATAAATTAAATCAATAAGAAAAAATAAATGACAAAAAAAAAAATCTTGAGAGAGAGAGAGAGAGAGAGTCCAATCAAAAAGGAGTCGTGACTTGCGAGGCAATCATCCTCTGTTTGGTGATTTTGCTCACTACTAGAAAAGGATTATTTTAGGGATCGCTAAAGAATTTGCCTCCAGGGCACGCCGCACTTTCCTCAAATTAATTTTACTCCAAAATTTCATTAATTTTTTAAAAAATGCTTAAACTCAAAAAGTTCTCCGTGATGTCATGTGAACCGTACATCTTTTTTAATAATATTGCCGAGCCTAATAAACAATCGGCGAAGCTCTTCATTAATAAATTTAAAAAAAGAAAAAAAAAAGGAATCCGTCTCATGGTATGTGATCTGCAATTAGCATATAAGACTACTATGGTAATCCATGATTCCACATGCACGGTTTCCTAATTTAAAGGGAATTATGATATCAATTACCAACAGAAAAAATACCGAAAAGAGGAGGACCAGAAATTGCCCATGATTCTAAGTTCTTACCCTCCGATTGTAATTTGTTCCACGCGGTTTCGACTTTGAAACTTCAGCTTCTTAGCCAATATCCATATTTACCCCTTAGTTTCACATTTATTTACATGCCTAACTTGGGAAGTCATGTGAAGGGAGAATCTCGGAACCCTTCGTCTCCATTCAGGCCTCGTTTATTTTATGGAAGACGCGTGATTTGGAAAATATTTCTCGAAAAATAATTATCTCCATAAAAAATGTTTTAGTTACCGACCATTATTCATGCTTATATATTTTTGCGAATGATAAAGATATTTTTCATTCATTCAATTTTGCAAGTGATAAAAGCCGTCATTTTTAGGATAATATTCTCTAAATTGTTCATTTTCCACGAACAAATGTGCCCTAAATTACTGGTCAAGATTAAATTAGACCATTCTGGTCATACCAACTCCCAAGTACTTTTTGATTTTTTTTAGCATCCGTTAGTAAAGTATGTGATTAAGAAGAAAGCGATAGGAACATGTGTTGAAGCTTCTTTATTTTTCCGACGAGGGTTTGACATATTCGAGAGTTACGTAGGTGGAGCTAAGTACAGGTGCACTCGATTTCGCTTCGAGATCATGTACAAATCGAATATGGATACACTCAATCAGATTAGTGATTTCGAATTGGATATTCGATTAGCATTTATAACAAACAAACTGTATATTTTTGCTCGTGCACGTACATGATTTCAGCAATCTACTCGTGGCTGTACCAAAACCACAGCCTTTAAAAGTCTAGTTAAGTTTGAAAATCTAAGAATTTCTCCGCAAGGTTTGTTCACATAAAAATTCTCGTAGAATCCAGGATGATATTATTTTATAATTTTTATTTTATTTTAGAACATGGAAAAACACAAGGCTTTATCACCAAAATTATATTTATCGCATAATGTATCGTCATGGATATATATGAATATGTTAGTCAAGTGAGCAATTCAATTCTTTTACGAGCTTCTCCTTCTTTGGTCCAACGTACAAATCAAACTCAAAGTTGGAATTCAATGTAACTCGTCAACTGGGATGCCCAAACCAACCTTTTTGACCACACAAAATCAGATCGATTACGAGTCTCGACTTTGACTATTTCCTCCTCTCCCGTCATCCCCTATCATTCGCGGATGCCTAAAAACTTTTTCTATGAAAAAGCATCACTCTTCAATTATTTCCACACACAAAAAAAAAAAAATCTTTTTAATCATAAAAGTAAGTTACTCATGTCACTTATTATGAGGTAAGCCAAAACGGCACATAGAAAGAAAGATAGGCAATGAAAATTTGACCATGTTAGGATATGAATCTAAACCTTTGCGCGAACAAAGAAATTCGATTTAATTTAATGCAAAGTCTATCGGACATTTAGCTACGTCAGTATTATGTTTTTGAATAACAACTCTTATTTCAATGAATATGTTATTTTGGTTCAGTTAATCTGTCAACGCTCGTATGCTTCAGAAAATGCTCCTCTGGCCGACAGATACGTCAATTCTCAACATGTGCTTTTGCATAGTATTTTATTATTATTATTATTAAAAGGAGACCTAACTGTGATGAAACTTCTACACAAGCTCCTAGGTATATGCTGTCCCCACTGATTACGAGATACATGCCAACTGGATCTCGCAAAAACCTGACTGATGATCTCATCGTGAATTCATACTTGGCCGGCAGAAAATCGTTCCGAAAGTGAATCAGGACCCAACTCACGGAATCATTTCTGGACCTTAATATCAAGAACGGAATCGCAGGAAAAAAAATGGCAGACCTTCACACACAGAAGATTCGACAGAAGGAACCGACGAGGGGGAGTCGAAGAGAGCAGAGCTAATTCAGAGAGCAACTACTAGTCGATGACAAAGAGAGAACGAGCTATACAGATAACGGGGTTCTCGAAGACTTTCAGGAGCGGGTCAACCGAAGAACTTGGGGTCGTAGCCGTTGCTGGTGGTGGCGAGGATGTAGTAGGCGACGATGTGGCCGATGGAGCCCCAGGCGAGGACGTCGACGATGTTGAAGCCGACGGGGTCGTTGGACTTGAGGAGGCTCACGTACTCCTGGGCCCTCACGTCGCCGGCCTCGAAGTGGGTCTTCCCGTTCTGCTCCGGCACCTGCTTCGCCATGTTCTCCCTCTGGAAGTTGAAGAATACGAACCTCCCCAGGAACAGCGACAGCCCCGTGCTCAGGCTTATCACCACCGGCGCGCTCAGCTCCGCCCTCACCGCCCCGGACCGCCTCGGCGCTGCCGCCGCTGCGGAGGAGGAGGAGGAGGAGGAGGAGGAAGCCGTCCTGGTGGCCCTGTTGGCGAGGGGCCTGAGGCCTTGGAAGGAGATGCTGGCCGGAGAGAGGCCGCCGGCGTGGCGCCTGGAGGTGGCGCCGGCGGCGAGGGACAAGACGGCGGGGGATGCGGCGGCCATCGTCGGAGATACGGTGGAAGCGATGGAGGGAGAGAGGTGGGAGTGGAGGGGATAGGATGGATATGATGGTTAAAAGGCGGAGGGGAGCGAGAGAAAGGTTGTGCGGATGGAAATTGGAGAGAGAGAGAGAGAGAGAGATTTTGGGAGGTGACGTGGACGGATTCCATTGGTCCTCTTCGGATGAGAGATTTTTGTGTTCCACTTGGCGTCTGAGCCAGCCACCGTTTATCAATGGGGAAATGCAAAGGCAGCCAAACCGTATCAGTTCATCTTTTCCACCCGAAGGTAAAATTAACAATAAAAAAAAAAGAAAAAAAAAAGGAAAGTTAGATCTAAGGAGTTATAGAAGGTGCTATATATACATCTAGCACCTCTAGGGTGAGGAAATTTTCTTGGGTCAGCCTAGGCGAAATTGAGTTAAGCTAATGGCGAGTACTTTGACCCATCGATCAAGTTCAAGCTTAAGGTCGAGCTACCCAAGCATCTTATCGAGTATGATCTGAGCTCACTCATACTTTGTTGAACGGAATCCTGAGTTTAATCGAGATTTTGTTCTTATGAGCACAGATCTTCTCTACCTCTGATCTCAATGACGATCGTAGGGGTTTTGGTATTTCGTTGAATTATAAAGATTTACTTCTCCACATGTTAGATATGTGTTTATTTAATTTATTATGGTTGTTTTCGTACAATGATGATGTAGAGAAAGTCGAATCTCGGCGTGCACCGTTTACTGACAACGTCTTAATTATTGAAGAATGAATTTTTGACGTATGCTCATCACTGATAAAGACACGAGATCCAATGATCGGTTGCCAATTTTGTTTGACAGATCCGTTCATGTTTAACGAGTTTGTGCCTAACTTTACAATTACTCCATCAATTCTCCTTGTGTTTTGGATTTGGCTTTGTTTTTCAGTATTTATGCTTTGTTTCGATTTGTTTTGTCATGAAAATTATGTACTTCTGCATCATTTTGAGTAAATAATACAAATTTCTTTCGATCATTAAAAAAAAAAAAAAACCCTCCATTATTCAAACTTTCTATTGGACCTTGAGCTTGAACACAGGTTCCTTTATAAATTGATGACCATGGAGTAGACTCCAGCTTGACAAAATATTTCGATACTCGATTGAGCTCAAATTGGGTCGAGGTGAGCTCAAAGTTGGCACTATTTCAAATTCAACTTAACTTGACTCGATGACACCCCCCGGCACTAAGGAACTAGGCTTTCTGATTAGCGTTGTGATCTAATTCTTACATTGTCTCCGTTGGATATTTTGTCTTCTTAATCACGTGGAAGTCTTTATACATGGTCATAGAAAAGAACTCGTTATTTCTTCAGAAGCTTACCGAGTTCTCCTTCCCAGAAAAGACCGGAGCTAATTTAAGACCTCGTAAATTTGATGGACGGATGGAAAGACTATAATCATCAACATCTTCCACGTCCAACCAAGTCCGTGCTTTAGTCCTTTGGTCTCACAATCAAATCCTCGATAAAATAATTTATACATTAGACATGAATCCGCATTTTGCGCAGGAATAAATGTTAAAAATAAGTTACTTTATCTTAAAACGAATAATTACAATAAATAATTAAATAAGCAACGTTAAGAATGCATTAGACGTAAATCCGCATGTTGCGCAGGAATAAATGTTAAAAATAAGTTACTTTATCTTAAAATGAATAATTATAATAAATAATTAAATAAGCAACGTTAAGGATATACACGGTCATTTATTAACTATGATAAAAGACGAGTGATTAAGATGTAGAGTTGGACGATGAATGCTTCACGGAAAACAGCACACATGTACTCAACCGGCGCTTAGTTGATGTATTTTTGTGGAAATTGCGACGAATTTCTACACATAAAGAGTCTAATGTGTCCTCACAAGAGGTGATTTTTTTTAGAAATACTCTCTAGAATATATATTATATTAGATTATACTCAAAGCTATGACAATGGAAGTTATGCCATTTGGAAGAGGGTCGTCTGCAGGAGGGAGAGCCTGCTATGAGCATGAAAATTTCTGTGCCAACTAAAATCATATAAGACATCAAGATTCTACTCGACTCATATATACAATATTTCACCCACACAAAATGGAACTCCCCCGTGCACCGTGCTCTGTCCACGTACTCACACATTTATCAACCCAAAAAGCTGCACAGTCGAAAGAAAATTATTAACAGTGACCGCACATTCTATTCAGACGAGGCAGTCGAGGTACGAGAAGTTCCGTCGCCGGCCATACTCGAGGAGGCTACCATATGTTCGATCCCACACTCCAATGAAGAGCGATTCTGTGTCGGGACTGAACGACATGCCGGATATCTCGCCGAAAAAGTCTATCTCCTGCTCTTTCTCGTACCCCGTTTTCGTGTCGTAGACATGGACAAAATCTGCAGGTTCTGCCATCGCCATATACCGGCCATCGGATGTATAGCGGATAGACCGTATGGCTCCAAGGTTGCCTTTCAAAACAGCGATTGACTTGGATAAGTTTCGTATGTCCCAAATCCTACAAGTTTTGTCCTGGTTTCCCGTAGCAAAAGTGACACCATCTGGGTGCCACTCCGATGCAAAGGAGAAATCCAAATGCCCACGCAGCGGCATGATTGTCTGCAAAGAATGAGTACTCTGGTAAGTATAAAGAATAATCAAAGATAAATGTGACTAACTAAGCAGACAAGATGCGGAAGAGGATATTACTTTTCCAGATTTTGCATCAACCAAAATACCCTCAGGATCATCACCAACTATGACAAGAAGCTTCCCATCTGGACTCAAAGAAGTATGCTGCAACCAGATAAATAAGTACACAGATACCCACTCTCAGAAAAAGAGACCAACAAGAATTGTCAAACTAAAACCGTTTCTCAAATCACCAAAGAAGGAAAATGCAAGATCCTTACATTCACAGGCCAAGGGAAACGGAAATGTTTAGACAGTTCAAAGTTTTCCATATCAAAGTCTCTGACTCCACAGTCATTGTTCGATGCTATAAAGTGAATTCCACCACTGAATATTAAATAAAAGGAATTAGCATCATATTTGACGCAACTAATTTGAAGAGGGAAAGATCATTGAGGAAGCAACACTGAACCTGGGACTGACATATATCTCAACCGCATTTGTGATGGCATTATCATCATAGGTTGTCCTGGAACAGAAGCTAATTCCAGGTCGATCTAAAAACTGCACACAACAGGATAAGTGATAAAATCCTTAGCGATAGATATGCCAATGTTTAACTCATGGCACATTTTAAAATCATATAATTGCAGCCAAGGTAATCCAATCCCTCAATTATCCCACTAAAAAAGACAATATATCTGAAATGGATCACATTCGAGAGCGTCCATGAAGAAAACTTACTGATTAAAATGTTTAAGCCTAATAATTGGATATTTCATGAAGGACCCTCAATCTTAATATGCTTATATGCAATCATCTAAATATAGAGAGAATTTTTTACCCAATCTAAATCCACTGTTAAAGAATTTACCTTGCATATGAGCTCTCCCTGAAACCCGCCTGCAACTAGAAATCTATCCTTTACTGCTAGAGTACTGACTTGAGTCTGCGTAAATCCTTCCAACAAGCTTCCGGGATGTTTCTGAGAACAAGACTTATCTCGTTAATCAGTAGCTCACAATCACAAGAAACACACACCTCGATAGAGGGATGTATGAAAAGTAACCACCTCATTTGGTGCCACATGTCCTGCGAGATTAAGAATTTCAGACTTCTTGCCCATCAATGAAGACCAATGGACAACAGCATAGTTTGACATCATGTAAACATCATGCTTTGATGTTGCCCAAACCAAATTCCTCAACTACAATGACCAAAAAAGATGAAGATATGATCAGTCCTACACACCGCACAACTGTAAAAACTTTTGACTTGCCCAGTCAAAAAAAGAAACCCACTATTGATTGCAATACTATGGGCCGAAATGGCCAATTTATTTCAACATGTGGATATCAATTCAAACTTCAGAACCCGACATAGACACTCCAGGGGCTCCCCACCTTTAAAAACTTAAAGTAATATGCAGACAACCAACAGTCATAGGATACAAAACCACCCTCCACTTACCTGGAAATGAAGAATAGTAGATTTGACAGATCTTGAGTTCCGTCTAAACTCATAAAATGAGTTACCTTTCTCTGTAACTGTGCAATCCTGTAAAGTAGACACACACCTCAAATGAATGTAGACTTAAATTGATCCAACAAATACACCTGCAATCCCTTTTATTCCCTTTTGATCAAAATTGATGTCAAAAGGAGATGAAAAGATTGCAAAACAAACTTTTTACCTTCCCCGATTTCTCTCCAGACTGAGGAACATTTTCATAATTCTTATATTGTTCTAGCCTAGTCTGCCGGTACTTCTCCCTTGTGATGCTAAGCCTTTCCCAAGGAATTCCCTGAATATCTCTTCCTCTTCTTGCTTGATCAGCAGTAGTATCGGTAAATCTATTATTCTGCATAAGAGAAATACCCAGTGAATAAAACGGGAGAGGGAGGGAGAGACAGAGAAAGGGCAAAAAGGAGCCACTGCTATGTAAAGGTCGAACTAAAAAACATTTCAAAATGCTTGAAACACAAATTAAAATGAACCAAGCCTTGGATACAATTGTAAGGGTAACAGAACGGATTACTAACCGGAGTGTCTATTTCATCAACATCAGATTCTGGGTCGGCCGATTCTCTGCCACGGAGCTCTTCATCGCCATCTTCTGCTCCGTACTCCTCTGCTACATCCTCACCATCGTCCCCTTGGTAATTGGACATCTTTATCACAACAATGAACCTACTGACAAGCAAATTGACATAAGATTACTGAAAACAAACAGAGAAAGATCCATTCAACAGGATAATGTAGACATTTCTACGCAGTTTCCCATGAGACACAGAGTGCACAAGGGATTAAACAAGAAGGGGAGGGCAGAGAACATATGAACCCCAGAAAAAAAAAAAAAAAACATCGAAGGAATGAAAAGCACGTTCACCAGCTCTCAGACGCGAAAAATGGCAGCACGATGGATACTGTGAGGAAACATAAGCTACATGAAAGCATATACACTGATCTATGCCCATGACCTCATCTTCCCTTGTGACCCGGAACCACAAAAGAAAGCAACAAACGGCAAATCGCACGCCAATCATACTCATCACCCGTATAAGGAGGAGGGAAGTGCGACACAGCGTTCGTGTAACCGTACAGAACCAATCGTCCACCCTCTCTAGAGACGCAAATGCCGAAGCAATCAAATTATGCTATTTCACCTATCAACCGAAATACACTAACAACACGAACAGCAGGACAGCAGCGCAGCAGGAAAACAACCATCCGACAACACTCTTCCGCACGCTCTCCCAACTCGGCCCAAGCCCCCACATCACTCCCAAGGAAGCCCGCAACGTCCCGCCGCGCTCCACACCAACAGCGAACGAACGAGCAACCTAATCCCGACCACAACCTCAATCTCGACGACGATGTCAACAGCAGCAACACGCACCGCAACAAACCCGAACCGACCGCCCGCCCGCCCGCGGCAAGGAGCAAACCCAACCCCCCACCGCGGCAGCAAAACCGCGAGACGACAACGACAAACCCGAAGAAGCGGAACCGACTCGCGAGCGAGCGGCGAAATCGAATCGAACGAAGAGAGAGAGAGAGAGAAACCTACGCGATTCACCTCGGCGCGGATTGGAGAGGAGGGGGGGCGGTGCGACGGGGCTGGGAGATCGATCTAGAAACGGGAAATCTTCCAGTAGAAATACGGAAGTTGCGTAATATCTGAAGCAGAATTCGGGACGGGGATTCGCGAAGGAGGGAGAGAGAGAGAGAGAGAGAGAAAGAGAGAGAAGGAGGGCGATTATCTTCTCAGTAATTTATATAGTGAGACATCAGCAAGTTGACGGTGAAGGGATACCCGACAAATCCAGAGAGAGAGAGAGAGAGAGAGAGAGAGATAGAGACGGCCAAATTATCTTTTATCCATCGTATGACGTTGCAGGAATACCGCATGACATCAACGGATATGCTTTCTAATTTATATCTTACTCCAACATGAAATTATAAACTCTATCTCTCTCTTTTTCTATTGTTGCTTATCCGGACATTAATTTCTTAATTTAGCACGGCGTGGGCATTTGATATGTGCATATTATATCGCGGTTCCACATGGAATTTGTCATCGTGTTAAGAATTTGATTGGAGCGATTTTCATTTTTCGATATTTTGCTTCTATAAAATCCCGTGATTCGCAACATTCCAATCACTTCTAGTTTTAGATATTTGAAAGCTTCGTGTGGCACGTACATGTCATGTTGATAAATTTATGTATAATTCTTTCTGTAATTTTCTGAAATTTTAATAAAATTGATAAAAAGAAGAAGAAGTATTTAACTTTACAAAAGTTGTAACAATTAGGATTGAGCATGGTTCAGGTGGGCGGTTCGCATTTTAGAATAAGGAATTACTCATTAAGAATCGGTTCTGAAAAATTAGAAGATAATTAAATCAACATTGTCACGACTTGCCAAGTGCATGTAAAATGACACGTTGCATTTTTACAATATCAATAGACGAAAACCTATCGAAAGCGAGATCTAGGGAAAAAGAAAACTAAAATAATCATAACTTTCGTACAATATCCATCTTAGTACCAAAAAAATTTGACAGATCACTCTAATCTCAGCTTAATAAAAGAAAAAAAGATTACTTAAGTATCAATTTTGATTTGGGAGGTCGAAAATCTAACATGACAATATTATAATATCGTTTCCAACCAATGTGGCTCATTGGCATAATGAGTCGGCATTAATTAACATAAAGGACGTCGCTTAACATAGAGATGCTCCAAATTCAGCCTCTTCATGGAATTCTAACCTCACAATAAATGATTCGGGGAAAAATTCAACCTCTTCCTCAAACCTTAACAACCTCACAGCTGCAGATTTGAGGCAAAATTAATAACTGAAATATGCAATAGAGGTCCGCTACTTCATTTGTGCGATTTTGTCTCATCAGAGTTTCCAATATTTACGATGGAATTATGAGGATTGATAGCAACAAAGAACAGTGATGAAGGTCTAGATGCTGGGAAAATGAAATATTGCAAATTATGTTCAGATTAAGGGAACGAGGAACGGTGGATCAGCAGTAGTGTTGACGGCGCCCTTGCGGATGACCGTGACGGAGAGGTGGGCGGCGAGGAAATCGACGAAGCTTCAGAGCTCATGGAGGTCGGAGATAAAAGACGGTGATGTCAAGGGGAAGACCGGGAGGCAGGGGAATGGGTTGTGCTTACGGTAGACGATGGAGCTGGAGGTGAGTTGGTCGCCATGAAATTGAATCCCGACTTGCTGAGGACTTACCTTTGAGCCAAGCAATCTCTATTCTAGGATTACAGAGAAAAAGAATAAAGTCTTAATGCGAGGTCATCGTCCCACGTCGGGATTACTTTCTCATAAGAAAGCCAAATAAATATTAAAATTTCGAGACTCATTGCCCAAATTTGCTGCCGAAAACACTTAAAAGTGACAATTTCTCCACAAAAATAGCATCAAAATAGCATCGAAGTGATTGGAATAGTTAAGTTAATTTTCTGCTAGGAAACTCGCCCCAAATAATGGTAACCACCCCTCTACCAACTAAAAATGCATTAAGTACTCATTACACAAACCACTATTTTAGCAGGAGCTTGTAATAACTCATCAATTGTATTTTGCAGATTAAGAGGGAGACATCGTAACCATTCGCATCCATAAGCAGGACAATCAAAGCAGGCCGACTAAATATACTATATAAAGACACGGACTCTAGCACTTCAGTTCCAAGGAATCCACATATACTTTTTTCTACCCCCCTTGGACACTTTCAAACCAACCAAACTAAAACGTTTCTTAATTGCAGACGGCACTGGTTTCTATTTATTTAGTAAAATTACTACCGGGCAGCAAGACAATGCATCCCATAACCAAAGACTGGCTATCATAACCAAAGAGAGCCCTATCCCATCGCGTACTTCTGAGTCCAGGATCGAGCAGTGCTCTCATACTTCGCCCTGTCCGTCTTGTACATGTGTGCGATCTCTGGAACCAGAGGATCATCTGGGTTCGGATCAGTCAGGAGAGAGCATATTGAAAGAAGAACCTGCACTCGCAAAATATGCAATCAGAAAAGGCAATCCACCAGAATTGCATAGAAAAGCACTTTGAATTTGCGCCAGCGTCTAGCAAGAAAGAAGCGAGTCTCAAAAGTATTTTTAGTTTCTCAAGTGAGAACAAACAAGACAGTCACCAAAAGATATCCATGTCAAATAATGCTAATCGACAGGACGACTACCTTTGATATTGTAAGGGCAGGGCTCCATTGCTCCTTGAGAATATCGAGACAAATGCTACCATTGCTGTTAATATTGGGGTGGAAAACTTTTGTCCTGAAGGAAACCTGTCAAGCATACGGGCATACATTATCATCCAGAAATGTTACATAAAACTCAAACGAATAGGCATCAGTTGGCAGGTTCCAATTACAGTGCCACAATAAGAGTAATTGTTGAGAGAAATGCATGACAATGTAATAACAAGTCATGGCATAGTTCATAAAGAGATATGAGGGTAAAGTTACCTTAGGAGGCTTGAATGGATAATCGGGTGGGAAGTGAATGGACACAAGGAACACACCCCCAGCAAATGGGCTGTCTGTAGGGCCCATAATCGTTGCTTGCCAATGGAACATATCATCAGCAACAGGACCTGAGTACAGCAAGAAAAAAATTATGAGATGCGAAATAATAACAAATTGCCTTTCAAAATTAGCCCAAAAGCTTGCCATCTGTTTAATTTCAACAACGAAAAAGAGAAGCTTAGACGTGATATCGTAACCTAAAACAAAAGGTGCTGAGTAGTATACATCCTCACATCACGTAAAAAAGAGGTGCTAACTAGTGCATACATAACCATACACAATGACAAGGTTCCATGTGCAAACACTAGTATGCATTCATATTGGTGATTTGTACACCATCACTTCCCAAACAAAAAAAGCCCACACAAATAGATATGTCTCTGAATAGATTGATTATCATAGAATATGTACAAACCATTCATGATTTAAGAAGTGAGGACTAACAGCTTCTCGTTTTAATCAAATCAAAGATAAGTAGTAAACAGCTAAAAGTACAAACCAGCACTGCAAGAAACAGGAGGATCCTTCTGCAGGTCCTTCAACTCCTTGTTAATCCGCTTCGAAGCCATCCCAAAATCAAGAGCTCCTGAAGCCTCTACTTCCTGAAATCATAAATTCTGGCCAAGTTAAACTGATGAATTCCAAAAGAAAACTTAAGCATACCGTCCAAACCAATAATGGCCAGGATCTATCAGCCGCGAATTTCAGTTCCACGCAAAGGCAAAGCACGATCGCCGCCTGCAACTTCACGACAGTCAAAAGTATTGTCGTGTCCACGGAATCGTTGCCCTCACTTGTTTATGCACAAACAGAATATCACAACCCCATGTCATTAATTAACCAACTGTAGACAAGCCCTCGTAAGCCAACTGCTCCGCGAACATCAAACACGATCAGAAACAAAAACTAGCGCGAATCAATATTCTCAATCCTCGGTCCTCGTTAATTCCATCATCGGACCACAACAACTCAGGTTCGGTCGGACTGACGCACCGACACGTAAACCTCAAAAAAAAGAAAAAGAAAAAAAGAACCGAATTTCCACACGTGAGGAGAGACACCGGAACACCGAAACAAATCTTACCATCATTACATCGCTCAGATGCCAAAGCCAACCCGACCCACCTCCCCCCCCCCCAAAAAGACCTAGCAGACGCCCGATGAAATACACACGAATCGATCAAACAAACGAGCGAAAAGAGAACAGAAGCGCGATCGAGTAGGCGCGGACGCCAAAACCCAGACGATCAAACAACGATTACGGTCGGAAAAGGACGGTAAGGCGCGGAATTTCGCAAGCGAGCACACCCGACACGAGCGCCCGACAGAGGCGGCTCCCCTCACGAGAGCGACGATTGACGGAAAGAGAGAGAGAGAGAGAGGATGAACCTGGACGGAGCGGGTGCGGGGGTCTAGGGTTCGCGATCGGGCTGCGAATCGCGGGGTAGAAGGAGGAGGAGGACTTTGAGGAATCGGGGAAAGAGTGAGGAGGCAGTAGACGAGGGGAGGACGAGACTGGGCGGACGTGGAGACGTATAAGAGGATGGAGGGGAGCGTGGTGGCGATCGCGTGCCACGTGTGTGCTCTCTTGGTGGTTGCCCCTTTCCGTCCGACTCGACTTGGGGATTCCCCTTCCCAGAGATTATTATTATTATTATTTATAATATATTAGGATACCAAATTTTATATTGCGACTACTTTGGCAACTTTTTCGAGCAGATTTCCTGTTTTTCTCATGACCAAACCAGAAATTTTTCGTGATCCAATAAGAACGCGATAACTTCCTTCCCTATTTTTATTTATGGACGAGATCATCTCTTCTTTTTTCCCTCGATCTACAGTCCTATTATAAGAGCGGCCCATATCAATAAGGACAATGATATGTAATCATTCGTAATGGAATAATTCGCAAAGAGCGCACCTTATTTTGACCCCTCTTTAATTAGGTATGCCTTTTTTTATTATTAATTGACCGAATAACCCTTTATGTTAGGAAACGAGATGGATCACCTTTTCACCCTATTTTTTTTGTGATAAGTATTCCAGAAGTTCTAAAACTTGTCGCGAAAATGCATTTCAGTCCTAAAATTTGCAAAAAGTGCAAATAAGTCATAAAACTTGTCAAAATAGTTCAATTGAGTCATAAAGCTAACACCGTTAGCATTTTCCATTAAAAATGCTGATGTGACATTTTAAATTATTTTTTTATTTTCCAGCTTGCTTTTTAAAAATATTTTTTATTCAATTTATTTAAAATATATATTTAAAAACTAAAATTCATTTTTTTTAAAAAACTATTAAAAAAAGAAAAGGGTAGAGGAGGCGGCCGTCCATCGCCGGAGGGACCAGCGATGGTTGTCGGCCGCCGCCCGACCAAGGCGAGGCCTTGCTGACCCCAAGCGAGGGCCGGTGACCCTCGCCTGGCGCGAGCGAGGGCACCCAGATCTGGGCACGCCGGCCCTCGCTTGGGGGTTGGCGACCGTCACCAGGCCTGGGCGAGGCCTTAGTGGCCATCGCCTGGGGCCGGCGAGGCTCGCCCAGATCTGGCCGGGCATAGAGACGCGGAAGTCGCTGGGTCGCAAGCGGAGGTTGCCGATGATGGGACTCGGAACAACGGTGACTGGTGGCCCAGCAACTAGCTCGGATCTGCTGGTGTCGAGCACAGGGAATCACGGGAGCAGGCCACTCGTGTGGCCCTTATGCTTCGCGGCAACGCCCAAATCTGGGCGAGCCCCGCCGACCCCAGCCAAGGGCCGCTAAGGCCTCGCTCAGGGCTGGCGACGGTCGTCGACCCCCAGGCGAGGGCCGGCGTGCCCAAATCTGGGTAGGGGTGTGCAAAATACCCGGGAACCGCCCGGACCGCCCGGAACTGGACCGGAACCGCCCGGAATCGGCGGTTCTTGAGGAAACTGGTCCAGTTCCCAGTTCCAATTTTTTGGAACCGGTGGGTACCAGTTCGGTTCCCGGTTCCATGGGCGGATTCGCCCACCCGGACTGGACCGGACCGGAACCTCTTTAATATTAAAAAAAAAAATTACTAAAAGAAACCCTAGATTATATCTCATCTCTTCACTCCCTTCGTCTTCGATTCTCTCTCTTTGTCTCTTCCTCGATTCCTCCTAATCCTATTGCCATTTCGATTCCTCCTAATCCTATTGCCATTTCGATTCCTCCCCGAGCGTCGATGCCACCGCCGCTACTCCTCCGCCGCCGCTGTTCGCCCCCTTGCGTCGGCCGCCACCCGCCATAGCCGCGGAAAATTGTTTCGCGACCGTTCTATGTTGAAAACCCGACCATAGACCTCCTCCCCTCCTTCCCAACTCATAGACCCGACCGTTCTATGTTGAAGACCAAAATTGTTTCGCGTCAAGATCGATTCCATGGATCCACCCGGGAACCAGACCGGACCGGCGGTCCGGTTCCCATTTTTCGGAACCGGTCTTTAGCGGGCGGTTCCCGGTTCTAGGTCGGGAACCACCCGCCCGGACCATGCACACCCCTAAATCTGGGCGCCCTCGCCCGTGTTAGGCGAGGGTCGCCGGCCCACACCTGGGGCTGGCAAGCCCTCGCCCGCGCCAGGCGAGGGTTGCTGGCCCTCGCCTGGGGCCGGCAAGGCCTCGCCCTGGTCGGGCGGCCGCCTCCTCTTCCCTTTTCTTTTTTTTTTCTTTTTTTAACATTTTTTTAAAATTGAATTTTAGTTTTTAAATATATATTTTTTAAAATTTGAATAAAAAATTATTTTAAAAAACCAGCTGGAAAATAAAAAATTATTTAAAATACTACATCAGCGCCACGTCAGCATTTTCCGTCAATAAAACTGACGGCGTCAATTTTAGGACTCAAATGAAACATTTTGACAAGTTTTAGGACTGAAATGCATTTTCGCGACAAGTTTTAGGACTTCTGGAACACTTATCCCAATTTTTTTCTTTCGCATCTCTTTTCTTCATCCTCTATATTTATTTATTTTTCAACTAATTAAAATTTCCATTCATTCTTCTATATTTCTTTCGCATACTTCTTTTTCCTTTCTCGTGTTTTGTTCCCGCTACCATTGCTCCTTCTCCCATCGTCTTTTTTAATTATGGCCGATTAAGTGTTGTAATATTTTGAGGCTCGCACTATTTTTACCATTTTATTGAGTCCCAACACCCTATTTTATATTGAATTGATTATATTATCCTTACTATTCCCATTTCTAATTTAAGATTATTTCTTCTATTTTAATTTTACCAGAAATGCAACTATTTATGCTCCTCTCAAACAACATTTATTAAGTTAAATATGGGGCTCACTCTTGATTTAAGATTATTGCTTACCTTATTTTCTTCTCTCTTATTTTCTTTTCTTTTTCCATTTATGACAAAACTGGTGCACCTCAAATATTTTATTTGGTAGATAACTAATTTATTATTGTATTTCCGACAAAAAAAACTAATTATTTTGTTAATGAGTTGTATACTTCTTTTTTATTACTAGGAATCCATTATTCAAATAGTTACTCAAGCACAAGTAATAGTGAAAACAACCACCTACTAGTTTCAGTATGCATCTCGTTTGATTTTAATTTTAATATATCTTATGAAGATGTAGTTCGTATATTTTAATTGCTCAACTTTCATTTTATCATTGAATCTAATAGTCTAATTTTGTATTATCCATTGTGCAATGCATTCAATATATATATTTTGGTCGGTAATGCATTCAATATTTGAGTGTCCATCATCTGCTCCTCTTTTAATAGCAAAGCGCTTCCAAAGAATAGTTAATTAAACGAGATTCAATTTTTCTTCTCTTATATGCAATAGAAATATGATGCCGATCACGATAATTATTTCCTCTATCACGATTGAGAAAAAACACATCTATCTCTCTTTTAAGTTTTTTTTAGAGACAAGACAACCTTAACCAAAAAGATAGATCCTCTTGCGTTAGAAGATTATCCAATAAAGTTTCAAACGAACTTATTGAGATGATTGGTGACTATCTTCTCCATTCCGTTTAACTAAAAAACAATATTTTCTTCCATGGTGATTGCACTATAAAAATCAATATAAGTAAATTGTGCATAATGAATACATCAACCGCGATATTCAATTTTTTTAGTAAAATCTCCTAAATTTGTACAAAAAATGAAAATCGAAAAATTCACAATCATGAAGATAATCTATGGAAATACAATTAAAAATTTGTAGATAAAACTAAACTTTCTTCACTCCAATATATGATCGATGCTCGCTTGGATTATAATAATGGAGAATAAGTTCAAAAGAAAATAAACATGAAGGAAACATTAATATGTAATGGGTGTGGAAGAAGGGGCTAGGGTAAAAAATAAATGTTTGGAGCGGATGTGGATAGTTTTTTCTTTTAGTAAAATTGAAAAAGAAAAAGAAGAAGAAGAAGAAGAAGGAGAAAAAGGGGAAAGAAATGATGTTAAGTCAACAGTGGAATCCACAATATATAATGTAGTCAATTCAATGTGATAGAGGATATCGGGAGTCAATGAACATATGGAAATATCGTGAGGTTCATATCTTTAGTCCATAAAATCTTACTTTGTTTTTCCCAGCTTCGTCTTGCGTCACCTATTGCCATTCCCGTATGCTAGGGCATTCTTGACGGAGAAAATTTGCCCAGTTCCAGGGTAGGCATAGTACCGTCCCATCGCTAGCTAGATGAATATAAACATTACATCAAAGAATTAACAACAGAAGGAAAGTAGTATTTTCTCCACCAAAATTACAAACTTCAAAACTATTACAAAATAAAATTGATCATGATTTAGGAAGAAGATGGGAGAAGCAGCAGTGACACTAGGAAACAAAGCACGAGAGAGAAAAAAGCCTGTTTAATCTATGATTGATCAATTTTTTTCAAAGCAAATGGATATTTTAGTCGGTTAACAATAAAAATGAAAGGTGAAGAATAGCTATGGAGGAGATAAAAATAGGACGAATGGGTAATTGACTTTGTTTTCTAACACTAGAAGGTTACCTTTATCAATTAATAATAAAATGTGTGTATCGAGCTAAAGAGGGCGTGAAAATGGTACCGCCCTCAGCAAATGACAATCAATTTCACTCAATTTCTAGCACTTGCAATTTGCATCTCAATATAGAATGCAAATAACAATAAAGTTAAGGAACTATATCCAATTAAATTAAAATTACTTTCCGTATCACAGAAAACTGTTAATAGCCCCCAACTTTAACCATTGGAATAGAGTTTCCGCGATGCACCGCAACGAGCCTATTAATTTTCCCATCATCGAATGAACCCTTGTAGAGTAGTGGATAAGTCCGTGTAGTCTACCCTTATCATAATTTTCAACGATGAGGTTAACCTCCGAACATCGAATAGACATGTCTAACTAAAGTCGATCATGCATAAAGCAGAAATAAAACACGTTACGATCAATTCTATTTAGCTACTTTTATAAATCTCGAACGAGGAAAAGGCGAACCGAGTTCCGACAGCTGCATTCAGCATATGCAGGACAGAGGTTACTGTCGTCACGTTAAATCGATGTGGGAGCTCAAAAGGAGTTCTTGAACATCCCATCATTCATGGGAAAGAACGGAGAGAGATCTCCTGATTGTCGGGTTGAGAAGGCTACCGGATCGAGGGGAGAGAGAGAGTGCGCGCAGCTCCTGGAAAGGGCGAAAGGGGTGACCCCACGTGACTCCCTCCCGTATCTCTGATCTAATCATAGATAATTTGAACGGAAATGAATTGTTTTTCCTCGGATTTGCAGGTGGAAAGTCAAAATAGGAGGGGGGAAGATATCGTAGTGTTGTGTCCACAATGACCGCTCAGATCGAGAGAGCGACAAGCAGACGTGGTGAGTGCTCCACTCATCTTGCCTCCATTTCCAACGATAACTTCCACCTGTCTCTCTCCCCCCTTCCTTCTATCTTTGGAAAAGGACTCCCTGTTTCCTCAAGTTCTCTCTCTCTCTCTCTCTCTCTTGCGTGTTCTTGTTCTTGTTTCGGCTGACGAGCGGCGTTTTGGCAGGAATTTGTTCCGTTTGCTCTTGTGGGTCCTTTTCTTTCGTCATTTGCTAATTTGTCGAAGTTGGGTTTCCAGAATCGGTAGTGTAAAAGCTGGGGAGGATCTCGTGGAGAATCGAAAGGGCCTCGCTGGGTCGTTACGTGTCTTCGCTTCGGATCGCTTTGAGGTGAGCGCTTGTTCCTTATTCTTGTCCCATAATCCGTTCTTTATGCGAAGTTTCCACGTCGGTGTTTACGATGCCCTAAGTGTTTCTGTTCTGCGGGTACCCACAAAAGAGAAAAAGAGGGGCCACGAGGAGCATCGAATTAATCGAGCAGCTAACGCTTTTGGAGAAATTATTTGAATTTCCCCCAAAAAAAGGTTCGACTTTGACATGGTATCGAAGCAGGGTGGAAGTTTTTGCGATTATTCCCTTATTGACGATTTCTTCTGCAGGTGCAGCAGATTGCACCTTTTAGGCTTTTCCCATTCTTCGTGTTATTTGAAGTGTGATTTATGTCACCTTCAAACTGTTTTGAGCTTTTGAAATGTTTCCCTAGATACTGGTTGGCAAGGTAATTCATCAAAAAGTATGTTCCTAATATGGATATTCAGATTGATTACCAGTGCAGACTCCGGAAGACTATCTATTACCCCAGCTAAAAAGAAAGAAAATCGTTTATGGCTATTAAGTCAAGATGCAAATCATATGGTAATGGCTCGTTATAGTGGAGACATTCGCCGTTGGATCTTCTAGATTTGAGATAATCGATTAGTTCTATGCATCATTTCATATTCTGGTGTTATGTCTGGTATCGTGGTTGAAGTGGCAATGCAAGGTAGTGTGCCGCGTGCCCATGAGATGGATGGGATCACGATGCTCGCCGGTTAAGGAAATGAACAATTTATTCTCATGTTGGAAATGTTAATGACCTCTTGTTTATTTTCCATGGCAATGTTTGTGTTGACTTCGCATCTATTACTCTTCTTATTAACATCCAGTCTTTTCAACAGAAAATGCTCAGTAAAATGTGGTTAGTCGGAGATTGTTCTGATAACGCTGTAGCACTTGCAGAAGTGACCGCTTTTTTCTTGACATGGCAGTTGGATCCAAGTACTATGCAGTATAACTGTCAATATGCACTTAGTTTGCTGGTCTTCATAATCTGGGGGGAAAGTTGTTGGAAATCAAACATTGGGAATTCGTGAATACCTTATAGTTTGCAAATACTCTTGGGGTGCCGTTGCAGAAAGAATATTACTTCTGCCACTTAATTGATGGGTGGTTCAAATAGTTTCCCAGTGTTGACATTGGTTAGATCACTGTTTTCTCTCTGACCTATAAATTTTCTCATATATTTGCAGGTCTGTACTTGCAGAATATCCAATTACTAGCTTCTGCCAATTACAATGGGAGGCGTAATAGGAAAAGGTGATGCACCTAAAAAGGCATGGGTACCTGAGACGAAACTTGAAGCTAAGATGGTCGAAGCAATGCAGAGGAGGGCATCTGGAGGGAGTAAGATGAAGTCGTTCAACAGCATAATTCTGAAATTTCCCAAAATCGACAAAAGCTTTCAAAAATGCAAATCTATATTCGAACAGTTCGGTAAGCATTCGACTTCAACATCAGTTTGCTGACGGGAACGATTAATTGGTACTTTTGGATTCTGAGGGTCTCAACTCTTCATTGATAGATGAGGATTCAAACCATGTAATAGACAAGGAAGAGCTGAGGCATTGCTTTAATAAGCTGGAGATTTCTTTTTCGGATGAGGAGATCAACGATCTTTTCGAGGCATGTGACATCAATGATGAAATGGGGATAAAGTTCAATGAGTTCATCGTTCTTCTCTGCCTTGTACATCTTCTCAAGGACGATCCCACTGCCCAGCTTGCTGTATCCTGACTAATAATATACAAGAAAGTGGTTCTTTTAGGAAGGACCGGAAGTTCCCTTGATATGTTGAGATTCTGCTCACAATTTGTTCTACACGTCCCATTCTCTGTTTCACATAGTCTTGGCACTGAACAGTCTTTTCTGCATATTCTTTAATTCCTTAGCACTTGTAGAAATCGAAGATGGGAATGCCTGACCTGGAAACCACGTTCGAGACATTAGTGGATGCTTTCGTGTTCTTGGATAAGAACAAGGATGGACATGTCAGCAAGAGCGAGATGGTTGATGCCATAAATGAAACTGCATCTGGGGAGCGCTCTTCTGGACAAATTGCAATGAAAAGATTTGGTCCCTCTCTCTCTCTCTCTCTCTCTCTCATGCACTCGCGCACGGAAACACACACAGCCACCCTGCATGCACCCAGATAGGAATGTGCTATGCAGTCTTAGTCTCACAATGAAATTCCTATGCACTCTTAATCTTGCAGTGAACGGGATTTCACATGTTACCCATTTAGGAGTTGCGAATTCCCACATGTTTTAAGTTTTCTTCTTTATCCTCATATTGCAGAAGAGATGGACTGGGATAAGAACGGGATGGTGAACTTCAAAGAATTTCTGTTTGCCTTCACCCGTTGGGTTGGCATAGATGAGATGGATGACGAAGATAATGATGAAGCTGGCGAGGAGAAGGTCTGAGTTGTGCGGCTTCGGTATCCCATGATGTAGAAAGCTTGCCGAAGGGACGAGGCCCATCGCATGGCAATGTATGGTTTCTATAATAATCGTCGAGATGACATGAATTGCAAGTGTGTGATTCAGAGCGTATAATATCGAGAGCTACGACTAGGAGCATCTCTGGTATAGCTGATGAATCTGAAACTATCAAACTTGATAAGAAGAATTGCGTTGAGCCTTTGCAGCATACGATTATAATCTTGTGCTTCATTCTCCTCTATTTATATGGTAAAGAAGCATCTTCGCAATTTAAGGCAAAAGAAACATTCTCAATTCAGTCTATTGAATCCAAACTATATGGAATTGAAGTCCCAAATTGGCAATAAAGTCCCTCGAGTATGCTGCTAGGCGCTGGGGATGTGTTCACTATGGTTGGAGAGTGAAAATGACATCCAGAAGAGAGAAGAAAGAAATGGCGTCAACCGAGGCAGATAAACTGTAAGTACAAAACTGGGAACGGATGAAAGGGAGCTGAGATGGATATTGATTGCAGTCAGCAAAGCTTTAATAATAAAGAATATGTTTCAGCAAATATAAATATGACTAAGCTCGCAGGCTACAACACTCCAATCCAGACATAAACGAGAGCACATCACACTTTTGTCTTCCTCTGTGTACAATCCAGGCCTCGGCCTACTCAGAGAAAAACCCCCATTAACATTCCCAAAACTGTCATCACAAGTTACTGCTTGAGAGCCTCCTCATACTAACGACAATCTCGACCGACAAGTTCTTGACTAGGACTTACCTAAAACAACACAAAGACCCAAACCTCAGAACTTGAGGGCAAGTTACTGGGTTTTAGCGTAAGCAACCAATCCCAGGCGACGCATTACATATCATATTTGGGGAGTAGTCTGGGAAAATCTGTGGCGTCAGTGACCAGGGGCAGTTGGAGGTGTTGACCATCACGCCCACCACTCAGCCGGAAACTCACACAATATCCAAATGCCCGCTAACAAAATCAATCACCCCCTAGTCTTTGCCCTCTTCATACCGAGGCTTGTGTTGAACGGGGACACAGAACCGGACATAGGAGAACTCTCATCGCGAAGCGTGCCATTGAGCATTGCCAGCTCTCGCAACTGCTGCTTCTTGTAGACATCCTGAGATTCGTCCTGCATAAACAAGAGATGTAAAGATGATCAACCCCAATGCCCTATATCAATGATACTGCTTTAGCCGAATAATGCATGCCGGGAGTAAGGCAGAAGAGTTTACCACTGGCTTAAGCAAATCTTGCAGTATGTCACGAGCTTGAATTAAGCGAGCATCAATTATTTCAACAGGTAATTCAGCCTCGATGAGGATGTGAAGCGGTTCATTCAAGTGCTCATATCCTGGTTTGCCCCTCATCATTTCTTCCTTTTAAAGAAAATTAGCAGGAGAGAGTGGCATGAGTTCATAAGAAAAGTGAGAGATCCATATGATTCAAAAGAAATGGAGGAAACGAGAAAGTAAACAAGTTCCTAGCACCAAGATGATTAATAGCGAACCAAATGAAGAAGTGACTATTTGCTTCTTTCATGAATACAAAAGAATGGACAGTATATATGACCCATCTTTGATAAGTGCAATCCGTGCCACACAGAGAAGACTCACGCAAATATGTTACCCACTGGTCATTCTTGCCTTTCGAAGTGAACCACAATAAAGCATATGGTAACAATCAGTTGCCAGATCGAGCCACAACTTAACAAGGCCGACATTTGGAAACTCTATCTTGGCGGCCAGGATTGTTTAAGAAACTATTCCAAATGAAAAAAAGAAAATTGCACCTCGAAAAGATGATTACAATGTTTTCTATCGCCACTCCTCTTTTTTTTTTTTTTGGGTAGTTTCTACTTTCATAAACATCTCTTGTACAGCCTCGGCAATTAAAATATTTCCAAACCACGCTTGTTAAATTAAGAGAGTTAAGTCTGTCATGTATTAGACCACATTCACTGGGTTCTCAACTCGCTTTAAAGACAGCTTTATATCGACTGAAAAAAAAAAGAAAACGACTCCAAAACAAATTTAACGCCCACAAGTGTTAAAAGAGAATCCATAAAGAGGCATGAGTAAGAAGCATAGTATCAAACTCATCCTGCAATTTCTTTGCTACCCCACTTTCTATACACTAGCAGTTTCCAGAGAGGTTATAATAGTAACCACATGCAAGACCTCTCTCCATACTTCCCCTAAACTCACAGAAACATGCACACTTCAAAGAAATATGCACCCAAATATACATAAAACATGAACTCGTCAGCTCACAGTGAACAATCTAACCATACCCTGGTAGGATCTTTAATGCTGCCGCGGCCTCTGATAAGAACGCGGCACTCAGTACTTGCTTCCACTCTTTTAAGCGAGTTTCCCCTAGGGCCAAGGAGCCGCCCAACAAAGTTGTACTGCAGCATTAAATCACGATTAACTTGTGCTGGATGAAAAGAGATCATCTCATAATCACATAAAAAAGCAAACTAATCTTACACTGGGAAACTTGTCGACTGGAATATCCAACCGAATTGTTTTCTTGACAAGAAGACCGGATGAGCTAACCTGAGAATTCATCCAATTTGGTGCTAATGTCGGCTGCAATTAACTCAGTGTCAGCATTTAAGAGTGTCGTTATATGCATAAGGTTCATGACTCTGAAACCCTGAGAGCCATTAACTCGACCCAGTAATCAATGAGGAAGAACAATTCATATTATGGAAAGAGCATATAAATAAAACATAAAGGCAACATGATTTCATAAGCAACTAAGCATACTTGGCAAGGATTGATGCTGCAATGCACACTGCGGGTGATAACCGCCAAAACAAAAATTGACACAATCCACAGACAATAGAATGAAAGACATTGTAACCAAAAATATAAATAAATTTAGAATCAGCGTAATGAGCAATCATGTTATTGGACTGATGAATGCATTTCCATAGTCAGATGCTAGGTTTCTTCTCTTTTAAAACTTGTAGGGACCAGCAGATGATTTTTTCTCAAGGACAACTCACTAGGTCTGAGGAATCATACTCATCATGAGATGGTTAATTAAAGAAATCAGTGCACAAATGAGCAAAATAAAATCCTCTTGTCTAGTTCTGTCAAGTTTTGCATTATCACAGGGTTAGATAAGAGCATGGTTATATCAGTACGATAAGATCATGGTTATATTAGTAATAAGTTCTTGATCTACTCAGCAAATAACCATCTTGTCTTGGCATCTAACAAGATGGAATAACCTAATTCTAAATCGAGATCTAAAAGTAGATGCTAAGATATAAAGTACCTTTCATTTCCTATGACGTTACCCCAACTGAAAGTAAGAATTCAAAGTACAAGCATTTAAACAGATGGTCATAAGTTAGCATGAATAAGGAAAAGAGTGTCAGGAATGCTTCTATAAACAGTAAAATTAGATGGAGAAAGGTTATGTTAATGGTTAGCATCGTACTTCTGATTGAAACCTTGATGGCCATCCATTCAATTCTGCTCCTCCATTCGAAAATATCCCTCCTGAAGCCAGGGGGCTAGCATGTTCAAGCCCACTTTGACCTAAAACTGATGCATTCTCCAAGAGTGTAGTTACACGCATTATTTCTGCTCCAAAATGTCAATTTCCAAGAATAACACGTACCAGTTAGCATGAGTTAAACAATCAGTTAGCAGTCAGCACAAAATTCATAAACTAAATTTGTCTCCATGTCAGTAGAATAGTAAACTCTCAACTCCTTTGAGAAAAACATTTCGTCTTTCAATGACCAAAAGGACTAAGATAATCTTTTTGTCTAAGTAAAGTTAACTGAAGGAAGTAAAAAAGAAGTACAACCCTAGTACACTGGAAGTGCACAAAAGAACATACCGGGAAGACCTACACAAAAATAACAAAAAGAGAGAGAAACTTGGAAAAAAGCCCACATCGGAAAGAGATCCAAACTTTGTCTATTCCGTAATAATATTGATCAAACAGAAAGAAGACTTCTTGATTCTATCAGACATTCTTCTACTTCTTTCAAAAAGGGAAGAAGATAGTCAGCTGAAGAAAAAGGTTAAGTCCTTGGATTGCTCATTTGGGAGTAAAGACAGACATTTGTTTTACCTATCAAGAAAATTTTCTTAAGCAAATTCTAAAAACTTCAAGTCAGGAATGTTATTTCCTGAATGCCAAATCCACAGGTGAAAGATAGCATAGTCGACAGTTTGATTATTGGTTGACCAATGGGAGAAAACATATTTTGAAGCCTCTACATACATCATGACTCAAGCCATAGTTGTGGATATGTACTTATGATATAGACTACTGAAAAATCATTCGCTTCCTGAAGGCTCTCAATATAATCGCAATGGTGAGAAAAGAAAACCGGTTTCTGTGAAGGATTAAACACAAAACCTCATACTATGTTCTCACTCCAAAAAGTATAAGCAGTGGGAGAGATCAATCCTTCATAATTCAACCAGCCCTCTAATAAATCCCAGCAGTCCAGTCCACAATTTCTCATATGGGATTCAATCAGATCTCACTTGTCAGTTTCAAGCTTTTCCATTGACTCCACAAAGCAGTTTTAACCTCCAAGACAATCCATGAAATCTAAATAATGATATTCTTCTCAGCCTTATGCACTCCACATGATGCAATCACTCCAATATTTTGAAAACTAATCTACACCAGTGAAGTCATTCAGCATTGTTCTCCTTGAACTCTAATAATTTTGACAGCCATAAGTTCTCTCATTGAGAGCCAACGAGAAATGTTATGTGAATATCTACAACAGCTTAGATAATGATTGTCAAGGACTGGCTCAAGATAAAATATCTAAATCTTTAGACAGTGTCATTGATGCTGTCAGTTCACAACAGAAGCTGCAACCCGCCCAAGTCCAAAGAGATCAGGGAAGTTAGTCTTAACAAACAGCATTTCACAACTTAAATGGGGAAAAATTGTTATAAAAGAGTTCTCAGAAGAACTGGAAAAGTGAAGTTAAAATTAGCTATAACCCTAGAAATGCTTTAACCCATAGCAGTAATGGCAGTATTAAAACCTTATATATCAGCTTAACCTTTAAAGGTCACACCTTCACCAACAAAAACAACTCTCTTCACAGTTCGTCATCATAACATGAATTTCGATGTATCTGTGGGAAAGCATGTGACATTCCAACAAACAACTACCAGCCGGAAGGAAACCTGAGGGCACTCATACATTGGTAGAAGCTGATAGGGAGTCAGATTGTGTCAATTGAAGATTCCATGCATGGTAAACATAATGCTAGTCAAAGAAGTCAGCTTTCCTAACCAATAATGTCTGTTAGATGAGCACAGAAGGAAAGGGCTCAGTTGTTGAACATGCACACAGGAGGAATAAGTAGCTCCTTGCATGTTCCTTTAACTTGCATAAAAGAACAAAAGGAGCTGCTTTCGGCAACCCCAAAATGGCAACTGGTTTTTTCAATGCAAATGCTACATTGCTAATTGTAAAGCTCACCTTGGTTTAACAAACGATAGCAAGTTGGAAGCACAGTCAAAAATGGACTTAATTTCAGGCGTTCTTCGAGTAGTTCACTGAGATACCTGCCATCAAGATATCAAAGAAAGAAGAATGAAACTTAATCATTCAAATGCATCCAGAACTCGGGCATGGTTTGAAAAACTAAAATTTCAGATGACAGGAAACAGCAAAACCAATCAATAAAATAACCACACGACGATCAAATTAGAAAAGAGATCAGCCACTGGAACTGCACAAATATTTGTGACTGAACCATTTCCATTATAGATCCTCTGGACGATGTATCACGAAAAGCAGACCAACCAAATGGAATTTTACAGAAATGACGCCTCAAAAATGCCCTCAAATTGAACAATCCACCTACCACTCAGTGAAATCTATCCAGAAAGGCAACAGTAGAGTGGTTACATAGATCAATCAAACCAAACTACCTTCACACACAACGTAACTCCGAACAATTCAATCAGCAGATCAGCGAAGACACGAAGTAGCTTCCAAGTGAGTCTCTGCCACAGAAGCAAGCACTCAAGCACTGATCCGATGCAAGCAACAATAGAGACGAACCAGTCACCAGATCTAAAGTCAATACACCGATCCTAACATCAACAAACGCGGTTCAAAACGTCATCTAATCAAGACCACACCAAACGATCCAGATCCTCAATCGCATCATCAGACAGACACACACCGATTCACCGATCAAAATCTCACAGAGAGAGAGAGAGAGAGATTACTTCTCCTGCTCGGAGAGGGCGGAGGAGGTGAAGCGGAGGCCGGAGAGGTGAGGCGAGTGAGGCGCGGTGGAAGGGGACGGCGAGTAGGCCATGTACCTGCCGCCGCCGGAGGACGTCATGATCGCCGCCGATGGGGGGGGGAGCGCCTCGGGGACCTTCCGGTGTGGGGGGTGGACGATCAGTCAGGACGCCGCCGGCATGCGAGGCGGCGGCGGCGCGGCGCGGCGCGGCGCGGCGCGGGTGGGATGGTGTGGCTGAGGCTGGTGGGAGGTTTCCCACCAGAGATTTCCTCCCTTCCTTGCTTCCGTCCTCCCTTCCTTCTTCAATCAGGGGCGTCGGTGGAGCGATCCCCTCCGTATTTATAGAATTTGCGTAAATCCGTATTTTTGTACAGTCGAGACTCGAGTGGGTGAATCGTCGCTTTTTATTTACGGACGAGCCACTGGATTAGTTGTGATTAGTGAACAGTCACCGCGGTGAAGAAGACGACGAAGACGGTGCAGACTGCAGAGGAGTAGCGCGCACGAAGGCGAACGGCCGGTGAAAAAATATAAAAATGACGGGGGCGGTTAATCTGGAGAACAGTCGTCGCTCCCATGCACGCGTGGAGGGAAAATAGCCGTGGCCTATATTCATATATTATTCTCTTCCATATTTATATTTTTCACTTTATGATTTATTCTGTCAACACACTCTCTCTATTTTTTTTTTTTGGAGGGGTCAGACTGTCAACGCCCTATTTAAATGTATCGAATCAATATAATATATTCCTAAAGTTTTTTTAGTTAATATTAAGGGTGGGGGCAAAAGAACCCATAACTACTCAAACAATACTGAACCGGTTGATTATAAATGATTCCTGATGCCAATAATTGGAACCGATCAGTATCGGTCCGATTCCAAGTGACCATCTAAACCGAACTAATGTATATTTTTAAAATTTTATGTTTTCAAAATCCTAATTGCTAATTCCATCTCTCTCTCTCTTCAAAATATTTTGTGGGTTGTTGATCTCATTTGGGTTTGCTATTTAATGTGGAAAATGCAATGAGATATCATGGTTAGTGATTTTAGTTATTCTTCGACGATTAATGGGTGACTTATTAAATTTGAGTATATACTGTATCGGGTTTTTGCTTATGTTCATTAATAGCCAATTCCATGGACCCAAGAATCGGACTGAATCGGTGATCCAATTCCCGCTTGGGTCCAAAAACCATGGGACGATTCCCAGTTGTTTGATCAAGAAACGGTCCTTTGTATATGATTATTAGTTCTAGGATGGGAACTAACCCTTGTTGAAAACTAATCATCCCTTTTTAATACATTCACTTTGCTTGTATAAATTACTAGTTGATCATCACCGGTTTCCATTACATTAAAATGAAGAAAAAGATATACGAAGAGATCAAATTATTTATATATATAAAAAAAAAAAAAGAGTTAGCTAAAGAAGGGATTTGAAATAATTTCGAAATGAACGTACAATTTTTTTTATCTTATTAAGTGATCATTTAGATAGTCGAAATATCTCTATTCAATATTATACGGTACTTTAGAAGAATTATGTAAATCTTGATCTAAATTAATAAAGAAGTTTGGTGAGGTACATTGCACCAATGCTTGTAATTAATCCATATATGTTGTCACTTTATGATTGGGCGAAAGCATTCTCATTTGGACAATCCTTTAATGCTGTTTCGTCAAATTGGGAGCCTTTCGTCGCAACAACCGACTCTACTACTCGTGGTTGGAGAGTTCTCCTCGTGAAAAATGACAAAGGGAGGATTCAACACGTTTACTATTGTTTTGTCATTGGCCAAATTTTTTTTTTAAAAAGAATGTTTAAGTATAGGGCAAAAAAAAAAAAAATTGTTGTTGTCGAGATGTTTTAGAATTTTTTGGGTTCACACTTAAGTTATCATTCCTTCTAGAATTTACCCATCACTCGAGATTAAAAAGAACGTTTGAAAAGTAGGGTAGATAATATATTTATAGCTCCAATCTCCATCAAGATCTCATAAAATGAGATTATTTGTTTATTATAATCACTAAAGTAATCTCCCTCTTCTTAAATAGTTTTGCGTGAGTTTTTTTTGGTTGGCACAATTGGGTGGAGTATTAGGAGACCTTCGGCTCCAATAGTCATTCGTTCTAATCCCACCAACATGATGCAAAACTTATAGATTAAGACAACCTATACAAGTTAAATGCCCATAATTAGTTGGTTTATAGGGCTTATAGAGTGTTTTGTGGATCTCCACACTAATGCCTATGAATTATCAAGAGAAATAATGATTTTATGTCGCATCACCATGAATGATTATCCGATCGCATGATTCACAATTGCAAAGACTTAACAAATATTTGTTAAGTGCCAGATTTGGTGATTAGAGGACCCTATCCTACTTGTCACCCTTTTCTTTTCTTCCTTTTTCCCCTTTTGACGAACACCTAAAAAGATAGGTACGAGTAGTTCTAACCATTTATTTTTGTAGATTCATGATAATTTTTTGAGTGAATTGTCACGGATTATATAGACAATATGAAACTTTGATATTTTCATGTATAAAGATAGGATAAAACTCAAAGTTAGGAAGATCCTCGAGAAATCTCACAAAAAAATAATTGTGGCAACACATGGTGATCTGGCATGAATGGACCACCTTAAAAAATCGAGTCATCTAGTATGATGGACACCTTAAAAGATTGCTTACAGCTTGAATCAACCCTAAACGACTTTTCAATAAAAAAAAATGTTAAACTTAAAAAGGCAAAAGAAAAATTGGAAAGACTTCGTGGGCCATTTCAGTTCTTTTGGTTGCTGCAATCGAGACAAATGGGTCCTCTCAGCTTTGACTGGGCGCGTTTCTGGAAGTTGGATTTGGGCTGTCCAGGTTGGACCCATACAATAACGAAAAGCCGAAGGCCTTTGGAGAAAGCATAATTAAGGGGGAAAAACTCACACTTTCCCATTAAAATCTAAAGGATTAATATTACGAAAAACCTTAAATCGGTACATCTATGATAAATTTACATTGATCACCAAAAATCTCAAAGCCCTGTGACAAATTTATCCTAAACTAATTTCTGGGTTATCAAAAATCCCAACCGATGCACTCATTACATATCTATCATTTATTAGCATTCATTAAATTTTATCATGAAATTATTGAATTAGATGACATATGATAATAACTCAATTGACATGACAAGTCGACATGTAAATCAATATTAATTTGGGATAAAATTATCATAAACGTATCAATTTGGACTGGTTTGAGGTAAATTTGTCACAAGTGTACAAGTTTGAGTTTTTCACGATATTTACCTAAATCTGAAATATTATCCAAGTTTTAAAAAAAAATAACCAAAGAAATCATAGGAAAATTCATGTGTCGAGATTTACATGTTGTGAAAGTTTAAGGCCGAGTGGAATTAACAAAAAAAGTCGAAGAATTTAAGTTGTGGGTTTTAAATTAAACAAAGATTTAAAAATCAAAAATCGATCCTGACTCGTGTGATTTTTATGCGGTTTTTATAGGATAATTAGAGTATGTTTTAAAATAAGAAATACGAGAGATGAAATAAAATTACGAAATTACACATTTGTCTATATATAAGGAAGGGTGAAGCTATTTTCATTCTATCTTTGATATGGTACACACATTTTATTATCAATTGACCAAAATAGTATGTTAGGAAACAATATCAATTGCCTTTACCACCCTAATTTTTTTTCTCTCTCATCTCTTTTCTTCACCTTCTATGTTAATTGTGAACTGATCAAATCATCTTCTTATGCTTGAAAATCAATTAATAATTAATTAAGCATACCTTTTCTTTCTCGTGTATTGTTTCTCACTATCACGATTTCTTCTCCCCTCTTCTTTGTAAATTATGATAGATTAAATTTTGAAATAATTTAAAATTTTTGACTTTGGTCCATAAAATCTTGCTTTGATTTTATCTATCTCGTCATGCTCCATCTATTGCCTCGTCAGATGCCCTCAGCTCCAACCACTGGAGTTTGTCTCAGTGGCCACCCTTCCAACTTGGAAGGGGGAGGTGGGGGATTCAAATCCTCACATTCTTGGGGGTTGGGGTGGGGACGATTTAGTTTCATAGGTGGGTTTCGACTCTCACGCCCTGTAAGGAGGCATGGCAAAATAGTTTCAATAATTCTCGTTCTTTACACTTCTTTCCTAGCTACTTGGCCTAACTTATTGCAAAAGAGGGGAAATCGGCCACATTAAAATTACCTTCTAGGGAATGATTTGGAAGATCCAAAACCAAAAATAGTGGTATTTGCTAGCGACGACATAATGGAGGCAATCAATCAATAAGTCCGAGAGTGAGAGTTAACGTAAGAATAGAGTAGCATAAAAAAAAAAAATGATGCCCTCAGCTCCAGAGAAATTTTGCTCCATTTGGTACAGGGCTAGAAGGAATAAAATAAAGGATAGATATAATCACAATAGAAAAGAGAAAAATGATTTGAAAGAATTGATTCATAAAGCATCAGGACGCAATTACTGTTTTACTTATTTTCGGACCACGAGTGAGAAATATAAGTTTATTTTTATTACACGCAAACCCCTGCCAATTCTTTCGAATCCTATTTGGACGGATTTGGAGGAATATATAATGTACAGGATTGCGATTTTAAAATCATTTCTCTTCCCTCCTGCCAAATTATGAATAAAAGTAGGGGTCCTCTTTGCTTGAGATAATGATAAGGAAATAATTACATTTTTATTCTTCCAATTAGATAAATACGATTTAAATCCCGTACATATGCAACTTTATACTCTCCATCGCTACATGATCATCGCAAAATTCTATACTTGCCAATATACACAACACTCCATATAATTCAAACAAATTCAAAATTATCTTTGAAATAGATTTGTTCTTAAGTGTCTCTCCATAATCTCTCTAGATTGATTTTTTACGTTTTCATTTTACTTGACTAAATTCGTGCAGCTAACATGTTTGTAATTTTTATTTTTTGTAATAACTTTTGAACTTTTATCAGATTCAAGTGTCAATGTGCAATTTCGCATGAAAAAAATGACACAAATGGTCCATATAGTTATGTTCAATGCGCAAGGCGCCCTTGAACTTTTAATTTGGTTAATGCAATATCCGAACTTTAATCCAATTTATAATGTCGCCTCTGAATTTTTAATTTATTAAATGTCAACCCTAAAATTTTTGGACATATTATATTTAGTCTCTATACTTATGAAAATATCTAATATTTATCTTTTCATTAATTCAAGTTGATGGAATTTGCTGACTTAACTTTTCTCTGAATGGTGGACAAAAAAAAATATAATTCACATGTGAATTATTTACAAGATATTCAACTAAAATTATAATGTAAATATCCTTCTAATTTGTTTGATTTTATTCAATTTATAAAAATGATTATCCGTGTTATTTGATGACATGGATTATTATATCCTGATTTGAGTTGAATATCTTACGCGAACAATTTTTGTGTAATGTTATTTTTTTTTTCGCCGTGCAAACTCATCGGATTAAAAGCTAAATGAGGAAATTTTGTTAACTTGAATTAATAGAAGGATAATATTCAATATTTTCATATAATGATGAAAGAATTGCACATTGGGTTAAATATCAATAGTCAATTTTGAATAAATTAAAAGTTTAGAGACGTTATCGCATAGTCCCGCTAAAATTTAAAGATCATTTGTGTAATAATCCCTTTATATAAAATTAATGATTTTCCGAAATATATAAAATATATATATATATATATATATATATATATATATATTATTTTTTATTTTTGAAGGAAAAGCAAAAGAAATGGCTGCAGTTCTCCGCTTGCTTAAAACAAACAGGACCGTCCCGCGACGCTGGCCGGTCCGGCGAGCATTTGCCTCCACTGCATCGCTGCGAAATGGACGGCAAGCGAATTTTCACGGTACGATCCCCGTTCCGATTAGCTCGACCGATCCATTTGCCCTTCATCGTTCCTCGTTCATCTCGAATCGGGGTCGGTGCTACTGCTGATCGCAAGCTGTTACTGCACTGTTTCCGTCTCGATCGTGTTGGAAAGCCTCTTGACCGGATTGTCCGAAGCTTCTGAGTCGATGGATTCGATGGCTAGGGTTTGGAGCGTTCTTGGCTGTTCATTCCTGGTATTGATGAATTCATAGTTTGGGTTTGGAATTCGTAGTGCCTGGGCAATGCGAAGGATCCTGCAGTGCGAATGATCATCATTCATAGACGAGCGTTTTCGGCGAAAATATACATTCTTGTTTTCTTTTCTTCCACAGGCAATTCAAAACATTACGTCCCTAAAGCTTTCAAGAGTGTAGCTTTATTCTAAATAGCCAAACAGTATTTTCTCCCCAGTCGCTGCCGCTAATTTTTGTCGTATACATGTTGATATTGGAAGCACTTGCATTCGGTCTCTCGCCTGGAAATCGTGCGTTCTGGCTCCAGCCGTTTCAGGTTCCATCTTTTTGTTAAATCCATTCCCGATAAGCGATTGAAGACTTTGTGGCCCAAAGAGGTTTCTGAAATATTCCCTCAAAAGATCTCGCGGAACATCAAGACCAGTCTCTGTTGCGGGTGACAGCTGCTGTTGTGATGTTCGGCCGGCTGACATTGTATTTCTAGCTACAGAAGTGTGATTGCATAGTGAAGGGATGCGCCTTGATAAGAAAAAAATTCAATAGTTTATAGAAGTCTTATGTACATTTGGTGTCATTATTCATCGCTATAAGAAGTTCATTATTTCCTTCAATGTCAGGGGATCTTGCCTTCTTTGCCTTGTGCCTGATGTTACTTGATAAGGCCCGTTGCAATGATAGGATTCAAAGATCATCTGCCAGTAAATCCCATAAAACACAGTCCGAGTTGAATAAGCTGGATCCGCTTCCCAAATCTTTCTCTCCATTGAACTCCTCCCCATTCTCTTCCTCAATTATTCCATCTAACCGGCCTCGTTGGTCCCCTGTAGTGCACGTGCTTCCGGTACACATACTTGGGTTCCAGGGTGATCCATCCCCTTCATTGCCAAGCCCTGCATGGCCATACTGAAATTCTGAGGCAGATGGAGGGAAGCCACTCCATGCTCCTACGAAGTTCGTTGCAGGCACCCCCATTGGCTCCCATGGCTTGCTCGGAGGCAGCATGTCAGGTTCCAGAATGGCCCTCGATAAGCCCAGCCTGATCTTTTCCACGGTATCCTCTTTCTCATCACTTTTAGTGGTGAGAGAAGTGGATGTACTGGTCCCTTGTGGTGCATTGGATTGATGGAGCTGGAAGTCGACACGCTTCTTGGTCAGCAGGTGAAGCATTTCATCTTTGAAGCAGACGAGGGCAGCCTCTGCGAGATGAGCCACGTGCGGTGGGGGCAGTGCCGTAGCAATCTCAGCCATGAGGTGAGAGAATGGCTTGTGAGTAACTGGATCGATTCCCATTCCTGAAAGCTTCTTTTTCAGCTTTGTGTTCCAGTAGTTCTTGACATCATTGTCCGTGCGACCGGTCAACTGAGCCGCAATTATCGACCACCTGTAGCAAAACTCAACTGGGATTTTAATTCACGGGGGGTAATCATAGAAACAACCACTCGGTACTCATGGAAGAACAGAATGGCGGTAATGTAGAGGAGTTGAGAAAAAAGCTTCTGCAGAAGAATATGACGTGGAAGGATGGATTGATCGATTGATTTACCGGTTACCAAGGACAGCATGGAGCCTCATGATGGTAAGCTCCTCTGCTTCTGAGAATTCACCGTGCTTCAAGTCTGGTCGGAGGTAGTTAGTCCATCGCAGCCTACAGCTTTTTCCACATCTCTGCAGGCCTACCCATTGATCATTGGTAATGTAGTTACTCCTATATATATATATAGAGAGAGAGAGAGAGAGAGAGAGAGAGAGAGACCGGCATTTTTGGGAATGAGCCGCCAGTTACGGGTTCCGTGTTAGGAGATGTAAGAGGCGAGCTTATTGTCTTCTTCAGGGGTCCACTGTCCTCTTCTGTATTTTTGTATCTTGGGAAATTCTGTTGCTTTGGTACAGATAGATGAATGAGTCGATAGTTTTGGATGAAAAAAGCCAATGGAGATGATTTCTCTACTTACACTCTTTTCGAGGAATTTTTTCCCTTCTTCTTTGTGTGCTTCTTGGAAAGAAAATCAAGCAGGACAGTTGTTTAGCCAATTTTCTATCATGTATGTGAATGTGAAGAAATGGTGTGTGGTCTTTAACAAAGGGAGGGGTGTCTTCTTATATTAGGGGTTTGCATTGTATGTGGCTCTGTATGATATAGCCCGAGCTACCATCGAAGGTGCATGATTTAATTAAAGAATTCAACGCCATGGTGTGTGTGTGAGAGAAGGGCAGATAGCTCACCCACAAGTTGCTTGGTCAAAATCTCTCTCTCTCTCTCTCATTCTCTGTGCGTGTGTACGTAGTTGACTGTATCAGGTTTCTGCTAAAGCTGGTGTGTTAACAGTTAAGGTCACACGTGATTGCCTCATGGAAGAGCTTGTCTTTCTGAGGTCGTTGCACGTGTGGGTCTTTCTGGGACTCGGTCTACCGCTCCCAGTTCTAACGCATTAGTAACCTAATCATTCTGTGAATGCAAGAATGGCTGGTGCTTGCTGCTTCTTAGCAATTACTTTGACATGAACAATTTAGTCCAAGTTGTCTGTTGACATCTTATGTCCAGGACTAATTATCAGTCCTCTCTTTTATGAAGTCTCTTGACATGAGTGTAAGAATCTCGTCGACCGAGAAGATGATGTGTCAAATATAATAATTTTCACGCTTCTGTTTGTCATTGATGTAATTCTTTGTCGATCTGCATTTTTATTATTATTATTTTTCTTTTTAAAGACGTATTCACAAACTAGAAAGGTGACTGTATTTATATTCTCACTTTTTAGCTGTTAAAAATTGGGGAGAAGCTTCTGTGTCTTACGTAAACTCAAGTGACCACCACCTTTTAGTGAGACTAATGATTCTGTACTTGGGATCTGAAGGAATTGAGATTCTAAGATGCAACGATTATTTGCATGAAATTTGTGCAGACTCAGACTCAATCCATTGTAGACCTGGTTAGTTGCAACCATTGATAGTATTAAATGCAGGGGTGTGATTGTATATATTCTTAGGCCAGTCCATGCCAATTTCCTGCTCATTTTGTGTGTTTTTTCATTCCGTATCACTCGAATCCCTGAATAAGTGCGCAGCATGAATATTTAGTACATCAGCAATTGAAGAACTTAGGTGCTTCCTCGTCCACTTTAACAAAACAAGAAATCTTTCATCTGACTGTCCCTTTTATGTTGTATTATAAGGAAGGAAAATTACAGTTTCTCAGCTTATTTTGGCTCTGATAATTGCCTCAACTGAGCCAATGAAGCACAAAACTGTCACAAGAAAGCAGACAATGCTAAATATCTTAAGGATGACCCATTTTCTTGTCCAAGCACCGATTTTCTTTTGCACAAGGTACATCTCCACAGGGAAATATATCGCCAAGGGCCAGAAGTTCAACGCGCCCAACACTCCTAGAACCGAGTTGAAATAAGGAAAGACCAAGGCAATTCCAGTTGTTGATATGACAAACACTGTGCGGAAGCACAGCCTGAAAAATTCACCCGAATAGCCGGCACCAAGGGAAGCCTGAATGTGTAGAATTTGTTCACAAATCTGCTATTTGGGTATGTGCTGCTGGACCATCTCTCTGCTGCTGCATATATGGGCTGACTGAACATCTGTTCGAAGAGACTCAGCATAAATGATGTGACTATGTTTTCAAACGCTTAATCAAATCAAGAAACTCTTAGTGCTATCTCTGTAAATTTTTTGCCTGGACAATTGCATGAGTGTTGCGATTATTTCGATTTACTTCTTCCCCAGTTTTTTCAGGGTTTGAGACTCTAAAATTGATAGTTTTCAGTGTGCATAACCAATTGAAGATGGAAAACAAGTTTAATATTGAGATTAAAAACTAAAGGCAGGTATTTTCGATAAGTTGGGCATTGGTCATACATGTACCTGGTATCCTCCAACCAAATGGACAATGATGCACACATTCGCAAAGTCAACCAGCCAGAAGGGCTCAAAGAATCCCTCCCCGTTCACTATCCCAGTCAGGAGATTCCCAGGCGTACCGTCCCCAAAGGCTGCATATCCAAAGCATCCGCAGCAGAAGTAAAAGAAGGTGGTTATGGAGATTGCGACCATCGAGGCCCTCTTCATTGTCTGGTTTTCTGGTGGAGGAGACTTCAAAGTGTCCTGAATGTGACAGAAACTCAAGATTCGGTAAGCTGCTAGGCCTTTCGGATTGTTCTGAAACGGAAACTGACTCAAAATAATAAAGCCAAGGCTCACCTGTATCTCAAGAAGAAGGAATGAGAATGGATAGGAAAAAGCAATATCTCCAAGTGCCTCGAAGGCATTAAATAACTTTTTCTCAACTTTAGCAGCCGGAACTCCTGCAATCCCTCCCGCGATTCTTCCATTTTCTGTAGATCACAAGAAATCGAGAGTCATCACAGAACTCCTAGGAGCTCCAGAGAATACTAAGAGAGTACGAAATTGTTCCTCCATTTATCTGATAGCAAAAGGGACTGATCCAATTTTATTATGTTCACTTCAAAAGGTCAAGTATTCCCTCGAGTCTGGACAGATGACAGCAAACACACCAACCTATGACTTTTGCGAAGCTGAGTCCTAGTCCAATGGAAGAATAAAAGAAGGACATGATCGCGGCGACAAAAGAAAGCCATTCCATGTTGTGGATGTCTGGTATCAGCGACATTACGATCTGTATAATCCCGAATAGCAGCATGTAGAAGCTACTGCCATAGTGACACTGAGCGTTGTGCCCTTCTCTGTGATGGCAATTCGATTTCCCAATAGCCCTGCATCCACAAAGGAATGCAAATTTTCTGGGTAAACGCCAAATTCATGGTAACCAATAAAAATTCCCTTAGAACATGGCACATGTACCAGCATAATATTACTATACATTTCTCAGAGCATATTACCTCATACAGGTTGCAGTAGTTATAACGTAGGCTATGTCCGTGCCATACAAGCTCAGATACTGGAGCAAACCACATACCCACGTTCTTTTCGTGCCTGAAATGGACAATTGAACGTAGTAGGATCGACACACCAAGGACTGCCCCATCTAAAGTAAATTCTCTTGCGTGAAATCAGACAACCATTTCAGATAATAAAGTAGGTAAAAGACTAAATTGTTTTCCTACCAAGATTTACTCTAACTGCATCCACGTAAGTATAATTCCGCGTTCCTTTTATCGGGTCGGGAGACCGGTAACAATCGGACAGAAGGAATGCGGAAACATAGGTGACTATCGGGAAACAAAGCAAGGACACTGGGCCCGCTATCCACCCCAGCTGTGCTGTGCTCCAAGCTAGAGACAGGACTCCAGATCCAATGACCCCGGTGATGATATGAGCAATGCAACTCCATAAGGTTCCTGAGTAAGTGGAGCAACTTCAGATTCTTGCTTAATACTATCAGATCCAAATTCCAAAGTGCACGAAGGAACAATACATGCACAAAACACAAATAATTTAAAGAGAGCCTGACCAGTTCTCCGCGAATGCCCGTCATCGTCCAAGGTACTGTCAGTGACCTCGAGGGAGTGATGAATAGCCATTCTTATGCCGTACAGAAGATTCAAAGTAGATGATTTTCCTTACCATGACACAAAAATGGGAGGAGCTCAAGTTATTTGTATCAGAAGAAATTGTGCACCATGCTTAAGCATCTGCAATTGCATTCTTACCAATTACAATTGATGTATTCTTCTCTGGACAGCTAAAGTCGTTCCAGTCATTAGAATTGGCCGTTGGGTTGCGTGGTCGATATTAGATATGATCCTAGAGTTTCGCCAGAAATCACCATTTCGGATCAGCAACCTCCTGCAGTAATGTTTCTATCATTTATGTAGAAAAACGAAGGCTTGATCAATAGCAACTCTAATGCTGAATGTATGCACACGGTATAGTCAGCAACTACTGTGCATATATTTTCTTTTATCTGAAGAACACCGAATGAGTCCAATACCTGCATAATGGAATATCTTAAAAGAAAACTTATAAATGCGACCTTTTTCTCTCGCTACGCACACTACGCATGCACCCGATATCATCAAATGTGAATCCATCCTCTAGTAATGAGGACAAGATCTGCCTGCTTTTGAAATTAAAATTCTCTCGTTAAAGAAAACGTCTTTCTCCGACCCGTACATATGGCGTTTACCCAGTTTGATTTTTCACCTTACAATACGGATATGAAAAATAAAAAATAAATGATCGTAGACCTCGTAAAATTCATATGGGTGACTGCGTGGGTGGTCAAGTCCTCATCCTTAATCCACAACTATGAAAGAAGACTTGGACGGATTTTGTCTTTTGATGGTCCAAAGACGGGAGAATTACCAAAAAAGTTCTAAACCTATTGCAATTGTGCCAATTCAGTCATAAACATTTTTTTTTAGCCAATTTAGTCCTAAACTTTTTACTTTTATTTCAGTTCAGTCCATCTAGCTAAAATTGGCCGGCCGGCGCTGACGTGGCCGGTCGGCGCCGGTGAGCTTTTTTTAATAATATTTTATTTTAAAAAAAAATTTATTAATTTTTTTCCTTTTTCCTTTTTTTTTCCCTCCTCCCTCCTCCTTCCTTGGGCTCTGGCCGGTCGCTGGACTGAGGCGATCCAATGGGGTGAGGAGGCTTTGTCAGACGTGACGGCGGGCCCCCCTCGCCGGATCTGGCGAGGGCTTGCCTCGCTTGGCGACCGCGAGGCGAGCCCTTGCCAGATCCGGTGAGCCCCCCTCGTCGTCGTTGGGTGTGAGCTCGCCTCGCAGTCACCGGGCGAGGCGAGCCCTCGCTAGATCTGGCGAGGGGGGCTCGCCATCGCATCTGGCGAGGGCTTGCCTCACCCCGCCGTCGCTGGGCGCGAGCTTGCCTTGCGGTCACCGGGCGAGGCGAGCCCTCGCCAGATCCGACGAGGGGGGTTGGCTGTCGCGTCTGGTGAGGCCTCCTCCCCAGATCCGGCGGGGGCTCGCCCCGCTGGAGCCCAAGGAAGGAGGAGGGAGGAGGGAGGAAGAGAGATGAGGGAAAAAAAAAGAGGAAAAAGAAAAAAAATTAATAAAAAAATAAAAAAAATAAAATATTATTTAAAAAAGCTCGCCGGCGCCGGCCGATAAATTTTGGCCGGATGGACTGAATTGAAACAAAAGTAAAAGGTTTAGGACTAAATTGGCTAAAAAAAAGTTTAGAATTGAATTGGCACAATTGCAATAGGTTTAGAACTTTTTTAATAATTCTCCCGTCCAAAGACACGCACACAGGTGCCTACTTGAACAGAAAAGACAATCACCGGAGCCAACCTCCCTTGAAGATCTTACACTTTCAAAATAGTTTTTATTCTTGTTACCTTGGAGAACGTCGCCAACTGAAGTCCCCTTCATCTTTTGAACCAGCATTGTACTCAAGAATTTTGCCGACTTCAGCTTTGTATTATATTTTGAAGGTTATATTACTTGTGATATTGATACAAACGAAAGAAGATGCTCTTATTTATATCAGTATAGACTCAATAGTAGCCGTCGATCTCTTTTTAATCTAATGGTAAAAATTGCATCTTTTCACTTACCTGCATTTATTACAAGAATGTATATGTTCGCCTTCCAGAGTATTCCAGCGTAAGCACTTCTGAGTTCACAAAAGCTAATTTCCTTGGGCAGTGACATTTGGCTGTTCTTTACTTGTTTTTGGACTTTCATATTCTGTGGACTTGACTTGACTTGAGGGAGTGCTGCGGACGCATGACAACACTAGCAACAGTGATCGGTTATTATATAACTTAGAAATTGGATGGACACGTTGAAATCCTAATTGAATCATAAATTTTGTGAGGCGAGGAGGATGATTTCCCCGAACATAATCGTTCCGAGTCTGATGTGTAGAAATTTTATTGATAAAGTTGATAGTTAGAGTGATATTAGCGTCATTTTAGTTATTGATAAAAATTGATAGTTAGAGTGGTGTTACAGTCATTTTAGTCATTGATGGGTACATATATTTTTTGAATTTTTTTGAATGATTATAGAGTTTAAATTTATTAAACCAAGATTTTCTAAATATACGACAAGGTTTATCAATAATTTTGACATGTTAAGGGTTTCATTATTTTAATTATAATTAATTAATACTAATAATGACCAATTTATGATAATTGTAGCTCACCACTTATTTGCCGAAGTGAAGTTTCAACGGGATCGCCCTCTTTTTTAACCATACTAAGCCACATAAAGTACACTTGGCTTTTTAAGAATATATGCAAGGCCAAGTGTCTCACTCAAAGGAAGAGTCTTTTACTAAACATGACACCCAAAAACTAAGTTGTCACCACCCTAATACATTAATTACCAAACTCTTTTCTATTTGGCGAGATGTTGCCACATATAATTACATGCATCCCTCCATCTAAAATCCACCTCTTTAATCATACTAAGCCACATAAAGTATGCTTGGCTTTTTAAGAATATATGCAAGGCCAAGTGTCTCACTCAAAGGAAGGGTCTTTTACTAAACATGACACCCAAAGACTAAGTTGTCGCCACCCTAATATATTAATTACCAAAATCTTCTCTATTTGGCCATCAACTAAGTGAGATGTTGCCACATAACATGCATCCCTCCACCTAAAATCCACTTCTTTAATCATACTAAGCCACATAAAGTACGCTTGTCTTTTTAAGAATATATGCAAAGCCAAGTGTCTCACTCAAAGGAAGAGTCTTTTACTAAACATGACACCCAAAGACTAAGCTGTCACCACTCTAATACATTAATTACCAAACTCTTCTCTATTTGGCCATCAATTAAGTGAGATGTTGCCACATATAATTACACACATCCCTCCATCTAAAATCCACCTCTTTAATCATACTAAGCCACATAAAGTACGCTTGGCTTTTCAAGAATATATGCAAAGCCAAGTGTCTCACTCAAAGGAAAACTCTTTTACTAAACATGACACCCAAAGACTAAGATGTTGCCACCCTAATACATTAATCACCAAACTCTTCTCCATGTGGCCATCAACTAAGTGAGATGTTGCCACATATGATTACATGCATCCTTCCATCTAAAATCCACTTCTTTAACCATACTATGCCACATAAAGTACGCTTGGCTTTTTAAGAATATACACAAGGCTAAGTCTCGCTCAAAGGAAGACTCTTTTACTAAACATGACATCCAAAGACTAAGCTGTCGCCACCTTAATACATTAATTAGCAAACTCTTCTCTATTTGGCCATCAACTAAGTGAGATGCCGCCACATATGATTACATGCATCCTTCCATCTAAAAACCACTTCTTTAATCATATTAAGCCATATAAAGTACACTTGGATTTTTAAGAATATATGCAAGGCCAAGTGTCTTACTCAAACGAAGACTCTTGGGAGAATTACCCAAAAAGTCATAAACTTATTGCAATTGTGCAAATTCAATCATAAACTTTTTTTTTTGGCCAATTTAGTCCTAAACTTTTTATAATTTTGTCAATTCAGTCCATTCGGCCAAAATTGGCTGGCCAGCGTTGATGTGGATGCCGGCGGGGGACAGCCGGCCGATGAGGCAATTTTTTAATATTTTTTCGAATTTTTTAATATTTTTTTTAAAGTTTTTAATATTTTTTTTTCATCTTCTTCTTCCTATGGTTGGCTGGCGCCGGCTAGAGGTGAGGGCTTGTGAGGTCAGCCTCGCCGGCCGTTGGTGAGGCTCACCCCTGCCAGCCGGAGGCGAGGGCCGGCGAGGGCGAGGCCCCGCCAGATCCGGCAAACTTGGCCCTCGCCAAGGTTGGGCGAGGCTGCCGTCACCAAGGGCTGCGGTGGAGGTGAGGAGGGAGAGGATGAGGAGGAGGAGGAGGAGGAGGCGACGGAGTGGCTGCAGAGATGGGGGTGTTGCTTCGGTGCCAAAGAAACCCGACATCCTCGTTGTTGTTGTTGTCGTCACCATCGTCCCCGTAATTGTACACAGATCTCCGCCCCCACCTCGCTCTCCTTGCTGCCGCCGCAACACCCCTCTTTGCCTCTTCGCAGCCACTTCACCGCCTTCTCCTCCTCCTCCTCATCCTCTCCCTCCCTGCCTCCACCGCAGCCCTTGGCAACGGCAGCCTTGCCCAGCCTTGGTGAGGGCCAACTTGCCGGATCTGGCGGGGCCTCGTCCTCACCGACCCTTGCCTCCGGCCAGCGGGGGCGAGCCTCGCTAGTGGCCCGGCGAGGCTGAACTTGCCGACCCTCGCCTCTGGCCGGCGCCGATCGGCCAAAGGAAGAAGAAGGTGAAAAAAAAAAGAAAATTTAAATTTAAAAATTTAAAAAATTTAAAAAATTATTAAAAAATTGCCTCACCGCCCGGCTGTCCCCTGTCGACGTCAGCATCGGCCGGCCAATTTTGGTCAGATGGACTGAATTTGCACAATTATAAAAGGTTTAGGACTAAATTGACCAAAAGAAAAAGTTTAGGACTAAATTGACATAATTGCAATAGGTTTAGGACTTTTTTGGTAATTCTCCCGAAGACTCTTTTACTAAACATGATACCCAAGGACTAAGCTGTCGCCACCCTAATACATTAATCACCAAACTCTTCTTCATTTACTGACAAAAAAAAAACTCTTCTTCATTTGGCCATCAACTAAGTGAGATGTTGTCACAAATGATTACACACATCCTTCCATCTAAAATCCACTTCTTTAAACATACTAAGCCACATAAAGTATGCTCAGCTGTTTAAGAATATATGCAAGGCCAAGTGTCTCACTCAAAGGAAGAGTCTTTTACTAAACATGACACCCAAAAACTAAGCTGTCGCCACCCTAATACATTAATCACCAAACTCTTCTCCATTTGGCCATCAACTAAGTGAGATGTTGCCACATATAATTACACGTATCCTTCCATCTAAAATCCACTTCTAATCATCACGTTAACCTTGGTAACATTAGACTTATTTTGGTGGTGTCACTCAACTCTAAACCTTCTACTTTTAGTCTTGGATTAAGTTAGGTTAATTTACTTAGCAATTTAACTTAGTTGATTGACATGTGTAATCATAATGTGCAATAATGGTGTGGATGTGGTGATTGTTTAATTTATCTTGTTGGTTACTTACATGCTTAAAAGCTGTTTCATCGGTTTTCTTAAGGTGCGGTATGTGTTGTAAGTGAAAAAAATGAATTTGAACTTGGAAACGTTGTCTTTATAATTTCATATTTATCTGTTGTCGATAATATCCACTTTATACTCGTTCAACAATATTCATCTTTTTGTATATTCGCTTACTAAGTATATTTGTTTGTTTGACAATATTCATTTGTTTGATCAGATTGATTCACTTATCAATTTTGAATTTATTCATTTGTTTGATCAGATACATTCACTTGTTAAGTCTGAATATAATCATCTGTTTGATCAGATTCATTCACTAACTAAGTTTGAATATATCCATTCGTTTAATCGAATTCATTTCTTGAATATATTCACTTGTTTGATCAAATTCATTCACTTACTAAGTCTGAATATATTCATTTGTTTAATCAAATTCATTTACTTACTAAGCCTGAATATATCCATTTGTTTGATTAGATTCATTCTTGAATATATTCACTTGTCTAAGTATATTTATTTGTTTGATCGGATTCATTCACTTACTAAGTTTAAATATATTCATTTGTTTGATAAGATTCATTCACTTACTAAGTCTGAATAATCACTCACTGGGTATATTAAATTTTCAGGATACATTCACTTGCCTACTTATATCCAACTTAAAACAATCATTAGCTCCATATATCTAGCTTCTAAGTATATCCATATATTGAATATGATTAGGGAATTCTTTTTACTCAGATTATTTGACTAATGTAATTGAGGAATATGTGCTAAAATGCTTATAAAAGTGTATTCATCATTGTTCCAATAAAAATTACATGATTTCGTCACCCACATTAATGACGATAATACCCCGAGTGTCAGGATGCCTTATGAGTTGGGATACCCTGTGTTTCAGAATGCCTTCGGAGTTTCGGGATGCCCCGGAGCTAAGATACCTCGAAAGTGTTTGGGAGGAGAAGTAGTGAACCTAATGCATGGTATAATGTTGTGCCGTATTATTTTTCTACTGCTTGACATATCATACTAGGAAATGTAAAATCTTCGCTCATGCATCTGACCTACATATTTGCTTGATATGTATTCATATTTTGTACCACGTTGAGTGGCAAGACGATTTCTAACTTAAACTTAGAAATTTATGTTACTGAGCTTCGACTCCAACCCTTATTTTTCAGAGTTGTAATGATGATGGAAGGGATGAGATGATAGAGTTGTAATGATGATGGAAGGGATGAGATGAGATGATGCATAAGACCATCAACAGTTGGATGGTGGCTCACTTTCGGTATAGTATGAGAATAGTGGTGCCAATTTTTCTCAATTTTTTTGTAGGAAAATTTTATGGAGCTTCTGCATGCAAATTATAATTAAAGAGTTATAATTAAAAAGGAAACATGTCAACCTCGCGGCACAGTTATAGATAGAAATAGCGATGTAGAAAATAGAGAACATGTAAGAATTGTATATTTTAAATTTTAAATTGCATGTTTTTCAATTAGTGATGGTAAGTGGAAATAACATTTGAATCAATCTCAAATTGCTTATCATGTAGATATTTTGTTTTAATTTTAATGTGAGTTAAAGATAACGTTTGATTCTGATGCGAGCTGAAATACTGGTAGTGAACTGAATAATACTAATGTCTTGAAAAAGGCTTTATGCTTATCCAAAAAAGAGAGCCTTGATCGAGGTCAAGGTTTAGGTGAGGATAAGCCTGGACGTTCCTCTAATTTTGCGCACCAGACAATAATAAACGAAAGCAACATTTATCACCATGCCTTATCTTTATTATCTTCCTCACAGTCCCCTTTATATCAATCGACAGGTTATACAATAATACTATGTCCCTCTTTTTTCCTAGTTTGGAATTTAGAATGAGAGGGACAAATTTCAAATAGCGAAACGATGAATGAGGTATGAAAAACTGTTTGTCATCACGACCATCCCTACCCCAGCAAGGGGAAAACGAGAAACAACATGAGACAATTACACGATTGCTCTTGAAGAGATTCTTGAGCTTTGAGGCTTTGGCGGATGCTTTGATTCCAGAATCAAAATTTTCAACTCAGAAGCGTTACAATCTTTACACGCGTGACCATATTGAATCCCGCAACAAGCGATATGCAACAGCTTTAACATTTCTCTTGACAGGATTCATGTGGAGAATCCTTGAGCACCCGACTTTCAGCCTAGGAGATGCGTTCGTATGGAAAAAAGGCGGAGGCTAACTCACTTTTTAAGTATATGGTCCAAGATTCAAAGGCCTCAAATTCAAGGGACCAACCCCTCATCCTCAATATCTCATGACCATCCAAATTTTTGGAGTGAAACTAACTGCATGTTCTCTTCGAAGCAACTTTTTATTTATTTGTTTTTGATTTGACAAAGGCGTGCGGATCATATCTCAATGGAATTTCTAATAATTCAGCAAACCAGCAGTAAATGAAAGTATTCATCGACCATGGTCTTATTACGCTTTGAAAACATTTCATAGAGGGGATCCGGAGCGTTGTTTGTGCTCTCGAGAGCTATACCAGAATGCTAAAACCGAACGTCTTCTTTAGCGGTGGTCAAAGGTTTTGTCTACATGAGCCAAATATAGATGCGGTTCCATCGGCTAGCGGGAGTTAACTTCTGGGATGGGAATGAGACCATGGGTGTTGTTTACTTAAGGTGCGTTTGGTAACGATTATGTTTCCGGGAACAATTTTTTTATCAGAAATTTTTTTGATTGGGAATGATTTTTTCTGATTTTATTCTTAAGAACAATTTCTGAGCAAAAAAACACACTTGGTAATTTTCCAAAATTTCCATTCCCGGGATAGAAATTGGTTTGGTAGGATTCTTAATTTTTTAATACTTTTATTATATTTTTCTCTTTTTCTCTTCTTCTTCCTCCTTCTTTGTAGCCGGTTGCCCACCATGGCAATGGCTGGCGACCGATTGGACGAGGTCCGGTGAGCTTGCCGGAGGCTTGCTTTGCCTCGACCTTGCTAGATTTGGGCGAGGCCAAGCCTCGCCGATGGCTAGGCTAGCCTTGTCGGGCTACTGACAACACTTGACCTCACCCAGGCAGTGCAAGGTCGACCTCGCCTTGGCCTGGCGAGGCCGAAGCTTGTTGTGACTGTGTGAGGCTTGGTCTCGCTTTGGCTGGATGAGCTCGACCTAGTGATGACGAGGCTCAGGTCAATGAGCCTTGTCGTGGCTCAGCGTCGCCAGGGGCTAACGGTGCTCTGGCGAGGTCATTGGCCATGGCTGAGATCGACGACTGGCCAAAAGGAAAAAGAAGAAAAGAAGAGAAAAGAAAAAAAATTGGAATTGATTTTAGGAATTGTTCCCGGGAATAAAAAATAACTTTTTTATACTTCTTGATTCTGTTTCAAATTTATTCTCGGGAACAAAAAAACTGATTTTTGTTTTCGAGAACAAAAAATTTATTTAAAGGATTTGTGTTCTTTTTTTGCTTCCGGGAATAAAAGAATAGAATCAGTTGTTTCTAGGAGTTTCTAGGAGTGTTATCAAACAAGCCCCATTGCCAAGCAGATAGTAGGCTCACCAAACAGTGTGTTATTATAAGGAAAATTCTTCTCAGCTAATTAGTAGCATCACTCCGACCAAAAAAAAAATTAGTAGCATCACAATCCCCTTTGAAGCCGCTCTTTTGACTAAACGTTGCACGTCGCATCTTTTCGTAATACTCTTTCCGGAAAATATATAAAAGTTCTATTTTTGGAAAATATTTTTTTCCGATGTTGATATTTTTTTCATGAAATTTGTTTTCTATTTTTAAATTCTGAAGGGATAATCATAAATAAAATGTTTTTTGTTTCGGGTGATCCAAAATAAAAGTTCGAAGTGACTTTTTATATAAACGAAGTTGTGGAGAGGACAGCCAGATCATTTTTCCGCCTAGAAACGCAAACTACCCATACCCTAGAAGAAGCCCGATTCGAGTCCTAGTGGAAGAAAATTTCATTTATTTCAAGATCTCATTCAATGGGAACTTCTCTAAGCCTGAATTAGGCTTAACATCAAATTTCCAACGATAAGAGAAAACTCCAGCTAATACAAAAAAATCGTAATCTTTCCTGTCTAAGACATGGGTATCTGGCATGAATGGACACCTTGAAAGATTCATTACAACCAAATTTTAATAAATTACCAAGTGGATTAAAAGGTAAAAAAAAAAAAAAGGAAAGAATTCGTGGGCCATTTCATTGCTTTGGTTGCTGTAATTGAGACGGATGGGCCCGTTCAGCTTTCCTTGGGCGCGTATCTGGAAGTTGGGCTTGGACCATTCAAGTCGGACCTATAGAATAAGGAAAAATTTAAGGCCTTTGGATTAAGCAAAATTAGAAAGATAAAAAAAAATGTACCTTTTCGCTTTCCTGTCAAAATTTGAAATATTATTCAAGTTTCAGAAAATAACAAAAAAATTTACAGGTGATTTTTTTTTTTTTTTTGGTCGAAAATTTACAGGTGAATTCACGTGTCAAAATTTACATGTTGTGAAAGTTTATGGAGTTCAGGAGTAACAAAAAATCAAAGTGTTTAAGTCGGAGCCTTTAGATTAGCCACGTGCGGTGGGGGCAGTGGCGCAGCAATCTCAGCCATGAGGTGGGAGAATGGCTCGAGAGTAACCGGATCGATTCCCATTCCTGATAGCTTCTTTTTCAGCTTGGTGTTCCAGTAGTCCTTGACATCATTGTCCGTGCGACCCGGCAACTGAGCTGCAATTATCGACCACCCGTAGCAAAACCCAACTGGGATTTTAATTCATGGGAGGTAATAAACAACCGCTTGGTACTCATGAAAGAACAGAATGGCGGTCATGTAGAGGAGTTGAGAACAAGCTTCCGCAGAAGAATATGACGCGGAAGAATGGATTGATTGATTGATTGATTTACCGGTAATCAAGGACGGCATGGAGCCCCATGATGGTTTGCTCCTCTGATTCTGAGAATTCACCGTGCTCCTACAGCTTTTTCCACATCTATTCTGGTCTACACATTGATTATTGGTAATTTAGGGTCCGTTCGTTTCGCGGAAAATAGGCCATTTCCGGAAAACATTTTCCCAGAAGTCATTTTCCAGGAAAATGACAATATTTTCCGGTGTTCGGCTAAAACTTGAAAATGTTTCGGAAAATGTTTTCCGGTGTTCGGTAAGGAAAATATTTTCTAACCCTTTTGCTTGGAAGTTGCTTCCTTTTTTCCTCTAGGTGTTTTCTTGATTGATCGAAGATATGGGTTCAACTCGGAATGAACTCACTTGGCAAAATTGGCAAAATTATTCTAGGAAACCAAACAACTGAACTTGGATTCATGTTTCGCATCTACTGCCATTAAAATAGAGTTTTTTGGCAAATAAACACTTGCAAATTGACTCTTGCTTCTGCAGCATTCAGTCAACCAATATCTAGGGTCCGTTCGTTTCACGGAAAACAACTTCCAGAAAAATATTTTTCAGAATTTCCGATGTTCGGGTGGGCGGAAAATAGACGGTCAAAGAAAATGTTTTCCGGTCAACGGAAAATCTCTTTGTAATATTGTGGAAAATGATTTCCCCTTTTGAAAAGAGGAAATCATTTTCCCTTACTCACGGGCTCTCGCGCGAAGGAAATCATTTTCCCTTACCCACGGGCTCTCGCGCGCTTCTTTCCCTAGGTTCCTCCTCCTTCGACGCCGCAGCGATGGAGTAGCGCTTCTTCCCCTAGGGTTCCTCCTCCTTCGACGCCGCAGCGGTGGAGTAGCGCTTCTTCCCCTAGGGTTCCTCCTCCTTCGACGCCGCAGTGGTGGAGCATCCCTCATCGCGCAATCAACAGACTCTGCTAAGTCGCACACTCACCTCGGACGGTTTCCCCTCGCCGGAAGCAAAGAATATCCGCGATCCAGGTATGCGCCTCTCGCTTTGGCCGTCGGATGGTTTTCCCTCGGCCAGCCGCGTGAGTCAACCATCGCCGGCGTGAATCACCGGCGTTTGATTTCGTGTCTCTGCTCTGTTTTCACTTCTTTCCTTTGCCCGGATGTTTTGGATTCTCGATTTACTTGTGTTGCATAAATTGTTTGATGTGATTTTGTTGTTGTGCTGTTCTTTGATCTCGGTGGCGATTGTGATCTGAGCCACGCCCACCGAGGTGTTTCCTAAATGCGCTGAACAATTTGCTTTGCCTTGTCTGAGCATAATTTGTAATGTTTGCACTGTTCTATAGTTCTTTTCGGTGGTTAGGTGTGGTGAAGAGCTGGGGAAATGGTTTTATTCGGCTTAACTGTGTTCATCTTGTCTGCATTGCAGGGGAGGTCCTTGTTTTTAGTTGACTTCTAAATCAGCTCATGTACTAGCCTCATTTGTTTCCATCTGGGTTTGGAGACTGTGGGCCAATGCAAAAGCGATAGAGAACTTTCTGAGTAAGTGAAAGGTTTCTATATCAAATTTCTAGTCATTGATATAGCTATCCGATGATGCATTCGACAAAGTTTGTAGCTATGCATAAAAACCCTTCAAACTTAGAACACGCTACATGCTCAAGTGAGATCTACTTTATGTTTGTGATGGAGTCGTTGTAGGTCTCTTCAACCTCAGTGTAGTAGTTCTTGTTTCTGTTAACTGCAGAGTTATCACATCAAGAAATTTGCATCTTTACTTTTTCTTCTCATGCATTTGTACCGTGCTTGTGGTTAGTTCTGAACTCTGATTCTATTTGTCTCGTAAAATATTCGAAATTTTTGTTGATAGTATTGGGAGATTCCTAGAAACAATAGAAAGAAAAGAGATCTTTGGATACTTCATGCCTGTGTTTGTTCTTGCACTGCAGTTTCAGAATTTTGCATGGCTCAGTTTCATCCCCTCAGCTCTTGGCAGGAACATTTGAAAACAGAGGGAAAATGACAATCTTTTTTCTGTTTTGATTATCTGTGGTTATGTTTATTTCTTATATGTGCAAGTATGGCGAGATCCGCGTAGTAATGTTCGGGTTCCTTAGTTTGTGATGCCATTGCCTTTGACAATCTTTTTTCTGCTTGTTGTCGTAGTTACTCGGATTTTAGATGATGGGTAGAACTGTTTCTTGATTGAAGGAAACTGTGGTGGAGGGCGGGCTATGCGGCGTTGTTGACATGTTGTATTGGGATATGGATGTAGAATTTTTCAGTAGCAAGATGTTGTCTTGGACTTGTCTTTGGGTGTATGGTTGGTGATCATGATTGTGATGGTGATCGAGAACTCTTCCTTGATGCTCTGTTTCTCCTCTGGTGAGGCTTAGATGTTTGTTCGCACTTGTGAGATTGTATCCAGGAAGGACTTCGAGCTTCTGCAGCCTAGAAAAACCAGTCTTTGCACTGTGCAAGAATTGAGCGACTCTAGATATTGGTTGACTGAATGCTGCAGAAGCAAGAGTCAGTTTGCAAGTGTTTATTTGCCAAAAAACTCTATTTTAATGGCAGTAGATGCGAAAAATGAATCCAAGTTCAGTTGTTTGGTTTCCTAGAATAATTTTGCCAAGTGAGTTCATTCCGAGTTGAACCCATATCTTCGATCGATCAAGAAAACACCTAGAGGAAAAAAGGAAGCAACTTCCAAGCAAAAGGGTTAGAAAATATTTTCCTTACCGAACACCGGAAAACATTTTCCGAAACATTTTCAAGTTTTAGCCGAACACCGGAAAATATTGTCATTTTCCTGGAAAATGACTTCTGGGAAAATGTTCTCCGGAAATGGCCTATTTTCCGCGAAACGAACGGACCCCTAGAGTCGCTCAATTCTTGCACAGTGCAAAGACTGGTTTTTCTAGGCTGCAGAAGCTCGAAGTCCTTCCTGGATACAATCTCACAAGTGCGAACAAACATCTAAGCCTCACCAGAGGAGAAACAGAGCATCAAGGAAGAGTTCTCGATCACCATCACAATCATGATCAACAACCATACACCCAAAGACAAGTCCAAGACAACATCTTGCTACTGAAAAATTCTACATCCATATCCCAATACAACATGTCAACAACGCCGCATAGCCCGCCCTCCACCACAGTTTCCTTCAATCAAGAAACAGTTCTACCCATCATCTAAAATCCGAGTAACTACGACAACAAGCAGAAAAAAGATTGTCAAAGGCAATGGCATCACAGACTAAGGAACCCGAACATTACTACGCGGATCTCGCCATACTTGCACATATAAGAAATAAACATAACCACAGATAATCAAAACAGAAAAAAGATTGTCATGTTCCCTCTGTTTTCAAATGTTCCTGCCAAGAGCTGAGGGGATGAAACTGAGCCATGCAAAATTCTGAAACTGCAGTGCAAGAACAAACACAGGCATGAAGTATCTCAAGAGCTCAAGAATCTCAATACCCAGTATCCAAAGATCTCTTTTCTTTCTATTGTTTCTAGGAATCTCCCAATACTATCAACAAAAATTTCGAATATTTTACGAGACAAATAGAATCAGAGTTCAGAACTAACCACAAGCACGGTACAAATGCATGAGAAGAAAAAGTAAAGATGCAAATTTCTTGATGTGAACTCTGCAGTTAACAGAAACAAGAACTACTACACTGAGGTTGAAGAGACCTACAACGACTCCATCACAAACATAAAGTAGATCTCACTTGAGCATGTAGCGTGTTCTAAGTTTGAAGGGTTTTTATGCATAGCTACAAACTTTGTCGAATGCATCATCGGATAGCTATATCAATGACTAGAAATTTGATATAGAAACCTTTCACTTACTCAGAAAGTTCTCTATCGCTTTTGCATTGGCCCACAGTCTCCAAACCCAGATGGAAACAAATGAGGCTAGTACATGAGCTGATTTAGAAGTCAACTAAAAACAAGGACCTCCCCTACAATGCAGACAAGATGAACACAGTTAAGCCGAATAAAACCATTTCCCCAGCTCTTCACCACACCTAACCACCGAAAAGAACTATAGAACAGTGCAAACATTACAAATTATGCTCAGACAAGGCAAAGCAAATTGTTCTGCGCATTTAGGAAACACCTCGGCGGGCGTGGCTCAGATCACAATCGCCACCGAGATCAACGAACAGCACAACAACAAAATCACATCCGCAAACAATTTATGCAACACAAGTAAATCGAGAATCCAAAACATCCGGGCAAAGGAAAGAAGTGAAAACAGAGCAGAGACACGAAATCAAACGCCGGTGATTCACGCCGGCATGCTAAGCGCGATGGTCGACTCACGCGGCTGGCCGAGGGAAAACCATCCGACGGCCAAAGCGAGAGGCGCATACCTGGATCGCGGATATTCTTTGCTTCCGGCGAGGGAAAACCGTCCGAGGTGAGTGTGCGACTTAGCAGAGTCTGTTGATTGCGCGATGAGGGATGCTCCACCGCTGCGGCGTCGAAGGAGGAGGAACCCTAGGGGAAGAAGCGCTACTCCATCGCTGCGGCGTCGAAGGAGGAGGAACCTAGGGAAAGAAGCGCGCGAGAGCCCGTGGGTAAGGGAAAATGATTTCCTTCGCGCGAGAGCCCGTGAGTAAGGGAAAATGATTTCCTCTTTTCAAAAGGGGAAATCATTTTCCACAATATTACGAAGAGATTTTCCGTTGACCGGAAAACATTTTCTTTGACCGTCTATTTTCCGCCCACCCGAACACCGGAAATTCTGAAAAATATTTTTCTGGAAGTTATTTTCCGTGAAACGAACAGACCCTTAGTTGCTTTTTTTTTCCTTTGGCTTAGAGAGAGAGAGAGAGAGAGAGAGAGAGAGCCGGCAATCTTGGGAATGGGCCGCCAGTTAGTAGTTACAGGTTTCGTGCTAGGTGATGTAAGAGGCGAGCTTATTGTCTTCTGCAGGGGTCGATTGTCCTATTCTTCTCACAAGAAGGAATGCGCCCCATCTTCTGTATTTTTGTATCTTAGGAATTCTGTTGCTTTGGTACAGATAGATGAAGGAGTCGATAGTGTTGGATGAAAAAAGCTAAGGAAGATGATTTCTCTACTTGCACTCTTTTCGAGGAATTTTTTCCCTTCTTCTTTGTGTGCTTCTTGGAAAGAAAATCAAGCAGGACAGTTATCTAGCCAATTTTCTATCATGTATGTGAATGTGAAGAAATGGTGTGTGGTTTTAAATAAATGGGAGGTGTGTCTTCTTTTATTAGGGGTTTGCCTTGCATGTGGCTCTGTTCAATATAGCCCGAGTTACCATCGAAGGTCCATGATTTAATTAAAGAATTCATTGCCATGTTGTGTGTGAGAGAAGGGCAGGTAGCTCACCCACAAGATGCTTGGTAAAACCTCTCTCTCTCTCTCTCTCTGTGCGTGTGTATGTAGTTGACTGTATCGGGTTTCTGCTAGAGCTGGTGTGTTAACAGTTAAGGTCACACATAATTGCCTCATGGAAGAGCTTGTCTTTTACAAAAGTTGAGGTTGTTGTGCGCGTGGGTCTTTCTGGCACTCAGTCAACCACTCCTACTTCTAACGCATCAGAAACCTAATCATTCTGTGAATGCAAGAATGGCTGGTGCTCGCTGCTTCTTAGCAATTACTTTGACATGAACAATTTTGTCCCAGTTGTCTTTTGATATCTTCACAAACTTGAAAGGTGACTGATTGGCCACACCATGATTGGTGCATGCTATTGACACAACAGAGGGTGCATGTATATTTTTTACTTTTTAGCTGTTAAAAATTGGAGAGAAGCTCCTGTCTTACCTAAACTCAAGCAACCACCACCTTCAAGTGAGACTAATGATTATGTACTTGGGATCTGAAGGAAGAGTTGAGATTCTAAGATGCAAGGATTATCTGCATGAAATTCGTCCAAACTCAAACTCAACTTATTTTGGACTTGGTTAATCGCAACCATTGATAGTATTAAATGCGGGGGTGGGATTATATCCATTCATAGGCCACTCAAGGCCTACTTTCTGCTCATTTTGTGTTTTTTCATTCTGTGTCACTCGAATCCTTGAATAAGTGCGCAGCATGAATATTTAGTACATCGGCAATTGAAGAACTTAGGTGCTCCCTTTTTCACCTTAACAAACAAGAATTCTTTCATCTGAAATACCCTTTTGTGTTTTACCATAAGGAAGGAAAATTACAGTTTCTTATCTTAGTTTGGCTCTGATAAGTGCCTCAAATGAGCCAATGAAGCATAAAACTGTCGCAAGAAAGCAGACAATGCTAAATATCTTAAGGATGACCCATTTTCTTGTCCAAGCACCGATTTTCTTTTGCACAAGGTACATCTCCACGGGGAAATATATCGCCAAGGGCCAAAAGTTCAATGCGCCCAACACTCCTAGAACCGAGTTGAAATAAGGAAAGATTAAGGCGATTCCAGTTGTGGATATGACAAATGCTGTGCGGAAGCACAGCCTGAAAAGATTCATCCGAATAGCCGGCACCAAGGGTAGCCTGAATGTGTAGAATTTGTTCACAAATCTGCTATTTGGGTATGTGCTGCTGGACCATCTCTCTGCTGCTGCATATATGGGCTGACTGAACATCTGTTCGAAGAGACTCAGCATAAATGATGTGACCATGTTTTCAAAGGCTTAATCAAATCAAGAAACTCTTACTGCTATCTCTGTAAATTTTTTGCGTGAAAAAGTGCGTATGACTGTTGTGATTATTTTGATTTGATTCTTCTCCAGTTTTTTCAGGGTTTTGAGACTCTAAAATTGACAGTTGTCAGAGTGCATAACCAATTGAAGATTGAAAACAAGTTTAATATTGAGGTAAAAACTAAAGGTAGGTATCGTTCAATTCCTTTTTTCGAGAAGTCGGGTATTGGTCATACATATACCTGGTATCCTCCAACCAAATGGACAATGATGCACACGTTCGCAAAGTCGACCAGCCAGAAGGGCTCAAAGAATCCCTCCCCGTTCACTATCCCAGTCAGGAGATTGCCAGGCGTTTCGTCACCAAAGGCTGCATATCCAAAGCATCCGCAGCAGAAATAAAAGAAGGTGGTTATGGCGATTGCGACCATGGAGGCCCTCTTCATCGTCTGGTTTTCTGGTGGAGGGGACTTCAAAGTGTCCTGAATGTGACAGAAACTCAAAGATTCGGTAAGCCTCTAGGCCTCGCGGATTGTTCTGAAACGGAAACTGACTCAGTTCAAATAATAAAGCCAAGGCGTCACCTGTATCTCAAGAAGAATGAGTGAATATGGATACGAAAAAGCAATATCTCCAAGCGCCTCAAAGGCATTCCATAACTTTTTCTCAACTTTAGCAGCCGGAACTCCTGCAATCCCTCCCGCAATTCTTCCATGTTCTGGAGATCACAAGAAATCGAGAGAGTCATCACAGAACTCCTAGGAGCTCTAGAGAATACTAAGTACGAAGTTGTTCCTCCGTTTATCTGACAGCAAAAGGGACTGATTCAATTTTATTATGTTCCCTTCAAAGGGTCAAGTATTCTCTCGAGTCTGGACAGATGACAGCAAACACACCAACCTATGACTTTCGCAAAGCTGAGTCCTAGTCCAGTGGAAGAATAAGAGAAGGACATGATCGCGGCAACAACTGAAAGCCATTTCATATTGTGCATGTCTGGTATCAGCGACATTACGATCTGTATAATCCCGAATAGCACCATGTAGAAGCTACTACCATAGTGACACTGAGCACTGCGCCCTTCTCTGTGATAGCAATTCGATATCCCAATAGCCCTGCATCCACAAATGGATGCAAATTTTCCAGGTAAACGCCAAATTCAGTCTCCAAGAAAAATTCCCTTAAAATATGGCGCATTCGCCAGCATAATGTTACTATACATTTCTCAGAGCATAGTACCTCATACAGGTTGCGGTAGTTATAACGTAGGCTATGTCTGTGCCATACAAGCTCAGATACTGAAGAAAACCACATACCCACGTTCTTTTCGTACCTGAAATGGACAACTGAACGTAGTAGGATCGACACACCGAGGACCACCATCTAAAGTAAATTCTCTCACGCGAAATCAGACAACCATTCGGATAATAAAGTAAGTTAAAGACTTAATTGTTTTCCTACCAAGATTTACTCTAACCGCATCCATGTAAGAATGATTCCGCGTTCCTTTTATGGAGTCAGGAGACCGGTAACAATCTGACAGAAGGAAAGCGGAGATGTAGGTGATTATCGCGAAACAAAGCAAGGACACTGGCCCCGCTATCCACCCCAGCTGTGCCGTACTCCAAGCTAGAGACAGAACTCCGGCTCCAATGACCGCGGTGATGATATGAGCTATGCAACTCCATAAGGTTCCTGAGTAAGTCGAGCAACTTTAGATTCGTGCTTAATACTCAGACCCTGGCATCAGATCCAAATTCCAAGGCGCTCAAAGGAACAATACGTGAATAACACAAATAATTTAAAGAGAGCCTGACCAGTTCTCCGCAAGCGCCCATCGTCGTCCAAGGTACCGTCAGCAACCTCGAGGGAGTGATGAACAGCCATTCTTATGCAGTACAGAAGATTCAAATTTGACGATTTTCCTACCCATGACACAGAAATGGGAGGAGCTCAAGTTATTCATATCAGAAGAAATTTTGCACCGTGTATAAGCATCTGCAATTGCATTCTTACCAATTGCAATTGATGTATTCTTCTCCGGACAGCTGTTGAGAATGCACCGCTGCAAATGCTTAGAAGGAAGCAGCAGGAAGAAACTCAGTAAGGAAAGTCAACTGAAATAGAGGAAACAGAGGATTCAAGGAGCAGTCAGTCAAATTAGAAGGGTGTAAAACTACACCGTTTGCTTCAGCAGAGTTCTTTCTTGTACACATATGCATGAGCTCTATTTTCCTATTATGTGTGTGTGTGCTGAGCTGTCATTCAAGGATTGGTTGGTTTAGATCTAGAAGTTTTTCCTTTGTTGTTATATAAAAAAGCATATAAAAACAGAACGATTGAAAATCGAGCTCTCAAGATGAAAGACCATGAAAGAAAGAAGAAGATAAGCTCGACAACAAGCTCTCTTCTCATTCACCTTCGACTACTCCCTTCTATATTGATTTTTCTTCAAAAAAATCATTTCGATCATTCTTAGTCACTAATCATCGGCCGTGATGGCTCCGCTGGATAAGAGCTTCATTGATCATTTCCTAAAAGTGAGGGGTTCGAAACCCAGTGAAGACGTTTGGTGTCTTAAGTGTGATGTCGGGATGGTGGCTCCGCTAGTGTCATCCCGGGTTTACCTCGCCGGCTATCAGCTGTACAGGGGTTCCCGGGTCACCCAAAAAAAAAAAAAATCATTCTCAGTCATTGGAATTGGCCGTCGGTTTGTGTGGCCGGTGTTAGATATGATCCTAGAGTTTCACCAGAAATCACCATTTCAGATCAGCAGCCTCATGAGGTAAATGGTTTTATGTAGAAAAAGGAAGGAGACTTGATCAATGGCAACTCTAATGCTGAATGTATGCACACGGAACAGTTAGCAGCAACTACTGTGCATATATTTTCTTTTATCTGGAGAACACCGTATAAGTCCAATACCTAGTAATGGAATATCTTAGAGAAAACTCGTAAATGAGCCCATTGACATGCTCAAAAGTTTAAAACATTGAGTTAAGGAATGGCTTCTTTTAACTCTAGACATCTAAACATGCTGACTTTTTTCTTTCACCACCACGCATGCGCTCAATATTACCAAATGTGAAGCCATCTCTCTTGGAATCAGGACGAGATCCGCCTACTTTCGAAATAAAAATTCTCTCGTTCAAGAAAATATCTTCCTCCGGGTCGTACAAAGGGCGTTCACGTAGGGTGATTTTTCACCTCACAATATAGATATGAAAAGTCAAAAACAAATGATTGTACACCTTGTAAAATTCAAATGGGCGAGTGGGTGGGTGGTCAAGTCCTTATCCCTAATCCACAGCTATGAAAGAAGACGTGGACGGATTCCGTCTTTGATGGTCCGAGAAAGACGAGTGCCTACCTGAACAGAAAAGACAGTTGCCGGAGCCAAACTCCCTTGAAGATCTTACGGATTCCGTCTTTGATGGTTCAAGACAGATGAGTGCCTACTTGAACAGAAAAGACAGTCCGTCTCTGATGGTCCAAGACAGACGAGTGCCTACTTGTACAGAAAAGACAGTCACCGGAGCCAAACTCCCTTGAAGATCTTACACTTTAAAAAAATATTCTGATTCTTGTTACCTCAGAGAACGTCACCAACTGAAGTCGCCTTCATCTTTTGAACCAGCTTTGTGCTCAAGAATTTCGCCAACTGCAGCTTTGTATCATGTTTTGAAGGTTATATTACTTGAAACTTCATTAACATAACAATCCTTTGGCTGTTTTTTGTTCACACGTGTTGGACTTTCATATTATGTGGACTTGACTTGAGGGAGTGCTGCGGACGTATGACAACTCTAGCGGGTTCGTTAACGTCAAAAACCGAGACCCACACGGGAGTTCTTGCTTCGACTAAATTGCTTCTTAGAGCATCCATTGCTGACCGTCCTTGCCAAGATGACGTCTGCTGATCCCCATGCTGTGTTTGTTTCGTGTTGCCGTCGGCTGCGTGTTGGGTCGATTATCGTGCATTTAAAGACAGATCATTCACGCCAGGAGCATTGAAAGTGATAAATAATAAAACTCAGACGCTTCTTGAAATACTATATCCTCGATTATCCGGGTTGACTCGGCCTTGACTCGGGCCTTGAGGTGAGGACAAGCCTGGACGTTCCTCTAATTTTATGCATCAGACAATAATAAACTAAGGCAACATTTATTACCATGCCTCATCTTTATCCTCTTCCTTGCGGTCCCCTTTATATCAAACCGACAAGTTATATAGTAATACTATGTCCGTCTTTCTTCCTAGTTTGAAATTTAGAAAGACAAGGACAAAATTCGAATTGCGAAATAATGAATGAGATATGAAAATCCGTTTGTCATCACGACCATCCCTACCGCAGCAAGGGGAAAACGAGAAATAACATGAGACAACCACATAATTGCTCTTGAAGAGATTCTTGAGCTTTGAGGCTTTGGCGGATGCTCCGATTCCATAATCAAATTTTCAACTCAAAAGCTTTACAATCTTTCCACATGTGACCACAATGAATCTGCAACAAGCGATATCGACGACTTTAACGTTTCTCTTGACAGGAGTCATGTGGGGGAATCCTTGAGCTCCTGCCTTTCGGCCTAGGAGATATTCGTTGGTATGTGAAAATGGCAGAGTTTCATTAACTTTTGAGTATATGGTCCAAGATTCACAGGCCTCAAATTCAAGGGCATGATCATCCAGATTTCTGGAGTGAATCTAACCGCATATTCTCTTCGAAGCAATTTTTATCTATTTGATCTCAATTTGATAACCGCATATACGAGGGTCGTGTGTGCTCTCGAGGGCTATCCCGGAATGCTAAAACCGAACGTCATCTTTATAGCGATGGTCAAAGGTTTTGTCTACATGAGCCAAAAATAGATGTGGTTTCATCGAACAGCGGGAGTTGATTTCTGGGATGGGAACGAGACCGCGGGTCTTGTCTGCTTAGGTTCACCGGACCACATCGCCCAGCCGACGGTGGGCTCGTCAGACGGTGTTATTGACTAGAAAATTCTTGGTCAGCTAATCAGTAGCATCGCAATCCCCTTCAAAGCTGCTCTTTTGACTAGATGTTGCGGGTCGCATCTTTCCATGGCACTCTTTTTGGAAAATACATTAAGAAAAAATTCGTTTCCACACACGGACGTTGATATTTTTTCTTGAAATTTGTTTTCTATTTTTCAAATTCTGGAGGGACAATCATAAGTAAAGTGGTCTTGGTTTCTAGTGATCCAAAATAAAAGTTCGAAGTGACATTTATATAAACGAAGTTGTGAAGAGGACGGCCAAATCATTTCCCCACCTAGAGATGCAAACTACCCATCCTCTGGAGAAGCCAGATTCGACTCCCGATGGATGAAAATTTCATTTATTTCAAGATCTTATTCGATGAAAACTTCTCTAAGCATGAATTAGGCTTCACATCGAACTTCCAACAATAAGAGAAAACTCCACCTAATACACATGGGCATCTCATTGCTATGAACCTAAAATGATGGATGAGGACATTTTGGCAAGTTACCCATAGACGATCGATTTGTTTCGATCCGAGCCATAAGATATCTTCAACTTGAACGCTCATTTTCTTCTATTCTATAATAAGAAAGATTGCCATATAAAGCTTGTTCATGGATAAAGGAGAGACTCTATAGGATTCTGCGGACCATTGGTATAACTCTTCCTCTAGAACTTGCAAAGTGTAGGTGACTAAGCTAGGCAATTCTTCATAATAAGATTGAAAAGTTTTGGATTGAATTGACATCCGTATGATAGGTTTAGAATTGATGGGACAATTTTCCTAATATTGATTAGCAGAAAATTTCTATCATGTTAAGACAGAAGAAGAAGAAGAAGAAGAAGAAGAAGAAGAAGAAGAAGAAGAAGAGAGAAGGTATGAAGAGCCAAACCAATTTAAAAATAGTGTGTCCGTTAAAGAAGGGATTTACATTTAATTCGAAATATATGTACAAATGAACTATTTTATTAAACGATTTGTCATATAGTGAAAGTTTTTTATTTTAAATTTATGAAGGATGGTTGAACACATGAAAAAAGCTCTAGCTTATTTACGCAAAACTCGTGACAAAAATGGAGCAAATTCAAGTAAATACATATTGTAAATACATTCTTTTGTGATTGCATTGTAGAGTTTTGGTATTGAGTAGAGGGAACTAGTGTTAGAAACTCTCTTTGGACGATTTATTTCACACACGACATGCGTCGAATGGAAGACTCAATCTAGGCAAAGAATATTTGGCGACACGAACTAAGGGAAAACTTCTAAGATCGATGAAAATATCTAAAAAAGAGAAATATCACCAAATAAAAGTGCATTTGCTTGTAATAAGTAGGGGCGTGCATCAATCTTGGACCGATTGAAATGAATTGGTTTGGTTCCCAATTCCAAAACTTCATAACCTAAAATAACTAATCCGGTTTCCTATATCTAGAGAGGAACCGTATCAATTGGAGGAATCGGTTCAAAGTATATGAAGTTTTTATTTTGTTATTATAATAGAAACCATAAAAATAAATTTGACGAGAAAGTATTTATAGTAGAAACCATAATAATAATAATAATAATAATAATAATAATAATAATAATAATAATAATAATAATAATAATAATAATAATAATAATAATAATAATAATAATAATAATAATAATAATAATAATAATAATAATAATAATAATAATAATAATAATAATAATAATAATAATAATAATAATAATAATAATAGCGTTGGTTTCTAGGACAATTTGACACTGTTTGGTCTAGTTTCAAGATGGATAGGGTTGGTTCTCAGTTCCATAAATTGGAAACTTACTCTATTCGGCTCGGTTTCTTATTTTAAGGTAGGAATCGATCATCTCAAGTTATAATATAGAGATGTGACAAAATAAATGTATTAAAATAATAAGTTAGGAGAGGTCCATGGTGCTAATGCTTGTAGTTAATCTATTTACGTTGTCATTCTGTGATCGGGGAAAGCATTATCTTTGGAGAACCTTCGTCGCGACCACCAACTTTAGTACTCATGGTTGGAGAGTTTTTTTTTTTTTTGGTCGAGCTCTTCGTGAAAAATGACAAAAAGAAAAGATTCAACGTTATTATTTTTTTTTTTTGGCCAAATTTAAGTATAGGGCCGAAAAATATGTCATTGTCTAGATGCTTTAGAATTGTTGGGTCCAAACTGAATGCTTGTTTTTCAATTTTCCAGTGGAATAAAATATTGTTCCTTCTATATATCCATTGCCCGAGATTAAAAAATGTGTTTAAAAACTAGGGTAGATTATATATTTATAGCTTCAATCTCCATCAAGGTCTCATAAGATGAGATTACTAGTTTATTATAATAAAAAAGTAATTTCCCTCTTCATGTATAATTTCGTGTAAACTCTTTATGATTGGCACAATTGAGTGAAGTATTGAGAGACATCCGTCGCACATTCTGATCCCATCAATTGTATGCAAAACACTTTGAATCAAAGTCACGTGGATAGATCGAAGGCTTGGATTGAATCGGTAATAGGGTGTGCGGGGTTTTATGGATATTTAAACAGACGAGTCTTTTGCCTATGCCTCCGAATCACCAGAGAAGTAATAATTATGTGTTGTGTCACTACGAATGATCATGTAATCACACATGTCAAGATTGCCAAAAACAAAAACAAAAAAAAATCATTTATTTTCCTGTCAAACTAGGTGTATAGAGTTCTCTACTGTCATGCTTTTCTTTTCTTCTTTTTTACCCTTTTGACCAAAAAAGCTAGGCAAAAGTAATTCTAATAATTTATATTTCGTAGATTTATAGTCATTTTTTGAGTCAATTGTCATGGATTACGTAGACAATATGAAACTTTGATATTTCCATGTATAAAGATGTAATGAAATTCAAATTTAAGAAAATTGTGGAAAAAGAAAGATCACGAAAAATCTTTTCTGTCTAAGAAATATTTATCTAGCATGAATGGACACCTTATCAGAACCAATTTTTAGCAACAAAAAATTTTTTTTGATAAATTACTATTTGGATTGAAAAAGTTAAAAGAAAAAAAAGGAAAGAATTCGTGGGCCATTTCATTGCTCTGGTTGCCGTAATAGAGACGGATGGGCCCGTTCAGCTTTCCTTGGGCGCGTATCTGGAAGTTGGGCTTGGACTGTTCGAGGCGGACCTATACAATAAGGAAAAAATTTAAGGCCTTTGGATTAAACAAAATTAGAAAGATTAAAAAAAATTACCTTTTTGCACCCCCGTCAAAATTTGAAATATTATTAAAGTTTCAGAAAATAACAAAAAAAAAAATTACAGGCGGATTCATGTGTCAAGATTTGCGTGTTGTGAAAGTTTAGGAGTTTAGAATTAACAAAAAGTCAAAGTGTTTAAGTCAAAACCTTTATAGATTACACAAAAAATAAAAAAATAAAATCAATCCAAATATGCGTAGCTTTTGAAAGGTTATTGTAGGATAATTAAAGTAGATTTGAATTTTAAAATGGAAAAAAAGGAGACATAAATCAGAATTACGAGTTTACATGTTTGTCCATGTATAAAAAAATGTTGAGTCTACTCAACACTGTGTTGTTATGGATTATTCAAAAGTAAAAGAAGGGATTTCAATAATAATTAAAGAAAAGGGAAAATATTATTTGAGATAGTCGGTTCTCAATATTGTTTGAATTTAAACAAGGGAAAGGAAACGAAGAATGTATTATGACGCAAATACTTTTTGATGCATTTAGAAATAGACAGAATCAGACTATGAGCCGGAAAAAGAAGAAGAAAATCTTATTTAAAAAATGCACAATCACTCCTATTCCCTTCTAATCCTCCATACTCGGTTGAATTTGGAGGGATATAGAACGTACGCAATCATGCTTTTAGATTTCTTTGTTTAATGTAATAGTATCAATGTAAAATGGAAGCAATTACATTTTCATTTGTCTAATTACGATTTGCATCCTATACACATGCAACTTTGTACTCTCCACCGATATACAATCATCGCAAAATTCTATAATTAGCATTATAAATAGGACTATTATAAATTGCAGCAACCCCTATAATTCAAGAAAATTTAGGATCTATTTCTCTAGATTGATTTTTGCCTCTTACATATATCTCAAGGCTTGATATTTTTTGCGTTCGCAATTCCTAAAACTTTCGTAACATTCAAAATGTCGAAGAATAACTTCATGTAATTTTTCATGATTTTCTTAAAGTTAACTAATACATCAAGTGTTCTCAGCCGTTCTTATGTCATATTGCTAAATTGATAGTTAGAGTTTGGCTACAAGGTTTCAGATAAATTTATCAATAGAGTTCGAATTTCATAGTCCTTGGGCAATGCGAAGTATTGGCAATTCTGCCAAGTATGAATTATTGCTCACTATACATCATTCATAGACAAGCATTTTCCGTTAAAAATCATATTTTTGTGTTTTTTTTTTTTTTTTTTGAGCAATTCAAACCATTTCGTTATGAAAGCTCTTGAGAGTGCTGTTCTATTCTAAATTGCTTATCAGCTTTATTTCCCCGGTCGCTACCACTAAATGTATGGGTTTGGCTACTCCGCAATACTACAACGGGTGTTGATAGTAGAAGTGTGTGCATTCAGTCGCCTACGTGAAAATTGCGTGCTTTTGGCTCTAGTCGGTTCAGGTTCCATCTTATGTTGAATCCATTCCTGATAAGCCATTGCTGTCACGATTTTCGGCCGACCAACATTGTGTTTTTAACTACAGAAGTGTGATTGCATGATGAAGAAATGCACCTTGGTAAAAGTTTTTAGTAGTTTATAAAAAGTCTTATGTACATTTGGTGTCATTATTCACTGCTATGAGAAGTGTTCATTATTTCCTTCAGTGGATCTTGCCTTCTTTGCCTGGTGCCTGGAGTTACTTGATAAGCCCTATCACATAATGGGATTCATAAGATCATCTGCTGGTAAATCCCATAAAACGCAGTCCGAGTTGAATATGCTTGATCCGCTTCCTAAATCTTTCTCTCCTTTGGACTCCTCTCCATTCTCTTCCTCGATTATTCCATCCAACCGGCCTTGTTGGTCCCCGGCCGTGCACGTGCTTCCGGTACACATACTTGTGTTCCAAGGTGATCCATCATCCCCTTCATTGCCAAACCCTAAATGGGCATACTGAAATTCTGAGGCGGATGAAGGGAAGCCACTGCATGATCCTATGAACTTTGCCGCAGGCGTCCCCATTGGCTCCCATGGCTTGCTTTGAGGCAGCGTGTCAGGTTCCAGGATGGCCCTCGATAAGCCCAGCCTGATCTTCTCCACGGTGTCCTCTTTCTCATCACTTTTAGTGGTGAGACAAGTGGATGTACTTGTCCCGAGCGGTGCGTTAGATCGTTGGAGCTGGAAGTCGACGCGCTTCTTGGTCAGCAGGTGAAGCATTTCGTCTTTGAAGCAGCCGAGGGCAGCCTCTGCAAGATGAGCCACGTGCGGTGGGGGCAGTGCCGTGGCAATCTCAGCCATGAGGTGGGAGAATGGCTTGTGAGTAACCGGATCGATTCCCATTCCCGATAGCTTCTTTTTCAGCTTTGTGTTCCAGTAGTTCTTGACATCATTGTCGGTGCGACCAGGCAACTGAGCTGCAATTATCGACCACCTGTGGCAAAACCCGACTGGGATTTTAATTCATGGGAGGTAATCATAGAAAAAAACCACTCGGTACTCATGGAAGAACAGAATGGTGGTAATGCAGTGGAGCTGAGAACAATCTTCTGCCGAAGAATATGACGTGGAAGAATGGATTGATTGATTGATTTACCGGTTACCAAGGACAGCATGGAGCCTCATGATGGTTTGCTCCTCTGCTTCTGAAAATTCACCGTGCTTCAAGTCGGGTCGGAGGTAGTTAGTCCACCGCAGCCTGCAGCTTTTTCCACATCTCTGCAGGCCTACACGTTGATTATTTGTAATTCAGTTCCTCATTTCTTTTCTTTGGCATTGCGCACTCGTTAAATACCTAATAAAGAAAGATTGACATTGCCAATGCACCGTTCTTCTTGTGTAATTTGCAATCTTTGGTATGGTAACATGACCTTTTCCTGCGTGCGTGCGTGCGTGCTTGCGAGAGAGAGAGAGAGAGAAAGAGAGAGAGAGAGACCGGCATTTTTGGGAATGAGGCGCCAGTTACGGGTTCCGTGTTGGGCGATGTAAGAGGCGAGCTTATTGTCTTCTTCAGGGGTCCATTGTCCCCTCTTGACACTGTCCTTCTCACAACAAGGAATGCGCCCCATCTTCTGTATCTTTTATATCTTTAGGAAACTCTGATGCTCTGGTACGGAGAGACGGAATGAGTCGACAGTATGGATGAAAAAAGCAAAATGAAGATGATTTCTCTACTTACACACTTTTCAAGGATATTCTTTCCCCTCCCTCTTTGTGCGCTTCTCGAAAAGTAAAGAAAATCAAGCGAGGCTGTTGTCTAGCCAATTTTCTATCTTGTATGTTGAGTGTGAAGAAATGGTGTGTGCTCTTTAATTAAGGGAATGGTGTCATTCTTATATCGAGGGTTTACCTTGCATGTGGCTCTGCACGATATAGCCCGAGTTACCATCGAAGGTGCATGATTTAATTAAAGAATTCAACGCCACGACATGTGTGAGAGAAGGGCAGGTAGCTCACCCACAAGATGCTTGGTCAAAATCTCTCTCTTTCTCTGTGCGTGCGTGCGTATGTAGTTGACTGTATCGGTTTTTGGCCAAAACTGGTGTGCTAATGGTTAAGGTCACACAGAATTGCCTCATGGAAGAGCTTCGTCTTTCACAAAAGTTGAGGTTGCTGCACGAGCGGGTCTTTTGGGCACTCAGTCTATCGCTCATATTTCTAACATATTAGAAACATAATCATTTTGTGAATGCAAGAATGGCTGGTGCTTGCTGCTTCTTGGCAATCACTTTGACATGAGCAGTGTAGTCCCAGCCGTTTGTTGATATCTTATCAGTCTAGGACCAATCATCGATCCTCTCTTTTACGAAGACTCTTGACATGAGTGTAATAATCTCATCCACTATGAAGATGAAGTGACACATATAATAATTTTCAAGCTTATGTTTGTCACTGACTGCATGATTTGTTATCGTTCTTTTTTTAAAGACGGATTCACAAACTAGAAAAGGTGACTGATTGGCCAAACCACAATCGGTACATGCTATAGACACAACTCAAGCATGTGACAGGGGATGCATGTATATTCTCACTTTTTAGTTGTTAAAAATTGGAGAGGAGCTCCTATTTCTTACCTAAACTCAAGCAACCACCTTCCAGTGAGACTAATGATTCTGTACTTAGGGATCTAAAGGAGTTGAGATTCTAAGATGCAAGGACTGATTGCATATTATCCTCCATCTAGACTTGGACTTAAACCACTGTGAATCGGGTTAGTCGCAACCATTGATTGTAATAAATCCATGAGTCTCGCATGATCAAAGGGTTGTGATTGTATCTATGTATAGGCCAGTTGATATCCGTATTCCTCACTATCTGCTTGGGTGTAACCGCATACTTATTGTCTATTTCCTACTCATTTTGTGCCTTTCCAAACTGTGCCTTTCGTATTGACTGAACAGTATTGATTTCCTAAATAGTAACGTGAATATACAGTACATCAGCAATCGACGAACTTTGGTGCTCCCTCTTTTACCTTGACAAAACAAGGAACTTATAATCTGATTTTCACTTTTGTATTTTAAGGGAAGGAAAACTACAGTTTCTCAGCTTAGTTTGGCACTGATAAGTGCCTCTAATGAGCCAATAAGGCCCAGAATTGTCAGAATTAAGCAGAAAAGGCTAAATATTCTAAGGATGATCCATTTTCTTGTCCAAGCACCGATCTTCTTTTGTACAAAGTACATCTCCACGGGGAAATATATCGCCAAGGGCCAGAAGTTCATTGCACCCAACAGTCCTAGAACCGAGTTGAAATAAGGGAAGAACAAGGCGATTCCAGTAGTGGACATGACAAATACCGTGCGGAAGCACAGCCTGAAAAGATTCATCCGGAAAGCCGGCACCAAAGGAAGCCTGAGTGTGTAGGATTTGTTCGCAAACCTGCTATTTGGGTATGTGCTGATGAGCCATCTCTCTGCTGCTGCAAATATAGGCTGACTGTACATCTGAGCAAAGAGACTCAGCATCAATGATGTATCCATGTTTTCAATAGTCCTAATCAAATTAAGAAACTCTTACTGCTACCTCTGTAGCTCTTTTGGAAAAATTGGGCCGTGACAGTTGTAAGTATTTTGATTTAATTTTTCTCATGTTCTTTCAGGGTTCGAGGCTCCAAACTGATAGTAATTGTCAGAGTGCATAACCAATTGAGAATTTACATAAGTGTAATATTGAGATAATAACTAAAGGCAGGTATCAGTCAACTTCTTTTTTCTGATATTTTTCCGATAAGTCGAGTATTGGTCTTACATATACCTGGTATCCTCCAACCAAATGGACAATAATGCACACATTCGCAAAGTCGACTAGCCAGAAGGGCTCAAAGAATCCCTCCCCGTTAACTATTCCTGTCAGGAGATTCCCTGGTGTGTTGTCACCAAAGGCTGCATATCCAAAGCATCCGCAGCAGAAGTAAAAGAAAGTGGTTATGAAGATTGCGACCATGGAGGCCCTCTTCATCGTTCGGTTCTCAGGTGGAGGGGACTTTAGAGTGTCCTGAATGTGACAAACTCAAGATTCAGTAAAGCCTCTAGGCCTTGGGCGTAGCTCTGAAACAGAAAATGATCCTGTCCAAATGTTAGAGCCAAGGCTCACCTGTATCTCAAGAAGAATGAGAGAGTATGGATATGCAAAAGCGATATCTCCAAGCGCCTCGAAAGCATTCCATATCTTTTTCTCGACTTTAGCAGCCGGAACTCCTGCAATCCCTCCTGCGATTCTTCCATTTTCTGGAGTTTACAAGAAATTGAGAGAGTCGTCACACAGAACTCCTAGTCACACTAGAGAATAAATAGGAGAGTATGAAATCGCTCCTCCATTTATCTGATAGCAAAAGGAACCGATTCAGGTGCATCATATTCTCTCCAAAAGGTTAAGTATTCTGTCGAGTCTGGCAGATGACAGCAAACATACCGACCTATGACTTTTGCGAAGCCGAGTCCTAATCCAATGGAAGAGTAACAGAAGGACATGATTGCAGCGACAACTGAAAGCCATTCCATATTGTGGATGTCCGGTATCTGCGACATTACAATCTGTATAATCCCGAATAGCAGCATGTAGAAGCTACTACCATAGTGACACCGAGCACTGTGCCCTTCTCTGTGATAGCAATTCGATTTCCCAATAGCCCTGCGTCCACAAGTGAATGCAATTTTTCCAGTTAAATGCCAAATTAACATTCTCCATGGAAGATACCCAAAACTATGGCACATTCACAAGCATAATATTACCATGCAATTCACAGAGTATAGTACCTCATGCTGGTTGCAGTAGTTATAACATAGGCTACGTCCGTGCCATACATGCTCAGATACTGAAGCAAACCACATACCCACATCCTTTTCGTACCTGAAATGGACAAAGAACATATCTGGATCGTCACAACAAGAACCGCCTCGTCTAAATTAAATTCTCTTTGCACGAAAGATAAACGACGTGATTGTTTTCCTACCAAGAAATACTCTAACCGCATCCATGTAAGAATAATTCCGCATTCCTTTTACGGGGTCAGGAGACCGGTAACAATCGGACAGAAGGAAAGCGGAAACGTAGGTGATTATTGCGAAACAAAGCAAGGATACCGGCCCAGCTATCCACCCCAGCTGTGCCGTACTCCAAGCTAGAGACAGGACTCCAGATCCAATGACCGCGGTGATGATATGAGCAATGCAACTCCATAAGGTTCCTGAGTAAGTGGAGCAACTTCAGATTCGTACTTAAAAGTCATACCCCATGATCGGATCCAAATTCAAAAGCACGCGAAGGAACTACACATGCATAACACATAAATCATTCAAAGAGAGCCTGACCGTTTCTCCGCAGACGCCCGTCATCATCCAAGGTACCCTCGAGGGAGTGATGAACTGCCATTCTTATGCAGTGCAGAAGATTCAAAGTCGGTGATTTCCTTAACCTATGTGACAAATAAAAAAAATTGGGAGGAGCTAAAGTTATGTATATCAGCAGGATTTTCTACTATATATAAGCATATGTAAGTCGATGTAACTTCATTTTAACCATTTACAATTGATGAATGCTTCTCAGGACAGCAAGAGTCATTTCAGTCATTCTCACGGTAAATAGAATTTGGCCTTGATTGTGCCGTCGACATTTATCCGATAATGACATGAAATCAACAAAGAAGTGGTCCTGGCGTTTTCCAAGCAATCACCATTTCAGACAGCAGTAAGGAGTTTTATCAAGGCCTAACAAAATCTCTCCTCTCTCCCTGCCTCACCTTACTTTTTAATCGCTTCTCTAGGAATCAGGACAATATCTGCCTACTTTCGAAATAAAAATCTCCTCTTCTAAAAGAAAAGATCTCCCTCCACGCTGTACATATGGTGTTCATCGAGCATTAGTTTCACCTTACAATGTAGATATGAAAGTCAAAATATACGACGGTAGGCCTTGTCAAATTCAAATGGGTGAGTGGTCAAGTCCTCATCTTTATCCAAAGCTATGAAAGTGGACTAGGACGGGTTCCGTCTTTGGATGATGGTCCTAAACACTCACAAAAGTGCCTACTTGAACAGAAAAAGCCAACCTCCCTTTTTATTCTCAGAGCTTGAAGATCCTACACTTTTAATAAAGTTTTGATTCTTGTTACCTCAAGAACGTCGCCGACCGAAGTCGCCTTTACCTTTTGAATCCAGCTTTTGGATGCTTTTTTCTTAACACGGTTTTGAGCTTTCAGATCCTGTGGACTTGACTTGAGGGGAGCGCTGTGGACGAAATGACAACACTAGCGACAGTGATCGGTCATTAGCGTCCATAACCTAGACCCGCACGGAAGTTCTTGCTTCGACTAAAACGCTTCTCAAACCAGCCATTGCCGACCCTCCTTGCCAAAGATGACGTCTGCTAATCGCCATGCTCTGTTGTTTTTCGTGTTGCTGTGGGATGCGTGTTGGGATCGATCCTCGTGCATCTTAAGACAGACCCATTCACGTCAGCAGTGCAGAATTTGATAAAGAATAAAACTCGACGCCTCTCGAGTTACAAAATCTCGAGTATCCAGGTTGACTCGGTTAATCAAGTTTTTGGCCGTGGAGTGCAGAGCTGCAAGTTGGAGAATTATTGAGGATTTGCTTCATTGGTCCCATATGCGCATTACAAGCGTCCAAACAGAGCAGACAAATGCTTTATCATTACAAGTTGGAGAATTATTGGAGATTCGCGTTCTCAGTAGTGTGAACCGAATAGACATTGGAATAGTTCTTCTCGTGAACCAGTGAATCAGTGTAGATGGCTGGTGGGCTCCCTGACTTTTGATCTGCATCCGCAAACAGGAGAATCTCAACGTGTTTAACCTAGGTAATTAAGAATAGAATACTGAATATTCGCACCTGTATATCGATACTTCGTAAGTCGAGATTCAAATTTTACAAACCGGGTGCATTCTAGTCCAAGTCATAAGGTATGGATTTAAGTGATTCATATGGAGAGATGATTTATTAGTCTCATGATGGTCAGATTTTTGCGCTGGTATAGTTTGACTACCCATGTACGACAGCCACTAAAATCTTTGCACGACATTTATCCGAACTTTTCTGACTCGTGTGTATTGATCATAATGCAATCTCTATTAGTTCTACAATTTGATTTCAACCCCAATTTACATATATACTGCTTTGACATATTTCCTTTCAAAGATGAGTGATGGCCTAGCTGATAAGGAGACAAGCTTGTGGCATGGTAATAAGTAGAAGAAATAGGGATGCAGAAAATATAGAACATATAAGAATTGTATATTTTGATTATATATATATATTTCAATCAGTGATGGTACATGAAAATTGTTGATAAATAGTTATTTCTTTTTTCCACGTTTTCCTGATTTAATTTTTCAGTTATTAGAGTTAGTGGAGTCGTGTGTTGGTTATCCTAATTTTTAGGTGTTAGTGGGGCAAGTGTTTTATGCAGAACATGGGTAGTTATGGTGTGTTTTACGTTATGTATTTTGTCTTTTGTAAAAGACTTGGTGGTTCTGTACGTAAGATGAAGTTTCAGCCTCATCTCTCCTCCTTTTTAGCAATTTAACAGTGGTATCAGAGCTTGAGAGAAGGGTGAGAGAGTTTCGTGAGAAAATTGCAGCAGCAATATTTCCAATGGCCACCGACAATTTTGTTCAACCAGCAATTCCACGCTTTGATGGTCACTATGATCATTGGAGCATGCTGATGGAGAATTTTTTACGATCAAAGGAGTATTGGTCGGTTGTCGAATCTGGAATTCAAGAGCCACCAGCAGGCATGGCTTTGACAGATCCCCAGAAAGCAGAATTGGAGGCTAGAAAGTTGAAGGACCTGAAGGCAAAAAATTATTTTTTTCAGGCTATCGATCGTTCCATCTTGGAGACTATTCTTTGCAAAGAAACTTCCAAGGATATTTGGGATTCTATGAAAAAGAAATATCAAGGCTCTGTTAGGGTGAAGCGTGCACAGCTTCAAGCCTTGAGAAAAGATTTTGAGATACTAGCGATGAAGGATGGAGAATCTGTCACTAGTTATTGTGCCAGAACAATGGAAATCAGCAACAAGATGCGATTCCATGGCGAGAAGATGGACGACGTCACCATTGTGGAGAAGATTTTGTGTTCCTTGACACCAAAGTTTAATTATGTTGTATGCTCAATTGAAGAGTCGAAAGACATAGATGCGCTATCTCTTGATGAATTGCAAAGCTCTTTATTGGTCCATGAACAGAAGATGAACAGAACTTTAACAGTAGAGGAGCAAGCGTTGAAGACTTCTACCTATACTCATTCCAACAATTTCAGAGGAAGGGGTAGAGGTAGAGGTAGAGGAAGGGGAGATCGAGGAAATAGAGATGTTAATAGGAATTTCAAAGCCAACAATGACCAATTTCAAGGCAAAGGGAGAAGATGGGATCCTAACAAATCCAAGGTAGAGTGTTTTAGATGTCATAAATTTGGTCATTATGCATCTGAATGTTATACTAGGCTGCCTAATAATAAAGAAAAGGCAGAGTGTTCAAATTTTGTTGAAGAAAAAGAAGTTGAAACGTTGTTGATGGTTGTTAAAGATGAAAAGAAGCGCGAGTCAGATATTTGGTAAGTGGATACAAGTTGCAGTAACCACATGAGTGGAAGTAAGTCTTCTTTTTCTCATCTAAATGAAAATTTTCATTCCACTGTGAGTTTTGGGGATCATTCTACTGTGAAAGTGATGGGAAAATGTGATATTAAGATAAGAACCAAGAATGGTTTTGTGGAAACGATCTCTAATGATTTGTATGTTCCTGACTTGAAAAGTAACCTCTTGAGTGCTGGTCAATTACAAGAAAATGGTTATGTAATCACTATTCAGAGGGGTGCTTGTGAAATTTATAATTCTATTAGAGGTGCTATTGCAGTTGTTCCTATGAGTTCAAATAGATTGTTTCCATTAAAGATTGAAAATATTCAATCTTGTTTGATGGCTGAAAATAAAGATCCTGGTGAAAAGAGAGATCCCTCATGGCTATGGCATTTTCGCTATGGTCACTTGAGTTTTGGTGGTTGAAGACCCTCCAGCAGAAAAACATGGTGACGGGTCTTCCTCAAATTACTGTTCCTACCCAAGTCTGCGAAGAATGTGTTGTTAGCAAACAGCATCGTTCTCAATTTTCAAAAGAAAAGTCATGGAGAGCAAAGGATGTTTTGCAGCTGGTGCATTCGGACATTTGCGGTCCTATAAACCCATCTTCTAATTGAGGTAAAAGATACTTAATTACCTTCATTGACGATTTTTCAAGAAAAACTTGGGTTTATTTTTTACAGGAAAAATCAAAGCTTTCTCCACATTTAAAAGCTTCAAAGCTCGTGTTGAAAATGAAGCAGGAAAGACCATTAAGACTTTTCGAACAGATCGTGGTGGTGAATATTGCTCAAAAGAATTTGAAGTTTTTTGTGCAAAGCATGGCATTCGAAAAGAGCTTACTACTGCATATACACCACAACAGAATGGTGTATCTGAGAGGAAAAATATAACCATTCTCAACATGGTGAGAAGCTTATTGGCAAGAGGAAAAGTTCCAAAGACTTTCTGGCCAGAAGTAGTAAATTGGAGTATTCATGTTTTGAACAGAAGTCCAACTTTTGCTGTTCAGAATATGACACCTGAAGAGGCTTGGAGTGGGAGAAGACCGGCTGTAGATCACTTCAGAATCTTTGGATGCATCGCATATGCCCATGTCCCGGATGTGAAAAGGAAGAAACTTGATGACAATGCTGAAAAATGTGTCTTTCTTGGTGTAAGTGAAGCATCCAAAGCATATAAATTATTTAATCCACTGACAAATAAGATTGTGACTAGCAGGGATGTTATTTTTGATGAAGAGAACACTTGGGATTGGAATAGGCAGCAGCCTACCCAAGTTCTTAATGACAATGATGTTGAACAAGAACTGATTTCAGCACCTTGTTTGCCCCAAAATTCATCAAATACAACTTCTATAGCTGCTGGAATTTCACAAACAGGCGATGAAGTCAATGAAGAAGAAGCTCAATCTCTTCGCCGCGTTAGAAGAAGGCCTGCCTGGTTGGAAGATTATGAGGTAACTGGAATTGGAGATTCAATTACTCACTTTGCCTTGTTTTCAGATTGTGATCCTACAACTTTTGAGAGTGTTGTCAAAGAAGAAAAATGGCGAAAAGCGATGGATAATGAAATTAATGCCATCGAAAGAAATGATACGTGGGAGCTATCCGATCTTCCGGATGGACAAAAAACCATTGGTGTAAAGTGGGTCTTTAAAACAAAACTGAAAGAAAATGGTGAAGTTGACAAATACAAAGCACGTTTGGTAGCCAAAGGATACAAGCAGCAATATGGAATCAACTATACAGAGGTTTTTTCTCCAGTTGCAAGACATGACACGATCAGATTGGTGGTTGCATTGGCGGCACAGAATTCTTGGCCTATTTTCCAACTAGATGTCAAATCGGCATTCTTGTATGGGTACTTGGAGGAACATGTATTTGTTGAGCAACCCCCTGGTTATGTCAAGATTGAAAATGAGCATAAAGTTTATAGATTGAAGAAAGCTCTTTATGGGCTAAAACAGCCCCCTCGGGCTTGGTATAGTCGTAATGAAACTTATTTTCTTAAAATTGGTTTTTCAAAATATCCTTATGAGCATACGCTTTTTGTCAAGATTGGAGATAAAGGGAAAATGCTTATTGTCTGCTTGTATGTTGACGATCTTATATTTACTGGAAGTTGTGATGGTATGTTTGAAGAGTTCAAGAAATCTATGATGGATGAGTTTGAAATGTCTGATCTTAGTATGATGCATTACTTCCTTGGCATAGAAGTGGTACAATCAGATGATGGGATCTTTATTTCTCAAAAGAAATATGTGGGAGAAATTTTGGACAGGTTTCGGATGAAGGATTGTAATCCTGTAAACACTCCAGTTGAGTTTGGCTTAAAGTTATATAAAGATTATGAAGGGAGGAAGGTTGACAGCACACTTTATAAACAAATTGTGGGCAGTTTGATGTATTTAACTGCAACAAGACCAAACATAATGTATTATGTGAGTTTAATCAGTAGATATATGGAGAATCCTACACAAATGCATTTGTTAGCTGCCAAGAGAATCATTCGTTACTTGCAAGGAACTAGAGACTTTGGGCTATTTTACAAGAAAGGTGAAAAGTCCGATTTGTTGGGATTTACTGATAGTGACTATGCAGGAGATCAAGATGATAGGAGGAGCACTTCGGGTTATGCTTTTATGTTTGGAACAGGTGCTATTTCGTGGTCATCCAAGAAGCAACCAATTGTCACATTGTCAAGTACATAAGCTGAATTTGTTGTTGCAACAGCTAGTGCTTGTCAAGCTATTTGGCTAAGGAGAATTCTTGAGGAGCTACAATTCAAGCAACCGGGACCTACTAAAATTTTTTGTGACAATAACTCAGCAATAAAACTCTCCAAGAATCCGGTGTTACATGGAAGAAGCAAGCACATTGATGTGAAGTTTTATTTCTTGAGAGATCTTAGCAATGATGGAACAATTTATCTAATCTACTGCAGGAGTGAAGATCAAGTTGCTGATATATTCACCAAAGCCCTCAAGATGGAGTCATTTGTGAAGCTCATAAGGTTACTAGGTGTTTGCACGGTGAAAAAAAAGTCAAGACTTTAAACTGAATGTTAGCAAACATCAGTTTAAGGGAGGGATTGTTGATAAATAGTTATTTCTTTTTTCCACGTTTTCCTGATTTAATTTTTCAGTTATTAGAGTTAGTGGAGTCATGTGTGTTGGTTATCCTAATTTTTAGGTGTTAGTGGGGCAAGTGTTTTATGCAGAACATGGGTAGTTATGGTGTGTTTTACGTTATGTATTTTGTCATTTGTAAAAGACTTGGTGGTTCTGTACGTAAGATGAAGTTTCAGCCTCATCTCTCCTCCCTTTTAGCAATTTAACAAAAATAACATTCGCATCAATCTCACATTGTTTATTTTAATTCTAATGTGAGTTGGAGATGATGTTTAATTTTGGTGCGAATTCAAATAGATGGCCTCAACTGGATCAAGAATAATGCCTTAAAAAAGGCTTTATGCTTTATCCGAAAAAGAGGGTGTCGATTTTGTAGAGGTTCAGGTGAGGATACGGCTGGTCGTCCCTCTAAATTTTTGTGCACCAGACTATAATAATTGAAGGCAACATTTATTGCCGAGCCTTATCTTTATTTTCCACCTTTCAGTCCCCTTTATATCAACTGACAGATTATACAACAATTGCATGTCCATCTTTCTTCCTAGTTTAAATTTTAAAACGGGAGGGACAAAATCCAAATCACAAAACAACGAAGGAGGTACGAAAAGCTGTTTGTCATCACGACCACCCCAACCCCTACAGGAAATAGCACGAGACTGCTCTTGGAGAGATTCGATTTTATAATCCAATTTTCTAACTCAAAAGTTCTGCAATCTTTATGGGCATGACCACAATGAATCCCGCAACAAGCGATACGCGACAACTTTATCGTTTCTCTCGATGGGATTCAATGTGGAGAATACTCGAGCTCCCGACTTTCGGCTTAGGAGATATTCGTTCTTACGGGGAAAAAAGGGGCAGAGGTTCACTCACTTTTTAGCGTATGGTCCCATAATCACGGGCCTCAAATTCAAGGGACTGGTCCCTCATCCTCAACATCCCATGATCATCCAAATTTCTAAAGTGAATCCAACCACGTGTACTCTACAAAGCAACTTTTATTTTATTTGTTTTCGATTTGATAAAAGGCGTGCGGAGTCCGGACCATATCTCAGGAATTCTTAATAATTAACCAACCGAACGAGCAGGAAATGGAAGTGTCAATCTACCACGGGTGACCGACAGCTTCAGTCCATAAAAATAGATGTTGTTTCACCGGCCAGCGGTTGATGATTTCTAGGACGGGAACGAGACCGTGGGTCTTGTCTGCATAGGTTCACAGGACCCCATCGCCCAGCACTTGGTGGGCTCATCGGACGGTGTGTTATTGTATGGAAAAGTCTTCGTCAGCTAATCAGTAGCATCGCAATCCCCTTTGAAGCCACTCTTTTGACTAAACATTGCGTGTCGCATCTTTCCATGGTACTCTTTCCAGGAAAATATAGATGAAACATTTTGTCTCCACACATGGACGTTGATAGTTTTGTCGTGCAATTTGTTCTCAATTTTTAAATTGTGGAGAAATGGTTCTTTTGGGGAAAACCTAAAATAAAAGGTTAAAGTGACTTTAATATAAAGGAAGTTGTGGACAGGACAGCCGAATCACTGCTCCACCCTAGAGACGCGAACAAGCCAACCCCCTGAAGAAGCCAATTTCGACTCCTTTGAATGGAAATTTCATTTATTTCTGGAAGAAGATCCCATTCGATAGGAACTTCTCCTGAGCATGGATTAGGTTTTCCAACTAAATTCTAAGAATCAGAGAACACTCTCATCGCTGAGAACCTAATGATGGATGAGGACATTCTAACAAATTACATATAGGTGATCGATTTGGTTCCAATCCGAGCCATAAGACACCTTCAACTTAAACACTTATTTTCTTCTGCCCTACAATAAGGAAGATTGCTGTAGAAACCCCGACCATCGATGGAGGAGAGACTATAAGTCAATCGCTACGTTCCATTGGTATAACTCTTCCTCTGGAACCTGCAAAGTGAAGGTGACTAAGCCAGATAGTTCTTCGTATCTGAATTCGGACTCTTGCGAATCGATTAGTACTCTCTGTGGTCGAACTGAAGAATACGCCCCAAATACTCCGCAGCCACGGATTTTCAAGTGCACCAATCCGCTCAGAGTCTCGTACTCCAACCCCTTGAGAGCGCCTCCCGAATTGAACATCTTGATGAGACCTATAGGGGCAAACAAGGCTCCGCTCGATAATTCCTTCACAGGGGCTACAGTGAAAACTTCGTATTCCCGGGATTTTAGGGTAACTGGCAATGATGTGTTCCGGGGGACATAAACTACCTCTCCTGCAATAGCCATCAAGACAGTCATCCTCAATTAACAGTAATCATACATGCACGAAATTTGCAAGATAGCCTAATCATATGGTATGAAACCCCATCACCCCAACAAAGACTAATGCTTTTCTTTAACAGGTTTGTCAGAGGCATGTGACCAAGACACCATGGATGCAGATCATACCTCCAAGATGGGAATATAGGATGACGTTGCCTGTCCAATCACTGCCAGCAACTTTGGGCAGATAATCAACATCACTAGCTCTGATGACACCAGTAGTTGTGCCGGGCTGTTCGTCGTGAATGAGATTCTTCTTTCCAGTCTTACACCACCCAGCCCCTTGACAGTTGAAGACTCCCACGACACCAGAAAAATCATTCATGTTCCATATCTTCAGAAGGCTGGAAAATGGTAAATGGGCAGCCCACTGAGTGTGTGACAGAAAACGGATATAAAAGTAGCTGGTCATGTATGCTTGAAATGTTCAAAATTTCTTTTACCTTTTTCCATCTCTTGCAGGATCAGTGAACAAACAATCTCTGGTTGGTCTGCCAGGAAGCTTGGCCCTCAATATGGAACCATCAGGAAGTACAAGCTTTCTCAGTAGATTGAAGTCATGCTGACCAGGTTTATCACTGCATCAATAGACGAGAGGATAATTAATTTTTATACATTTAAATTTTGAATCATTAACAGATCATGAAATGATAAGTAAAAAGTCTTACCTGACGTAAATAGCGCACCCACCGACTGCACGGGCTGCTCCATGATATTCCGCCATTGGGTGTAGGCTCTGCATTGCATAACAATTTACAAATTATCATCAAGAGAGAAGTTGAAAGAAGAAACTATAAGCAAGAAACGTAAGCACGTCCTTAGGTTTGTGCAACATAATGAAACAGGATAAATATTAGGCAACTATAGCGTTTTTTAGCTTACATGAAACATATCCCAATCAGGCTGCATGAACTCCCCGAGGAAAATGGTATTGTAAGCAACTGATGCAATATGGATTGTGTGTGATGCTGGATCTCTCGGCCAGAAGTCATCAGAAGCCCTTATAACAGCTGCCCGCTTCGTGCTGAAATTTCAACCACAAAAAAGCCCCAAATTTTAGTGGAATCTTCAACATAACATACAACACAAAAGGCACCTACTAAACCTAAATGAAAGTATCTTACAAAATGTCTAATAAAGGTAGTCAGATCAAAGTACCTGTACAAACCATCTGTGTTGTGACTCATACAAGATATGATTCCATTGTCAGGAAAATTCCTAGAGACAGATGCCTCCAATGCCTGATGATATTTCCTAGCAAGTTTCACTCTTCCACCGTGGCCTGCCCCAAGAGTTTCCAGGATATTCTGAACATCGACTTTAACACCATCAATACCAGCAGAAGCAAGATAGGAGTGGAGTTCATTGTAAAAGCTGAAAACTTTCTCAGGATTGACAAGGCCGAGGCCATTAGTAGTGATGCTCTTGAGGGCATCACAAGGCTCATTTGATTCAACTCCCGGAGATGAGACAGGGTATGCCATCTTGGACTCATAATGTTCCATTCCATCCACCCCAGGCCTAACACCACCCCAATAACCTGTGATCGCGTGCCACACATATGCATACCTGAAATTTTAGTGACAAGTTTCAGGCATTACAACTTGGAGAAACTACTTAATTGAGCTGAGTTTCAGGCAGAATTCATATATCACACGTATGCATACTTCAAGGCATGTTTTTCTTTGATCTCTGTGACGATGTGACAAAGGCCCAGGGCTGGATCGTCCACTCTGCTACCCTCTTGGCCATCTTTCTGGAACTTATGGTTCTCCTTGATATTAGTCAATCGGTTCGCAAAGCTGATGCAATAAAGACACGAGTGTTAACCAAACACATTTGCAACCAAAACCAATGAAGGTAAAATTTATTATGCCACTTACTTAGCACAGTTGTCTGCTTTGGATTCTTTGCTGGTGGGATCCATTCCAACGGATTGCCATCCATCATCAATTATGACAAACCTGGGAGGTACTCCACCTTTCTCGAAGCTGCAAGTTGATTTCAAAAACTTTCAGCTTGTATGAGAACCGGTACTCTCAACATGATGGCGCTAGAGATTTCAAGGGAAATTTAACAATGGTTGTTTTTTAGTAACGTGGTGTGGTTAAATCATTATGGGTAATCAAATTGGCCAACCACCTTGCACTTGAGTCCCATTTATTATAACCATAACCATTTAGAGTTTGTCACTATTTTAGCAAACCAATCTCAATGAAGTCTCGAGCATTATTCTTCTCAAGTAGTTTATATTAAGAGTCTTTACCTCTCTAATCCTTGTTTCACACCCTCAGCTGTGACATCTGTATAGAAAGCATCCCAGGTACACCAGCCAAACCAATTCAGCATATCCGGCATCTGAGCCATGTAGGATGACATCAAAGATGTGTTTACCATTTCAAAGCATTACATCATACACATGATAACCTTCTCGAGAATTTATGAGTACCTTCTTTCTCTCGCGGTGAGAAAATGTCTGTAGATGTTTCTCAACTGTCCTGCACGCATTAAATAATGTACTCTAAGGATAGATTCAAACATCAAGATCTAGCTTTATCAGATCATTTCAAGCCGTTTTTAATAAGAATTCATTGACAATTCCAGCAAATCTCATGATTCCAAGGTACTTCTAGGGTAATTCCAATTGCATGAAGCTGACATATCCCATAATAGCTAGATTGACAGAATCTTTTGTTGAGTGCGACAAGGCAAGATCTATACATGGGGAAATAGTCGCTTTGATTTGACAACAAAGTTGTAAGTTTTGAGTACACGTATCTCAAATATTATAAATCTAACTTCAGAGTACCTCATCTAGTAAGGATACAGACATCAATGAAGTAATCGAAAAACTTACTTGACAGCATTGGTGATGACCTCAAATGGGTCAGAACCAGCTGCCACAAAAACCAAGTGACTTCCCTCAAATCCAGTAACCGAGGGATCACCTGCATAATTCCACAGGTTAATCAATTCCACACACGTAATTAAATTATAATGAGAGAAAATCTGCGATTTATTCTTTCCTCTTACCGCTTTCTAAACAAATTTCCAGCTCGTTTCGTTCATTTCCTTGCAAAACAGCTCTGAAATCGCCTTCGAGAATTGGTAAGAAAACAGTATAGAGTGCCGGCTGGTCAGAGGACCCATCTTCGCCCCGGTTATCAAAGTAAGAGCCATCTCGCGCTTCCACGATCAGGAACTGAGTCTCAAAAGGTATGTCTTGACCACAGTTACCCATCCTCTGCGTCATCCACCACATCTTGAAGCGAAACAAACACATAAAGCGCAGTCCCCTGGAATCAACAAGGCATTCAAACAAGAACTTGGTCAGCCGGCATTCACTATTAGAATAACGAAGGCGTATGAAATTCTAGCTCTAATCAAAGGTTAAAAAAGCCCAGGAACAGAGACTAAGGATGAACTTACTCGAGCTTGCCGACGGGGAAAACGCGGCGGCTCCCGATCTGGTCGGACCTCACGCCGAGGAACGCGCCGCTGGCCAGCGCGTCGCCGCCTGCGGGCGTGACCTCGATGTTCGGGTGCACGTCCGTCAGCACGCAGCTCCCGAGCACCGTCAACTTCCCATCGCTCACGCTAATCCCAGCCCCGACCGTCATGTTGGCGCCTCAAAAAAAAAAAACTCAACCCACGGACGGGAGCAATGCACCGACACCACGAACACGACGACGGCGACGGCGACGGCGGCCACCAACAAGCACGACGGTCGTCCGAGGTAGAAGCGAGCGGTGATGAGCCGTGGCAAGGGACGCGAGGGGCGTTTTATACTCGCGGAAAGGCAGGAGCTCGCCCGCACGCGCGCGCTGTGTTGGCGACAGCAACGCAAAGCCCCTGCCCCCCCCTTTTTTTATGCCCGTTTTAGCTGATGAGGACTCGAAATTATTTTAAATTGCAGCGGCGAAGGGACTCCGTGAAACTTTGCCGGCCCTTTGCGCTGCCGCCTCGGTTTCTGCACGAAATGAGGAAAAATATCTCTCTCTCCCTGTTTTCTGCAAATGGCGGGAACGATCCCGATTCGTTGTACCGCATGCATTTTTTTAATAATTCAATTCGCCTTTTTTATCGTACGTTAGACGGAAAAGAAAAAGAAAAAAGCCCCCTGCAACACCCTTGGGACTGACAGTCCCCGCGGGAGCGCGGGCCCCACGAGCCATCCTTCAAATCTCGGCCGTCCGCAGCCGTGGGCCCCCCCACCCCACCCACCCACGTGCTAGTGCCGTCACATCAGATCACGGAGGTAAATTTACGCGTCGCCCCTCGATTCGTGTAATCATTGCAAATCGCTCCCGATTTGTGTCGAAGGCAAGGGAAGACCGAAGACGTACGTGCTTCTAAGCTTTTTCAACGCGATTTCGTTGAAGATTACGGACGTTGCTTCTTCCCCGGAGAAGCGTTTGCGGGGACGTCCCGACTCTTTCTCCGGTGATAATTTAACCCCCGGTTGGAGGATGTTCCGACGAAGCCAAATCAAGTTCAGATACAAGCGGCGGCTGATATCCCATACGTGTCGCGCGACGCGTGTCTTCTCCCGAACGGTCGAGATAAATAAAGAATTTTTTTAGAAAGCAACGTCGTTTGCCAATTTGAGAGATTCGCGGGTGTTGATTGGTTGGGGTAGGTACGAATTGGGTTGGCAGCGATGGATGGGACGCTCCCTCTCTCGGCGTGCGTGCAGGCGCTTTGATGAGCTGACGTGGAGCTCGGGACAACACGTGTCCGTGACGTGGAGTCGTCGGATGAGCTTGTTTTAAAAAATAAATAAATAAAATAAAAAGGGAGGGGGGAGAGGGGAGAAAGTTTCGGGTGCACGCGGGTTACGCGCATGGGATCCCGTCTCTCCTATAGGAGAAGGCGTGTCGCCGAGTCAGCTGGTGGCCCGCGGACAGCTCAGATCCGACGGTGGGATTGCCGTCTCTCATTTGTTTTCTCCTCCTTGCCTCTTGAGTATTCATTGATTTAGAGATCCACCGATGAACTCCATCTCCGACCCCAAAAAAAAACTCATGAAATCCATTTATGGACACCAACAAATTCCAAGGCATGAATATACAGCTTACAAACGTAATAGGCATTTGTTTGGCATGACAACATCTCGAAGGAACATTAAAAATCATCACAATCTGTACCTTGACCATAATTTATCCTTTCTTAGATTAACACGACTGCATTACTCCATTATGAATAGCCACCGTGATGAGTTTTACTCAAGAGTACTTTTATAACTTGAACCTCGTTTTCCTTCTTTAGTTTAAATTAATGCCATGTGATTGTTGTGACATCTAGTACTCTAATCCAATGACACGTTTCCCTCTTCGTCATTGATTACGAACTTGACTTCAAGATGTGTAGTGAACAAATTCCCTTTGTTCTCCACACTCGCTCCATTCTTTCAACCTCCGCGCGAAGAGGCACAAGGTACAATTCCTAGGACTTCAAGAGACATTACCAATTCTCTCTCTCTCTTTGTTTCTTGAAAATACGGATCATGTAAATCTAAAAAAGATTTCGTTCATCGCACGTGCGTATAAACCATACCCTTTGCACGAGTCGATCAAGACTATTCGTGGGTTGAATGTCTTTTTATGTTGTAATTGAAGGTTACTTGGAAGGCTAGTTTTGTCCTCCACGTGAGGGGGGAACGTGCTTAGTAACGTGTTCCAATTTCCAAAGGGACATGACCAAGCAAACGAGGCCAACCCACGTCCGCTTTCCCTCGATTCCCAATGAAGAATTGCTAAACAGGACACATGACTCCACAGGCTATCTTTCGCTACATATGTCACGAACCATAACATGTTCTGTCTAGTCCCGCCTCTCTGTCGTCTGTTTTTTTTCACACCGGCCCAAGGATTCCGACAAAAACCGCCAAGAAAATAACCTATTTGTCTCCGATTCGTTTCATGACCCCTGGACAGAACTGCATATGGTCACTCGGAGTTTGGTCGCTTTTTTGTTTGCATGCAAGTGCATGTGAAGTTGGATTTATTTGCACACCACTTTCGTATTTCAGTCCTCACAGTCTGGCGGTTAGGTAGCGTCCGGCACATCTTCCCGTGCGCTCATGGGGATACACCGCATCGCGTCGATTTTCCTCCTAAAGAAAGTGCTGTTACTGAAGTCCTGTTAACGACGCTCGAGCCGATACTCCGAGATCGTCCTTTGGCGTCTTTTGGCGTCTTTTGGCGATAGCAGCGTCTGCTTCGCTATGGTAAATGGACGTGGGAACCTTTTGGGGTTCGGTCCTTCCTTGTGGGCCTAATAAATGATTTTCATCATGCGTGATTTTATGGGCCTAAAACCTGATTGCCAAGCAAAATCCGACCCGCTTGAATTGGGCGGGCTTCTCATAATCCAAGCTCAGCTGGCCTTTGCTGCTCGGATACCCTCGTCCTTCAAAACAAGAACAAAAATAAAGAACAGGAAAGGAAAGAAATCGGGAAAGAGATTGTATTGACGATTCTACAACATCTGAGTACGAAAACATTGCAATATTGGATGTGGTTTGCCTTGATATGGTTCATTATATATTCTATACAAGGGAATTGATTTACCAATAAACAATATGAAAAAAGTCGTAACCAAAATGCATATGTTGAGCTACAGTGGGGATTTCAACTTAGAAATTTGACTCAGATTTTGTAACCTCTATTCGGCATCAATTGTTGTGGATTATTTTCTATTATATATACATTTGCTTATTTGTTTCACGAAAAATATTTTCTAATAATATATTTTCCCCATTGTCCAGTGTTTGGGCTCTTGGTGCTTATGCCCAAATCCATCGAGGTTAGGCTTGGAATCCTGATGCCTATGCCTAGATTCTTAGCGCCTCAACCCGGGTACATTAAGGTTGGGCCAGAGACCGTAATGCCTATACTCGACTCCCTATCTCCCAAGCCCAAGTCCATCGAAGTTGGGCTCAAGACCCCAGTGGCCATCCCAAGTTGGTCCTCACACTTGGGAGTTGGGACCATTGTGTTGGGCTTGGATTTGTCAAGGTTGGGCCCGAGTCATTAAGGTCAAGTTGAAGATCCTAGTGCCCGTCCTCAAATCCCTAACTGATGCTGGGGTCTTGACCTCGCCTCAATGGATCTAGGAAGCACTAAGGACCTACACCTGAGCACAAGGGTTTGGGCCTAACCTCAATGGACTTAGGCCTAGCCTATGTGGAACCAAGAGTCGGGGATTTAAGCCTAGGACCCTGGTATTTGCGCCCCATTCCCAAGCAACTCATGAGCAAATCGCTAGTACCCAAATAGTTTATGTCTATTTAGGAAAATCAAATAAGATTTTCTTTACTAAATGAAGGAAAAATATTTTCTTGGTTAATTTTTAAGTTTTGGCTAAAGATTGAAAAATGTTTAAAAATGACTTCATGGAAAAAAAAATCATGATATATCACATTTTCGCGAAACAAACCGAAACATTGGCTAATCGCTATGGTTGTTACTCACCTCCACATGTGTTAATAATTTGATATAATCACGAAACTTTTAAGAAATATAATTGGTGTTAACAAATATAATTGCGTACTTCGTGCTGTAATCACTATTTGGCATCAATTGTTGTGGATTATTTTCTATTATATATGCGTTTGTCCTTTTGTTTCGCAAAAAATATTTTTCAAGAATATATTTTCCTCATTGTCTAGTGTTTGGGTTTCCGGTGGTCATGCCTAAATCCATCAAGGTTGGGTTTGGAATCCTAATGCCTTTGCCCAAATTCTTAGTGCCTCAACTCGAGTACATTAAGGTTGGACCAGAGACCCTAGTGCCTATACTCGACTTCCCATCTCCAAAGCCCAAGTCCATCAAAGTTGGGCTCAAGACCATGGCACTTGGGTCCAAGTCCATTGATGCTAGCCTCAAGACCCCAGTGGCCATCCCAAGTTGGTCCTCGTGCTTGGGACCATTGTGTTGGGCTCGGATCTGTCAAGGTTGCGCCCAGGTCATTAAGGTCAAGCCTAAGATCCCAGTACCCATCCTCGAATCCTTGATACCGATGCTAGGGTCTTGACCTCGCCTCAATGGACCTGGGAAGCACTAAGGACCTACACTTGAGCACAAGGGTTTGGGCTTAACCTCAATGGACTCAGGCCTGGTTTATGTGGACCCAGGTTTTGGGGATCCGAACCTAGGACCCTAGTATTTATGCCCCATTCCCCATTCCCCAGCAACTCATGAGCAAGTTGCTAGTACCCAAATAGTTTATATCTATTTAGGAAAATCAAATTAGATTTTCTTTATTAAATGACGGAAAAATATTTTCATGGTAAATTTTCAATTTTTGGTCGGAGATTGAAAAATGTTTAAAAACGACTTCATGAAAAAAAAAATTCATGATATATCACATTTTCGCGAAACAAACCGAAACATTGGCTATTCACTACGGTTATGTACTCACCTCCACACGTGTTAATAATATGATATAATCACGAAACATTTAAGAATCTCCTTCGAAGCTACTAAGAAATTACATACCAGCACCTCACACACTTGCGAAGGAGTAGTCGCGCATCGGCATGGTACCTTGATAAAATAAATCATCTTAATTTCTTTCAAAATAAAGGTCAATCGGAACTATCGAGTTGCTAGACATGATAGGGGAAAAAAAAACAAATAACTGAAGATGCAAATGCAAAGGAGTTTCCACTTTTCTTCTCTTAATTTTTTTCAGTCACGATCACACGCCATGATTGAGTACACACAACAACCTCCACGACGATCCTCGTGAAATTTTCTTATCTTTTGGGCGACGTGTGCTCTCTAGAAAAAGCGAGTTGTCGTCCGGTGGAACATGATTTTCATTTCACTATCAAACTTCAACCCAAGAAAGTAGCATGGACGGCAAAGTAGGAAAAAGGTGAGTCCGCCGGGGCCCCCCGCCCCCCTCTGTTTATCCTCAGGATAAGAACCTGCTCCGCACATTGACAGCGTCAAGGCAACCACAGGATAAAAAGAAATCGTTTTCTTTTCCTTGTCATTAGGAAGATGCGTCGAGATACACCAACAAGAGCCAATGCCACGAAAACCCTTTTATATTTACGTAACATGATGCATCGCCAACTTTTAACCGAAGCGATTTTAAAATATATACATGCAAATTGCGCTGTTCACTAGACTAGAGCAAGGCTCTATCAAACAAAGTCGTGAGCATAGTGACTTTTATGATGGTGTGGCCCGGGAGGTCTTGTTGAAGTAGGGTCATCCTATCTTAAAATTGACACTTTTTATGTATATTTATAAAGGGTTCCTTCGACTTTAATTTCCCAATTTTTCATCCTGCGTTTGAGTCCTAAAACTCAAATTGAAACTCTATGAACAAATATTCCCGACTCGAAACTAGTTCAAAAGAATATATCATTGACAAAATGTCCAGGGGATTCATTGACTAAAATTAAAGGAATGAGTTAATTATGCAACATATACGTATGCAACTATTATCAAAATGTTATTCCCGAGATAAAGTTCGACCCGTCAAGGAAAACCGACGAAACTCGACCTGCTGCGGTCCCCATGCACCATCGAGGAACGAGTCGTGCTTTCGCACGACCCTTTGTTGGAGTGGGAGGAAGATAATGCCTTGGAGAAAAAGTTTACATCCCGATGAATTGATAGACGACCAACCAGATTGAAAGGTGCTAACATCGGTGTGGTCGATGAGAAGTCTTCTAGAAGCTTTTCCGCTCCGCCAAACGCGGATGCACATGACAACCCGCGTAGCTGTGCTGTGCGTAACCTCGTCTCACTTACTCGATCGAGCGGCAGCGAACTTCATTTTGCTGACCAGACGACCGGGACCAGGGCCTTCTAGAACTCCTCCCACCTGCCCCGACCAATCAGAGCCACTCAAAACCCTCGGGATGAATGGACTGAGAGTCTCGTAAATTCAAATCAAGGACGGGGAAGCAAAGGACGTGCCGGTCTAGGAAGAGTAAAATGCGACTTGCTCTCGTGTTCTAGAAGAAAATGACAACTGCGTCTTTACAATTTGCGAAGATTAAAAAATTGGAGCTATTTGAAAACTAAACACGAAAAGCAAATAATTTGATCTGGTCTTTGGTTGGCAGTTTGGAAGTGAGATATGAATTTCCACGAAAAGTACGCTGACAAAATCTGACTTCCTCCAATCTACAAGCATTAGGAATAGTGTTCGCGATTAGAAGATTAGTCTGTAAAATGCCGTGGAATGTTCATTCCCCATAAGTGCTGTTACATAATGTTCAAGATTTAAGCCTTTGGGATTATCGTCATTCAATAGCAACTTAAGTTATAGTTGCCCTCCGATCCATATGCTAGGTTGGGTTGGACCCGATTTTGCATGTTTCATGTCACAACTAGTATAGAATTTCATATCTAACTTCTTGTTTATCCTATTCCTAGTCCTCCCGTTCTATGTTCATACGTGATATGATTATTACCGAAATTTTTTCATTTTGACTTTTACTTGAAAGAGAGCGCTAAGGTACTTACGGATCACCTAATATTAGATTTCGATGAGCATCATCCCTCAAATTCTATAAGAGGGGGGCCTAATCCCCGGACCAAGGAACGCGATACCCTAATACAATGATTTGACGAAAAGAAAAAAAAAATCAAAAATTTTTCCCGACACCAGATTCCTTCTAGAAGGCAAGGACGAGCCACGTCAGCAAACCCCTCTCCCACTCAAAAAACGCTGGAGCTGCGCAGGAAATTGCAAGAACCATTATAAGACGCTCGAACCGCATCCACTTTATCCCTCTCGATCCTCGACTCCCGTGTTGTTTGTCTTGTTGACTCTATAAAAACCCAAACCCACCCACCCCCATTTTCACACCGCATTCTCCAGCCATCAAATTTATCTCTTCCTCTCTCCCCGATGCTCGCCCTCGCCGCCGCCGTCGCCTCGCCGCCCCTCCCCGCCTCCCCCCGCGGCGCTCTCTCTCCTCCCGGCTCCCCCGCCGACCGCCGCCGCCGCCCGCCCCCTCCCAGGCTGGAGGCCCGGCGGCGGTCGGCGGCTGCCAGCCTATACGAGGTCCTGCGCGTCGAGCGGACCGCCTCGCCGACCGAGATCAAGGGCGCCTACCGCACGCTCGCCAAGCTCTACCACCCGGACGCCGTGAGCAGGGTCGAGGCCGGATCGGACGGCCGGGATTTCCTGGAGATCCACGACGCGTACGCGACGCTCTCCGACCCGTCGGCCAGGGCGCTCTACGACCTCTCCCTCGGGTCTCACCAGCAGGTGCGGCCCTCGAGCGGCGTCGCCTGGTGTTGCCCGATCCGGAGGTGGGAAACGGATCAGTGCTGGTAGTTAGGTTCCAGATTGCAACTCTTTTTTAGGGTTTTTTTTTCCTCCGGAAGTCTTCTTGTCCAGCCGGAGCTGATGATGAAAGCCGTGTAGAGCAGTGCTTTGTAAATTCCACGCCCCAACTATTTTGGATTTGATATTTTGAAAAATCAAATATTCAGTTAGTGCATTTTATTTTGCGAAAAAGTAATGATTAGAAAGCGACAGTATCTCCTAATTGATGTAACCAACTTAAACAAAGCATCCAATTAACTACATAGATAAAAAGGTAATAGTGACTTTGGCTATTTTGCCGTCACTTTTCAATCTAAAATCCCGATTGTGCTGCGAGATATATATTTATTTATTTTTGGTTGAGATAAAATGGGAAATAAAGGGAAGAGAGATTAGTTAGATTAAGAGAAAAAAAATGACTAAATTATATTCTGATTAGTTAAAAATTGTTAAATAGCCTACGAAGTGTTTTCATCTGGCTTGAAAGAAAAAAATAAATTATTCACAACTTGCGGCGAGTAACCACCCAAATCATTAATTTATTTTAGTATCTATCCCTTTTTCCCATTCACGCTAGCATTATTTCTAAGAAAAGTATTATATTTGTGTCATTTCAGTCAATCGAATCAATTTTGACTCGTCAACTTTGATGTGAACGCCGGCGTCTGGCCAACGTCAACATGGCAATTCTGTAATTTTGTATTAATCTTTTTATTTTTCCCTCTTCTTCCTCCTTAGATTCCAGCAATGGCCAATAAGAGTCGCGGCCTCACCCGAGGCCGAGGGCAAGGTGGCTTCACTTGGGGTCGCAACCCTCATCAAAGGCCAACGAGCCTCTCTGGAGACTCATCGGCAACTACAGGATCTATCGAGGAAGAAGAGCAAAAAGAAAAGGAACAAAATTAATATAAAAATTCGAAAAATAAAATAAAAAAATAATTAAAAATTTGCCATGTCAACTTTGGCCAGCCACAATTAGTAAGATGGATTAAATTGGTACAAATATGAAAAGGTTTATGATTAAATTAATTTAATTGAAAGATCTATGACTAAATTGATACCAATACAATAAATTTATGATTGCTTTTGTACTTTTCCCCATTATTTCTAATCTTGAATATAATCAACTTTCAAATTCGTGGTCCACTTCTACGATTACTATAACACCCTAATATCATTAATATAAAAGAAAAGGAAAAATAGAGAAATCATTATTAACCATTAAGAATTAAAATTGGATATCTTTAAGCCGTTGCTTAACAAATCTCCTACTTTATGGAGCACAAATCATCATTTTTGAAATTTATATCCATATGCTCTAGTTAAAAACATTCAAATCAAGTTCAAATCGACCACGTACCAAAAAAAAAAAAAAATCATTAAATTCTTATTTAATACAGCCAACTTTCAAATCTGGTGTGCGGCACTCTTCATAGGATTAAAAATACCCTTAACCCATCCCAATATAGACAAAGTGAGGAAAATATAATATATCGACAATAAATAAAATTAGATATCCGTGGCGGCCGTACAATTAAATTCTTATTTTTTTTAGCGGTACAAATTTCCACATTTTTTTGCTTAAAGTCATTCATAGCCACTTCGAGTTAGTCACGCACGTGGTGCGCTAAGGACTAGTTGAGTAAAATTGAAGTCGTGGATAAGAATTAGACGATGAACACCCTAAAAATGTTGAAATCATACATTTACAAGTTAGCTTTAAAATCTAGATACTAGTAAAATCTGGGATTTATTATACTGATATGGGGAGTGCGTTTTTAAGATTGTCGGTGAGAGGTAGACTTCTTGAGATGCACAAAAACTGGCTTAAATATAATCTAACCGTTGAATTTTAAAAATTAAAAAAGAACGCGGTATCAGTCACTGGTCACTCGTGGCAGTTCTTGCTACAGTTCTAGAAAATGGAACGATCGAGGTGCATGAAAGCCGATTCAGATCGTCGCCTATCCGCTAAATAAGAAAAAACGAGTGAAATTGGGCACATTAAGATCGAGATCTACGGTGGGGGTAAACAAGTATAACTGTAAAACAATTCTCGATGGCTTTCACTGCGGGGAGCACCCAGAAAAACAATGATAATTTTTAAGAATTTTTTTACAAGAAAACAACGCCCAAAAACCATCATTTTTCCTCCCCTTTTTTCTTCTGGTGAAGAAGCTCTGAAAGCCCATGCCCGTTGCTCAAAAACGGGGAAGGCCCAATTGCTTCGTTCCTCCGCTTCTAGCGGACTCCACTTGCCTCGTCCTTAAATACAATCATGCACGAGCCCATGATTTACACGTTTCGTACAGGTAGGCCCAGGACGGTCTATGAACTGTTTCCATATTCTTTCTCGCACTAGCCTTTTCGTCGAGGAAAATTCCGAGCGTTCGAACTATTTACATGAGTGTTTTAGAGTATTGTATCTTAACTGTCATGTCAGTATGTCACCACTTGGACAGCCTTTGTAGAGGAAGAAGAAAAGACAGGCATATTGGCTTTCTCTATATTTTTCATAGGGTCCAGTTTGATTAAAACGTTGAATTTCTTTATTTTCTCGTGATTTACGTGGGCTCATGATCGATTTTTTAAACTCAAATTCAATGAACCAAGTTAGATGTGGGTTGTTTGGAAATATCAAAACGGGTTAAAGTGGGTCTAAACACAAACCCATATTCAATCCATTTAAGCTAAAAAGAGTATTAGTCAAAGAAATAAAAGAAAACAAAAATAAAAAAACAATTGAGAAATTTTGATATCTAACAAGAGAGGGAACCGCTACTGATGGTGCGTCTCTATTGTCACCTATGTCATCCAAGATGGCCGATCGTACCTTCGTAGATATTAGAGGCATCTACGCCGTAAGAAACAAAATTTGATCCATCTTTCTCTTGGCTATTTTGCCCTATATATTAGGCTTCGTTTATGTCGTGAAAAATGAATAATTTAAAAAATAATTATTTGTGTCGCTCCAAATAATTTTTAATGAATATGTTTTTATTATTGACAACACTTTATGTCTGAACATTTTTGTGCATAACGAAAATATTTTTCATTCATTCCAATTTATAAGATTTTCTATAAAGTTTTCTCCAAATTATTAATTTTCCACGAAACAAAACAAAGATTCGATCATTTTCCGTTGCAAAATTCTCTATGGGAAGACTTTATTCAGTGCCCATGAGCCTTTCTTTAGAAGGTACGGATTTATAATTTTTTTTCCTAGTTGGTGCAAGATTAGAGAAATATCGAAAGATTCTATTGTTTATCATTGATCTCCTCGAAAAGGTTATAATTGACATTGTTTGCCATGATTCTTAAATGCGGGGCCAAAATGAAGAAAAATATTGGCACTGGGAGTGGATTTTTAAAATAATGAGGTATATATTCACGTACTATGGACATTTTAGTGGGGAAATTGTCCCCACTTCTTGTAAAGGTCGCTCCGTCTCTGCTTTTGATCTCTTTTGGATTTTGATTAGAGTATACGATTCTTTGTACTCTAATCAAAAAGTTGGACAAAACCACGTCTAAGAGCCGCTAAAGTCGTAAGAAATAACCAAGACAAAAATGCCCGCCGCCACAGCAAATGAGTCTCAATGTTTTTTTGGAGAATCATCACGACGCTTTATGAAGTTAACTTTCGAAATTAATTGCGAAGGCTAGGGATAAAAAATTGCCCGCTAACATTAGGCAACACACATGGTGGTACATGTTCACTCTCTGTTTTTCTCAACTTTGTGCCAAAGGTAAGGCTTATAACCAAAAAAAGTAGGGACTATTTTGCAAAGCTAAAAATAATGGGGAAAATTATAAATTCTATATTAGACTTATTATACGGATATTCATAGGGATTACATTGACAAATTCTAAAAATATTTATGACTAATTTAATCAAATAAAAAAATTTAGTAAATTATAAAAAATGTTAAGATTAAATTGGTTAAATTAAATAATTTAAGATTGAATTGACATCTGAATTGATACAAGATATTTTTATAACTTTCCTAAAAACACAATGAGAATGGAGCGGTTAGAAGAAGAAAAATCGGGCGGTGGGGTTGGTTGAGGTGGGTGGGGTGACATGGGTGTGGTGGGCCAAAACTGGTTGGATTGTCCGTTAGTCTTTGATGGCAATAAAAAGATCTCATCTCTCTCTCCATCCTTCCAAAACTTACAAAGTCACCCAGGAATTAAAATAAAAATAAAAATATAAAACCCATTATTACAGAATCTCGTGTCTTATAGATAATCTCACAGCCGACGACATGAATTTCAATATGGAGAGCGCATAGAAACATTAACCTTATCATCATTCACGACTCAGGAAAATTCAAAGCGGAATTGCCTGTTCGAATTACTATTGGATAACGACAATTCCTTTCGAGCTCATGATCAATTTGATTCGCCCGCACGCCGGAGCCAATCGGGGCAAAAAGAGACTCCTCTTTTTTCCGCTCCCGTCGTTTGCTAGGAAGATTCTTCGCAGCTGTATCGATTAACCGCTACTATTCCTGCTGAACCAAAAAAGGATCAATCTAAAAAAGTAAAGTCGCTTTTTAGGGGGGCCGTTTCGAAGGGACGACGCACCCGCACCCGCACCGCACGCGCGGGCGAAAATTGCTTTCCTTTTAAGCGACTCCCGAACGGGCCCGTTCGAATCCCATCCCGTCGCGTTTCTCAAGAAGCCCTTTTGTTTCCCCTCGCAGCAACTCCCCCGAGCCCCGCACGGCACACCTCATCCTCTCTCGCCTCCCCTCACTCCACGTCTCTCACATCTTCACTCCATCTCCCTCTCTTAAATAACCCAAAACCCCCCCTCCTCGAGATCTGACCATACGCGGAGCGGAGACCCCCGACAGAGATTGGAGTCGAGGAAGGAAGGAAGGAAGGAAGGAAGGAAGGAAGGAGAAGATGTGTTGCGGGACCAGAGTGTGCATGTTCTGCACGTGCCTGATCATGGTGGTGGTCCTGATCGGGCTGCTGTTCGGCTTCGGGGTGTTCAAGCACGGCTTCCACAAGCTGAAGGACACCATCCACGACTGCGATCCCGCCGCCGGCGGCCTCTGCGGGACCGGCAGGCCCTTCCTGGGTTTCCCGGCTCCTCCCCCCTTTTAGCTCTTGCCTCTGGGTCCGTTCTCGAATTTCCAGTTCGTTTTTTCCCCCTTATTTTCGGGTCGTGGATTCCGCGTCGGGATTCGTTCGCGACGCTGTCCTTCTTCTGATTCGTTCCCGATGGTGATGTGAAAAACCATTAGATGTGTATATAAATATTCTTTTGGAGGGGGGTCTTGAACGATCTCCGTCTGATGGGATCTCTGTTACGTGCAATTTGCATTTGTTCGAAAGATTTGTTATTTGTCACGGGCTCTGATTTTGCGCTGCTGGGTTTCTTCGTATTCCAGACACTGTAATGGCGCTAGGCGCTAGGCCCGAGGTCCCTGTCATGTGCTCCTAACGTATCTATTTTGGGGGGACAGGGAAGGAGAAACTCTAGGGTTCGCTTTTGCTAACGAACGATGCCTCTGTTTTCGTGCTGCCGCATTGGCGTGTATATTCTCGTGCCCCTCTCGACGAGATGGGAATTTTCGTACCAAGTACGAGGTAAAACTGCTTTGTCTGATGCCACTCTCTGCATCGATGAAGATACTGTACCGACGAGAGAGGATGCAAGGCGTGTTTCAAATCGAGGGAAGTCGCCTACACGTCACGTTGAGATCTCCAAATTAGCGAGCAAGCTTTTAAGTCTAGGAAACTAACGCGTGCGTAAGCTACTGAGCAAAACCCATGTAACCGGGCTACTGTTATTTCATATGGATTAGGTATAGTGTCGCCGACTCGCATCGCTTGATCCAATCACATTCGTGCTTGCGTGCGAGTTTGAAACAAAGGATCCATACCTGATCCTATAAAAAAAAAGTTGTCGTCGCGAACTTCGATTTCGCTTCTCGATATATTTTGGTATCTAAGAGGAGATACGAGGAATTGTGTTGGGAATCTCGGAGATTTTGGTTCCAAATTTACAGATGAAAACTGAATAGTGGCGTGGGGGCTACAAGATCACCCCAAGAACGGCCTTTTGTACTCTATCAAAACTCCCTGTAGGATTTAGAACGTTGTGATGGGATTCTGTTCCTGTCGACCGTTGGTTGTAAAAGGCTGGCTCGGAATTCGAGCTGAATTTTCTAGGGACAATCTTTGCTTATTGACTCGACTTCAAAGCGAAAAGGGAAATACGATGGGCGGGCTCAGGCGAACGGTTCTCCTGCGGCCCAGTCCTCCACTGGACCTATCCGAGCTCCTAGACTCTCATCTGGGCTTTAAAGAGGCTTAACATTCGTCAATTCGATCATCTTTCGTTGGCAGATTAGGCGGAGACGCTGAAAAAGAAATTCCTTTATCTGTCCATGTGAAAGAAGTATAAAGGCCAGTCCCTGGGCTCTCCTTGGTGGTCGTGCTTTTTAGCCACGTGGTCCGGTTCTTCTAATGTTTGGCTGATATAAAATGTCTGACTAAAATTATCACAGCAGCACATCATCTCATTCAAGTGAAAAATAGGCACGGATTCAAATTATCATGTTTGCCCTTTTCTCTTGAGGCCATTTTCAATAGCATAGATTCATATGTGGGTGATTAAAATTTTATTTGTGTCGAACGGGACTGTCATACTCAATAAGGATCAGTTGGGTTCTCAAATAATCCCAACACCTACCGATTTAAAAAAAAATTAAAAAAGTCGGGTCAAAGTTTCTCTAAAAAAAAAATCCGATTGAATTTGATCTATCAGTTGGCTCCCTATCCGTTACTGAAGAAAGAAAAAGAAGGACTGCATTAACAAATATTCGCAAGCCATATCGTACTACTAAGGGAAAAGCGACAACCGGGTTCGATTAAAAATATTTCGAATTTCAAGACGGGTGATCACTGATCACACGGTACGAAAGTCGAGCCGTGGGGAAAAAGAAAGAAAAATTGAGACACAATCGTCGATCACATCGGATAACGATCCGGACCGGGGACCCCATCTCGATGGGCCCAGCAGCAGCAGAAGAGGAGCGGAAGCAAGCTCGCTGCCCCCTCCTGCAAGTCACTCCCGGCGGCGAAGCCGTACATATATATATATATATTATATAAATAAATAGTCGGCCCAGTACAGTCCCCAGATCGAAACCCGGAAGCGAAGGCAACAGGACAGCGAAGCAGAAAAAGCTCTCGAAGGAATCAGCGCAGAGTCAAACGAACAAGATTCATTCCTTCATTCCTCGATCCCAGCAGCAGCAGCAGCAGCAGCAGCGGAAGGCAGGCGAGAAGACCGAGGATGAAGATCACCGTGATGACCGCCGACGAGCAGATCATCTCCCTCGACGTCGATCCTCACGAATCCGTACTCTCCCCTCCCCTCCCCTGTTCCGAACCCTAATTTCGAAGTCGCGCGCCCCGCCGCCGTCGTCGTCTATGCGATCTGTGTAATCACGCGTTTTTCGTTTGTGCGGTGCAGGTGGAGAATGTGAAGGCTCTGCTGGAAGTGGAGGTCGGGGTCCCCTCCTCTTCCTCGTCCTTTCGCGATCGGTTCCGGTTAAGTTCGTTGTGCGCGTGTGTCTATCTGATTAGTGACTTGGGTGTTTTGCTCTTCCGCAGACGCGCGTGCCTCTCCAGCAGCAGCAATTGCTCTACAATGGGAAGGAAATGAGGAACTCCGAGAAGCTGAGCGCTTTGGGCGTCAAGGACGAGGATTTGGTGATGATGGTCTCCGGTGCCCCCGCATCGAGGTACGTTCCGTTCTCTTTGATTGGAAAGAGAGGGGGGGGGGGGGGTGGGAGCTGTGCTGTAGAAGGAGAAGCGTCGCTGTAGCAAGTCGCAGCTTTTTAGTTTGAAAAATTTCCCTAGGATTTGAAGGTTTTCGGCTTTGCGTATACTTTGTGTAGGGATGACCTGGAATTTTCTGTAGCTGGGTCTATATACTTCTGTTGCTTCAATAGTTTCGTTTTGTTCTTGAAGCAATTCAGTTGAAACAGTGAAAAGATTAGGACTTTTCTATTTTAATCTTTTCCCGCGAGAAGAGGGAACTTCTGCAGATTTTGACTCGCGTGGACTGCTTATGCTGAATTAGGATCTTGCCCTGTCTGCTTTTTCTTTTTGGAATATGGGACGCTTGATCTAGAACGCCTATTTTGAGACTGAGAGCGTTGCTTGTGATTTCATACGAGTGATGTTGATAGTTTACTTGCTACTTAAAATTCTTTCCATCTTGATTTACTCAGATAATACCTTTTTCAGTTTGCCAGTATAGATAGTTAGGTTTGGTGTAATGGCATCTTGATGGTGGAGTGGATTGAGATTAGGACAGGGGGCACTTTATTGACTGTCTTTTACCATCACAGAGATCAGATGAAATTCATTTCTGTTTGCTGAGTTTTCCCTTGATGATGCGGTGAGGATGATATATGATTGAGCAGTGGCCTCAATTGTTTCTTTGCAACCATCTTTTGGTCTCCGTTATCCTACCACCTCTCCCTTAATCTTTTGAGTCATAGAGGCCATTGGCTTTCCTTTTTCTATCCTTCCTTTTTTATTGGTTGTTGCCGGTAGGAGCAAGTGGGTGGGAGGGAGGAGAAGGTTTTTATTTTTTCCTTTTTCCCCCCTTTTTTGTGCAAATTGTTGAAATGGTTTGAAAAATTACAGTGCTGCGGGAAATGAGGTGGCCTTGAATCCTGATGGGTCTGCTGTGAACCCTGCAGCTCTCCAGCAACAACTTCGACAGGATTCTAACATGATGGCACAACTCTTTCAGGTGAATGCTTGTCCATTTCTCTTGAAAGCATGTTTGATTTATGGCACTCTGGTTGAGGAGAACACTCAATCAACTGTGTGCTGCCGATCAAAACTCTTCTGAATGTTTCGATATTGGCTTGGTTATCATTGTCGTACATTATGCTTTTCTTCGGATAATTTCTGCCCTGCACCACTTTAGTGTTGGCCCAAAGGTACAATGACAATAATTAATCAAAATCAAAACTCAAGCAACCAAGAATTTTCACAACAATAAATCAAGCAAGCAAATATAATATATGCACAAATATGAAGAGTATAGGGATAGATAGAGCTCGCTTGAGTTGATTTATAGTGATTCAGCACCCGCCTACTTGGCTCCCCAGATACGCCCAGTAGTTTCCCCTAACCCACTAATCCAATCAAAAAGTTACAAAAAATTGTTTGATCACTGATCCAACTTTCCACGTACAAATCTAATGCCAAGCCTCAAAAGCTTTAGACCATGCACTCAAAGTATATCTCTCGCCAGACTCGAGGTTGTTTGTACAAGAGGTTTCTCACACTTAGATATGCAATCAAATACGTGATCTGCCCCCAGACCCTACAGTTCTTATTTATACCGAAAAAAAAAAGAAAAAACCAAACTAGCCATTAGACACACTCCAAATGGTAACTTTTCGACCAATGCAGCTTCTAGTGCATGCTCCACAAATTCAGTCGCCCGCTTGAGCCACATAAAGATTGGGCAACATACAAGCCTCCGGTTGCCTGGTTGGGGAATTTTTTTTCTGGACTTTTAGTGCATTTGAAAGGTTCCTCTAAAGGCTAAATAAGTGCTGTCAAGGCCAATTTCTGTGACATTTCCAGATTTGCTGCCAAAGCCTTCGCATTTCATTATTTTTCTTCAAATTTAATCTAGATTGAAATCATTAATAAGTGACGTATGGTCAATAATTTGTTCTCCTACATAACACCTCCGCAATATTTATCTCAAATTGTTTGTTTGTAAAAGACTAGTACATAATTCTTTCTTTGCAAAAATGCAGTGGTTAATTGTGTTCAGCAGTGAAAACTCTGGCATACCTAGATGTTTCATCCTATGTTTATTCAATGATATTGACATTTGGTTTCTCACTTGCTGAATGTAACATTGACTCCCAGAATGATCCTGAATTTGCCCAAGCTCTTCTGGGAAACGATCTAAATAAATTGCAAGATGTTCTAAGGGAGCGCCATCGCCAAAGGTCTGAATTACGAAGGCAACAAGATGAGGAACTTGTGAGTATATCTTTACCCACAAATGCACTACAAGGTCTCTATTCAACTGTGTTACCATGTTCAGGACATAAGCTTTGGGCAACTGTGCGATACACACATTTCTAGTTTCATTTAAAGAAGCTAGCTGTGTTTTGTACCTATTTCTTGGTTCGATAGATGTGAAAAGAATATATATCTCATACTTGTTATGAATTTTTTTTATTTTTTTAATGAGATATAGGCCTCATTTTTGTTAATGCTTATTTGTAAATTTGAGTTTGGCCCTTCATGCTTTTGTTGTAGGCCCTTCTACATGCTGATCCTTTTGACGTTGAATCGCAAAAGAAAATTGAAGCTGCCATTCGTCAGGTAAACTGTAGTGATATTTAATTCTGGAAGATCTTTCCTCTGAATAGACCCCTTCCTTTATCGTGCCTTTGCTTCCTTATGGTTCAAGTTTTTACAATTCATTTTCCAGAAAGGGATTGATGAAAATTGGGCTGCTGCTCTGGAACATAACCCTGAAGCTTTTGCAAGAGTGGTATGTATGATTTTAGGAGTCTATTTTATATTAGCTTTTTCTCACCTTAATTGTATATATTCATATTTTCCAGGTGATGCTGTATGTTGACATGGAGGTGAATGGTGTCCCTTTGAAGGTAGTGTGACAAGGTCAATGATAGAATACACTTGTCCTACCATTTCGACATGTATTATCTACGAAGATAACTTAAGAATGTAATACTTACTTTCTTATTGACGGTTTACGTCATCTGTTGTCTATCAAAACATCTTTAAGTACTGCATTCAAACTTTGTTGGATGCATAAATACTAAAAAATCTGTCTGTCTTCTAAGTTCTGTCATTTGAATTTATATTTTGTTAGACCTTCTTTCCTGAATGATTTCAAAATCCTCACCGCGTAATTGTATCTACTTTTTTCCAGGCTTTTGTTGATAGTGGAGCACAGTCTACTATTATATCAAAAAGTTGTGCAGAGCGTTGTGGGTATGTCTTATTGATCGTGTTTGCTTCATATTGTTGTGCATGACTTTCTCAATCATTGGTTTTTGGTATTTGATGTGGCTGTGTTTGGTTAGTTTGCTGTTAAAGGCACTATAGATCATAGAGAAAGTCAACAGTGCCGTGTGCTTTTCTTGCTCAGATTGTTGAGGCTTTTAGATCAGCGGTACAAAGGCATTGCTCATGGAGTTGGTCAATCTGAGATATTGGGTAGAATACATGTAGCTCCGATCAAGGTAAGGGAGGAAATTATTGGTTTCAAATGTATACATACAATTGCGAGGCAATTTATTTGCTTTCACCAGAAGAATTTTTATGCTTGATAGTCTTTTTTTATGGCTGTCCCAAGAATGGCCAAGACCATCTTTTTCCCCAACCTCCCACACGGCAAGATTGAAACCCTGGCCTCAAGGGGAAGGACTTTACTTTGTTCTAGTGAGCATATGTTTTTTCTATCTGTTGGAAGGACGCTATTACCCAAAAGACTTGTGATCGTGAGGATTTTTGGAGTCAACTAACTTTAGACACATCTCGCTGAACACTGAGTAGTTACACCGTGCTTTTCCTCTTGTAGATTGGGAATATATTTTATCCATGCTCCTTTTTGGTGCTGGATGCTCCAAACATGGAATTTCTCTTTGGTCTAGATATGCTCCGAAAGCACCAGGTAGTTTTTTAATTTCATTTTGTACTTATGAACCTTGGTTTTATCTTGCATGTTCTGAAAATTACATTAGTCGTGATTAAAAGATTTTTGCCTTTTTAAATATTGGGTTCAGTTGTGATTTTTGTGATGTAATTGATGACATGAAAGTGTAATCATCAAGTTGCCATTGTTTTCAGTGTATAATTGATTTGAAGGAGAACGTTCTAAGGGTTGGCGGAGGGGAAGTTTCAGTACCATTTTTACAAGGTCCAGTACTATTGCTAACCTTGACTTAGTTCCTTTGAGATTAAGTTCTTAAATCTGAAAGCTCTCGCTCCTTCTCAATTTGATATGAATTGCGTTTGGTTCTCCATAAAAAGTAGAAACTGAAATATGCACTTTTTACAGAGAAAGACATTCCATCGCGTTTTCTGGATGAAGAGAGGCATGCCAAGCAAGCATCTAGCTCAGTAGCTCCGGTACGTCTCTTTCAATTATAAAATAGTGGCTGGATGATGTCGTACATCAATTATGATCTTTTGTTTGGATCATGTTCGTGCGATGCAAACTCTCAATAGCAAGCATGGTATAACGTTTGGCTAGAAGTGAGTTATTACATCTGTTCTTTTTGATAGAGGAGTTGGTATCATCTGTGTTATTTCAGGCTACAACAGGTACAACCGATAAGAGTAAAAGCACCATGCCATCTGGCAGTCATTCTTCGGGTCAGTTCCAATTTGCTTATGTATATTTATGTACCTTGTATCTGATGCCATTGTTGTTTTAAGTCGTGTTATAATTTCCATTTTGCTGATTTCTATTTTCAACGACATATCACTAGTGGGATTTACATCGTTTTCTTGTCCTCTTCTAATTGCCACAGGAGCCGCGAACACACCCAGTAATGCAAGCAAGGTTGGGATTGCTATCCACTTGTTTTTTTTTCAAATGGCATTGTTAGAAAGCCTTCTATCTTTTTTATTGCCAGTGGAAAAGTGGTCTCCATGTGTGGTTATGTGGGACATGCTGCAACAATCGAAACATACTTCTAAGATAGTTGATACTCTGAAATAAGAACTCACTGATGTTAATATGTCAGTACTGCTTGGGGGTACGGTTAGGTCTACTGATCTAAATAGTATAAAACTAATTCCCTAAGCTCAACTATGTGCAATTGGCGTGCGTTTGTTAATGCAGGAAGCTGATTTAGAAGCGAAGGTCGCTAAGCTTGTGGAGCTTGGGTTTAAAAGAGAGGCAGCGATACAAGCTCTGAAATTCTTTGATGGTAATGAAGAGCAAGCAGCTGCCTATCTCTTTGGGGGCTGAACCCGAACTGAAGATGGATGATTATTCTTTCGACTCCCACATTTTTCTCAATTATTATGGGATGCTGCTGATTCATCTAAGTTGATCAAGAGGATGTGTAACTTGTTGAGAATATTGATTCAACAGTCCCCATTTTCAGCTACCAATCTCAACTTTTTGTGATCCAAGTTCATACTTTTTAAATTTATTGATAATGTAATATCATTTTACAATTTGATCTTTCTCCCCCCTTCTTAAATGAAGAAATTGGATATTCAAGAATTTTTGTCCGTCCATATATCAGTGATCCGACGGTTGTGAAATATGTGGACTGGACATGGTGCTCCCAAGGCACACATGCGCTACAGAGTTAATTGCATGATTTAGTTTTCATTTATTGTCATTTGCTTAGTGGTGATTGTGTAATTCTTTGAACCAACCTATGTGCGGAGATTTGTCTGGGTAGCCGGCATTTGATATTTTGTGTTTGAATGATGGTGTCTCTTTGCTCAACAACGATGGTCTTGTTATTAACGTAATTTTATCTGATACGTACGGACACCACTTGTGCAGATTCGAAAGCTTGCGGGATGGATTCCATTATTTATGAAGATATTTAGGTATAAATTATTGAAGAAGTTCTTCAAATATTTCATTTATTGCTAAATCAATTTTGCGAAAAATGAATGGGCTGTTATTTCGCAGAAAATAAATAAGTTGTAAAATATTTTCCTAAAAAAAATTAGGGAAAATGTCAAATAAGGACTAAAAATGAGTCTACTTTTTCAAATAATGACATAAAATGACCGTTGTTCCAAATAAGGACGTGAAGTGGTAACAAGTCTCAAATAAGGATTTGAACTTGCCGGCTGGCCAAAATGTTCATCGGCCAGCGAGCGTGTGACATTTCCGGTGGTCGGAATATGGGCACAAAATGTTCATCGACCGGCGAGCGTGTGATATTTCCGGTGGCGGGAATATGGGCAATTTTGTCCCAAAAAATTATAATTAATAAACCTTAAAAACAAAACCCCTAGACTCTTTGCGTTCTTCTTCTTCCGCTCTTCATCTTTTACATTCTTTGTCCTCTTTCGTTTGGAGAACCCAAATTCTCTGTTGATAGAGCAAGATCCTGTCTCTTTTAGTTCCGAAGGTATGTGCTCTCTCTCCCTCCCTCTCTCTCTCTCTATCAATTTGAACGAAATTGACCTCAATTGAACGGGAGTGTGAATCAAAGTGTATGGCGAACCTAGGAAAAAATAATGAAGAATCGAGACCCTTGTGTTGCACAAAAATGTCTCAATAATGAAAATGTGGCTTTACTCAAGATTTGTCTTATTTGTTGGAAAGAAACGAAGACAGAAAACAAAAGAAGAAGATATGAAGAAACGAAAGTAGGGGCTCTAGTTGTGTTTCAATTCATGTTCCATTAATAGAAAATTTCCGTGCTCCAAGCGAGAGAGGACAAAGAACGGAGAAGATGAAGAGAAGAAGAAGAAAAACGTGAGAATATGAATAGTTTTTCTTTTTAGGTCAAAATGATGTGAAGAGTTTTGGGGTTGTTTTTAGGGTTTGTTAATTTTTATATATATTTTATTTTGGACAAAATTGCCACTGGAAATGTCACACTCTCGCCGGTCGGTGAACATTTTGGCCCGCTGGCAAGTTTAGGTCCTTATTTGAGACTTGTTAACCACTTCTGGTCCTTATTTGGGACAACGGCTACTTCGGGTCCTTATTTGAAAAAATAAACTCACTTTGAGTCATTATTTGAGATTTTCCCAAAAAATTATTTAAAATAATTAATTAATGAATTTTTTCATTAATGATAATAATTTATGTCTTAATATTTTTGTAAATAATAAATTTTCTTAAAAAATAATTATTTTTTAGGAATTTTTTTTATGAAATAAACGAATCACACACGGTACTAAAATTGGTTCACCCAATCACCAGTGGTTTGAAAAAAAAAAAGAATACCAAAGGGTCAAGATCGAAGTCTCCTCGAATGCCTAAAGTAAGAAAGTTAGGTGTTGATGAAGCGCTCTCTCTCTCTCTCTCTATAAAATGGAATGAAGCCAGAGGTCTGAAAATGGGTCGAGAGGATGAGAGACCAGGAGGAAATGGAGAAGGAGCATGGATTCTCTGAAGCTACTGGGATGGGCTAGCCGGGAAGATACAAATTATCAAAAAAGAGAGAAAAAGAAACGAAGTTTCTTCTTTTAAAGTTTTCATCTTCTGACATTTTTCTTTCTCCGTGAATCAAAGAAAGGATTTTTTTTTGTCTTCAATTTTGGGTTTTATCTTCCCTGTTCCGCCCATTCCACTGGCTTCCGGTAATTCCTCCTTCTCCTCCACCCTCTTCATCTGCCGTGTCGGCTTGTCTGGTTTGTGGTTCGACCATTATGTTCGTTGGATACTCGAAGTCGGAAATGTTTGGCATATGTTTTGTCTTGATTGATATGTGTCTGATCTAGATCGAGCTTGTTCTGCAACGGAGGGTTCATGGTTCTTAATGTTTCTTTTCTTTCTTTTATGGATTGAGCTAACGGATGAATTTGCAGGACGTTGAGATGAAACAGGACAGCGATTCAGCCACCTTAAAGTTTAGATCTTGATGATTGACTTGGGATGCTGACAGCATCTTTGACGTGTGGATTAGCTCGCGAGAGAATGAAAAAGTCGATTGATGAACTCCTCCGGATCATCTACCCTACTGGGTTTTTCTTGCTTTTAGAAAATAGTTGCGAAAAATTTAGTCTGTGTATTTCTTTTTTTCCAATTAGCATCTTCTGGCAAATATCAGATCTGACAGCAATGGATCTTGACTGAAACACTTGTCTGTTGAGTTAATGTTGGATTGAATCATGTTGGAGAAATGTGATTCGAAACAAATATTGCAGATATTGTTCTGAGTAGTGAGTACCCATTTCCATTTATCTTTTGGCTTATTTCTGATGCACTCCTGTTAATGCACACTTGCACACGGCCGAAGGAAAGTTTTGCCAACTTGAATTGGCATGTGTAAAATTACGGGACCCAGTTATTTCTTGATTGCGTTTGTGCTTGACTTCAAGGGCTTAAGATAGATTAAAGATGGCTACACCATTTCATTGTCTTTGAGAAAATCCCTATTCCCCAAAGAGAAAAATGAAGGCTAGAGCCAGCTACCATCAGATCCTATTTAGCTTGCCAAGCCACAGTCTTCCTTGTAGTGGTTGTCATGTTCACTGGTGCTTCACAACCAAAGGACTCCTCACGTAATGCACCCCATCAGACCAGATCAACTTTCCAAACACATAGTCAACAGGCTTGCCAGCAACTTTAGGTTTCAGTACCACCTTGAATTCCTTCTCTTCCCCGCACTTTTCGAACTTCAGGCTCTGTGGTTGGACGGAGAGCAACACTCCTGCTGGTGCCTTAATGTGTGCAGAATACGTGCCAGGAGTACCCACATTCTTCATCCTTCTTGTGACTGCCATTGTGCCGTTGAGATCTGGGATAGTGATAGAAGGGTAGTTCAAATCTGATGTTTTAAAATGTTTAGGGCATCTGTGAGTCTCATTGGTGAATAGTCTCAGTTGGGATTCACTGTAGCCTCGGGCGCATAGGAAGTCCAAGTAGTCGTTTGCCGTCAAGTCATACACAAGACCGGGGTTCATGGCGCGATTTGGCCGGATGTGTCCAGCACCGTAGGAGAATGGAGTTGCCTTAGCAAAAGATGCCTCGAGCATCGGCTCTAGCTTGTTGTCTCGTGTTCTTGCTGTGTAATGGTGAAAGTTACAATCAAAGACACAAAAAAGAAGTAAGAATTTGCCCGCTGTTAATATAACAGAAGAAAAACTAAAAGAAAGAACATATGAAGATATAGTACCAGTTGTCATGATTGCTGATTGTATCGCGGCAGGACTCCAACTTGGATAGAGGGTTTTGAGGAGACCCACGATGCCAGCCACGTGAGGACAGGACATTGAGGTGCCCGACTCTGCATTGAAAGGCGTTTTACGCTTGTCGAAATCTTGATCTGCCGGACCGACTGCCAGTGTATAAGCGGCAATGATGTTCAATCCTGGTGCTGTTATGTCTGGCTGAAGCACGCCAACCACGATTAGGTGCTTTGGCATGGGACTTAACAATCAACAGCAGTTGATCAACCAAAAAGTTCATAGACGCCTTCAGAAATCTCAGTAATTACCTTAAGGATTGCTGGCTCAACGATGTTTGGTCCCCTGGATGAGAAGGAAGCCATAAATGGAGCAGGTGTCGTGTTTAACATTGTCTTCACACGAGTAATGTAAGCCATCGGAAACCTAAATGAGACAGGCGTGCATGAAGAAGTAAAAGCATATATAAGAATGTGAGAATCCTCGACAAAGGTGAGATGAACCCGAAGGATGGTTGCACGCTGGCGAAAAAACAAGGAGGAACTTAGAAAATTTACGCCGTGGAGTTGATGTAAGCAAATAGAACCTTCCCATCCACGAAAGAGATGTGAGCAGCGGGAAGAACATGAGCATCAGCAACAACATCATTTCCATTCGCTTCATCATTAGCCAAAACCATCCCTACAGCACCTGCAAGCGCAGCCTGCTGACCCACGAAGGTTCTCTCGTTATCAACGCGAAGGCAAGCCAAGATCTTCCCCTTCACCTTCTTGCGGTCGAGGGTTCCAGCCTTGCAGAGCAAACTGTGAACAATTGAAGCAATACTCGGAATTCGTGTAATAGTATATGATAGCGAAAAGGTGATATACAGAAATGGATATGACAGAGAAGTAGAGAACATTTGGAAAAATATCAGCAGATTACACTCACGCTTCTGCGGCCGACACATTTGCAGCATGTGCATCTGCACCACTGATTAGTGGATAGAATTTATTGGATGGCAACCCATTGGCCGAAAGGCTTGATCCCTTTCAGAAACATTGTAGTACAATATAAGTCAGTGTCAAGAAAAAGCGTGACTGTTTAAACTACAAGGACCTAACCGAAAATGAAAAGAAGCTGAGAAAGAAATTCCAGGCGTACTGAAGAAGAGGTTCTTTCATGCGCTGCATTATCGGATTAACAAGTTTATTCATTATACTGCACATAGATTCGGAGACCAATGTAGGACGACTAGCAAGCTCATCTGTGTATAGGGGTAGTCTAATACCTTTAGATGCTGCTTGTTTCCAAGAGCAACGTATGTCGTGAATTCCCGGTCAATTGTGCTTGCAGCAACGGTGATCATCCACGGAGCAACATTAAGCACTGTCCCTGGTTGGGGCCCCGAGTTGCCGGCGGAAGAAACCACCACAATCCCATTCCTAGCTGCGTGGAAGGATCCGATGGCAATTACATCCTTGAAAAACTCGGCCGGTTTGTCTCCCAAAGAGACCGACAGAACATCAATGCCATCGCTAATCGCAGCATCAAAGCCTGCCAAGACATCTGCGTCAAAGCAGCCGACATTTTCCAACGGAGGCCAGCACACTTTGTATGCCACAACGCGGGCCTTCGGAGATCCTCCCTTAGCTGTTCCATTGCCGTAGCCAAAAACACTCGCTCCCGGGACCAAGCTTCCTCCGGCTGTCGATAGAGTGTGGGACCCATGACCATCATGATCCCGTGCCGTATAGAACGTGGAGTTCAAAAGTCCAGCATATGCAGCATATCCTTTGTTGAAGTACCTCGCTCCGATCAGCTTCCTTAGTGCAGAGGAATGAGAGATTGGATTCACCATGTTGGAAATACACATGACACAATTGTTTGGATATGTTCATTTCTTTTAATTTTGAGCTTTTAAAGTCTAATCTGGCAAAATTGATCATCGTGACATGAAGGAAGAGCACCTAGAGAATAGAATCTCGAGGGCTGCAAGGGAAAGCTTAATTGGAAGCTCCAATGTTACAAGAGGAACATGACCTTTTTCTGACAAAAACCCACAAAAAGAAAAAAAGGCAATTTCTTTCAGGGTTGAAAACACTCATCAGAGTAAACTTTGGCTGATTAGACAATGTTCCAGGAGGAGGGTAATAATGATAAAATCATAACGAGAACACAGAATCTTCAGCTTGCTTCCACGAGCAATATTAGCCATACGAATAACATAAATGCAAGAGCGAATAAGAAGCATATATGAGCTCCTAATGAACGAGCCTTGCTTTTCTGGAAGAACGTCATAGCTTGCTAGAAAATAATCGTGTAGGTTGGTCATTGCATGATATAGACGGACATCAAATAGCTAACCAGATCAAGGGTTCATACTTTACATGGACAACGCGATATAGCTGAGGAGAACCACTTTATCTGTAATAATTCCAAAGGCTAGCTCTTTCTAATGAAATTTAAACTCCCGAAGTTCTGCTTTGATATTTCAACTATTCCTTTTAAGGTGGTGCAGGTGACAACTTTAAATGAACACATTCTTGTGTAGAATATGGACCCTCCTCTTTGAAAGTTTCTGTTCAAAAGTCATTGTTATCCACAGCCAAAATGTTTTGATACAACTTAGCTTTCAAATCAGTACTCAAGTAAGGATCATATCGTCTTTCTCATTAACCAATGCCCATATAGGCAATTATTGGTGTAGAAATATGAGCACCGGTTTTCATTAAACCAGCAGAAATACCCTTTCTCCTTTTTGCTGTAAAAAAGAATGAAACTGTAAAGAACTATTCTTAAAGCACATGACAAACAAGTCAAATGAAAAAAGATGTATGCATGAACCTGTGGAAACACTTGGAATTAAACTCGGAGAAGGGAATGAGACCTGTTGCAAGAAAACCCATCTTTTATGCCCCGCTGACAGATTCCGCGCCACTTTTCTGGGATAGGACCCATCCCTTCATCGCTAAAGCTCTTCGATTCTGGCCAAACACCTGAAAAGAAAAAAGAAAAGAGAAACCATAAGCATCTCCTGCAAAATGTCAAAAAGGAAATCATTTGACAAAGTCACAACGTGATGCATGTCTTATGCACAACGGAAGCAAAAATCATTTTGTGGATATAGTCAAGATTCATATACCGAGACCCTCCATCCCCTTCAGCTTTTCCACGGAGAGGTTATGAACCTTTTTAAAGGACGTGAGATCAATGGTGAGTTGGTGGATAAAATGGAGAAAAGTTGCTAAGCACAAATATAATGGGATTAATATCATGAAAAATTCCAAACTATTACACTTGTAACAAATTTACCTCTAACTAATTTTTTAACTACAAAATTATAAATCGGTATATTTATGATAAATTTACGAGATTTTTTATAGTAAAAAAATTAGTTTGAGATAAATTAGTCATTAATATACCAGTTTATAGTTTTTTTATGATATTACTTCAATATAATATGATCTTTTCATAGTGTTAGAAAATAACAGAGAAAGTTCATCTGTACGATGAATCATTGATTTTCTCAATTTTTTTTTTTGTAATTTCTAATAAATAAAAACAAAAACTAAAACACCAATTTCCAAACTCATTTTACTCTCCGGGAGGTATTGATAAAAGGAAATTTTTCTTGATTTGGCAGCTTATAATTTTTCTAATATGAGCAACTAAGCTTTATGATCTCACTTTGTTGTTTACTCGGGTGCAGAAGATGCTGATCTAGAAATATATAGAGTTAATACAATAACGCTTGACAATTGACATAGCAGAACTGTTACGGTCAACTCTTGAACTCATTACTTGACTAGGAAACTAAAGTTTCCTTGAAAACGTGCAGCCATCAAGTCAGCTTCTAATGATGCAACTAAAGCAATCTCAGGGGTCCACCCAGGTATGATGATGAAAAAGAATCAAATCAGTGTGAGCCAAAAACAAAAGAGAAGAAAAGAAAATGCCTTAGTTGAACTGGAAAAACAAAAAATTCCGATATCCCAAACGCAATAAAAGATACCGGTGTCGAGGTTGCCGATAATTGTATCTTCACCAAACCTGGCCTTCCTCAGGATGGAATTCTTATGAATCACCCCATTTCTCTCAAGCCCCAAGAAATGCCATGACCTTGTTGTCTGCAATTTCCTTCCTTTGCTTAGGAACACAGATAAGACATCCGGGTGCTCTGCATAAAAAGATGAGCGATGAATTTTGCAGATGAAACTGAAGAAAACAGAGCAGCATTCTCTTGGCTTCACAGACTAATCAAACACAGAAATCAAAATCACATAGTAACATAGCCAAACTCCCACTCGCAACTTCTGCTGCTTGATCCTCTTTCAGAATCGCCGCGAAACCATTGATGTGATGAGCGTATGAATAGAAAATTGCCTCCTGAGCCTTCTCATTGCTGTCCAAATGAGTTGGAAGTACAGAGCAAAGAAATCACATTTTACTAGGAATGAAGAAAAAGTACAGTTTCATGCTTGCGAAGTATAAATCGGAACTATACCTTCCCAAGTACGATCCGAGTAAATCATAATGAGAATTGGTGGCACTTTCAATTTCTGCTGCGGTCGGTTCTGGACCGTGTGCATGAGATCCTAAGTACACGATGTAAGGCTGAAGCACAAAGAGGAGAAAAAATGAGGCCATTGAAAAGCAAACGCCCAGAAAATGATGAAACTGAGAAGCAGAGTGAGTGACAGGATGGTTAGAATTTAAAGGAAGCACCATAAAAAAAGATTTTGGGAAAAAAACCAAGATAAAAGATGAGAAAAATAAACCATTCTGCCAAAATAATTGGTGATCAAAACTGAAGACTTTCATAATTGAAAACAGCGTATGTTCAATAAATCTTATTTTTGCACCCAAGAAGGCAAAAAGTGAGCATTACCTTTTTCAAGGCGAAGGCGGTTGAATGCACCAGACACAAAAGCAGGACTGAGAGGAGAAAATGGGAGCGAAAGGAGACCTCCATTGCTCTCTGCTTCTTCTGCATCTTCAATCGAATATAGTATGAAGTCCTCTGTTTTCAGACGAGAAGTGCAAATGAAGCGTTTTGCTTTGCTTTCGCCTGTTTTTAAATCTCTGCTTTCACCTTTTAATGTTAGCAAACAAATTGCTTGACGCAACAATAGTGAAACTTGTTGGATATACCTATAACCTCCAACAAAACTTCCTTTGCGACCACATCAACACCACCATTGTGGAATGCGGATTATGCAAAAGGATATAAAATTTCCCTTTCTTTCAGATCTCCAGCGAGATCATTCTGCAATTATGAATCACAAGTATGGTTATGGATGGAAATTGATATTCTATATTATTCTCACCGAACTTAGTGGCTTCAAAAGGAGGGAGAGGGACTGCGAGACATGTCCTACTTTTGTAAAGTCGATGTGATCTTATGCATGCAAAGTTGAGAACAGCGAGCATGGAGTCAGGAATAGTTTCTTTTTCCATTTTCCTTGGGGTTCTCATCGTCGGGAAAGTTCCTTTTTGTGTTTTTTTTTAAAAATTATTTTAGCAATGCTACATCTCGACAAATAGAAAGCATCTTCCAACGTTAGCTTTTTTTTTTTATCTTTGCAAGAAAATGAACCAATTAAGTGAAAGTTTGGTGAATGATGATTGGCATATTGCCAAACAAATAACAAAAATAGTAATTTAAAATGATTAGAGTATCCCTTATCTAATCCCATAGATCTTCATCTTCTAAAATAATATCAATTATGATTCTTTCTTTTCGTATTTGTTGTCCTTTTTGTACATAAATAGGTTTGAGCCCTTTTTTTAGATCTAGTGCTTATTTAGAATAGTGTGGTAGATGATTGGTATGGTTGATTCAAACGTGAGTAGATTCCATATATAAAATTTGGAAACACTGTTTGAGTAAATTCATTATTTTTGGAAGTGGAAACCACCCGTGTTTAAATCGGAATCAAACCTACCAGCTTCAGGTCCACTGAAATCAACGACGGCTTTCTTTTTCTCATTAATGTTTGACGTGTTAGACTTCTCGTTTTGGCGCGAAAGTGAAAGGGCTAGTATTCTGGCCTTTTATATAACTGGAAATAGAAAGAAGGGGATACGAAGAAAATGAATATTGATTGATCTTCCGATGATGCAAAAATGAAGGACACCAGCACCCACTGAGTACTAACATTCCATTATCTGTCACACCCTTGCTCCAATAAGAATAGGCAGATAACATGACCATTCTCGATGGCTGTCCTTCCATGTGAAGGATGTAATATCAATACAAACTAACAACTTATTATCAATATATACATCTCCATATATATCTAAATTAATATCAGAGTTTTTATAATTAGCAAGTTGATTAAAATATTAGAGTTTTTATAATTATATCTCTAAACTAACAACTAAAACTAGCAAACATCTCAACCATATAGGTCATACAAAAAATTCTACGATATTGCAAATACTTTTAATCTACTTACCACTAGCTGCGTAACCTGAAAAACATTTAAAATGAATGGTATGAACAATCACAACTTAGTGAGTGATATGTTTCTTCTAAGTAGATTGAACATCCACTATGCACATATATAAAGTAATATTAGAACTCATATTCCAAATCCAAAATATAATATATGTACGAAATCAAATATAAGTTGTTTCACTTCAACAGAGCTTTAAACTTATTGAGAAATACTCATTTAATTTGTTATCCTAATTCAAATATTAACGGTCAAATTTATTGATCAATCTCCATCAAATCATGTCAATAGTTTATTCCTTCGACTAATCTATTGCTCAATATCTAACCAACTTAATTCCTAGTGCCTACACAACCAAGATTCCCCCCCACCTCCCAATATCAACAGATGGCTTAGCCCAAGGGATATCTTGATATTTGAAACTTGAATACATACCCAAAAATCCCTATTTGGATTCCCAACAATAACGAGCATCAAACCATCATCCTTCAAAAATCCACAAAACCAAATGCCATAAATCAAAATACATTTTACAAATCAAAACATATACCCTTCCATAACTTAACCCATTAGCTGGAATACATTTTGTAAAACATTTTCAATTTTTTTCTAAGTCTATTTTTAACCCAATTTGCAGAGCAATACATATAACCTTTCACAATACTTTTCTAAAACACTTTTCAAACCATTCACAAATAGTCAAAAAGTAATAAATGCCGGATCTAGATTTTTATGCAATAAAAAATATCATAGTATATATTAAATTAGTATCACTTTCGAAGTATTAGTTTACAAACTTAAAGAAAAGCACCACTCATCTAGACTTGCAATCTTTACAAATCATTAAGAAACAACATTACAATCAAGTAAAAACTACCTCAACCACAAATCAACTAATTTAAGCTTCATTGCTGACAAAACGTCTCCTACACACTAATAAAATACTCGCTCAAATTAGGTATTCAAAGCTATTTGGTATGCGGAGTTCGCGTGTGAAATTTTAAAAATTCATTTCAATCAAATCGTAACTCTAAATTGATATCTGTTAAAGTCCATGACACCTAAACTATCACTACCACAATATTTTCATAGCTTAACAACTTTTAAATAGAACCTTGTAGCTCAAAAATCACATAACTTCAAATTTATGATCTAACTCCAATTAGATGAATAAAAGGTTCGAATCCTTATTAGGCATTGTCAAACGAAGTTACTCTGGCTTGGCAATGGCAAGATTTCCGAGGCATGTACGTGTAAAGTTATCCATCAGTTTTCTTCGTTTTGCTTGCTGTTGGCATTTTGAAATAAAGTTGTTTGGTGTTTCATTCTTTTTGGGCTTGTTTGGTAATACTCCCGGAGATAACTGATTTTGTTTTTTTGTTCCTATGAATAAAAAAAGAACATAAATTCGTTTGGTAAATTTTTTGTTCCTAGGACTAAAAATACAATTTTTTGTTCCTAGGAATAAAAATCCAATTTTTTTTATTCCCGGGAATAAATTTAAAACATAATTAAGAAGTAAAAAAAAAATATTTTTTATTCTCAGGAACAATTCCTAGAATCAAGTCTAATTTTTTCTTCTCTCTTCTTCTCTTTCCTTTTCTTCTTCTTCCTTTTGACCGGTCGTGGGCCTCGGCCATGATTGACGACCTCGCCGAGGCGTCACCGGCCCCTAGGGAGGCTGGGCCTCGCCAGGCTAGTGCGAGGTTGACCTCGCGTCGATTGGGTGAGGTTGAGCCTTGTGGTGGCTAGGTGAGCCTCCAGCAAGCTCGTTGGCCCTCGCCCTAGCTTGGCAAGGCTTCAGCGAGCTCGTCGGACCTTACCTAGCCAGTCGCTAGCCACTACCGTGGCTGACAATCGATCACAAAGCAGGGGGAAGAAGAAAAGAAAAGAAAAGAAAAAAAGAAAAAAGAAAAAAGAAAAAAGAAAAAAGAGAAAAGAGAAAAGAGAAAAGAGAAAAAGAGAAATATAATAACAGTAATAAAAAATTAAAAGAAACAAAAAATTTAAAAATTCTATCAAATGCATTTATGTCCCGAGAATAGAAATTTTGTGCAGTTAGTAAATGCGTTCTTTTACTTAGAAATTTTTTTGGAGAACATAATTAGAAAAAGTCATTTTTGATAAAAAAATTATTCTAAAAAATTATTCTCAGGAATAAAATTGTTACCAAATGCGCTATTCTTCTTTTAATCAAGGCATTTTTTTTTCTAATCCACCTTTTTTACTAGTCAACCTCCGCTTCAACTTTTACTATATCAGTGATCCGACGGTTGTAAATAAATAAGGACGTGATGCTCCCAAGGCGTGATAGCCAAGCACCATCATAGAATGTGGCACATCCACACTTGAGAGTTAATCACATGATTTGGTTTTGATATATATAATTTGTTCTAGGGAAAATTTCAAAAAAGGGCCTCAAGTGCCCTCATTTTTTTTAAATAAAAGCCTGAAACATATATTGTTTCAAATAAGAACCTGAAGTGACCTTGATTGTTTCAAGTAGGGACCTGAAGTAGCCACGATTGTTTCAAATAAGGGTTTGACCTTGCTGGTTGTTGGCCGGCTAAATTTTCTGACTGGTCAAAGGAGTTTTTGTCCAAATTATCTTTTCTTTTTTCTCTTTTCTTCTTTCTTTCTTTTCTGGTGGCGACTAGCAAAGGCCGACGAGGGCTCAGTGACCCTTGTTGGCCGCTGGAAAGGGCTGGTGAGGGCCTGCAAGCACTCCCCGGCGGCGGGTGAGGGCCTGCAAACCCTTGTCAGGCCTTACCAGAGGCTGGCGAGGTCACCGAGCCCCTGTTGACCGTGAGCAAGGCGAACTTTACTAGATTTGGTGAGGGCTTGACAACCCTCGTAGGCCATTGGCAAGGTTTGTTGAGCTCTCGCCTGGGGTAGATGAGAGCTTGCAGGCCCTCACTGGCCTTTACCAATAGTCAGCAAGGTCGCTAAGCCCTCGCCGACTGCAAGTGACGCCATCATCGCCAGATCTGGCGAGGATCGGCCTCGCCTGAGGCTATGTGAGGGCCAACCTCACGAATGGCCACAAGGGGTAACCTCCCCAAGGGAAAGGGTTGCCTCGCTCAAGCAAGTGTCACGGGCCGAATGAAGGCTGATCCAAGAGGTTCCCCGAGTACGACCATGACTCGTCCATGGTCGACTTCCTATGCTCGATCGGATTCCCAACGGGCCTTCTCCCCGAAGCTTCTAGAAGTCCCTAGCCTCATTTATGTCGGTAGCTAGTAGTTGGTAGTTGTCATAAGTGTCGGTGGTTAGTAGCCGCCATTAGTGTCGGTAGATGAGGCGGTGCGATCTCGTCCACCGGTTAAATTCTAGATCAATGGTTGTAATTTGAGGCCCTCGACTATAAGAAGGGGTGTCCTCTTTTATTTGTAAGCATCCATTACTTCCGCAATATATAGCTTCTATTTTTCCAGAGCTCTTCTCTCTAGATACTTTCTCTCTCTACGATCCAGGTATACGAGCGAGTGAGCCTTCGATCGAACAAGGCTTGGCTTAGGTGCTTCGGCGATCCAATCCGATCCTAAAGTTCTCGAGTCGCCGTGCGGTCATGATCCCAATTGATCGGCCCGTGACAAGTGGTATCAGAGCTAAAAAGAGATCTGTTTCCTGAGATTGAATAGCGTCAACTGTTTGAAAGAATGTCAAGCCAAGAAGCGGCTATAGTTGGAGAGGCCGGGCAAGTCAAAGAGACCCGCGGTCGATCAAAGAAGAGGGAGACCTCAATGGATGCTGCGGCTACGTTCGATGAGAAGATCGGGAAAGTCCGGAGTGCCGTGCTCGAACTCATGGAAGGTCTTGACGATGTGCGAGACCGGATCATGGAGGTTGAGGGCTCGCTCCGTGAAGACTTCACGACCGACATCAACCAAGCTACGGCTCCGTTGTTCGACAAGGACGAAGCTCTTGAAGCATCAATTGATGGTTTAAACGAGCGCGTCCAAATGATCGAGGAGGTAAGCCCGTGTAGGGAAGAGGTCGAAGTCATGAAGGCGGAGATCCAAGAGCTCAAGACCGAGCTCGCCCTATGCAAACTAAGCATCACGAACGGTGCGGTGCCTACCCAAGCAATGCCCAAGATCGAGGTACCGAAGCCCAAAGAGTTCAAAGGCGAACGATCTGCCAAAGAGGTGGACAACTTCGTTTGGAGCATGGAGCAATACTTTGGCGCCGTCAACATCCAAGACGAGCCGATCAAGGTATGAACCGCTTTGATATTCCTTACTGATACGGCAATGCTTTGGTGGTGCAATAGGTGCGATGAGGTTAGACGCAGCGCCGATCCCATGAGCACGCGGGATGACTTCGTGAGGGAGTTCCACGACTACTTTTTCCCTGAGTTCGCTCAACAAGAAGCTCGTAGCATGCTCCATCGCCTCGAGCAAAGAGGTGTGATCCGAGAGTACGTGAAGGAGTTCACGGAGCTCAAACTCCAAATTCGCAACCTAAGCGAAGAGGAGGCATTCGGAGCGTACATGGATGAATTGAAGCCATGAGCACAACTCGAGTTGAAGCGACGGGACGTGAGTGGTCTTGCGCGAGCACTAAGCGTTGCCGAGTCGCTTGTCGACCTCACCAAGGTTGAACCGAGGAACAACCGAGCAAGAGATTGGAGGTCGGATCGACCTTGCGAAGACGAAGCAAGAGGCACTCCCCGAGGCGCGCATGATCAAGGCGGCCGAGCCAAAACATGGGGAGAATGAACTTCCAAGCCGTCCTTCCAAAGGGGTCGACCACCGACGGACTACGCGAGAAAGTTCGATCAACCTCCGCCCACTCCTTGCTTTATTTGCAAAAGTCCACACTGGACCCAAAAGTCCCCGAAGAGGGGTTGAATCAACGCCCTCCTAGCCATCGAAGAGGTGGAGGAGGAGCCCAAAGAAGAGAGGCGGCAAATCATACTTGGTGGCATGAAGACAATCAACTCCGTCCGAGCCCGATCGCCGTCCAAAGAAGGAATTACGCCGAACACGGACATGTTCTTCGTGGAGGTCGAAGTGTGCGACCGAACGCTTTATGCCTTGGTCGACACTGGCGCGTCCAACATGTTCATGTCGACCGAGGTTGCAAAGGCCTTGAAACTTCGCGTGGAGCCAACTGGGAAGACGTTCAAGCCGATCAACTCGGAAGGTGTCCATGGCGTAGGGTCGACTTCGGATGTGGACGTCAAGATCGGCAGATGGAAAGGCAAGATGGATTTCAAGGTAATCCCCCTCGATGATTATGATCTCATCCTTAGTATTCAATTCTTCCATAGTGTGAGAGCCATGATCGACATGAGGACCAAGTGCATTGTGGTCCTCGACCCTAAACAACCAACAACGATCCCCATGATCAAAGGGGTGGTCGACACCAAGACCATCGCCACGATCCGACGCCTTGACAAGAACTTGAAGTTCGTGAAGCGACTAAACAAGCTGGCCGAGGTGAAGCCAAAGGTAGAGTTGGATCCCACTCCAACACACGCCATGCCAATCCAAGTGCTCTTCCCCGAGGTTGAGTGCGCGCCGCATGCTCTGTCCAAGCCGAAGATGGAACTGCGTGCCAAGTCTGAGTTCATCATAGAAAGTTGTGGTCCTTCGTACGTGAGTGTCCGCACCAAACGAAACCAAAACAAGAGAGAGCCCATGCCAAAGCCCGTGCTCGTACCAAGAAGGCTGCCCATCAAGCTATGAGCAACAAGGACGTCGCTCGATTGAGTGGGGGAGAATGTCACGGGCCGAATGAAGGCCGATCCAAGAGGTTCCTCGAGTACGACCATGACTCGTTCGTGGTCGACTTCCTATGCTTGATTGGATTCCCAACGGGCCTTCTCCCCGAAGCTTCTAGAAGTCCCTAGCCTCATTTATGTCGGTAGCTAGTAGTTGGTAGTTGTCATAAGTGTCGGTGGTTAGTAGCCGCCATTAGTGTCGGTAGATGAGGCGGTGCGATCTCGTCCACCGGTTAAATTCTAGATCAATGGTTGTAATTTGAGGCCCTCGACTATAAGAAGGGGTGTCATCTTTCATTTGTAAGCATCCACTACTTCCGCAATATATAGCTTCTATTTTTCCAGAGCTCTTCTCTCTAGATACTTTCTCTCTCTACGATCCAGGTATACGAGCGAGTGAGCCTTCGATCGAGCAAGGCTTGGCTTAGGTGCTTCGGCGATCCAATCCGATCCTAAAGTGCCCGAGTCGCCGCGCGGTCACGATCCCAATCGATCAGCCTGTGACACAAGGCTGTGGTAAGCATAGGTGGTCGTTGTCGAATTGGGCAAGGGTTACCTCACCCAGCCAGCTATGGGCATTGACCAGCCAGCCACCGACAAAGAGGAAGAAGAAGGAAAATGGTAAATGACAAAAATACCCTTGACCGTCGGAAAGTTAGGCCATCATTTGAAATAGACATAGCCACTTGAGGCTCTTATTTAAAAACAAACATAATCACTTCAGACCCTTATTTGGAACAAGATTCACTTCAAACTCTTATTTGATAAAGTGATGGCACTTTAAGTCCTTATTTGAAATAAGGTTCATTTCGGACCTTTGAAATTTTCCCATTATTCTATGGCGATTGTGTAATTCTTTAACCCATATGTTCGGAGATTTGTATCGGTAGCCGACGTTTTACTTGAATGAGATTGACCTTTTTTGTGTTCAAATGATAATGTCTCTTGCTCAACAAGGCTTATCTTCTTATTCACATAATCTTTTCTTTTCTAATACTTATAAACACGACTAACTTGTAATGTGTTCGAAAATTGGTCAAATGAATGGTTGATTTCAACTCTTTCTGCGATTTTGAGAAGGAAAACTTGGGGGAGAGGGGGGGTGGGTGGGGTTAATGAGGCTGTATTTAGCAACACTTTGTCAAAATCCTTTACCGAGAGGTCCCTAGACAACTGCAAGTATCATTTAGCAATTTTTTTGGAAAACTTTGGAGAGATATATTTGCATTTTGAAAGTCATCTAAAGTGCACAAGGTAACGGCATTGGAGTTTTGGGCTTTAGTATTCCCGTAATGCTAATTGTCCTTTTTGGGTTTATATTACGAAAAATTTTAAACTAGCATACATGTGACAAATTTATTTCAAACTAATTTTTTGACCATAAAAAACTTTAAACCGATATATCTGTAACAAATTTATCATAAACTATTTTTTTCACAATCAAAACCCCAAAATGATACATTTGTGACAAATTTACATTCTATTAATTTCTATTAAATTAGATTATTATTACAAAAAAATTACAAACCGGTATATCTATAACAAACAAAGGGTAAAACCCCAAACCGGTATACCCATTAATTGCCATATATCATCCAACTTAGCAATTTAATAGTAAATTTTTATTGTTTGGGTATTTACCCTTTGTTTCTCATAGATATAGTTTGGTGTTTTTTGTGGTATTAACCTATTTTTTCTTCTTCTCATTTTTCCCTTACTAAATTTTCGAAATTATGGAAATGCCCTCACTTTTTTCCTTCATGCAACGCCCCAGTGAACCCATCGCCAATCTCACGTGACCTTAAGCAACCCCCACTGAGGGTCACTGGGGTTTTTTTTTTTTGTTGGTCCTACGCTTATCCTATTCTAACACTCACTCTCAGACTTTTGCCATGCTTCCTTGCAGAGCGTGGAAGTCGAAACCCACTTCTGAAATGAAATCGTTCATACTCCAATCCTCCCTGAGAAGGTGGGGATTTGAATCCTCAACCTCCCTCTTCTAAAATTAAAGGGTGGCCACTAGGGCGAACCCCAGTGGTTAGGTCACTGGGGTTAGCTTGATGGTTGTTGATGCCGAATTTGGGTCTTCGGAGCCCACGATTTAATTTTGTTTAACTAAAAAAGTAAAAGTCCTTTACAAATGCGATTTTTCCAAACACCATTTTAATTAAAGTTGCTTCTTGTGCTCTTAACACTATTTGCATTTCGAAAAATTCTTTAAACCTATAGTATTTTGCATTTTCCTAATTTTTTTTTTCCCAAAAGCCCAACCAAATATAGTAGTGCTAATTGGTCCAACCAACTACCAAAAGGTCAAAGATGGGAAATCTTGTTAGTCAGGTGCTGATGAATCTCTCTCTATATTTGTTAGGAATGAGCCCTAATATCTCAAAATGAGTGGGAGGACGAGAGACAGAGAGTAAATGGAGATGGAGCATAGATTCTCTGAAACTACTGGGATGGGCTAGTTTGGAAGATACAAATTGTCATCTATTGTTTTCATTTTCTGGTTCTTCTTTTGTAGTTTTAATTTTAAGATGTTTTCTTTCTCTGTGAATATAAATGGAAGTTTTTTTCTTTTTTTGGATTTTATGCTGGTTTCTGGTTTCCTCCACCCGCTTCATATGTGCTAGGTCAACTTATCCGGCATATGATATAACCATTATGTAACATCGTATACTCAAAGTCGGATATGTTTGGCATATATTTGTTCTAATTGATATGTTTGATCTAGATCGAGTTGGTTCTACAATGGAGGATTCATAGTCCCTCCTGTATACCCCTTTCTTTTATAGATTTGCGCATTGAATTGAGCTAACCGATGATTTGCAGGTTGACGTCAAATAAGACTCGGACTATATATTTATAAATAAATAAATAAAGATCAAACAGGACAGCGATTTTGTTACTTTATAGTTTTCATTTTGATAATTTTTGACTTGGGGATTAGCTCACGAAAGATGGAAAGTCGATTGATGAACTCCTTCTGATCATCTACCCCACTGGGGTCTTCTTTTTTAAGGAGATAGTCGCAGAAATCTAGTCTCTGTATTTTCTTTTTTTGCATTAGTATCTACTAGCTAATATTGGATCTGACGGCAACGGATATTGACAGAGACACTTGTCTGTTGGGTTAACATTTGATTAAACCATGTCGGAGAATTATGATTCACAGACAAGCAATGCAGATCATGTTCTGAGTACCCATTTCCATTAATATCTTTGCTTCTTTATTTTTCATTATGTTGTTAGTACAGACTTGCGGACCCAAGGGGATAGTTTGCAAACGCGAATTGCATGCGTAAAATTATGACACCTAGTTATATTTCTTGACTGTGTTTTGGATTTGACTTGTTTTTTTTTTTCTTAGGTCGGCATTTGGATTTGACTTCAAGGACAGAAATTATGCAACAAAACAGAGCATAAGATAGATTGAAGATGGCTCCACCATTTCTTTGATCTGGATCTATAATTACTTTTTATTAGCAAGTAAACTTGTCAATACATGAAACAAATTTCATTTTTCTCCCCCAATTAAACGAAATACTTTGTTTCCTCTTGATAGAAAGGGGAAAAAAAATATTGTCCCTGAGAAATTTCTCTCCCCCAAAGAGAAAATTGAAGGCTAGAGCCAGCTACCGTCGGACCCTATTTAGTTTGTCAGGCCCCAATCTTCCTTGCAGTTGTCATGTTCACCGGTGCTTCACAACTAGAGGACTCCTCACATAGTGCACCCCATCAGACCAGATCAACCGTCCAAACACATAATCAACGGGCTTGCCAGCAACCTTAGGTTTCAACACCACCTTGAATTCCTTCTCTTCATCAAACCTTTCAAACACCAGGCTCTGTGGTTGGACGGAGACCGACACTCCTGCTGGTGCCTTAATGCGCACATAATACTTGCCAGGAGTGCCCACATTCCTCACCCTTCTCGTGACCACCACCATGCCATTGAGATTTGGGACAGTGATAGAAGGGTAGTTCATATCCGCAACATTAAAATGTTTAGGGCATGCGTGAATCTCATTGGTGAATGACCTCAGTTGGGATTCATCGTAGCCTCGGGCGCATAGGAAGTCCAAGTAGTCGTTGACCGTCAAGTCATACACGAGACCTGGGTCCATAGCACGGCTTGGCTGGATGTGTCCAGCACCATATGAAAAAGGAGTCGCCTTGACAAATGAAGAATCGTGCACTGGCTCTACCTTGTTGTCTCGTGTGCTTGCTGTGTAATTGTCAAAGTTAGACACAACAAAGAAGTAAGAATCTGCTTGCAGTTAACATATAATAGAAAAAGAATTAAGAGAAGGAACGTATGAAGATATATTGCCGGTGGTCATGATTGCTGATTGTATTGCGGCAGGACTCCAACTGGGATAGAGGGTTTTGAGGAGACCAACGATGCCAGATACATGAGGACAGGACATGGAGGTGCCCGAGGCTGCTTTAAAGGGCGTTCTACGCTTGTCAAATTCTTCACCTGTTGGACCGACCGCCAGCGTATTAGCAGCAATGATGTTCACTCCAGGTGCCGTAATGTCAGGCTGAAGTACACCAATGAGAATTAGATTTTTTGGCATAGAAACTTAACAGTTAACAGGATTAACCAAAAAGCACATAGACACCTTCAGAAACATCACCAACTAATCTCAGTAATATACCTTCAGGATTGCTGGCTCGACAGTGTTCGGTCCCCTAGATGAGAAGGATGCCATAATTGGAGCAGGTGTCGTGTTTAACATTGTCTTCACACGGGTAATATGAGCCACAGGAAACCTGAGACAGATACGTGCACACATGCGCACAGAGAAGTAAAAGCATATATCAGAATGAGAGAATCCTGAAAGAAGTGAGATGACCAAGAAATATGGTCGCCAGCAGGCGAAAAATAAAAGAAGAAACTGCTTAGAAAATTTACTTCGTGGAGTTGATGTAAGTAAAGAGAACTTTCCCATCCAGGAAAGAGATGTGAGCAGCGGGAAGAACGTAAGCTTGAGCAACAAATATATCATTCCCACTCGCTTCATCATTAGCCAAAACCATCCCAACAGCACCTGCAAGTGCAGCTTGGTGTCCCTCGTTGACTGTCCCGTATTCCCTAAGGCACGCCAGGATCTTCCCCTTCACCTTCTTGTGGTCAAGGGTTCCAGCCAAGCAGCGCGAACTGCAACAATTTAAGCAATGCTCAGATTTCCTATAATCGTTTAAGAAAGTGAAATGTACATACAGAAGTGGATATGGCTGAGAAAGAGAATACTTTGAAAAATGTCAACAGATTAAACTCACGCTTTTGCGGCCGACACACTTGTAATCTTCGCATCTGCGCCACTGATTAGTGGATATAATTTATTGGATGGCAACCCAATGGCCGAAAGGCTCGACCCCTTTCAGAAAATTCATAAATTCATTACCCGTTTAGTATCAAGAAAAGGCGTAACTATTTAAACTACAAGGACCTACCGTCTGAAAATAAAAAGAAACTGATATTTAGAAAGAGTATACAGGTGAACTGGAGAAAGAAGAATTTCTTTCATGGGCAGCAAGATCGACTCACCAAGTTTAGTCATTACACTGCACATAGATCCAGAGACCAACCTAGGACGACTCGCAAGCTCATCTGTGTATAAGAGTAGTGCAATACCTTTAGGCGCTGCTTGTCTCCAAGAGCAACATACGTCGTGAATTCCCGGTCAATCGTGCTTGCAGCAACAGTGATCATCCATGGAGCAACATTACACACGGTCCCTGGTTGGGGCCCGGAGTTACCGGCAGAAGAAACTACCACAATCCCATTCCTAGCTGCGTGGAAGGATCCAATCGCAATCGAATCCATGAAAAACTCTTCTGGATCCCCGACTAAAGACACAGATAGAACATCAACGCCATCACTTATCGCAGCATCAAAGCCTAACAGGATGTCCGCGTCAAAGCACTTATTCTGATGGATTGGAGGCCAGCACACTTTGTACGCCACAACACGGGCCCTAGGAGATCCTCCCTTAGCTGTTCCATTGCCATACCCAAAAACATTCGCTCCTGGGACAAAGCTTCCTCCCGCTGTCGACAGAGTGTGGGACCCGTGACCCCGGTGATCCCGTGCCGTGTAGAATGTGTAGTTAAGACGTCCAGCATAAGCAGCATAGCCCTTGTTGAAGTACCTCGCTCCAATCAGCTTCCTTAGTACAGAGAAATGAGAGATTGGATTCACTAAGTTGTGAAAGTCACATGAAACAATTGTTCAGGGTTCATTTCTTTAGATTTTAATCTTTTAAAGTCTCATATCGTGAAATTAATCATCGTGACGTGAAAGAAGAGCGCACGTAGAAAATAAAAAATTCCGAGGCCTGTAAGCGAGAAATTTTTTTGCGAGATTTTTTTTTTAAATAAGTAATATTGGAAGCTCTAATGTTTCAAGATAACATGACCTTTCTGTGATAAAACCAGCAAAAGGAAAGAGGTAATTTCTTGTAGGGCTGTAAAACTCTCCAGAGAGAGTAGAAAAATTTGGCAGATTAAACAATACTGCAGAAGATAAAGGTAATAAAGATCACATCACAACGACAACACAAAATCATGAGCGTGCTTTAATAAGCAATATTAGTCGTGTGAACAACATAAGTGTAAGAGTGTACAAAAAAGACGCAAAATATCAATGTCATAGCTTGCTAAACAATAAACAACTAGGCAAAAGTCTTAGGTGGTAGGGGTGCGCATATCCGATTGGCCGGTCTGGGCCGACTTGGTCCAGTTCCCAGGGACATTGGTCCGGTTCCCGGATCTATAAAAATGGAACCGGTAATTTTCGGTCGGGTTCCTGGGCGGATAGCGGGAATCGAACCCGCGTCTTCTCCTTGGCAAAGAGAAATTTTACCATTTGATTATATCTGCATTTTTTTTTTTTCATTCTTGATACCTTGATACAAGATGTCTAGATAATATTTATCCTTAGCTAGGCCAGATACTTTGTTCAGGGCAATTCCAATTCAATTTACAATTTATATTATAATAATAAGAATATTAATTATATTAAATTTCGAATATTTTCTTTTTTATTTGAATTTTTTATTCATATTATATATTTTTTTTTCAATTTCAAAAGAATTCGAATTTGGAATTCTATTCCATTCTAAAATTCTATCAAATCATAGAAATTCTATTGATTAATTATATTTAATATTAAGTAATAAAAATATTAACTAATCAAAATTTTATTAAATATTAAATAATAAACTATACTAATATACCTAAAATATGTAATATATAGAAATACTAAATAATAAATTGAAATTCCAAATTAAATATAATTCTATATATAGAAAATATATATATATTTTATAATAGAAAGAAATTAAAATATATAAATAAAAAATAGGAAAAATAAAAACGAAAATTGTTGTTATTTTCAATTTTCTTTTTTATTAGAATTTCAATATTATTTATATTTAACTCCATGAGATTCATAGTTGCATTACTTATAGCTTCCTTGTTTGTAGACAAAGCTGAAGACAAAGCTGATTCATAATTGTCTTCATTTTAAGGCCTTATCTATTCGCTTCATATTCGTCCAATCTGTCCTATATTTTGGCTTTTGTGATTGAAAAACCACATTTGGTTTTTCAATTTTTCAATATCAATATAAAAAAGAGAGGGAAGTTTTTTTAGATATTTAGTTTTTGAGATACTATACATACAATCAAAAGGATGGATCCAATCCAAAAAATGAAGGATTTTTTTCGTTTTGGACAGGGGTTAAATTTAAGAGATGTCCTAAACCACTAGACGATAGGGGCATACTTGCCTTGGTCCAATTCTGACCAGTGATAGATACTGGGACTTTGCAATATTTGATTGATCACAATTCTATATATTCCATTTACTATAGAAGTTCCCTAGGAATTCATTAAAGGCATTTCTTTAGACAAAGACTCCGTTTTTTTTCATAAAATGGGCTTTCTAGAGACCCCCCGACCAATTCTCGCATGAATTGCTAAAAATCCAATAAGTCCAACATTGATTCCTTCAGACGTGTTGATTGGGCAAATGCATCCACAGTGACTAGGGTGGATATCTCGTATTCGAAAACTAGCAGTGCGCCCTGTTAATCCTCTAGGGCCCAAATAACTCAATTTTCTCCCATGAACAATTTGTGTCAATGGATTCGTTCGATCCAAAACTTGAGATAATGGGTGTAATCCGAAAAAAAAAGATTCATAAGTGGTTGTTGATGGAGTTGAAGTTACCAAATTCTGAGGAGTCGATATCAATTTATGCATAATTGCTCCACATATAGTTCCTTTAACCACATTTTCTAAACGAACTAGAGCCAATCCAAATTGATCTGGTAATGATTAGATCTCTATGCTTATTCCAATAGAAAATGAAATATTCAAATGATTTTTCATCAAATGACTATTCATCTATTGTATTTTCACTTAAATAGGGGTAAGAAAGTTCTATGGAAAAATGGTGGTTCAATTCGATGTTGTATAAGGGAAAATTAGAATACAGGTGTGGACTAAGCAAATCAATTGATAGGTTTGGTAATCCTATTGAAAAAACTAGTGATTAACGCATCCGAAAATAAACGATTGATCTCTATCAAAAGACCTGCTAAAGCCCCAAACCATAGACCAATCCCCTTGGAATATTTTATACACCCATAATTCTGAGCTTCATATTACTCCTTTCATGAGACATGTTAGATCTGGGGCATCCCAATACAGTTGACTGGGATGACAGTTTCTCACAAATGCCTATATTTTTTAGTCAAATCGAAATTAGTAGAATTTTCTCTTCAAGTGAAATTAATACCATTCCTACTAGTTCTTATACTGGAACTCCCCCTTTCATTATTATTTCTACTTGTTATGTAGGTTACCCTTTAGACCTTTTTGAAGAAGGTTCAGAATGAATACGCTTATTTTTCAAATGATTCATATCGTCAAGTGTACCCATTTTGAATTTCATTCTAATCAAATGATCTGCAGATGCCAATATATCTCGCGGTAACAAAAATATATTGTTCTTAGGTATATCAAGATTTAGTCTCCGAATGATTATGAATTACTTCTCTATATGATATATGAATAGAATATTATTAAACTCGGTAATAAGTAAGAAGAGAAAATCTCAAAGCGGCGATTTGCTTAAACTTACTGCTATTTTTTTTTATTCCAGGGGGAACCGGACTAACTCTTTTTAAAAAATGTATATTTTTAATTTCTTAAAAATAGCAATAAAACCCTAACATTGTAATAACTGTAGTATTTTTTTAATTTTTAATTTTTTTTTACTAAGTGGCCGATTCTATTGGATCGGACCGGCCTGGTTGGCCCGGTCCAATTCCCAGTCCTAGGACCGTCCGGTCTGGTCTCTAATCCCAAAAAATGGAAACTAGTCATCCCGGTCCGATTCCCAGTTACTAAGTACTAGGTGGGTCGGCCATTGCATGTAATAGTTGGATATAAAACAGCTGAGCAGATCAACGGCTCAGACTTTAATTAATGCAGTTGGAAAAACAAAGGATGAAATTCAAACTTTTGTAGTTCTGCTTTGATGAGAATTTCAAAAATTCCCTTGCAAAATGATGCTAGTGACACCTTTAAATGAACGCGATTCTGTGTACACTATGGACCATTCTCTCCAAAACATTCCGTCATAGAGTCATGGTCATTGCCCACAACCAACAATGTTTTGATAAAACTGGTGTATCAGATCAGAACACATGTAAGAATCGCACCATCTTTCTCATGAGCCAGTGCCAATATAGGCAATTATTGGTGTCGTTATATGAACACGATTTCTCATTAAACTAGTAGAAAAACACATTTCTCCTTTTTGCTGTAAAAACTAAAAATGCAATTGTAAAAAATTATTCTGAAAAACACGACAAACAAGTCAACCGAAACTAAAATATTTATTAATCCGTGGAAACGCTTGAAATCAATTTCAGTGAGGCAAAGAAGAAAAGGAAATGCTCTGTGAGGAATAAAACCTGTTGCAAGAAAAATCATCTTTTATGCCCCGTTGACAGATTCCGCGCCACTTTCCTGGAATAGGACCGATCCCTTCATCGCTAAAGCTCTTCGATTCTGGCCAAACACCTGTAGAAATATAGAAAAGAGACACCATAAGCATCTCCTGCAGAATTCCAACAAAAAAGAAAAAGAAAAAACCCTTAGACAATCAGAGTGTGATGCCTGTATTATGCACAACGGAAGCAAATCGTTTTATGAATATAGTCAAAATTCATACGCCAAGACCCCACCACCATTCCCTTAAGCTTTTCAACGAAGAGGTTATGAACCTTTTTAAAAGGACACGAGATCAGTGGTGAGTTGGTGGATAAAACAAATTAAAGTTGCTAAGCACAAATACAATAGGGTGATACTACGAAAAATCCCAAACTAATGTACCTATGATAAATTTACCTCTAACTAATCTTTTGACCACAAAAAATCATAAATAGGTACATTTATAACAAATTTACTCTTCGTTTGTTATCGTTTAATTTGATTATTATCACGAAAAATCACAAACTAAAATACCTATGACATACGGACCGTTAACTCTCACGCGTCATTCAACTCAGAATTTTGACAATAAAACTTTACGAGAACTAATGAAATGTAAATTTATCACATATGCACTAGTTTGAAGTTTTTGATAGGCAAAAAACTAATTTGTGCTAAATTAGTCATGGATGTATTAGTTTAGCGTTTTCATGGTATTAATCCAATATAATATGAATCTTTCATGCCGTTAGAAAATGATTGAAAAACTTTATCTGTGGGAGAATTCTGAATCGTTGATTTTCTCGAGTTTTTTCTTTGTAATTCTTATTAAAGAAAAATGAAAACTAAAACATCAATTTCCAAAGTCATTTTTCTCTCCAGAAGGTATTGATAAAAGGACATTTTTCTTGATTTGGCAGTTTATAATTTTTCTAATGTGAGCAACTAAGCTTTATGATCTCACTTTGTTGTTTACTGGTGTGCAAAAGATGCTGATCTAGAAATATATAGAGTTAATACAACAACGCTTGACATAGTAGAACTGCTGGGGGTTCGCCCCAGTGGCCACCCTTCCATCTTGGAAGGGGGAGGTTGGGGGTTCAAATCCCCACCTTCTCAGGGGGGATTGAGGTGGGGAAGTTTTCATTTCAGGAGTGGGTTTCGACTCTCACGCCCTGCAAAGAGGCATGGCAAAAGTCTGAGAATGAGTGTTAAAATAGGATTAGAGTAGAACTAACCAAAAAAAAAAAAAACTCTTGAACTCGTTAATTGGTCAGAAAACTAAAGTTTCCTTGGAAACGTGCGGCCATCAAATCAGGTTCTACTCATGCAACTAAAGCAATTTCAGGGCCCACCGAGATATGATGATGAATGCGAATCAAAACAATTTGAGCCAAAAACAAAGGAAAAGAAAAAACACGCCTTAGTTGAATTAATAAAAAAACAACTAACTCCAAAATCCCAAACATAATGAAAGATACCGGTGTCAAGGTTGCCGATAATTGTATCTTCACCAAACCTAGCCTTCCTCAAGATGGAACTCTGATGAATCACCCCATTTCTCTCTAGCCCCAAGAAATGCCATGACCTTGTTGTCTGCAATTTCCTTCCTTCGCTTAGAAACACAGACAAGACATCTGGGTGCTCTGCATCGAAAGATGAGCGATGAAATTTGCAGATGAAACGGAAGAAAACAGAGCAGCATTCTCTTGGCTTCACAGACCAATCAAACACATAAATCAAAATCACATAGTGATGTAGTCAAGCTCTCACTCGCAACTTCTGCTGCTTGATCCTCTTCAAGAATTGCGGCGAAACCATTGATGTGATGAGTGTATGAATAGAAAATTGCCTCCTGAGCCTTCTCATTGCTGTCCGAATGAGGTGGAAGTACAGAGCAAAGAAATCACATTTTACTAGGAGTGAAGAAAAAGTACAGTATCATGCTTGTGAAGTATAAATTGGAACTATACCTTCCCAAGTACGATCCGAGTAAATCATAATGAGAATTGGTGGCGCTTTCAATATCTGCCGCGGTCGGTTCTGGACCGTGTGCATGAGATCCTAAGTACACGATGTAAGGCTGAAGCACAAAGAGGAGAGAAAAATGAGGCCATTGAAAAGCAAACGCCCAGAAAATGATCAAACTGAGAAGCAGAGTTAGAGACAACATGGTTAGAACTCAAAGGAAGCACCATAAAAAAAGATTTTGGGAAAAAAACCAAGATAAAAGATGAGAAAAATAAACCATTCTGCCAAAATAATTGGTGATCAAAACTGAAGACTTCCCTGATTGAAAACAGCTAAAGTTCAATAAATCTTATTTTTGCATACAAGAAGGCCAAAAGTGAGCATTACCTTTTTCAAGCCAAAGGCGGTTGAATGCACCAGACACCAAAACAGGGCTGAAAGGAGAAAATGGGAGCGAAAGGAGAGCTCCATTGCTCTCTGCTTCTTCTGCAACTTCAAACAAACTCGAATATAATGTAAAGTCCTCTGTTTTCAGACGAGAAGTGCAAATGAAGCGTTTTGCTTTGCTTTCGCCTGTTTTTGAATCTCTGCTTTCTCCCTTTTTATGTAAGCAAACAAATTGCTTGACGCAACAATAGTGAAACTTCCTTCACGACCATATCAACACCCCCATTGTGGAATGTGGATTATGCAATAGGATATCAAATTTCACTTTCTTTCATGATCTTCAGCGAGATCATTCTGCAGTTATGAATCACGAGTATGCTTATGGTTGGAAATTGATATTATATATAATTCTCACCGAACTTAGTGGCTTCAAAAAGAGGAAGAGGGACTGCGAGACATGTCCTACTTTTGTAAAGTCGATGTGATCTTATGCATGCAAGTTGAGAATTGCGAGCATATTTCCATTTTCCTTGGGGTTCTCATCGTCGGGAAAGTTCTTTTTTGTGTTTGTTTTTTAAATTCTTTAAGCAACGCTGCATCTCAACAAATAGAAAGCATCTTCCAACCTTAACTTTTTATCTTTGCAAGAAAAGGAACCAATTAAGTGAAAGTTTGGTGAATGACGATTGGCATATCCAAACAAATAACAAAAATAGTAATTTTAAATGATTAAAGTATCCCTTATCTAATCCCATAGATCTTCATCTTCTAAAATAATATCAATTACGATTCTTTCTTTTTGTATTTGTTGCCCTATTTGTACATAAATAGGTTTGTGCCGTTTTCTTATTTATTTTAGATTTAGTGCTTATTAAGACTTGCGTGCTAGACCCACCCCGTTGGTGGTCGCGTGGTTTGCGCTCAATTTCTCTATCGAAAGGAAGCGAGTTCAAATCCCCACGTTCGCTTGTGCGACTAAACTACGGTTTGTGGGTCCCCGCGGGTCGCTCCGGGTTTACGTCGTCGGCTGCCGTCTGTATGGCGGTTTTCGAGTCATCAAAAAAAAAAAAAAAGACTGGTGTGCTAGATGATTGGTATGGTCAATCAAGCGTGAGTAGATTTCATATATAAAATTTGGAAACACTATCTAAGTCAATTCATAGTTTTTGGAATTGGAAACCACCTGTATTTAAATTGGAATCAAACCTACCGGCTTCACGGTCGACTGAAATCAACGGCAGCTTTCTTTTTCGTTTTATGTCATTTCATTTTATTATATATATATAATATGCATGTATCAAATATGAATACAATCATTTCTGCTCGAGGATAATATGTCAAAGATATACTATTCCAACAAACAGATTCTGTTTTAAAGAAAGAATTTAAAAACTTACTCAGGTTGTGACCATTGAGCTAGACTTTGGTTGAGTGCACCAGCATGACCATAGAGCTGGTTAGCCGCGTTGGGGACTCTTTACGAACTAATCCAGTATTTCCATTCATTAGAATTTCTTTCAATTGTTAAGTTTCATAATGCTTGCCATTTTCTTTTGCAAGTATTAACAGTAGGATCCTCCAGAGGAGTGACATTAGGATATATGTCAAGCATGCGTTATTAAATTTTTCATTTATGTTTGACGTGTTAGACTACTTTGTTGTTTTGGCGCGAAAGTGAAAGGGCTAGTATTCTGGCCTTTATGTGACTGGAAATAGAAAGAAGGTGATATGAAGAAAATGAATATTGATTGGTCTTCTGATGATGCGAAAATGAAGGACACCGGTGACCGCTGAGTACTAACATTCAATTATCTATCACACCCCTGCTCCAACAAGAATAGGTAGATAACACGACTATTCTCAACAGCAGTCTTCCATGTGAAGGACGAAATTTCAATACAAACCAACAACTTGTTATCAATATATACATCTCCATATCTGTATGATATATTAGTAAGTTGGTTATAATATCGGAGTTTTTATAATTATATCTCTAAACTAACAACCAAACCCGACAAACATCTCATCTATATATAGCTCATGCCAAAAATTCTACAATAATGCAAACACTTTTAATCTACTTGCCACTAGCTGTGTAACCTAAAAAACATTTAAAATGAATGGTATGAATAATCGCGACTTAGTGAGGGGAATGTTTCATCTAAGTAGATTGAACATCCACTATGCACATATATAAAGTAATATTAGAAACTCATAATCCAAACCCAAAATATAATATATGTACCAAATCAAATATAAGTCGTTTCATCTCAACAGAGCTTTAAACTTATCGAGAAATACTCATTTACTCTACCATCATAATTCAAATATCAATGCCCATCAATCTCCATCAAATCATATGTCAATAGTTTATTCTTTCAACCAATCTATTGCTTAATATCTAACCAACGCAACTCCTAGTGCCAACGCAACCAAGATTCCTCATTGGCTAGGTCCCCACCTATTATCAGCCGGTGGCCTAGCCCAAGGGATATCTTGAGAGTTGAAACTCGTATATATACCCAAAAATCCCTTATTGGGTTCCCACTAACAATGAGCATCAAACCATCATCCTCTAAAAATCCACAAAACCAATCTAGAGTTCATGCCATAAATCAGAATACATTTTACAAATCAAAATGTATACCCTTTCATAACTTAGCTCATTAGCTCGAATACATTTCATAAAAAAAAAATTCAATCATTTTTAAAGTTCATTTTTTAACCTGATTTGCAAAGCAATACATATGACTTTTCGAAATACTTTTCTAAAACACTTCTCAAACCATTCACTAATAACCAAAGAGTAATAAATGTCCGATCTAGATTTTATGCAATAAAAAATGTCATAATATATCAAATCAATATCACTTTTGAAGTATTAGTCTACAAACTCGAAGAAAAGCCCCACTCACCTAGACTTGCAATCTTTCCAAATAAGTGAGAAACAACATTACAATCAAGTAAAAGCTACCTCAACTACAAATCAACTAATTTAAGCTTCATTGCTAATAAAACCACTCCTACACGCCAATAAAAAACTTGCTCAAAGTAGATATTCAAAGCTGTCCGCTATGCAGAGTTCGTGTGTGAAATTTTAAAAATTCATTTCGATCAAATCGTAACTCTAAATCGATATCCGTCAAAGTCCACAACACCTAAATTATCACTACCACAATAATTTCACAGCTTAATAACTTTAAAATACAATTTTGTGGCTCAAAAATCACACCACTTCAAATTTATGATCTAACTCTAATTAGAAGAATAAGAGGTTCGAATCTTTATTAGGCGCTGTGAAATGAAGTTGCTCTAGCTTGGATATGGCGAGATTTCCGAGGCACGTACGTGTTAAGTTATCCATCCGTCTTCTTCGTTTCGCTTGCTGTTGGCATTTTGAAATAAAGCTCTCTCCTAGTTCATTCTTTTCTTCTTTTAATCAAGGCGCTTTCTTTCTTTTTTTCTTTTTCTAGTCTACCATTTTGACCAGTCAACCTCCGCTAAAACTTTTACAATATCAGTGATCCGACGGTTGAAAATAAATGAGGACATGATGCTCCCAAGGCAAGATAGCCAACCACCACCATAGATTGTGGCACATACGCGCTCGAGAGTTAATTGCCTGCTTTGGTTTTGATTTATACAATTTGTTCAATGGCAATTGTGTAATTCTTTACCCCATATGTCCGGATGTTTGTCTCTGTAGCCGACGTTTTATTTGCATGAGATTGACCTTTTGCGTTCAAATGATAATGTCTCTCGCTCAACAAGGCTTGTCTTCTCATTCATATAATCTTTTACAATACAGATAAACATGGCTAATCTGTGCGTGTTTGAAAATTAGTTGAATGAATGGTTGATTTGATTTGGACTCTTCTGCGATTTTGAAAAGGAGAACTGAAGGGGGTTTAATGGGGCTGTATTTAACAACACTCTGCAAAATCCTTTATAGTAGAGGCCCTTGGACAAATGAAAATCCTTTACAGTAGAGGCCCTTTGACAAATGCGTTTGGCAATTTTTTTTGGAAAATTTTGGAGAGATATATTTGATTTTTACAGTCATCTAAAGTGCACGTGCACAAGGTAAAGCCGTTGGAGCTTTGGGATTTACTATTCCTGTAATGCTAATTTATATTTATTTTGACTAGTACTACCAAAAATCTTAAACTAATACACATGTAACAAATTTACTATAAACTATTTTTTTACTATAAAAAACCTTAAACTAATACATCTATGATATATTTATCCTAAACTAATTTTTTTACTCCCAAAATTCCATACTTATACATTTATGACAAATTTACCCTTAGTTAATTTTCCATTAAATTGAATTAATACAACGAAAAATTACAAATTGATGCTCTCGCGATCTAATCCTCTTGTGGGAGCAAAGAGTTTGTTAGATTTAGGGGTATTGTCAACTTCGGGCCAATGACCTTCCATTAACTCAAGCTCTCCCAAATTCATACCTTGCCAACATCGAACGTTCAAATTTTTAATCAATTAAGCCTATGCAAATTTTTTATGAGATTGGCTAAAAACTAGTAAGATACAGGAGGATATCTTACTATTTACTAACCAGAAATTTTGGACTTAAGGACTTGATTACGTTAGCCTTAAGGCTAACGCCCTTTCAGTACTTAACCTAATCATGTGCTAACTAACGCCATAACAGCCTATCAAGAAAACCTGAGGCTCGTCCCAATCATTCTAAAACAAGGAAATAACATCCAAATGTTAAAAAGCGTAGTCAATTATAATCATAATATAAATTATGCAAGCATCCTAAAATTTTCCCCAAAAAAGAAACAAGACAAAGCAAAACAAGAATTTCTATTGTAAAGCACTAAAGGCTTATCCATATTTTCGATTTAAATTTGTAAGAGTTTTCTAAAAAAATTTAATGACTTTTTCGGATTTTTTAATTTTTTAATGATTTTCTAAAACTCTAATTTTTTAATTGATTTTCGAATTTTCTGAATTTTTTTTATTTCCTCAAGTTCCTGAATTTTTAATTTTTTAATTTCTCGAACTTTTTAATTTTTTTTTATAAATAATTAATTTATTTTATTTTTAAAAAAAATTAATTGATTTTTCTTTTATAATTTGTTAATATTTATTTATTTATTTATTGTTAATAAAAAAAAGGGATTCGGACCGGGTCAAGAGACCCGACCCGAACCCTATTGGATCGGGTTGTACTAAAAATATTAACCCTAAAAGCCCGCTCGGAATTAATTATAAAAGCCGATGAACTTTTTTTATATTTTTCACTCTTGTTTTTCGGCCCACATTTTGAAATGCACCCAGCCCACAACAGAGCACCCCTCCTCTCCTTTTTTCCTTTCTTTTCTTTTCTCTCTTTTATTTCTTCTCCATTTTTTGTCCTTTTCTTACTGCATCTTCTTCAACCTTGCGACTCCTTCTCCGAAGCTTTCCTCACCTGCAGACCCTTGGCTGAAGCAACAACTCCATCGCACAAAAACCAGAACTCCGGCCACCACTCTCCGAACCACGACCGACCACCGGACTACGCCACCAACCACCGCCGGCCTATCGCTGGTCGTCTACTCCAATGATAAAAAAAAAAAATCTCACCGAACCCACACATTTAACAGCAACGATTTTAGCAAGCCAAACAAAGATGCACTAAAATGCAGCGAAGTGGACGGACTGGTGCGGCCACAAACCGCTGGCTGCACCGGTGAGGGAAAGTAGCTCCGGCGGAGGGAGAGACTCAAAGCTAAACCGCCATCGACCGATTTTTTTCCACGAAGTCACATGAAAACTCAGCGAAAGAACACAAAAATCAGTCGTGCTCCGATAACGTGTGAACAATCACACATTAAACAGACTTCTAACGTCGAAACAGACAACATGGATTTTCGCAACTTCACTCCAGCATTTTATCAAACGAATGATGGGCAGTACTACGATCCTCCCACGTGCAACAACACGTACAGACCCCGGACATCATTATTAGCAACAAACCTACTTGATTTCATCACAGTCTCCTCGAGACAACTATAATCAACTCAGACATGTATTTCTCGGCTGAGGCAAAGCGGGGCTCCCGGGAATCGAGATTTTACCTGCTTTGCTCGGCGGTTTGGGATCCTGATCGGCAACGCTGGCTGGAGGTCGTCCGGCCGTTCCTATCCTTCCGTGGTAGCAAGCTCGTCGAAGCGGTGAAGGACGACTCTGGATTTGCCCTCGATCGGAGCTCCGGAATCCGGGATAAACTCCGGCGACGAGGCTCCCCTTTGCTTGAGAACCCAGATATACCAATTTCCTCTCTCCCGGCCTCTGCGAAATATCTTTCTCTCTGCTCTCTGTAATCTCCTTTCTGCTAGGGAAAGATCTCCTCGTAAAATGTCTCTCTCTCTCTCTCTCTCTCTCTCTGGTGTGGTTTTTCTCAGCGAACCAACGATCCCCCCACAACTTCTCTCTTTCCTCGTTAAAGCCAGCCAGCCAGCCAGCCAGTCCCCCAGCAATGGCCGACAATGCCCGATTCTCTCCTCCTTATCCGCCAGCTCAGCCTTTGCGGATTTTTGCCTTCTATTCCTGGTCTCGACTCTCTAGTGGGCTCAAGAAAGGAGGAAAATGGGCCACAGAAAAGAAAGGACACGGGAAGCTGGGTCGAAGGGTGAGCGGGAAATAACCGAGTGGCCTAGACAAGCCGGCCCGCTCGATTTCCCCCCGTTTATTTTTGTTTGGTCCACTTTGTTCATTTTTTCAATTTTTTGCTTCTTCTCTTTTATAAATTTCTTTTTTATATTTTTGCGAAATAAATAACGACAAAAATTCGGGTGCCAACAGGTGCATCTATGACAAATAAAGAATAAAATCTTAAACTGATATACTCGTTAACTAGGGGTGAGCATGGTTTGAATTGGATCAATCCACTTCCTAACCCTAGGATTAACCCGCACAGCATTGGTCCTCTATTTTTGGGGTTAAGGACGGACTCTATTTTTTGGAACCAAAGACCAAACTGACCCAATCAATTCCAAAGTTAACTTGGGACCAATCGATAATTTTTTTTATTTCATTTTTTGTACTCATTAAAAAGGCGATCGACGATTGGATCAACTCAATAGGTTTAGTGACGAGCGAGGTCAACAAAGAGAAGCAAGCGGCGCAAGTGTCAAGCGGCAAGTGGGACGAGCGGCCAACAACAAGCGAGGCGAGCATTGAGCGATGAGTGGTGCAAGCAGCTAGAAGCGAGCGAGGTGAGTGACGAGTGACAAGTGGGGAAGTTATTTTATTTTATTTTATTTTGGCAAATTGAATGCTAAGAGAACAAAGAAGATAAAAGAGAATAAAGTATCGGAGGAAGATACCGTGAGGAGCTGTTTACGCCGTTTTAGACGTCGTGAGGACTCCTCACAGAAATATTTTCCTCCTTTGTAAATTGTGGCTATTTTTTTTTTTTTTGGTAACCCAGGGAACCCGTAAGCCGACAGCCGGCGGGCAAACCCTGGGGCGACGCTAGCGGAAGACCCACCACCCCGACATCGCACTTAAGATCCCGTGCGGCCAGCGGGATTCGAACTCCTCTCCTCCTCGCAAAGGATCATGGGAGCCTTATCCAACTAGGCCACCGCAGGCGGTGGTGTAAATTGTGGCTATTCATACCATAAAAAACATTAAAAGTTTAAGCTATTAAAGAATAGTATAAAATTACTTGGACTCTTAATTAAGGAGTCGTTTAATACTGTTAACGCCATTTGACTTAGAGTTTTCTCTATATAAAAAAAAATTATAAATAATATGTTATATATAAAAGTTAATACCTTGAAAAACTCTAAATTGGTACACCTATGACAAATTTATTATAAACTAATTTTTTGACCATAAAAAATCCCAAACCGATACATCCTTGACAAATTTACGCCAAATTGGTATACTTGTGACAAATTTACTCTATGTTAATTTTCGTTAAATTTTACTGCCAAATTACTAAGTTGAATGACATGTGACAATTAATTGATGTACCAATTTGCGATTTTACTCTCCATTTGTCACAATTATACAACTTTTATATTTTTTGTGATATTAATCCAATTTAACGGATGGTGTATCTGTCACAAATGTACCGGTTTAAGGTTTTTGATAGTTGAATAAATTAGTTTGGGGTGAATTTATCACAAGTATACCAATTTAAAGTTTTTTTTTATGGTCAGTTGGAGTAAATTTATCATAGATATACTAGTTTAGAGTTTTTCATGATCAAAAAATTAGTTTGAAGTAAATTTGTCATACGTGTACTAGTTTTGGATTTTTCAAGATATTAACCCCTATATATAATATAAAATATATTTTAGATATAATATATATAATATATATAGTCAGAGTTGGTCTGGATTGGACCAATCCTAAACTTCAGGATCAAGGATCAACCCGTACAATATTGGTCCAAGAATCCCAGGACCAAAGACCGACACTGTCTAACCGAACCAGGACTGGTAGGGTTGGGCCAGTCTAAGGTCAGTCCACAATTGACCCTAAACCGATGCTCACTCTTACCATAAACTATTATGTGTCATCAAATTCAATAATTTGACAATAGATTTTTTTTGTTAAATTTTATTTTAAATTGCTAAGTTTGAGGATATGTGACAGTTAACAAATGTACCAATTTAGGATTTGACCATTTATTTGTCATAAATGTACTAGTTTGAAGTTTTTCATGATATTAATCCTGTTTTTCTTCTTCTTCTAATTTTTCCCTCACTAAATTTTCAAAATTATGGAAATGCCCTCACTATTTTCCTTCGTGCAACATCCTAGTGAATCCATCACCAATCTCGCGCAATCTTAAGCAACCCTCACTAAGGGTCACCGGGGTTGGCTTGACGATTGTTAGTGCCAAATTTGGGCCTCCAGAGCTAACAATTTAATTTTGTTTAATTAAAAAGGCAAAAATTCTTTACAAGTGTGATTTTTCCAAACACCATTTAAATTAAAGTTGCTTCTCGTGCACTTAATATTATTTTGCATTTCGAAAAATCCCTTAAACTTATGGTCTTTGGCATTTTTCCAAAAAGTTTCCTCAAAAGCCCAACCAAATACACAATAGTGCTAATTGGTCCATCCAACCACCAAAAGGTCAAGATGGGAAATCTTATCAGTTAGGTGTTGATGAATCTGTCAATTTATATTAGTTAGGAATGAAACCAAATATCTCAGAATGAGTGGGAGGACGAGAGACAAGAGTAAATGGAGACGGAGCATAGATTCTTTGAAACTACTGGGATGGGCTAGTTGGGAAGATACAAATTATCATTTATTGTTTTCATTTACTGGTTCTTCTTTTATAGTTTTAATTTTCTGATGTTTTCTTTCTCTATGAATATAAATGGAAGATTTTTTTTTTTTTTCTATTTTAGGTTTTGTGCTGGTTTCCGGTTTCCTCCGCCCGCTTCATATGTGCTGGGTCAACTTATCTGGCATGTGATATAACCATTACGTAACATTGTATACTCAAAGTCGGATATGTTTGGCATATATTTGTTCTGATTGATATGTTTGATCTAGATCGAGCTGGTTCTACAGGATTCATAGTCCCTCCTGTATACCCCTTTCTTTTATGGATTTGCGCATTGAATTGAGTTAACCGATGATTTGCAGGTTAACGTCAAATAAGACTCGGACTAAAAACTAAAAAGATCAAACAGGACAGCGATTTTGTCACTTTAAAGTTTTCATCTTGATAATCTTTGACTTGGGGATTAGCTCACGAGAGATGGAAAGTCGATTGATGAACTCCTTCTGATCATCTACCCTACTGGGGTCTTCTTTTTTCAGGAGATAGTCGCAGAAATCTAGTCTCTGTATTTTCCTTTTTTGCAATAGTATCTACCAGCAAATATTGGATCTCACAGCAACGGATATTGACAGAGACACTTGTCTGTTGGGTTAACATTTTGATTAAACCATGTCGGAGAAATATGATTCAGAGACAAGCAATGCAGATCATGTTCTGAGTACCCATTTCCATTAGTATCTTTGCTTCTTTGTTTTTCATTATGTTGTTAGTACAGACTTGCGGACCCAAGGGGATAGTTTGCAAACGCGAATTGCACGCGTAAAATTATGACACCTAGTTATATTTCTTGGCTGTGTTTTGGATTTGACTTTTTTTTTTTTCTTAGGTCGGCATTTGGATTTGACTTCAAGGACAGAAATAATGCAACAAAACAGAGCATAAGATAGATTGAAGATGGCTCCACCATTTCTTTGATCTGGATCTATAATTACTTTTTATTAGCAAGTAAACCTGTCAATACATGAAACAAATTTCATTTTTCTCCCCCAATTAAACGAAATACTTTGTTTCCTCTTGTAGAAAGGGGAAAAAAAATATTGTCCCTGAGAAAGTTCTCTTCCCCAAAGAGAAAATTGAAGGCTAGAGCCAGCTACCGTCGGAGCCTATTTAGTTTGTCAGGCCCTAATCTTCCTTGCAGTTGTCATGTTCACTGGTGCTTCACAACCAGAGGACTCCTCACATAGTGCACCCCATCAGACCAGATCAACCGTCCAAACACATAATCAACGGGCTTGCCAGCAACCTTAGGTTTCAACACCACCTTGAATTCCTTCTCTTCATCAAACCTTTCAAACACCAGGCTCTGTGGTTGGACGGAGACCGACACTCCCGCTGGTGCCTTAATGCGCACATAATACGTGCCAGGAGTGCCCACATTCCTCACCCTTCTTGTGACCACCGCCGTGCCATTGAGATTCGGGACAGTGATAGAAGGGTGGTTCATATCCGCCACATTAAAATGTTTAGGGCATGTGTGAATCTCATTGGTGAATAATCTCAGTTGTGATTCTTCATAGCCTCGGGCGCATATGAAGTCCAAGTAGTCGTTCACCGTCAAATCATACACGAGACCAGGGTCCATAGCACGGTTTGGCCGGATGTGTCCAGCACCATATGAAAAAGGAGTTGCCTTGACAGATGAAGAATCAAGCACCGGCTCTACCTTGTTGTCTCGTGTGCTTGCTGTGTAATTGTCAAAAGTTAGACACAACAAAGAAGTAAGAATCTGCTGTAACATATAATAGAAAAAGAATTGACACAAGGAACGTATGAAGATATATTACCGGTGGTCATGATTGCTGATCGTATGGCGGCAGGACTCCAACTGGGATAGAGGGTTTTGAGGAGACCAACGATGCCAGACACATGAGGACAGGCCATGGAGGTGCCCGAGTCTGCTTTGAAAGGCGTTCTACGCTTGTCAAATTCTTGACCTGTTGGACTGACCGCCAGCGTATAAGCAGCAATGATGTTCACTCCAGGTGCAGTAATGTCGGGCTGAAGTACGCCAATGAGAATTAGATGTTTTGGCATAGAAACTTAACAGGATTAACCAAAAAGCACAGACAACTTCAGAAACATTACCAACTGATCTCAGTAATATACCTTCAGGATTGCTGGCTCGACAGTGTTCGGTCCCCTGGATGAGAAGGATGCCACAATTGGAGCAGGTCTTGTGTTTAACATTGTCTTCACACGAGTAATATGAGCCACAGGAAACCTAAGACAGTACGTACAGCATGCGCACAGAGAAGTAAAAGCACATATCAGACTGAGAGAATCCTGAAAAAAGGTAGATGACCCAGAAATATGGTTGCCAGCAGGTGAAAAATAAAAGAAGAAACTGCTTAGAAAATTTACTTCGTGGAGTTGATGTAAGTAAAGAGAACTTTCCCATCCAGGAAAGAGATGTGAGCAGTGGGAAGAACGTGAGCTTCAGCAACAAAAATGTCATTCCCATTCGCTTTATCATTAGCCAAAACCATCCCAACAGCACCTGCAAGTGCAGCTTGGTGACCCTTGTTGACTGCCTCGGATACACCGAAAAGGCACGTCAAGATCTTCCCCTTCACCTTCTTGCGGTCAAGGGTTCCAGCCAAGCAGCGCGAACTGCAACAATTCAAACAATACTCAGATTTCCTATGATGGTTTTAGAAAGTGAAATGTACCATACAGAAGTGGATATGGCTGAGAGAGAGAGAGAGAATATTTTGAAAAATGTCAGCAGATTAAACTCACGCTTCTGCTGCCGACACATTTGTAATCTTCGCATCTGCGCCGCTGATTAGTGGATATAATTTATTGGATGGCAACCCATTGGCCGAAAGGCTCGACCCCTTTCAGAAAATCCATAAATTCAGTACCCGTCTAGTATCAAGAAAAAGCGTAACTATTTAAACTACAGGGACCTACCGTCTGAAAATAAACAGAAGCTGATACTTAGAAAGAATATACAGGTGAACTGAAGAAGGAAGAATTTCTTTCATGGGCAGCAAGATCGACTCAACAAGTTTAGTCATTACACGGCACATAGATTCAGAGACCAACCTAGGACGACTCGCAAGATCATCTGTGTATAAGAGCAGTCCAATACCTTTAGGCGCTGCTTGTCTCCAAGCGTAACGTACGTCGTGAATTCCCGGTCAATCGTGCTTGCAGCAACGGTGATCATCCATGGAGCAACATTACCCACGGTCCTCAGCGGGGGACCACGGTTGCCGGCAGAAGAAACCACCACAATCCCGTTCCTAGCTGCGTGGAAGGATCCAACGGCAATCGAATCCATGAAAAACTCTTGTGGATTCCCGCCTAAAGACACTGATAGAACATCAACGCCATCGCTTATCGCAGCATCAAAGCCTGCCAAGATGTCCGCGTCAAAGCACTCATTTTCAGGCCAGCACACTTTGTACGCTGCCACACGGGCCCTTGGAGATCCTCCCTTAGCTGTTCCATTCCCATGCCCAAAAAAACTCGCTCCTGGGACAGAGCTTCCTCCCGCTGTCGACAGAGTGTGGGACCCGTGACCCTCATGATCCCGTGCCGTATAGAATCTGTAGTCAAGGCGTCCGCCACTTGCAGCATAGCCTTTGTTGAAGTACCTCGCTCCAATCAGCTTCCTTAGTACAGAGAAATGAGAGATTGGATTCACTAAGTTGCGAAAGTCACATGAAACAATCGTTCAAGGTTCATTTCTTTAAATTGTAATCTTTTAAAGTTTCATATCGTGAAATTAATCATCCTGACATGAAAGAAGAGCACACATAGAAAATAAAGAATTCCGAGGGCTGTAAGCAAGAAAACCATTAAGATAAATAATATTGGAAGCTCTAACATTTCAAGAGAACATCACCTCTCTATGATAAAACCTGCGAAACGAAAGAGGTAATTTCTTGCAGGGCTGTGAAACTCAGAGAGTAGAAAAATTTGGCAGATTAAACAATATTGCAGGAGACTAGGGTAATAAAGATCCCATCACAATGACAACACAATCATGAGCGTGCTTTAACAAGCAATATTAGCCATGTGAACGACATATATGTAAGAGGGTACGAAAAACATGTATGAGCTCCTGATGAAGCAAGCCCCGTGCTTCTTAAAGATGCAAAAAGTCAATGTCATAGCTTGCTAAACAATAAACAACTAGGCAAAAGTCCTAGGTGGATCGGCCATTGCATGTAATAGTCGGACATAAAACAACTGAGTAGATCAAGGGCTCAGACTTTAATTAATACAGTTGGAAAAACATAGGATGAAATTCAAACTTTTGAAGTTATGCTTCGATAACAATTTCAAATATTCCCTCGAAAATGGTGCTAGTGACAACTTTAAATGAACATGTTTCTGCATAGACTCTGGACCATTCTCTTTAAAACATTCCATTATAGAGTCATTGTCATTGCCCACAACCAACAATGTTTTGATAAAACTGGTGTATCAGATTGGAACACATAAGGATCGCATCATCTTTCTCATGAGCTAGTGCCAATATAGGCAATAATTGGTGTTGTTATATAAACATAAATTCTCATTAAACCAGTTGAAATACACGTTTCTCCTTTATGCTGTAAAGACTAAACATGCAATTGTGAAAAATTATTCTGAAAAACACGTGATAAACAAGTCAACCGAAACAAAAAAAAATTATTAATCCGTGGAAACACTTGAAATTAAATTCAGGGAGGCAAAGAAGAAAAGGAAATACTTTGTGAGGAATAAAACCTGTTGCAAGAAAATTCATCTTTTATGCCCCGCTGACAGATTCCGCCCCACTTTCTCGGAATAGGACCCATCCCTTCATCGTTAAAGCTTTTCGACTCTGGCCAAACACCTGTAGGAAAAAAAAGAAAAAGAAAAGAGAAACCATAAGCATCTCCATCAAAATGTCATAAAGGTAATCATTTGACAGAATCGCAGGTGTGATGCCAAGTATTAGGCACAAAGGAAGCAAAATCATTTTGTGAATAGTGAAGATTCATATCCTGAGACCCTACTGCCATTCCCTAAAGCTTTTCCATGTAGAAGTTATGAAGCTTTTTAAAGGACGATGAGATCAATGGTTTTGAACTTACTGGAGAAAACCAAGAAAAGTTGCAAAGCACGAATGCAATAAGAATCTTTTCATACTATGTTAGAAATGACAGAGTAAGTTTATCCGTGGGAGAATTCTCAGTCATACTGTCTCAATCTTTTTAATTCTAATCAAATAATAGCTAAAGCACCAATTTCCTAAACTCATGAAGCTCTTTCGAAAAATTGATAAAAGGACAGTTTTCTTGATTTGCAGCTTGTAATTTTTCCGACATGAGGACATAGGCTTTGCGGTCTCACTTTTGTCTTCTGTTTACCCGTGTGCAGAAGATGCTGATCTAGAAATGGTAAGGTCGAGTCAATACAATAACGCTCGACGTAGGAGAATTGTTGTGGTTAAACTTCATGAACTCATTAAATGATCAGGATACTTAAATTTACTTGAAACGTGCAGCCATCAAATGAGGTTCCAAAAACTCATGCAGCAAGGGGTAACGGAGATATGATGATAAATGCAATTAAACCAATTTTGCCAAAAGAAAAGAAAAGAAAAAATATGATTCCATAGTTTAATTTAAAAAAAAGAAGAAAAACTCCGCAATCCCAAAAATAATGAAAGATACCTGTGTCGAGGCTGCCGATAATTGTATCTTCACCAAACCTAGCCTTCCTCAAGATGGAACTCTTATGAATCACTCCATTTCTCTCTAGCCCCAAGAAATGCCATGACCTTGTTGTGTGCAATTCCCTTCTTTTGCTCGGAAACACAGATAAGACATTAGCGTGCTCTGCATCAAAAGATAAGCCATGAATTTTGCAGATGGAAAAGATTAAAACAGAGCAGCATTCTCTTAACTTCGCAGACCAATTTATCAAACATGTAGGTCAAAAACACATAATAATATAGCCAAACTCTCACTGGCAATTTCTGCCGCTTCATCCTCTTCGAGAATCGCAGCGAAACCATTGATGTGATGAGTGTATGAATAGAAAATAGCCTCCTGAGCCTTCTCATTGCTGTCCAAATCAGTTGAAGTACAGAACAAAAGAAATCACGTTTTACTACAAATGAAGAAAAAATACGAGTTGAATACTTGTGAAGTATAAATTGGAACTATACCTTCCCAAGTACGATCCGAGTAAATCGTAATGAGACTCTGTGACACTTTCAAAATCTGCTGCGGTCGGTTCTGGACCGTGTGCATGAGATCCTAAGTACACGATATAAGGCTAAAAGCAAAAAGAAAGGAGAAAAAAATGAGGCCATTGAAAAGCAAACGCCCAGAAATGATCAAACTGAGAAGCAGAATGAGAGACGACATTGATAGAAATCAATGGAAGCACCAAAAAAAGAAAAGGAAAATGGAGACCAAAGGTACTATCAATTCGAAAACTTGGCAGATTAGCACAATCAAGTCCTCTCTCTCACATGACTGTCTCTTACATGGCTGCAAGCTCACTGGTTTTTCCTTTTATTTAAATTAGCTTTTTTTAATTTAACTTAAATAGAATAAAGGTTTTTTTTTTTTTTTGGTCGGAAATAGAATAAAGGTTTAAAAAATTAGATTTGGATCAAAACAACTTATTGATTGCATCAATTTGACAAATTTTTAAAGTGATTACTACGTTTTTTTTCGAAAAATTTAAGACTCGACTACACTTCTATGATGAATTTTATGACTTTAGTGCACTTATCTCAAAATTTTGGGGAAAATCCCTAGATAAAAGATGAGAGAAATAAACCATTCTGCGAAGAGAATTGGAGATCAAATCTGAAGACTTTCGTGATAGAAAACACCAAAAGCTCAATAAATCTTATTTTTGCATACAACAAGGATAAAAGTGAGCATTACCTTTTTCAAGGCAAAGGTGGGTGAATGCACCAAACACAAAAGGAGGACCGAAAGGAAAAGATGGGAACGAGAGAAGAGCCCCATTGATCTCTTCGTCTTGTCCAAATTAAAACGAACTCGAATACAATATAAATGTTTGTGTTTGCAGACAAGTAACTGCAAATGAAACGTTTTGCTATGCTTTTCCAAGTTTTTTAATCCCTGCTTTCGCCTTTTCATGGAAAAACAGTGAAGCTTTCTTCATTACCTATCGACACACCATTATGAAATGTGTGGATTATGCAAAAGGATTTCGGTTTTCCCCTTGTTGATTTTCAGCAAGATCATTATGCAGTTACGAACCGTGAGTTGATATCTCGTTACCAATGAAGTTAACGTAATCTTATGCTTTCAAATTGGGGAAAATACCAAATAAGGGTTTAGAGTAGGACTGTTTTGTAAAAAATGAAGTGGCTATTTATTCGGGTCGATTCCAAAAAAAAGTCCAAAACTTTAGGTCGAGTCTTAAATCTGCCCTAAACTTTTCTTTTGTCTCAGAAAAGACCCTAAACTTTAAGTCCAGTCCCAAAATTAACTTGAATTTTATTTTGTCTAAAAAAAAGTGGGTCAATACCTGAATCACGAAAAATCCTAAATTAGTATGCATATGACAAATTTATCTCAAATTAATTTTTTGATTACTAAAACCCCTAAACTGATACACTTGACAAATTTATCCCAAGCTTATTAACCTCAAACTAGTACACATGTGATAAATTTACACTCTATTAGTTTCTGTTAAATTGTACTTTTGTTAAGTTAGATGAACCGTAATAGTTTATGAGTGTACCAATTTGGGGTTTTACCCTTCATTTATATATATAAACTAAATTTTAATCTATTTTTAAATCTATCCCATGGTCTAGTCCCAAATTAATGTGGCATTTCCACATCAATAATAAATACACATCACCAAGGCGAAATGGAAAATTATCTTCAAAATAAAACCATTCTAGGATATAAAAAATTAGGGACTACTAACCGTGACGTTTGGACAGAGGGCTAACAGGGACAAATTTAGGACTAGAGTAAAAATTGATGATTTTCTTTTCGATAAAAAATTGGGGTAAATTTGGGATTGGACCTAATGTTTGGGGTATAATATAGGATAAAAGAAAATTTTATGGCAGATTTGAAACTAAGCCTAAAGTTTGGGGTTTTTTCCGAGATAAAAAAAAAATTGGAATAGATTAGGGACTAGACCTAAAGTTTACAATTTTTTAGAAGACGTAAAAAAGTTTCAGGGCAAATTTGGGATTAGACATAAAGTTTAAAGTCTTTTTTTTTTTTTTTTTTTTGGAATTGGCCCCTATTGATTCTTAAATAGAGGTTAGAGGGCGCACTCACATGCCACTTTCCAAAGCCATGATGGGGCATTTTTGGATTTTACTGTTTTCTTTCTTTTTTTCTTTTTCTTTTTCATTTTTTCTCTTTCATCTTTCATTGTTCTCCCTTTCGCAACTGCACTTCTACTTCCGGTGCCTGATCTGACTCAACATCATGAAGTTGCCGTGGAGGGTTTATATCAGCATCATCAATGACCACTTCTCTTCCAGCGTTGTATCAACATTGCGGTCGTTCTCTCTCTTCTCACTTGCAGCCATCGCTGCCAAGTCTCTGAGCTCTCAAGCATGGACATGGCCGATTACACACACAATAGATTCAGGACACTCAGTCAAGGCACATGTTCGGACAAAAAAATAACCAAGTCATTATTGTTCCTATGATATCAATTCAAACAAGTACATGGCTCGAGATCAGTTTAGGTTTGGCCCTTGACAAGTTACAAAGTTCTTGTCAATGGCTATTCTTACTGATGACATTTCTTTGTCGATTAGATTCCAGCATGTATGATAGGTATAATTTTCAAGTCTTTATCGCGGATTAAATTCCAATGTTGTATCTTCACCTAACTTTGTTATCAATTAAATTCTAACAAAATTTTGTTTAAATTGAAATTGATTAAATTCCATCAAAGCATAGTTATCTATTTCCTCAGCAAGTGCCACAAAATATATTAACTAATTTTGGTGAAAGGTATTTTGTTAGTAAAATTTCGCTAAAACATCTTTTGAGGAATAACAATTTCGAGAATAAGGAATCATCTAGAGCATGATCACGCTAGGCCTAGCAATCCTTAAAAAAGGATAACACTATAGGAAAAAAGTCGAGATTAGGGATCCTAGATGGTGATGGGGCCTCTTTCTTGTAAAAAAAAAAGTAGTTTTAGTGTTTTTTTTTTAGTATATTTCAAGTTACACTTTGTTCTATATAAACCAAAACATTAATTTCACCAACAATTCAAAGAATACTTAAAAGTTGACTTTTTGGTCAACCACTAAATTCAACCTTTGATCAAACTAAAAATAAAAAATCATCAAATCAAATAATTCAAAGAAGTTCATTTTCCTTCTATTTCTTTTTGTTTCTTCCTAATTCCCCTGATCTAGTTTTAGATCTTGGAGATTTTTTCTCTGATCTAATTCTAGATTTTGAAGTTTTAATGAATAAGTACTCCACCTCCGGTTTAAATAGTGTTCACAGCAATTTCAATGTCAAATATGTGCTCGTTCAATATTTTTCACTAAAAATTTTGGCATTGCACATTGGCTACATAGCTTGCTTTCCCCGGTGTCAAATCTGAGTTTTTTCAACATGTTTATGTTGTCTCCGTACGTGATTGTGTCGGGGACACAACCTAGGCACACACCGCCGAAAGGTAAAGCCGTAATTACATATGGAGATCTTGACGAGTGCTTATCACTGATGGGACTATGTGATTTGGTGATTAGTCGTTGATCGTTTTGCCTGGATCCAGTTACAAATATGTTCTTGAAGGACGAGCTCATGATGATCTCCGCCAACAATGCTCTAATGAAGTGCCTTGATTTCTTGTTTTTTGTTTATTTTGGAGATTTATGGGTTTGTTTTGTTACTCTAACTTTTAAGATTCTCTTTCATGTATCAGTTTAATGAATGGAAATTTCTTTTTGGACCCCCCCCCAAAAAAAGAACTTTGAATTGATCAATTTTACCCATACTAAAAATTCAATTTTGATCAACCAAATTCAAAATTAACTGGTTTCTAGCCATTTTTTAGAAAACTTCTTTTCATGATATTTGATCTAGGAGTCATGATACATTCAAATGTCAAATCAATTTTGTGATTCCAAGCAGAAGATAAATTTGTCCAATTTTAAGTGCCAATTAGGGTCCCGATCAATCCTTCATGACCAATGTCAATTAGCCTAATTTGATTGTGATTAAGTCCAATTAACTCAATTTCAATGTCAATTTTTGACAAAATCACGATAATTGCCTTAATTTCACCAAAATAGCAAATACCAAGACGAATCAACCCACTCGACTCAATTTAGTTTGACCCATATTGGATTGAAGCCCATATTGATTAAAGAAGGCCCAATTGGATTGATTAAACCTCAATGGTAGTTGACAGCCTAATCCAATTCGAGGGAATTTATCTAATTGGGATGTCATCGGTCAATTAGATCAAACTGAGCCAACCCATTTGAATCAAACTAACCCAATTGAATAAAATTGGACCAAAATCGAACACGAACCATTGGGTCAAAGACCCAATAAAATTTCAGTTGGCCCAGTTAATTGTAAGAAGAAATTGGAAAATGGGACAATCAGGATATTCCAAGTCAACTTGGTTTGACCAAAGTTGACCTAACCCATTTAAATTAGTCAACTCAGCTATGCAACCCAGCCATCGCGACCGGTTGACCATCTCTTTTTCTCACTTCCGAAAAATTACAAAATTGTGATTGAATAAAATTACCAAAATATCCTTGCCAATTCATCAAAGAACAAATTGTGGCCATCCATTGTGACACATCATTCCAAATATCAACCAATGAATGATTAGCTTGGTCATTAAGTAAATAACTTGAGCCATTGGATCAATCCAACTTTCCAAATTTGATTAAATTTCAAAATTCCCTCCAAAAAGGGCTATGTAAACCTCCCCCCCCCCCCTCTCATGGCCAAACTAGAGTGCTTTGCATCAGTCTACCCTCTAGCAGTCTAGCCATGCGACTGGACTTCTCAACCTGTCCCTAGTGTCATGACAACTAGTGCTACTCTGAAACTTCAACGAAAAGTCCTTGATCAAGCTTATTCTCCTTTATTGTTCGTCGAGTCTTATATCCAAGGTAGGAACTCCTCTAATTGCTTGATCATTCAAAATGATCACTCAAGGATCCTAGTATCATCTATAGGCAATATTTAAGGTAGAGTGAGATGGAATTGAATAGTTGAAGATCATTATAATTAGCTTAATTTTGCCAAATTAGTGTTCAATTGGATGTGATCCGCCTCTAGACTCCAATTCTCCCTATAGCCAAAACTTTTTATGTGGATATGCATGTTGATTTCGTCAATTTAATGATCAATTGTACTAAAAATTGCATATTAGGATTAGGCGCACAAATACAGCAAATTAGAGAGTAAAGACGAGAAAAAGAAATTGAAACACAAGATTTATCTAGGATCACTCTTAAATTATGGTTATATCCAGCAAAAAATTCCACTATAATTAGCATTTTTCACCTCTTTGTTACAATTCTCAATTACAAGAGAAATATATTATATATAGGCAGTAATATCTATTTATGCATTCAAGCCTAAACTACTAATAAATTACAAACTCAAACTATAAAATCATTCTAGTAGCTAGGAGTGTTGCCCCCTAAACCCCTACCAAGGTGGCCCTTCGGAAACCCCGTACCTTCTTGTTAATGGAGAGTATGAATCACAACTCAACATAATAATCGTAGAGATATAGCCACATGTTTGCTTGTTTGAGTTTGCACTTTGATCTCCTCCTTCCATATCTTGGCTGAACCTATAGGGAAATATGTCAATCATGATTTTCGATGTCGCTTGTGTTTATGATGATCCACTAGTTGAAGATATGTTGATTAAAGCAAGTTTCGCAATGATTTGGTGATGATCAAATTATGTTTAGACAAATGTTTTAGGTGATTGTTGATGGTTAATGTTGAATGTTATTGAATGATGTTCAAAGTAGCTTGAATGTGTTTATAGATGTTGGAAATAGGCTTAACAATCTCTGTGAGACATTGCATCATTTTCAGATTAAAAGCTTCACAATGGTATAATTTTTGTAAAACTATGACTTCTCTTGATCCAAAAAATCATATCCGTAAAGTAGTGAAAGGTTTTCGTGTTGAATGTACAAATCTTATTTCAAGTTCTCTGAATTTGATTTGCAAAGATAAAAAGGGTTGGAGTCCTTTTTAGCAAAAACTCAAAACTGGAAAGTTTTTTTGCTAGGGTTTCAATAGCTAGACCAGAAAGTTTGAGGCCATTTCAACAATATTTAGAGGTCCTTAAGTACCAAAGACCGGACAATGTCAATTCAGCCTCCATCAGTTTTGCAATTGAGTTCTCGGGAGAAATCGGTAAATTGGCATAGTTCGAGGTTGATCTGCAAAAAATCAAAGGATCAAAATCAAAGTAGAAAGTTAGGGCTAACCGCCTATAAAATTTGAAGCCTTTTTGACCAAGTTTGCTATTTTTCCCGCAATTTTGAAATTTGGGTTAAATCGGGAGCAGAGTGTCAATTTGGTTAATTTCAGGATAATTCGGCTAGAAATGGATTAGGTTGTCTCAATGACAATTTAACTACACATATCAAGCTTTGTAATGATGCCTGAATCATTTAATGGGTGATTCATTAAGTCACTTATCTAAATCAAAACCTAAGTGAGCAGAATTTGTCCTTAATTGAATAAGTGATCATATGGCTCACTCATTGACTGATGATTGCTTTACAAGGCCAATTGGCCTAATTGCATGTGATTGTTAGATGCATTATTAAGCTCGTGACGTACGTCAATCAACAGGTAGATTATGATGATTATGATCAATTAATGATTAGTGAGTTAGTTTACCATTTTGTGAACGCAAGTGGGGGCTAATTTCCGTTTATCTTAATCAATAAACTCCTAGTGAAATAGGAGGGAGCATGGGATTAATTGAATTGCATGGGTAATTGCCATTCGATTCTCAATTTGTCGAATATTGCTAACTGTTTGATTCGCTTGAATGTATGATCGTACGAGTAAATGGATGTAACCAACACCATGAACAGTGATCGAGGATGGTCGATGGAGGAGGCGACGGATGACGCTGGTGGTAATTGACCGACGTCCATGCCAGTCTTTGGCATTTTGTAATTAGTTTGGACTAGTTAATTAGTGAACATAACAAGTCCAAAAGACAAGTTAAGTTCACTATCCAAACCTTTATTTGAATGAGAATGCTATAAATCTATTTTCGATAATAATAAAAAAAAAAAATTAGTGAACATGGATTCTGATTAGCTTAGGTTCTTGATTAATAAAAACCAAACAGGAGAACAAGTGATCTAACGGTTGTCAAATATGAGGACGTGATGCTCCCAAGGCACGATATCTAACCAGCAGCATAGAGTGTGGCCATATGCGCTCGAGAATTAATTGTTTGATTCAGTTTTCATTTACGATGGTGATTGTGTAATTCTTTTCCTCATTTTCTGGAGACATGTCTTGGTATCCAACGTTTTATCTACATGCGACTGATTTATTTTGTGTTCGAATGATGATGTCTCTCACTCAACAATGCTCGTCTTCTTATTCACGTAATCTTATCTAATTTGAACATGACCGATCCGTGCGTGTTTGAAAGCGAATGCGTGACTGATTTCAAAACTCTGCAATTTAGGAAGGAAACTTGAAGAGTTTTAGTCCTGATGACCACTTCTCACACCCGTCGGTTTGGATTGTTACATCAAGCATGAATTCTCTAAAACTATAAAAATGGACTAGCTGGGAGATACAAATTATCATTTCTTTGGTTTTTCTTTTATACTTCTCATTTTCTATGTTCTCTTTCTCTTTGAATATGAAAGGGAGGATTTTTTTTTTTTTTTCTATTTTGGATTTTGTCTTCCCTATTTAATCATTTAATGGTTTTCGATTATCCCTCCTTTCTCTCTTCATTTGCTGGGTCAGCTTATCTAGTTGGTGATTTGAGTACCATAACTATCAATCGATCACTTAAGTGTAAAATATTTTTAGAAATGTCCACCCAAATTCCGGAAATTTAAGGTAGCATAGCATTACTAGCGAATGTTTTTTAAAAAATTATGACATTTAAATGAGTTTCATATTAAAGTTATAACACTTGTGCTATTCTTATCCATGTTTATTGCATACTTGAAGTCAAAAATGTTTGGCATATTTTAGTCCAAATTGATGTGTCCAATCTAGATCGAGCTGGTTTTGCAATGGAGGATTCATAGTTCCTCCTGTATACCTCTTTCTTTCGTAGATTTACGCATTGAATTGAGCTAACAAATAATTTGGCAGGATGTTGACGTCAAATAGGACTCAAATCGGGGGCAAAAAAAAAAAAGGTCAAACAGGACAGCGATGCAGTCACTTAAAGTTTTCATCTTGTTAGCACTTCAGATGCTGACAGAATTCTTGACTTGATGATTAGCTCATGAGAGCTGAAAAGTCGATTGATGAACCCTTCTGATCAACTACCCTACTGAAGATCTTATTTTAAGAAAATAGTTGCAGAAATCCAGTTCCTGCTTTTTTGGCTGGCATTAGCATCTTGAGCAAATATTGCATCTGACGGGAATGGATATTGACAAGAACACTTGTCTGTTGGGTTAAAATTTTGATTGAACCATGCCGGAGAAATATGATTCAGGGGCAAGCAAGGCAGAGCATTTTCAGAGTTTTCATATGTATTAATATCTCTGCTTATATATGTTGCAGTATTTTGTTAGTGCATAGTTGCGGACCGCAAAAGGACAGTTTGCGAATTCGAATAGCATGCGTAAAATTATGACAAGTAATATATCTTGACTGTGTTTGGGTTTGACTTCAAGGGAAGAAATAATGCAACAAAACAAAGCATAAGATAAGAGTGAAGATAGCTCCTCCATTTCTTCGATCTGGATCTGTACTTCCTTTTTATTAGCCACCACATGTATCAAAACATAAAGCAAATTCCATTTTCCGCCCGAATAAACGAAATACTTCGTTCCCACTTAATAGAAAGGCAGACAAAAACTTTGTCCCCGAAAAATTCCTATACCCCAAAGAGAAAAGTGAGGGCAAGAGCCAGCTACCATCACAGCCCATTTAGCTTGCCGAAACCCCAATCTTCCTTGTAAATGTCATGTTCACTGGTGCTTCACAACCAGGGGGCTCCTCACGTAGTGCGTACCATCTGACCAGATCAACCGTCCAAACACATAATCAACGGGCTTGCCAGCAACATAAGGTTTCAACACCACCTTGAATTCCTTCTCCTCATCAAACCTTTCGAACACCAGGCTCTGTGGTTGGACGGAGACCCACACTCCTGCCGGTGCCTTAACACGCGCAGAGTACGTGCCAGGAGTGCCCACATTCCTCACCCTTCTTGTGACCACCACCGTGCCGTTGAGATTCGGGATAGTGATAGAAGGGTAGTTCAAATCCGCCGTATTAAAATGTTTAGGGCATATGTGAGTCTCATTGGTGACTAACCTCAGTTGGGATTCATTGTAACCTCGGGCGCATAGGAAGTCCAAGTAGTCGTTGACCGTCAGGTCATACACGAGACCTGGGTCCGCCGCACGGTTTGGCCGGATGTGTCCAGCTCCATAGGAAAATGGAGTAGCCTTGACAAAAGACGAATCGAGCAACGTCTCGTTCCTGTTGTCTCGTGTTTTTGCTGTGTAACGGTTCAAGTTACGATGAAAGACACAACAAAGAAGTAAGAATCTGCTTGCTGTTAAACATAAAAGAACTAAAAGAGAGAACACTTGAAAATGCATTACCGGTTGTCATGATTGCTGATCGTATCGCGGCAGGACTCCAACTGGGATAGAGGGTTTTGAGGAGACCAACAATGCCGGACACATGAGGACAGGACATCGACGTGCCAGACAATACATTGAAAGGTGTTCTACGCTTGTCGAAATCAAGATCCGTTGGAGCAACTGCCAGTGTATAAGCAGCAATGATGTCCACTCCTGGTGCAGTAATATCGGGCTGAAGTACATCGACAACAATTAGATTACTTGGCTTAGAACTTAACAGTTAAATAGCTAGTTGATTAACCAAAAACGGCGTAGATGCCATATGAAACGTTATTAACGAATCTCACTAATATACCTTGAGGATTGCTGGCTCAACCGTGTTCGGTCCCCTGGATGAGAACGAAGCAATAAAAGGAGCAGGTTTCGTGTTCAATATTGTCTTCACACGAGTCAGGTAAGCCCCAGGAAACCTTAACGTGACAGATACGTGCATGCGTGCGCATGGAGAAGTAAAAGCATATATAAGAAGGTGAAAATCCTCAAGAAAAGTCGGGAAGAACCCGGAAAGTAGGTTGCTAGCAGGTAGAAAAAAGAACTACTTAGAAAATATACTTTGTGGAGTTGATGTAAGCGAAGAGAATCTTCCCATCCGCGAAAGAGATGTGAGCAGCAGGGAGAAAATGAGCATCAGCAAGAATCTCATTTCCACTCGCTTCATCATTAGCCAAAATCATCCCAACAGCACCTGCAAGCGCAGCTTGGTAGCCCTTCTCAACTCTCGCGTTCTCACCGCGAACACATGCCAAGATCTTCCCTTTCACCTTCTTGGGGTCGAGGGTTCCAGCCAAGCAGAGCAAACTGCAACAATTCAAGTAGTACTCAGAATTCCTGTAATGGACTATGAAATTGAAATGTACTGTACAGAAGTAGATATTACTTTGAAGTAAAGGACATTTAAAAAAATATCAGCAGGTTAAACTCACGCTTGTGAAGCCGACACATTTGCGGCCTTCGCATCTGCACTGCTGATTAGTGGATAGAATTTATCGGATGGCAAACCACTGGACGAAAGGCTTGACCCCTATCAAAAAATTCATAAATACAGTACACGTTAGTAACAAGAAAAAGCATTACTATTTGAAATACACGGACCTAGGACCTATGAACCGAAAATGAACGGAAACTGATATTTAGAAAGCTAATATACGTGAACTGAAGAAAGTTCTTTCAGAGCAGCAGGAACAAGTTTAGTCATTACACCGCACATAGATTCAGAGACCAATGTAGCACGTCTTGGAAGCTCATCTGTGTATGAGAGTAATCTAATACCTTTAGGTGCTGCCTGTCTCCAAGAGCAACGTAGGTCGTGAATCCCCGGTCAATCGTGCTTGCAGCAACTGTGATCATCCAAGGAGCAACATTAGACACGGTCCCTACTTCTGGCCCAGAGTTGCCAGCGGAAGAAACCACCACAATCCCGTTCCTAGCTGCATGGAAGGATCCAATGGCCAGTCCATCATTGAAAAACTCGGTTGCGTCCCCGCCAAGAGACACCGATAGAACATCAACGCCATCGCTTATCGCAGCATCAAAGCCTGCCAAGATGTCCGCGTCAAAGCACTCTCTCTGATCGATTGGAGGCCAGCACACTTTGTACGCCGCAACACGGGCCCTTGGAGATCCTCCCTTAGCTGTTCCATTGCCAGACCCAAAAACATTCGCTCCGGGGACAAAGCTTCCTCCCGCCGTCGACAGAGTGTGGGACCCATGACCCTCATTATCCCGTGCCGTGTAGAATGTGTAGTTAAGACGTCCAGCATAAGCAGCATAGCCTTTGTTGAAGTACCTCGCTCCGATCAACTTCCTAAGTACAGAGAAATGAGAGATTGGGTTCACTAAGTTGTGAAAGTCGCATAAAATAATTGTTCATGGTTCATTTATTCAGAATTTGATCTTCTGAAGTCTAATATGGTGAAATAAATCAACATGATAAGGGCATATAGAAAATAAAGAATTTCGAGGGCTGTAGGCAAAAGCATTAAAAATAAGTAAAATTTGAAGCTCTAAAGTTTCAGGAGAAACATGGCTGTCCTATGATAAAACCAGCAAAATGAGAATTAACTCTTGCAAGGTTGTAAAACTCTTCAAAGAGAGTAGACTTCGGCCGATCGAACAATGTTGTAGAAGATAAGGGTAGTAATAATCAAATCATAACGAGGACACGGAATCATGAGCTTGCTTCAACAAGCAATATTAGCCATGTGAACCACATAAATACGAGAGAACATGAAACATGTGCGAGATCCGGATGAAACAAGCCTAGTTTTTCTTGAAGATGCTAAACAAAAAAACGACAAGGCAAAAAGTCCTTAGGTGAGTTGGCCATTGCATGTTATAAATTTATAAAAAAAATAGCTGAGAAGATCAAGGGCTCACACTTCATTTAATACAGTTGAGAAACATAGGTTTGTGTACGTTGGCAACATGATATGGCTGAGAAGATAACCATTTTCTCACGTACTAACTCCAAAGGCGCGCCATCCCAATGAAATTCAAACTTTGTAGTTCTGCTTTGTTAAAAGCGTCAACTATTCCCTTGAAAATGGTGCAAGTAACAATCTTGGATGAAAACCCTCAAATGTAGACTGTGATCCTTCTCTTTGAAACCTTCTTATTATATAGTCACTTTGATTGGCCAAAACTAACAATGTTCTGATATAACTTAGCTATCAAATTGTTACTCAAGTAAGGATCCCACCACCTTTCTCAATAACCAGTGCCTCTATATGCAATTATTGGTGTAGTCAAATGAACACTAGTTTTCATTAAACCAGCTGAAAAAACATCCCTTTTGCTGTAAAAACTAAAAGAGGAAGTATTAAAAAAAAAAAATACTGAAATCCACATGACAAACAGGTCAACCTAAACAAAAAAGAAAAGAAAAAGAAATCATTAACCAGTGGAAACACTTGGAATTTAACTTAGTGAGTTAAAGAAGAAAACGAAACTATCCGGGAGGAATAAAACCTGTTGCAAGAAAAATTATCTTTTATGCCCCGCTGACAGATTCCTCGCCACTTCCCTGGAATAGGACCCAGCCCTTCATCGCTAAAGCTCTTCGATTCTGGCCAAACACCTGAAAAGAAAAGAGAAAAGAGAAACCATAAGCATCTCCTGCAAAATGTCAAAAAGGAAATCATTTGACAAAGTCACAACGTGATGCATAAAGGAAGCAAAATCATTTTGTGAATAGTCAGGATCCATTTCCTGAGACCCTACCATCATTCCCTGAAGCTTTTCCATGAAAAAGTCATGAACCCATTTTCGAGAACAACGAGATCAGTCGTTTTGAGTTAGTGATTAAAACCAAGAAAAGTTGCAAAGCACGGATACAATATGAATCTTTCCTTACTGTCAGAAAATGACTTTGAAAGGTTATCCCTGGGGGAATTCTCAATCATCGTTTCTCTCTATTTTTTTTATTTATTATTCTTATTAAATAATAACTAAAACACCAATTTCCCAAACTCATGAAACTCTTTGGAAGATATTGACAAAGGGACATTTTCATGTTTTGGCACTAATTTTTCTGATATGAGCAAATAAGCTTTACGGTCTCACTTTTGTATACCAGTGTGCAGAAGATGCTGATCTAGAATTAATACGGTCCAGTCAGTACAGTAATGCTTGACGTAGCGGAAGTGCTGTGGTCAACTTCATGAACTCATTAAATGATCAGGGAACTAGAATTTTCTTGAAAACGTTCAGCCATCAAATCATGTTCCAAAAACTCATGCAACTAAAGCAAAGTCAGTGGTCAACGGAGATATGATGATGAATGTAATTAAACCAATTTGAGCCAAAACAAAAGAAAAGAAGAATAATTCCATAGTTAAATTAAAAAAGAACTGCGCAATCCCGTAAATAATGAGAGATGCCTGTGTCGAGGTTGCCGATAATTGTTTCTTCCCCAAACCTAGCCTTGCTCAAGATGGAACTCTTGTGAATCACTCCATCTCTCTCTAGCCCCAAGAATTGCCATGATCTTGTCGTGTGCAATTTCCTTCCCTTGCTTAGAAACACAGACAAGACGTTTGGGTGCTCTGCATCAAAAGATAAGCCATGAATTTTGTAGATGGAACAGAGGAAAACAGAGCAGCATTCTCTCGGCTTCACAGGCCAATTTGATCAAACACATAAATCGAAATCACATAATTATATTGCCAAACTCTCACTAGCAATTTCTGCCGCTTCATCCTCTTCGAGAATCGCAGCGAAACCATTGATGTGATGAGTGTATGAATAGAAAATTGCCTCCTGGGCCTTCTCATTGCTGTCCAAATAAGTTGAAGTACAGAAGAAATAAATCATATTTTACTACGAACAAAGAAAAACAACGAGTTCCATGATTGTGAAATATAAATTCGAACTATACCTTCCCAAATACGATCCGAGTAAATCATAATGAGAATTGGTGACACTTTCGATATCTGCTGCGGTCGGTTCTGGACCGTGTGCAGGAGATCCTAAGTACACGATATAAGGCTAAAGCACAGAGAAAGTTGGAAATAATGAGACTATTGAAAAGCAAACGCCCAGAAATGATCAAACTGAGAGGCACAGTGAGAGACAACACGCTTGGAAATGAAAGAAAGTATCATTAAAAAAAAAAGGATCTTGGGAAAGAACCCAGATAAAAGATGAAAAAATTAAACCATTCTGCCAAAAGAATTGGTTATCAAAACTGAAGACTTTCATGATTGAAAACAGCAAAAGTTATATGGATCTTATTTTTGCATTCACCGAGGCAAAAAGTGAGCATCACCTTTTTCAAAGCGAAGGCGGGTGAATGCACCAGACACAAAAGCAGGACTGCGAGGAGAAAATGGGAATGAAAGGAGAGCCCCATTGCTCTCTGCTTCTTCTGCAACTTCAAACAAACTCGAATACAATACAAATTCTTCTGTTTTCAGACAAAGAGCGCAAATGAAGAGTTCTGCTCTGCCCCTGTTCTTTAAATCTCTGCTTTCGCTTTTTTATGTAAGAAAATCTTGACGTAGAAATAGGGAAGATTCATTAACCTGTCAACAACGCCAATTATGGAATGCAGGGATTATGCAAATTGATTTCGAATTTCCCTCTCTTGATTTTTAGCAAGATCATTATGCACTACGAATCGTGAGTGTGATTATGGTTGGAAATTAATATGATTTGATATTCTTTTCCAAAATCGGTGGTTTCGAAAGGGTGAAGAGGGAATTCGACATAGCAATCCTGCTTTTCTAAGGTCAACTTGATCTCATGCATTCGAGGACAGCGAGCATACATTCAGGAATACTTTCTATTTGGATTTTTCTAAGGTTCTCTATCGTAGGGAAAGTTCTTGTTTCTGCTTTTTTCGTCTCTTTAGCAATTGCTATATCTCCATTTCTGTTCTCTATGTTACAAGACAAATTAGAAAGCATCTTTCAACCTTAATTTTTTTTTTTTGGCAAGAAATTAAACGCATAAAATTGAAGTTTGACGAATAACATCTGGCATATTGCCAAACAAATAGCAAATATAATTACTTAAATTGGTCGATGTATCATCCCTGAGTCCTATCCCATATGTCCTCATCTTCCAAAATAGTATCGATTATGATTCCTTCTTTCTTTATTTGTTTTTTTTTCCTTTTGGTACATATACAGGGAAAAAGTCACCAAAAAAAAAATCCAAATTATATCCATAGTAACACATTTAACCTAAACTTTTTTTCGTAACACAAAAAATCTCAAATTTATATCAATGTGACATATTTACTCTTTGTCAAGATTTCGTCAATGTGCATTATTAAAAATTTACCTAGATTGATGATAGAAGGCTAACGGTATTAACATGACGTTCACGTAACTTAAATAAAATAAAAACGATACTATTTTAGCTGCAAATTCATATGATGGAAGCTTGGCAAAGAGTAAATGTGTCATATAGATACAAGTTTGAGATTTTTTATGTCACAAAAAACTAAAATATACGTGTCACAGTGGGTATAATTTAGGATTTTTAATATTATAATAAAAAGTTCATATAAGCATAGTTTAGGATTTTTGGTGACTTTTCTCCATGGAATAATGGCCCCTTTCTATTGTGCATCTACATCTAGTGTTTGACTATGTGTAAGTCGCTGGAGATCACTTGTACTATATGCAAGTCTTTCTAAAACTTCTAAATATATCCCGTGATATTCTTTCGGTCGATGCCATTAATCAATGCATGTGTGCAGATTTGATTGCAAAGCTAATAATATAGGTAGAAAGTAAAATCAGCAAGAACCCTCGAGGTTCACTCCGCTCCAACCCGGACGTACTTGCCTTCCGTCCGGCGCTGTTGATGGCCGAACCGTATAAGAACACCTACGTTGTTGATGCTAATATCTTCCCAGACTTTTAGATTTGGCATTTTAAGGGTCATGCCATGTAGATCATTGATCAATCAATAAGCCAGCTTTACAAAGTTTGTCTACATCGAATGTCATGAATCCTGTGCGGCGGTTGGCCTGTGAATGATAAACATAATGGGAGGGATTGAAACATGCGACGACGATGTCGAAGACACGTCCGTCGCTATCCATTTGGCTTCTCTATATGCTCGAACAATATCAGTCCGCATCGCCCGTTGATTCTTGGACAATGTCTCAGCATTCTGGAGTACACCATGCATTCATGCTATGAAGGTTATCGAAGTCCAACATAAGAAAAATCGAACCCAATGTCCAGCGTGATCAAACCTACTGCGTCCCCAAAGATGACGCAGACGTACACTTCTCTTCCGGAGAACAGTCACGCAGCTCTAGGCATCGTTTTCTGCCTCTCTGTTCCTTCACTCTGCTGGGTGTTTTTCTTTCGACATAAACAAGGTGGTGCGTGGAGGAGACGGAGAGTCCAAGCATAACTACGCCAACCTCACTCAACTCAGCCGATCGCTGCACATTCAATCATGTGCTTCTCACGTACCTTCCTCTTCTGCTGATGAGCAGAACCAGCTACGCTCGTTAGCGATTCATTGCCTAAGCATATGGCTGCCACATGACATGCTTCACCGGAGGGTCAAAATGTTATCATGTCATGTCCCCTTCAACCAGAAAAAAAAGGGAGGGGGGGAGAGAGATTTTCGTGCACATTCGTATATTTTCATTTTCTTACTTTTTAAGAGGTGGTTAATTAGAAGGGTTAATATCACGAAAAACCTTAAATTGATACACCTACAACAAATTTATTCCAAACTAATTTTTTTTACTACAAAAAACTCCAAACTTATGCATTTGTAATAATTTTATCCTTCGTTAGTTTTCGTTAAATTTTATTATGAAATTGTTGAGTTAAATGATATGTGACAGTGACGGCTATACAAGTTTGGCTCATATTAATCCAATTTATGAAAACTAATGGAGCATGAATTTGCTACAAATATAGTAGTTTTATGTTTTTGGTTGTCAAAATATAAATTTATCACAAATGTACTAATTTGGAGTTTTTTTATGATCAAAAAATTGATTTGAGATGAATTTATCATATGTATACTAATTTGGGGTTTTTCGTGATATTAATGCTAATTATAATAGATATCAAAATTTGGTATTTTGGTAACACCCAAGACTATTTTTTTCATAAAGCAGAACACGAGTCATCCACCAATCAATTAATGTTACTCATTTTTAGGAAATGATGGCATGCGAATTTGGGTATTGGGACCTTGCCTTTTAAAGGGGCAAAAGATTCATGAAATCTCGAAAATTGGAAATAAAAGAAACTTTTCTTTTGCCCTTGAATTGAATGGTCATCAAGAAATTGTCAAACTCTTTTGCCCTAGAGCCCGCTATCTGCAACCCCTGCTTGCATATTGCCATTTGGGCCTACATTTTACCAATCGCCTGTTTGGAACTTTGCTTGTTCAGCAAGTTGCTCACTCAATGGGCCTGGCTCAGGGAGGAATTTTCCAGCACGGATGCTGTCTGTCATATGTCGAAAACTTAAGAACTTAAGAGCCTCCGCCATGCACATGGGAGGAGCCAGGAGCAGTACCCATGTGCCTTAGTTTATTCTCTTTCCTAGTTCCTCTTGTTTTTGTGCTCCTTCCTACCGGCAATAGAAAACCTAGTAAACTCCCGCCGTGCGGATATCAGCTGGTGACCAATGCATAGAAAACGACCCGATTGGCTTTTTCCGAGAAGGCCATAAGCCATTTATTCATATCGTTTCATAAGTCAAGTCAACCTATGAACAGTGACTTTCTTGGGGAGGATTCATTCATTTGAGACCATTGACTCCCTTTGCAAGCACAGCAATCTAGTGTACAGAACCCGTCAACATGGCTGTTGAAAGGTCAGAAACTTGTGGTGAGCAACTAATACGAGTTTCTAATTAGGTTGGCTAATGCAAATGATGTGAACGAATCTTACATGATAGCCAATCAATTTACGTATAAGACAGTCGACTCCTTTTATTTGTACCTAACACGCTTTCATCTCGTGCTGCTCAAATACCAGTGGCTTTTTCTACCAAAAAAAAAATACCAGTGGCTTTCATTTAAAATCTCGGCTTACCCTCTACATCGTACTAAATGAAGAATTAAAACCAATTTTAATGTCTGTCCTGTCCTTGTCAATGCAAGTTGTGTCTTCCAAAAGGTCACCTTCGGTTTTTCTTCTTTCTACTTTGAAGGACACTGCTTCCTTCCTCGATCCCACTCCGGTTTTGGGATATACCATTGGCGGGTATGTGTTGTCGATCCCGCTGGACATTTTCTTTTTCAATGCCCGCCCCATTCTCCAGCTGTCTAAATCTAAATTATTCAGGAATCCCTTTTAAAATTGGGTATGGTAGAGATGTTGGGAAAATCAACTACCGATTGGGAAGAATAATCAACTCACACTTTGACACGTGATATCATTCTCTTTAAGCAAATAATTTGCTCTACAACGCTACTAATGGTCACTGATAAATTTCCCCTATAACACAACAAAATCTTGATTGAGAATACTAAATAGCAATTCTAATATTTCTTCAGAATTTTTCAAGGGAAATAATTGAAAGCCATGACTGTTTTTTTTTTTTTTTTATGCCTTGGAACCATTGTATAGCCGATAGCCGATGGCGTAAACCAGGGAGAGCACTAGCGCGAGGGCCCACCATCCATAGCACTCCACTTTAGTCGCACAATGGGGCACAGAGTTTCGAACCCCTCCCCTCTCGAATGAGGGGGCAGAGTGCGAACCAGCACGTACACCGCAGGCTGGGTTTAAAAGCTATGACTATTTATCTTTTGAAAGAAAACAAAATTAGAAAGAAGAACATTACTAAACCAACACGTTCAGTAATTAATAGCAAAAATAAGAAGCTATATCCTAATAGACATAACATTCCAAAGATTAAAAAGTTATATCTGAACAAATACGAACTCTTAAATAATCATTGGAAGAAGTAATAAAATTTGAAATTAAATAAATAATAAATAATTGTAATTCTTTCATGAACAATCACACTGCTTAAATAGGAAATCCAAATTTTAATAAATAAAAAATAATGATCATTAATTAGTGTCAAATCTCATTCACATACACACTCATATCCTTTAGATAAGTGACAAGGCACCTCTTGGTTTGTTTTACAAACAAACTACCAATAAGAGATATAGAAGACACAATATTTTCCAGCTAGGCTGCTAATATATTATAGAATTTGCTTATTCAAGAAAATACATATTTGAAAACATGAAGCCAGTTGAATTTTTTTCCAAGTCCCAATTGATGTCACAAGGAGAAGTCAGCTTTAAAGAGGTCCATGTATCTTAAAGATCATCATCTTCAAAGTAACTGTCAAGTTGCAGTCGGATGTAGACAAAGCTTTGGATTGGCCAGTGATGTTGTGAGCTGACCTTTTAGTTAATGGAGACGATTCTAATTTTTTATAAACGTTTTCGTCATGCTGAAATTATTGTTGAAATGGTCGCCAACTGGTGGTTCTGCAAGGACAGACATTTCCTGTATCATAAGAAGTTAGTCATACATGGTAATACGCATGCGATGTGATTTTTTGGTCAGAATGTAATTCAGTTTTGAACATTCAACAGAGAAAAGCCCTTTCCAAGATCGAGAATTATTAAGAACTGCAGCATTGCAATTGATACCTTTTGGACATCCAAACAACTCATCACTCGATATCTAGCGTTGGTTAGAAATGTTCATCTCCACCTTATAAACAGATAATTTCATTCTAATCTTCTAGTTGATATATGGCATTTGGTTACAAGACAAAGTTTCTGACGATAATAAGGCATTTCGATTATTATATAGGTTACTTTTTGTCTGTATACTCTTATACATTTTCTAATCAAGTTCTTGCATTTCCAATATATCTGATCATGTTCTTCTATTCTTAGAAATTTTTTAATCAATTTCCTCAAACATCAAATCTGACCAAATTCAATTAGCATGACTGTTGAATATTGCTGGACTATAACATAGATATAATTTTCTTAATATGGATACCACATAAACATTATCTTGCAAATGAAAAATGCAAAAGAAAAATACTCTCGCTTGCCAATTTTAGATGTTACATAAACTCCCACGTTGTAAATATTTTATCACATCATATCAAACGTTTTCAAATGACCATATCAATTGGATTGATTAGATTGGTGCCAGAGAGAGACATGATTAGAAAATTTTGTGAAATTTGACACATTGAACTTACAAGAATTTGATTAGAAAAGACTAGAAAATGTAAGGACGAAAAATGGAATTTTCTTATCATGTAGTAGGTCAATTTAACATTTACTACAACGGATTTTAGCATTGGTTATGTCTGACTCGTAAATGGCTGGCCAAATGCTGTTTCATAATAGAAGGGAATAATTCTTCACGCATCATTCTACGAGATAAAACGTGGTGAAATGAATATTTGGCAAATCTACAGTAAGTGGCCAACCCCTTGCATTATTTCTGGATAAGATACAGCTGCGGAATCAAGCAGAAAGAAGAACAGGAATCGGTCGACTCTTATCAACTTGTCTATGAACATTCTCAAATGGGATCACCGAAACAACAAACATCATGCGCAATTCTTGCCAATTGGCTGCACCAAGGATTGAAGCCATCACTGTCGTGTTGAAGCTAGATCAAGAAGATCTCACGATTTGATTTACCAGGCTGAAATTGCTATGGATGGCCTCTCTCACATGATGGTACAAGATGGGCCTTCTTCGTAAACCACCCTACAAGTAGGGTACTGAGCATAACACTGCGGCTTCTGCTCCCAACAAAGCGGCTTCTGCTCCCAACAAACTGGCTTCTTCTCTTTTTCCTTCTGTTCCGCGACGCTGACGATGGTGGCATGAGAGACCTTCTTCCGCAGCGCCCTCGTCAAGCAAGCTACGTCGACTCCATCCCCGATCACCACCAGATGGCTCTTGTCTATTTCTATCGCCACCGAGATCACGCCTGTCATATCATCGTCATTTTAATGTCGGTAAAGAGGGAGATTTTTTTTTTTTTTTTCCTTTTAACCACATTGAAGATTATCATCACTCGAGACCCTCAAACACTAACTTCATTTGTCGCCACGGTACGACTGTATTTCAAGTGCGCTTAAGAACATATATGTTTCACTTTGTATCATGATCGGCCAAAAAAGAAATGAGGTCACTAACCATGAGCGTCGGCAGCAATCTTCATTGCCTTCGATCTGGCTTTTTCACAGTCCATGCACAATTGGATCACTATCTTTTTCTGCAGGAATGGAATAAAATGAATGGCAGATGAATAAAGATGATTTAGCTAAGAAGCACCCCGACTGGGATGTCCAAATTGCAGTTGATCATACTTGCCTTCATCTTCAAGAAAGCGAAGAGGAGATAGCTCTGGAACAAAGCTCCGGTGCTCTGGGAGATGAACCTTTGAAGATGACCAAGAAGCTATCGAGTTCGTTCGTGTGTGTGTCTATATATATGTTGTATTCTTAAGGTTTGGTACATTAGCTGACTTCGTGGAAATTACTTATGTGGTTTGTACTATAATAATTGGGACAGGACTATTCATCTAGCTAACTAATTGAGTTTAAAATCAACTTGAAAAGCCACAGTACGACAGCGGGTCACTCCTTACATTGTTGGGTTAGTTTGTTCAGCTATATTGTGATGAGAAGTGGCACATCTAATTCCATATGACGGAAGACTTCTAGCCGGGAGCAGATACGACCAATTCCTCGATGGCCGTTAATGTGCTCAAAACAATCTTTGTTTAATCAAATTACTGAATCCTTCGAAGGAAATCTCTCTCAACGTGTTGCTCAGGGTACAAATAATAACTATTCTGGGTAGAAATTAATTTTTAAAACAGAAACAGATTTTGTATTTTTATTCCTAAATGAGTTTTTGAGCAAAAATACGTGTTTGATAACGACACTAAATTTCTATTCCCGAAATAAAAATTCGTTTGACAACGAAACTAAATTTCTCGACCGTGTCAATCATTTCCTAGGGAACCTGATTAATTTTTCTTTTCCTTAATTCATTTTCTCTTTGTAATTTTGACGGTGGTATTTCTTGCTAGCAGTAAGCATGTATGAAAAAGACCGACAAAAATCTCACAATTTTTTTTTTTATTTGGTCGGGAGCCGTACTTTACAGAGTGCGGACTCACGAACAAAACAAGCAGCTTCTCTCAACCTACCTTTGAAAATCGAACGGAAAGAGATCCGCAAAATCATTACAAAAAATATCCTCCTAACAAACATCACCGGAAAATACCGACCAAAAAAAAACAAACAAACATCACCGGAAAATCGGAAGAAAAAAAAAACAAAGAAAGAAAAAAACAGAAAAGAAAAAGAAAAACTCTCTCCCTCTCTCTCTCTCTCTAAAACCCTCACACCTTCTCTCTCTAGAGCTCTCTCTCTCTTTCCTCGATCCCTCCTTCCTCCTCAGCTCCTCCATTATCTTCCTTCTCCCATCCATGGGAAGGTTGGTCGGGTGAACGAGCAGGCAACAGCAAACGGGCAGCCGACTAATAGCGAAGGCGAGCAAAAAGAAAAACTTTTATTTCTCAATTCTATTCTAGAAATAGAAAATTAGAAAAAAAAAATCCTTCTTATTTTTGTTTCAAATCTATTTTTGGACAATAAAATTTATCTAAAAAAAAAATTTGCATTGCATTATCAAATGAATTTATATTCCATTCTTGTTTCTAGAACAGAAAAACAGTTCTAAAATAAAAATAAAATGATTATCGTGCACACCTTTAAACATTTAAATTTGAATTGATGGACTCTTGGCCGGCTCACCTCTCACATGCGTCTCACTTTGCAATCGAGCAGAAGGACTCTAATTAGGATGCGTAAGGAGAGTTCGTAAAGCTTTTGGGACCAGGGCAGCTGGCTATACTCTCATGTATCCCTCGCTGCTTGTGAACAAGCAAATGATATCAAGCTGAAGTAGAAATCACAGAGGCCATGATAGCACAAATTCAGGAGATTTGGCATGAATGAACCACGTCTTATCCTGGTGTCATCGACATAATTACAGGTCTCTGCTCGATGTACATTGAGACATTTCACTGATACATACACAACCCCTGATCGCGGGACAACTAAAAGTGAAAGAGATTGAATAACGTATATTCTTATTCACCACTTCTGAAAGATGGAGCCAATCTAACCAAAAGTAGTTTAAGCGAGTTATCTGGGTCAAATTCAAACTTACTCAGCTCCGGATCGGGCCAAACAGCTGCTTCGAACAAACTATGATGAAGAGGTGATTACCGGCTGGTCGTCTTCATCTGTACCAAAATATCGGTCTCCAAACTCGCCGATGCCAGGTATAACGCGGTAATCTTTATTTAACCCAACTTCAATCTCAGAAGTCACGATCTTTATTCTTGGAAAGGCTCTGCATACTACATGCACACCCTGAGGCGCCTGATGGGATGTAAGCAACAAAGAAGTCAGTTCATTTCTTCATTAGGAAGAAAGATCCATAAGACGGTCAAATAATAATGAAGGAGCTATTAATATCAGAAATTGCTTTTTCCACTTACAGATATGAGGTTAAGAAATATGATGTTGGACTCTGGTACACCCTTCCTTATGAGTAAAGAAATTGCTTGAACAGCTGAATTGCCTGGGAGAAGAACATGCAGATGACAATAATGGGGTAATCCCGGCCAATTCACAGAAGAACTGATGGAGAAAATAGAGACCGTCTAAAGCTATAGATAAATTATGTGTATTCAGAAGCGAAATAGAATGTTAAAGCTTAAGGAGTACCCTCCAAAAAACCTTCAACTATTTATCCCCTGAACCTCATCAGATAAAGAATCTTCAAAATAGAGACCACTTGTCGCAAGTCAATATTTCAAGACAGACCATTATGCATCAATTATACTAATGAGAATTTAATTGCACAGGTGACAACCAAAAATCACATCAGCTTCACCAGACTGATTCCCTTTTTTTGGTCAGACACCAATACTATGATTCAGCTATACATGACAAACCTGTTCCAAGAATAGGATCCAGCAGCAAAACATGCCTCTCAGCGATGTCTGTCGGCAATTTCTCATAAATTAGCTGCCAAGATCAACAGAATTACAAGGTCAGGAAAAAATAACAGAGGTATGCACAGAACTTCATGCGCTAGTGTGTGTACATGAGAGAGAGAGAGAGAGAGGGACAGAGAGAAGCATACATGCTCGCCATTGTCCCCTTCCCTGTGAATAAGAATCTTCCCTAACTTTATACCTTTACAACATGCTCGCAGAGCATTCTCCATACTCTCACCACTGGCATCAATCAAAAAATTGATTAGTCAATCACAATGCCATCATGGACACAGAAAATCTGACAACAGTTCATTATAAATTGACAAGTAAATGGAAATTAATCCCAACCGTCTCTCAAATCCATTAATCATCGATCAGTAAATCAGAGAAACATGGAAAGACCTAATCAAGGTTCGCGAGTTTCATAAGTTTCTTATCCAAAAAATCCACTTCTGAATCACTCATGTTGTCATTACATCAGTAGCCAAAATTGCTATGTCACGACTTTTGAATAGAGGCAATGTAAGGCCAAAAGTTGTAGGAAATGTCCATGGTATCTATTCCACCATCAATAACTCGTTTAGGACACTAAAGATGTCACCTAAAACAGTATCGTATAGTTAGTGCTTACAGATCTGGGACATGAGAAGTACCTCCGAATAACAGAAACACCACATAATCTCTTACAGAAATCCACACCAGTATATACAGATCCTGCAGTCACAAAGAAATTTCAGCAAGTTCGAGCAGAAAAATTTCCACAAAGGAAAGATGAGATAATCCAATTATAAACTCTGTCACTGAGTTCACAGTTCCGGGTAACACATATCATGATTCTGGTCAAGAGATCTCTCCTGCCAACCCATCCCTGATGGAAAACCATTAAGTAACCTACTAGAAGTCCGTGAGACCATGACACTACAACTCACCAGTAGGTGTCACCACCTGCTTTTCAGTGAATGGCAGGTGCCCCAGGCCATGCTCAACCACCTGAGTTAGGAAAAGAATTGTAAATTATAAGGGAAAAGTTCTCACTTTCAGCAACTAATGCATAGAATTTGTTTAAGTTCAAAACAAAAGACCCACCAATCGAATTAATCGATCGGCATAGAAGATAAAGTCATATCTTGTTATCTGAGAATCACGTATTAGAGTATGCATACCCCGAATCTGCAAAGAACATAAGCTTTAGCATTTGGAAGCAGTATAATACTCCATTTAAACATTTTCATTTAGAGCTTGGTTATATACACTATAGATGAGAACTGAAAAAAGTTCAGCAGTTAGTATGAAAGAAAGCTGTACCTACCTGAAAAGTCGATTGAATGACATACAAGTTTGGGTATATTTTACATAAATTGTGCTGGCCAAGCTTTGTCCTAATATGTTGCACTATTAGATCAATGGCCACGTGATTGTCTCCTCCACGGGGAATAATGATATCCGCATACTTCTTCGTTGGAAGGATAAAATCATCAAAAGCAGGCTTCACAAATTTTGAGTACTGCAGCAAAACTAGGTGGACTTAAAACTATGGGCTAAAAGGTAAACAACAAGAAAGTCAGATGCAACCTGTTAACATGAAGAAACACCAATCTAGATGCCAAAGATGATGACACATGGAATATAGTAAGACAAAACCTACGACTGGCCGAATTTTAAAACTAGAGCACTGGTACATTGATCGTCTCTTTTCCCTTACCACATGCATAACATTTTATTTTCTAGCACCCAAAAAAAAAAAAAAAAGCTGTATCCCATTCTTTCCTTCCTGAAAGGAAGAGCAAAAACATATATTTCGTGAACAATAATTTAGCATTATCATGCAATCAATCACTATTGGCAGGCTAAAGTTTCAAACATTGGAACAAGTCTGAGCTCAAAAGATTGCTACCAGTCTTTTGCTTTATAAATCTAATGCAGTGAAGCAACAGCAACAAAAGAAGATGCTGACCTGATCAAGTACAGCACCAATACTCCGTCCCTTCTCAGCAGTATCACGCCGTATCCTCCTTGCAAGACGTACATCAGCATCTGCGCTAAAATTATACTGAATTCCAGTAAGCAGGCTAACATTAATAACAAGATCAAATGAAAGGTCATGTGAGGGGCAATGATAGATAATTTACTCAAAGAACAATGTCAAGGGTCAACACCAGAAAAACCTTACAAAAATGTCAGTGAAGAGCAAAAGTATATACTAGTAATTTTTGTTGCAGCTTGCCCACAGGAAGGACAGCAAAGTACTAAATTTTCTCACCCTTCAGCAGAAGACATCATCCTCACTATGGCTAGCGAATAGGGAGGGATAACCGTCTAAAATTATCTTAATAAGTTCTTTATATGCATGACCGATGCTCGTTAGGAAGAAAAATGAATGAACTCAGTAGGTTAAGTACTAGTGACTAGTAGTCGGTTGTTTGAGGTTAATAGAGAGACATATGATAGAGAAATCTCGGTTGTTCAAATCAATTACTTTAGATGACAAAAGCAGCCATGGAAGTATTTAATCCATGATATGCATCACAGACTGTCAGTGACTCATCCAATCAATTCATATCCAATTTAAATTTAAGCTCCTGATTTGACCTTTAAATTCATCCTATTGTTGCATTCTTTAACCATAAAACGTAAAACAACCGTCCAGCCAGCTAATGTGCCTGAAGCTACACTAATTGAAGATCCTTTGCAGCTCCATGGGGCAGATCTTTCCGCCTACACTAGTGAAGACTAAGAGATGTTGATTTCAAAGTAGAACAGATGTCAAACAGACATGGTTTCAAAAATGTTCAAGCAAGTAATGAGTCAGAAAATTAAAGGATCATGGGTATATCTAATAACACAAAGGATAAGGCGATGGTGAACCTGTATCAACAAATATCTTCATGTTCATCAGCTCACGGACACGAGGATCATGAAAAATCAGTATGCCTTCTAAGATTATAACATCTGAAGGATTCACCTGCATTTAATGTCGCAGTAGTCAATTTTTTTGGAAGGGGACTATTCGAAAGAGCACATTTAACAAAAGAAATTTTTCTCGGCTTCATATTACATCCTTGTACCTATGGGAGCATACGTACTGGCATTATGACAGAAGTTAATAAGCCTTCAAGAAGTGACAAAGTTTGGCAAATTATACATGGTTTGTGGCATTAGATAGTATTATAACCTTATAAATACCGTCATTACCTCACCTTTTTGCATATTTTACAGGAAAGATAAGTATTCTCGAAGTTAGAAACTATTATGTCAAACAACATAGACCTAATTGGGACAGGAGATGGAGGATGATACAGATGGGCGGTGCTCCATAAGCAAATAAAGAGTACCCTTCTAGCCGGATAGACATTATTCATGTGACTCATGAAGTCATAAATGGGTACATCTACAGCCTGACCATTCTTCAATTGGTCCATAGAACAGAGCAGTTGCTCAGTGTCAAATGCATCTGTTAAAAATTAACATCATGTTAAAAGAAGATCAATTCTTCTCTAGAGAATCAATAATACACTGAACTGAGAAACTTAAAGCTAACTTTCCATCCCAGGAGAGTCTGCAATAATGTTAATATGAGCAAATTAGAAGTTGTAAAATTAACCTACCCCAAGTGGCTAGCTAAGTGGTAAAACTATTGGGACCTTAGCGTGAGGTCTTAGGTTTGGTTTAGGACAAGGTCACAAGGAATGCGGCCTCCAGGTGTGGATGACCTGCCTATGGACAAAATAGGGTGGTTAACTTAGTTTAATGTGAAAGGTGGCCAAGGATATCACTAGCCAGCAACACCAAAAGAAAAAGAAATTTCTGAAACTCTCCCTTACTGGTAGCTCAATTGTGTGTTTGCAATAACAAATAGAAATATTGCCAGATTGTTTTTAAATATAACAGACCAGCTTTACTCAATCAAAGATGTAATCTATTTACTCTAGTATCAGTTTTTGCGTAACTGTGATTAACCAAGAATTAATAAGAAATCCATGAGTAGGATTGTGAAGAGTAGAAAATAAGGATCACATGAAAAAGAAAAACTTGAGATGGTTCCAAATGAGTGGATGGGCACAATCCCAAGTAAAAGCACAGAGTCAAAAAGTGATGACCAAAAAACAGACAAAGGTAGAGACTCTGATGGTGGATCTAAACATGAAAGGTATTATGCATATGCAAAGAGCCAAATAACAGAAAATTTGCCTAACCTAAAGAGCAAGACAATCTAGATGGCCTATGTCAACAATACCTATAAGAAGGATATAACAAAACCATCGCTCACTTGAAGTATTTCACACTAAAGATAGGGAAATGTCCTAACCGGGATGGTCAAAGTTGTATTCATGAACTAGTGCAAGTTCCTCTTCACTCAAACGATGATAGAATGAATCCTGCAATGCAAAACATTCATTTCAGTTTAGAATGCCAAAGGCATCAGATGCCGTGTTTGAACCAAAAAAAAAAAAAAATTCCCACTTGATGACGGTACCATCCATATACAAGGAATATTACCTGGTTAACAAGTACGACACGCTGATCATGAAGCTGCTGAATAATCATGTCACAAACTGTAGTCTTTCCAGATGCTGCTCCACCAGCAACACCTGCCATAAAAGCATTAAGAACATTCAGACGAAAGCAAACATATATCTAATTATAACACGCTGCAATAATACCATCATCTGATTACAAGAAACTGAGCGTAAGGCCATTTAACGAAGTTGAGCACAGAATTTCCCAAATATACACAATCATATTCTTACCGATGACAAACGGTTGCTTAGGCATGTTTTCAGTCACTGAGGTTGATGTTTGCTCCGCTAGATCTCTAGGCTGCAAACCATCCATGTGAAAACCAGAGAAATGGGGCCCTGATGAGGCCTCTAGCATATCCACAACAGACTTAGAATCCATAAGCAAGGACCTCGATGAAGACTTCTACATAATTCATGGAGCAAGGCAGTCAACAAGTGCATCTGCTTAGCGGTAGCATGAACTAAATTCTTATTGATGAAAAACAGCACGGTTCAAACTTCCAATTCAACGAGTTTCCTAACAATGCAAGACCTATATAGTCCTCATCTATGTCAAAACCACTCGTGCACAGTCAACATCTCAGTTCCATAACCTTAGAAACCCAGAACTCAATTGCACAGCACTCAAAGTAAGTATCTTTTCTGGGTACTTTGCTTATATTTAGAGAAGAGAGAGAGAGAGAGAGAGAGAGAGATTAGAATGCGTAGAACACTCTGTTTCGTCTCACGTGTGCCATCAACCAGGGGCTTCTACCTTTCCAGGCTGGTTAAGGAGCCTGTTGCAGAAAGGAGAAGGGTGTTTCCACCTGTGAGGGCTGTCCCCAGTAGTCCCTCAGTGGGACGCTCAGCTGGACTGCGTTTCTTATTTTAACGTGTCAGTGCCCGACGCCTCACACCCAAAGTTGCTTGTGTTTATTTTTCTTCCCCCACAAAGCAGAGAATACCAACGATCTTACACTAAATAGACGCTAACCGTTGGCAACACCTCACTTCAAATCATCCCCATACCAGGTTCTCCCTGGAGAGTCATTGAATTGTAACCATAATTGATTCCTAAGCCGCTCATCTTTAGATACCGAATCAGCCAAAACTGCCATACACTTACAAAGTTTTCCGGGGTTCTGCGAAGTCGACACAAACAAGCAACGCCAGCACCTCAAATAAAACAGCGTAACTCGTTCAATAGAAAGACGCTTGCAATTCAAATTCGTAGAAAGCAACGCCGATACGACCATAGCTCGTGCACGTGATACTTATTGCCAGGACATGATCAATCAAAAGAAGGCTTCCAGTTCCATCTCAACTGATTTTGGACAGCTCGACGGTCGCAGAGCCCAACCCACACAAACTCCGACCGCCTCAATCACCAGAAACACTTTCAGACACGAAAACTAAATATTAAAAAAGAAAAAGAAGAAGAAGAACGCGAACCCATTTGAGTACCTGGCGAGCTCGACTCAGAGAGAGAGATTTCCTCGAGCTGCGAGCGGACACGGCCAAACCCACGCAAAGTTGCAGCCCTGTCACGATAAGGACAAAAACTGGGTGACGGAGACGACTTTTGCTGGTGTGGACAGGGCGGAGGAGGAGGAGGAGTAGACGAAAGCAGGAGCTCGCCCCCTTCGGGACTCGTCCCTATCAATCGTCCTTGAATATCAAATCTTTGCTTTTCCCTCTCTCTCTCTCTCTCTTCTATAAGAAGTCGTCCTCCTCCTCCTTTCCTATCCAAATGGTCGCTGTTTTAAGCGCGCGCGCGACATGCTTGCTGGAAGCGTCGCTACAGGACGAAAGGTGCTGGTGCCATCATTGGTTTAAAGTATCGATCGCTCGTCCTTTAAGCCAATTAAATAAAAGTCAAATCCTTCGTCAACAGATCATATGTATAAAAAAATAGAATCTGACTCACATCAGAATTAAAAGGGTTAATTGCTCGGTTAACTTTTGACACCTTCCAGAATATTCCTTACATTTTGAAAAGTTACAATTTGCACCCATTCAACCTTGACATTTCAAACCACTGGGTTTCGCCCCAGTGGCCACCCTTCCATTTTGGAAGAGGGAGGTTGGGGATTCAAATCCCCACCTTCTCAGGGGGATTGGGGTGAGGACGATTTCATTTCAGGAGTGGGTTTCGACTCCCACGTCTTGCAAAGAGGCAGGGCAAAAGTCTGAGAGTGAGTGTTAGCGTAGGATTAACGTAGGACCGACCAAAAAAACTTTGACATTTCAGACCCAAAAAAAAAAAAAAAAAACTTTGATATCGTCACCCAATAACTTCAAACTTTGAAAAGTTACAAATTTTTCCTCAACTTTTGTTTTAGTTGCAGTTATTAATTTTTCCATTTGCATAGCCGTTATATATTACCCGAAAGTAGATTCTTTTAAGAAAATAATTTCAGTTGAATTTTCTTAACTTATCGACCATGGGTCATCTCTATTCTTTTTTATATTTTTTTACCCATGTGATGGGGTTTATTAATCAACAAAAAAAAAAAAAACTAAGCCCACTCTCATATGTGCAACTAATTAGCAATTGTAACGACCATCAAAATTTAGGGATTAATTTATAGATTTACAAGGCTCATGAACTCTTGTACCACGGTGATAAAATTGAGTGGAATATTCGGTAACTTTTAGAAGTCTAGAGATGATTATGCAATGGTGCGAAAATTCTGGGAGGTTTTAAACAATTGTCTTAAATTTTAATATATTTCTCCAATTTATTGAGGAAAATTCCATTTTACTACCTTCAAATTTGAGGTCAGTGCACCTTAAATCTCGAACTTTAAAAAAAAAAAAAAAAGGTTGCACTTTCCCCTGGATTTGCATTTTGTTACACTTATTAACACTGTTAACTTTTTTCTGTTGGCATGTGCCCTAGGCATTCCTTCAAGAGGTAATGTAAATTATATATATGAAATGCGATTTTTGCTATAAATGCAAGCAAATAACAATTAAAATGCATAAAAGAAATTTTGTGGCTGTACTATCCCTCAAAAGTACTAGACTAGCACATATAATTAGAAAAAAAAAAAAAAAGAGATATTTTAAAAGGACGAACATAAAGTATAATAGAGATGACAAAACAATGAATATTATTCAGAATAAACAAAAATTTCCCACCTTCTGATTTGTTCGTCAATCATCTGATTCATCTGATTTAGCTTATTATTACAGTTAAACCATATAAATTACTTCGTGTGCAACATTTAAGAGAAAATCTGAAAACTACAATTTTTTTGGGAAAAAAGGAAAGATGATTGCTATACAAACCAATAAGAGCTCGGGGAAGAGAGGGAGAGCATTTTGGTGTTGTCAATTGAGGCTACGTAACTATATACAATTAGAAGAAGATAAATTATCCAAATCATATTTTAAATTGATCTTACGGTAATGTATTAATTTTGAATCTTTAAACTTTTGCTTTTTCTTATTTTTCAGTTAAAGTAGTTCTTTTCGTAACTTTACATATTAAACAAGTACTTTTATCTTCTATTTTTATATTTGTTCTTAATTAAATTGACAAAATTGAAGAAGAAATTGCACTTAACCCCTCCTTCCCCTCCTAAAGCATGTGTAAGGTACATGTTCATGGAAAAAGTAAATGGCATTAATGCGTGTTATAAAATGTAAGTTTAGGGAAGATGAAAAGGTAAGTTTTTAAAATTTTGAAACTTAGGCTCTGTCTATTGTGAAAAATAATCGATTTGGAAAACAATGTTCAAAAAATGATACTATATCGATTGAAATAATTAAATAATGAAAATTATTTTTATTATCGCCAACAGTTATATATAAACATTTTCATGAACAAATAAAAAAGTTAGTTTCATTATTTATTATAAGTAATCATTTTAAAAAAAGATATTTTTCAAATTATTCATTTTTCGTGAAATAAATGAAGTCATAATATTGTAGAATTGTCTAGCGGATTGAACGATGAATGGCATGTTTGGATTTGTCATTATGCCTCGACTGGCTTGCAAACCAAGCTATTTTTCTCCAAATATATTTTTTTCAAGTTTATTATTAGGCGATAAAGTGGTAGTTTCCGGCATTGTGCTTTGTAATTGTATGTTAAGGGCATCTTTGCCCCCACTTTTGACCCAAAAAATGAAATTCTCCCCTTTATTAAATTGTCGGGTTCACATAATATTGTTTTTAGATTCCTATAACATGAAAACCCATTTCGTATTAAGCAGTTGAACTATGCAATATAATAATCACTACAATTATAATCTCATCGCGATCCAAGTACATGATATATTGACTCATATAGTTATGTACAAAGGGATCATTGACACTAATCCCCGTTCTCACTCTTTTTTCCATGAATAAATAAGTGCAAGTCATATTATTTTTTAGGAATGAGTACCAATCCTAGATTAAGCCGAGAACCTCACCAAACTAGTCAATTCTAGGTGATTCCAGAGAAAACGGTCCGATTCTCAATTTCAAAAATTTGAAACAGATGATAACCGATTTTTTAATTCTTTATTTCTTTATGTAGAATGGACCGAACTGGTGGATTTGCCCCAAAGGCACCCCTAAATTGGAACGGGGGATCTCTCTCTCTGACCTCAACCTTCTCTTCACTGCTCAGACAAGCCTCGCTCTCAATTGCTCCCAGCCAGTTCGCTTTCCTTCCGTGCTTCTCCATTCAGGTCTCGGTCCTCTTTGCTTGCAAGGCAATCGCGCAATTTTGCTTCAATTGTCGCGATTCCAATCTCAATCGCTGAAATTTGATCTGATTTTTTTTCGCAACTTGGCGATCTGTAGATGCAGGAACGGATGCGAAGAGAGCATACGACGCATTGTTGCTCGACGCGGGAGGCACTCTACTTCAGCTGGCGAAGTCGGGGGAGGAGAGTTTACACGTCCATCGGAACCAAATATGGACTGTTTCTCCACGTCATCGTTCTCCTCGACTCGCGTTCTCCTCTTGTCCCTTGTTGATTATATGGGTGACTTGTCGTGTGAGTGCGCTAAATGTCGTTAATGTCCCCGAAACGTTTCTCTTAGCTTAAAGCCATGGCGATTATGCTTAATTGTAGTTTTATCCAGTGCTTGAATTCCATTAATAAACACCCAGACGTTGAGTTGCATACCCACCTATATAACAGAAAGTTTTCGTTAAATAAAAAAAAAAAAAAACAACCAGACCTTGAAACCATCCATCTAGTTTTGGTTTATTTCCAAGGTCAATAGAGTAGATTCCTGGTTCCATATACTTGGAACTGACTCATTTTAAAACCGCTTATCATTGAATATTGGAAAGTTTTTGTTGTCTTATATGCTAGAACCAAAGGGCTAGGTAGAAAGATCCCTAATCGAATAAAATGCATGCCAATAAGTTGTATCCAGACTACCAATAATTTGGAACCGTTTTAACTAAGGACTTAGATGCTTTGTAATACGCATATATCGAATGTGCTCAATAATCCCTCTTTCACTTCCACTCTCTAACCCTATAATTTATTATCAAGAATGTCAACTTCATTTGGAACCCAAGCCGTTACAAGATTAATCGACGGAAACTATCGGTACCTTTATTCGAAGCTCGATTCCGACTTTAAGAAATTTAGAAAGTGGTTTATTTTGAAAAATATGGTTCCAATGTAGATAGCCTGCCTTTTGATTGGGCTAAGGAGATGAATTTAGCCCGGTAGATAAAAAAAAAATGAACTCGTGGATTCCTCCCGATTTTGGAAATTAAATTGTGGTGACTTTACTAGATAATGATATCCTCCAAAGCAAAGTCAGTGAAATAATTAAAGCGCGATGAAATGGTGTGTTTTTGGTCAAAAATGAATATATGATGCCGGTATGCTTCTCATTGAGGTCGTTCATGGACCAATGTGATTAGGGAAGTGCGAGCCCAAGAACTAGTTTGTGCTTTTTGCTCATTCAATTGGGTCGTCACCGAATGCAAAAGAGAATTTTGGGCCCGATACTCTCGTAGAACTTTGGGTATATTTGTTTCGAACAAAATTTTCATGATTCAAAAAAAAAAAATTTGGAAAATTATTTTTCAGGAAAATGTATTTTGCTTTTCTGATTAGGAAATTAATTTTTTCAACTCTAAGCATGCATATCTCTTTGATAGCAAATGGTCTTCCATTGACTAATCATTTTTAGCTAACCGAATGTATGAAAATTCAAAAAATCAATTTGCAAAAAATTCTTTCACTCAAAACAAACACACTCTATTGGGACTAGAATCTTTCTCTATTTATTTATTTTTGATCGACTTGTCTAGCAAAATTGAAAGTCAGAGTTATGTAAAATATAGCGCAGGAAGAAACTAGTTTTATTGGGGACTTGAGGCCTTGACATTGGTAATTTTACATTGTTAGTGAATTTTGTATGGCCAATGATACCCTCTCAAAAATCATAATTTCAACAAAATACCGTAACTAAGATTACATAAACCGCCACCCTTGCCACAAGCATGGAATAAATATTGAATCGATGGTGTCTTGGGCAAGGGCAATGTCAAGAAAGATAGATTGATCGATAATTGCGTATGTGAATAATGAATTTTTTGAGGTACAATAGTATACCTTATAACATCATTTTTTTTACAATACTTTTACATTTGATTGCAACATTATCATAAAATAATTTGTATATGGGCCTCTCAATAAAAAAATTCTCCTTTTTTATGCAACTACCCTCATCCTACTCAATTCACGCAATGGACGGCCAAAAAAAAAAAGTCCGAATTATGATTTTTGATTCTGGTCGATATAATAGTAGGCAATAAAACAACTTCATCTCCATGCTAGGGCGTGGCGGTCAAAAGGCATGCGTGAATCATTCCTCTTTTCCATGACATCATATTCCTCGTCAATATGGGGCGGCGATGTGTGCCTCTCGCCTTTTGGCTTGACGTGAATGTATCTCTCTCTACTTTAAATTATAGCGAATATTATGAACGATCTTCGTTGATGATAGTGCCGACTTGACTCGATCTAACTCCATTGGTTCTTGCTACTAATATGTAGATTATAATAAATATAAAATATCGCAAAGATGCTATTTTTTGGCAATTGTAAAATTCGAAATGGAAAATCAGATTTCACTAGTAGAATTTCTATGATAAACTAAGGTTTCTACTTTCAATGTTATAGAAATTATAAGTTAAAATATACTTAACCGAAATTATTGTAATTAAAAGATAGCATGAAATGGAAAGATATTCTAAAAATTGGGCTACGGCATGCTTATGAAAACTTGGTAATAGTATGATGGGACTGATCTGACTTCGTCATGGGAAGTTAAAATACTAGATCAAATTAATTGAAAGTTCACAAATCATATTATTATTTTTGGGACGGATTTTCAAGGACTAAATTGTATATTCAGTAATAATTAAAGCACTTGTAATGTTCTTTATTTGATGAAACGAAATGAACATATTTAACGATAGTTAAAGAATTGGGTTAAGCGAATTAAAAATTTAATGATGACATTATATGCGAGGTCAATGTCACTTTCTCTTATTAGATTTCTTTACCGTGACTCGCGAGGACGTGCTGCCAAAGCAATCCATCCCTCGCACACAACCTCCATAAATTGTCCAACCAATCCAATCGAAAAAATCAAAGGTGGTAAAGCAGCAGAAGGCCTGTTTCTGTGGCTGCAAAAGAAGAGAGAACCTTCTCTCTCTCAATAAATTGTCCATTAAATGGGGCACGAGTTGGAGGACGACACGTGGAAAAGGTTCCCTCCGCAATCATTTGAATTCGGGGGATCCAACGTTCCACAATGACCACTTTGGACTTTTGCCTCCTTTTCCATTCAAAAGACCCAACGTTCCTCACTTTTCAAAAAAAATTTCTATCTACTTTTTTTTTCTTTTTTTTCTCGAGCCCTTTATTCCATTCTAGTGACCAACAATAACCCGAGACAGCTGGAGGGTCCAAGGCATGATGGTCGCAGCACCCGGCGCATAATTAACTTGATTGGGGAATCCATTAGCCTTTCTCATGCCCTACCTCCTTTCTTCTCCCCCCACATTTGTCACCCTTACCTTGTGTTGGTATTATCGAGTTTGGTAGCGTGATCACGTAACGAGATGGAATACCCATTCCAAATATAATTTTTCAATAGACTACAAGCCGACATCAGGCCTGCTGAAATGGAAAGAAAAAGACCATTGATGAGGTAATTTACACGTTTATCGAGTCAAAACCCTTTGAAATACTTTATAAAAAGGAGGAAAACAATTTTAGATCCTTCATTGATCCCAAGTTAACTGTTTAAAGCATTCTTGAAAAATGATTTGCCCACGACCACAAGGTATACCTACGATATTCTTGTTTGAAATCAAGTCATTTGTAGATCGTGCATATGCAACATCGACATCAATTGCGTCATGTAAATGTCCATTACGAATGTATTGGTTTCAATACCCTCAGTAACCTAATTCAAGGTCCAAAGAAGGGATCGATGCTACACCTCGGGGGTGATCATTGTGATCCCTCCCGGTGTAAGCATCATAATGGTAAAATGGCAAGCAATTGCGGATAATCAAGGGACCAAAAAGTGGAATTTCGAATTAACCACATGATGGCCGTCACCATGTTTACGCATCATCAAGGCGCACACCATTCCCCGCATCATATCGCATTTAACCCCGAGCCCGCGACACTTTTCTCGAATCGCTCTTTGGACGGGCGATCATCTCTTGGCCTAATCTTGCCGTCCAGTCCGACGATCGATGGGCCCCTCTTGTCCGGGCCTTTGCCTTTTGACTCGTCGGAGCTCGCCACGTGGAATCGATTTCTCGAGTCAAACAAAGGTCTTGCCTAATGTGATGGGCGGAGGCCTGTAGGTGTAGGCCTAGGAAAACCGGTACAGCTTCGGAACTAATTTCTCGAGTCAAATTTAGGTTGTCTCTCCGTCCTAACAAATTACGTACCGGATCTCATTAGAACAGTTCTCCTTAAAAAAAAAAATAATAAAAAAATTCATAATACTCAACACTGGATAATCAATTGAATAAACAATTACACTCTATGTTTAGGCCATCCCATCATATAAATTTAATTTTTGATACTGTGAACGTCGTCATCTGCCAAATATTCATTATATTATAAATTAGTGTACTTTAAAACAGTTTTTATTTCTTGGAAGAAGTCATATAATTTCAAAGCGCCGTGTTCTAATTTCTATGCCAGTGTACTTTAAATTGATAGTGTTTTTTATTAATATTATATATAAATATGCTTTGACTATTACTTTTTTTTTTATTCCGCCATCTGCGATTTTTTCCACCCTACGGTGGAGACAATAAAAAAAACTCTTTTCCAAAAGGCTAACGACTCACTCGATAGTTCTCTCCTTTTCCTATTCTTGTTGAGAACTCGGCGGACTCTCTCTCCCTCCCTCCCTTTAACTCCGCAATCACGCAGAGCTGCATTGGATGAAGCCTTCCTATGTTCCTCTTGCATGCTAGTTCTCTCTCAGAGCACGAGCAGCTCCGCTTCCTCTCCGAAATCTCCGTTAGATCCGATCTGCCGCCCTCAGACTCCGGCGAGAGGCTTCAGCCGGCTTCCGGCGATCGGCCGCCCAAGGTAAGAGAAATGCGCGGTCAGGTTCGGTTTGTACTCTCTGACACGTCTCCGGCTTCGCTGAACTGGACGGTTCCAGCTGTCGAAGCGAGTTTGAATTTCGAAGTAGTACGGCGGAACTCCAACTCTGGAGTAACATCTTCTATCTCCGGTCTCCGCTCCCTAGTTAACGACGAGCTTTCTTGGAGCCTGATCTCTGACGCGGATAGTCGCGATTTTTTTTTCTCGATGTTCCCGAGAAGTTTAGCTGAATTAGATAAAAGCTGATCGACGGCGGAAAACGCGATTCCGCCTCTGTTTTGCAGTGATCACAACGAAGACGATCCGCTTCGAGTTGCAGAAGTGCATTCCGGGGGGCGAGAGAGAGAGAAAGAGAGATGCGGCAAGAGAGCAACGGCAACGCGACTTTCAGCTCGCCTGTGAAGAGCTTGAGAGGATTGAAGGCTCTGGTCTCCAATGGCGATCACCAAGCGTCGGCCGCAGAGGAGATAATCAACGACGACGAGCTTGCTCAAAGGAAAGCCGGAGAAGCAGGTACATCTACTTGTCCTTTTTTCCTAATTTCTTTTTCGCACGGCTATCCATGAATTTCCTCCGAAACTTTTTAGCCGCCTTGGTCGTAACGATCCGACTCGATCGGAGATGAGCTCATTGAACTCATCGAAATTCGTGAAAGATCATAACAAAAAGATAAAATAATTTCAGGTAATTTGGAAATGCTGAGATTTTTTTTTTTTTTTTTTGCGGTCAAAGAAATGCTGCGGCTTTACTTGCGGAACATTTAGCGATAATTATAAATAAATTAAATTGAACAATGCCTCTGTTACGTGACAGGTTGCATGCGCTCGCCCTTCTCTGTGTATAATCAGTACTTCAGTAGATACCTCTCGTCAATAAAAAATCCATGCATGTTGTCTATAAAATTTTGAAAACAAAATTTCTGACGACGATACTGTTGAAATAATATTATCGACTCGTATTTCGAGCCCCTTGTCTCTAAAAAAGACGGGAAGTTCATAACCTTTCCTCTTATTGCATATAATCAATAGTTAAATATAGCACTTCACTAAACACATGTAATTTTTCACGAAACGTAATTACAACGCGACAATTCGAGGACTATTTCACTTTCCTCTATTTATATTTCCGTACGCTTTTTCCTGGGGGGGTGGTGGTTGTTGGCCTGAGGTAAGTCGCCTAATAATTGCATTTGATAAACAAAAAGTAAAAGGAGGGAGGGGGGGGGGGGGCACTTGATGAATCGTGATGAATGATGATGGCGCAGTACGCGGGGCGATCCAAAGCTCCGCACTATGTTAAATTAGATGGATCCAACATTAGATCTAAACGAGGGACCTACTTGGAAATGTGGTCCAACCCAAAAAAATAAAAATCGGAAAGGAACCAGAGTTTTGATATTTGCTTTATAAGGTTTAGATGGTTCTTTCCTCATGAATATGCGAAGTTTGCAGCTTTAATTGCTGGGATTGTTTTAGTTTTAAAGTACTTTGATTTAATTGATGATAAGTGAGGCATATGGAGCATAAAATGTTTTTTTAACGTAGTTGAGCCCCTCTTTACTCATACACAACGAAGTAAGAGAAAGAGCGACACTGAAGCCGCACTAAAACGGACCGATTAAGAGTTCTTGATATTATCCATCCCCTGATTTCTAACAAATTGAATTGCATTGTAGTGGATTTCTTGAGCATTTCCTAATGAATTATCTTCTGAAGTTAAAAGCGAGCTCACTTTTGGCTTTCCAATATTATTCTCACGTTATCTATTATCTTTTAAAGTAATTATCTCCTGTTAATTCTCCACTTTAATTTAATTTCACATCGAAAAACTTTTCCAAAGGCTAGAATTGTAAAACAGTCAATAATTAGAAAATTACCTGCCTTTTTAAATCTAAAAAATGCCCACTGCCTAAAAATGAAAAACTATTGAAATTCATCTCTAACACGGTGGCTTACTTTCAGCTAATGTTCGTCATGATTGAAAACAAAGGTGATTTCGAGCTAAAATAATACAAAGAACCTTGCATTGGTCCACCAAACCAAACCCACCTTATGCCTCATTACCATGCTTTAGAACTGGAGCATTTGCACTCCGTTAGCATGACATGCCAAAAGTTGCTCCAACTAGAGATTAAACCTTTCTTTTCGTGTTCTTCCCATTTCTGAATGTGGTTTAAATAACAAAGAACTTCTCGTTACCAACCAAATCTGAAATGTTTGGTGAGTTTTGGTGGTCCTGTATGCGGATTATAAATCCAAATGGTTGATGCGATGTTGACAGATTCAAGCAAATGACCTGATCAAAGAAGTGCGGGTGGAAGTTGGAACTGGCTGTCGGTCAATGTTTGGGTCAATGTGACTAACGTGCTTAACTCGACTCGGTTATTTGTGGGTCCACACTCGACTTGTCCTCAACTAGCTCGACTGTGTTAATTTGATTTCTCAAGGTCAAACTCTAATTGAGTAAATTTTCCAATAGCTCAACTCGGTCCAGCTTGATTTGTAATTAAGTTGGAATCTAAGCCCAAACTCGAAGCATTAAAAATAGAGTATAATTAGCAGATAATATTTTTCTACTTATATAAATTATATATGCATAGTTATAATTAAAACAGTAAAAAACTCAACTACTCATTTTAGTTCAAGAGTTACTTGAATCAAGTATTTTTAAGTTCGAGTTCGACATGATGACTTGACTCAAACGGGAGAATTATCGAGCTGAACCAAGTAAAAACTACCTGTGCTTCAGTAGCTTAGGTTGACTCATTTAATCATCCCTTCACTAGTCGTTGCAATGGCAATGAGGACCTGACCGAACTCACCAGCTTTTAACTCAGAGGCTCGGCCAATCCGTCGTCCGACTCGTCACCCCACTGTCAAACTTTCATCAATGTATTAATACATAATGAGTAGAAGCAATTTTGTGTGTGCACTGGACACATTGAACAGGTTCATTCCATACTATCAGGTGCCAATGCAACAATATCATGTCACGTTCGTCAAATAACAGACTTTTTAATCCGACGCTAACATTCATCATTTTCTAATGGACCCAACTCTCCCCTGGATGCTGACGGTGAATCTCACTACCCAATTACTTAGCATTTTCGACAACAACTTGAGCGTAACTTCTCAACTTAGCTGATGTTCATAACTGTTTGGATATCTTAACGGCTATGTGGGCTTTGTTTCAGCTTCACGGAGGTATCAAGCAGCAGAATGGCTGCGTCAGATGGATCATGGTGCGTCAGAGACACTGCCCAGAGAACCCTCTGAAGAGGAGTTCTGTCTCGCCCTGCGCAATGGACTCATACTCTGCAATGTCCTCAACAAAGTAAATCCCGGGGCCGTCCACAAGGTACCATTACAACAGGCTCATCAACCTTTTGTTTTTAGGCCTTAGTCTTAGAATGGTACATTACAGAAACGAGTGCTTCTTAATGTTTTGCCTACCCATTGTAATTGAGTAGGTGGTGGAAAGCCCTATTTTGGCTGTTCAGGCGACGGAAGGAGCAGCGCAGTCTGCAATACAATATTTCGAGAATATGAGGAATTTCTTGATGGCTGTCAAAGACATGAAGCTTTTAACTTTTGAAGCATCTGATTTGGAGAAGGTTTGTCATTAATTTGGACGTGTTATGTACTTCCTAGTATTTCTAGTCATACTAAAAGACTCGGAGTAGGAGTTAGTTGAAAAGTTGGTTTCTGTTCATTATTACATATATGCAATTTAGCTTCATACAGGCAGAGTTATGGCAAATAAACAGTTGAATCCCATGAGAGACGATTACTTTTGGCATTAAACCATTAAGAAAGTTTAAACTGCATGAGCTCTATAAGAGTTTTATGGTTGTGTTTTGTCAGGGATTTAGGCATTTTTTTGTGGGTTATTGGTCTTTCTGTTATAAAATGACTCTGACTTTGCCTCCACAAAATGTGGCCAGAAATGACGAATTTCTTTTTCACCATCATAAAAACTCATCTCAAATTTCAAAAGGAAGCAGCTTTCTCATCCCAAGATCTATGACTTTAACGCAAGCCACACCTGTATTTGTATCATTAGTCTTATTTGGCATTGTATTTTGAGGGAGCAGAAAACCTGTTTACGAACTTGCTCCAGTTAAAATTCAGCTCATTAAAATGGAATGTCTTGCCAATTAACCCCTGTGGTAGGCCTAGCTTTTCTTTTATATATTCTTTACCATGCCTCTGTTGAATCTAAGAACTGCTAAATATTCAGGGAGGCTCATCAAGCAAAGTCGTGGACTGCATTCTCTGTTTGAAAGGATACTTTGAGTGGAAACAGGCTGGTGGGATTGGGGTCTGGAGGTATGGGGGAACAGTGAGGATCACTTGCTTGCCAAAGAGTTCTCCGTCATCCTTGGTCGGCAGTGAAAGTGCAGATGAGTCGATAGACGAGTCTGAATCATCACAATATGAGCAACTATTGGAGTTCCTCCATCTGTCCAATGTGGTGTCCATGGAAGAATCCAGAATTGCCAATGTGTTGACTTTTCTCTTTGACCATTTTGGACTTGGACTTCTGCAGGCTTACTTAAAAGAGCTCGATGGGATGGATGACTTGCCTTTGAATGCAATGGTAGGTAAGATCAATACCATTGTCTTGTACCATTGACAGTTGACTTTTTCTTGTTTTGTTCATATTAATACTCACCAAAGTGAAGACAAGTAACGGAATTGATCAGCAACAACATGAGGTGCTACCCAGTTCTTATAAACAAATATATGGTCTCACTGATGCCACTTGTGTTATGTTGCAAATAAGCATCCCTTTAAGGATAATTAGCACACTGAAGTGCTTTAATCTTAATTTTTTAACCCTGACCTAACAGCATGATGAGAATGGTTTGGTCACACGCAAACACTCTACCAAGGAACATGAATCTAGTTTATCTTAAGTTCATTGTCCATCAAACTAGTTCTTTAACTAACTATTCTGCATATTAATTCCCATGCAACAACATGAATCTTTATGCAGTTCATCTCTTGACATAAGCAGAACAAATATTATCTATTATGAAATCCCAATTTTCAATGGGACTTTGGTCTAGTACTTACGAATCATAATGTTTCCAATTCTTGGTTTGTCATCCCATTATGTTTTTATTTTAACATGCTTTAGATCTCATCCCTTATCTAAGTTGATCTATGATCAGATTATGCGCTCAACTTATTTCAATTAACTGAAACTGTGAACAGTGACCTGATAAAAGGAACAACATTGCAGGTAGTTGATGCTTTGCTCAGTAAGGTGGTTAAGGATTTTTCGGCTCTTCTCGTCTCTCAAGGCACTCAGGTAGCAGAATATTACAGACTCGTGATATCCATTTCCTTATTAGAAAAATGTATTCGTTTTTATCATTTTATATCTTTCTGGATTTTGTGTACATGAAACTTCCTTGAGAAATTATTTAACTACAGCAAATTAGCCTAACATCTGATGATGCTTTCTACAGCTTGCTCTACTTCTTAAAAAAGTACTGAGAGGTGAACTTGGTTCCCAAGCAAAATCTCATTTTGTGGAATGCATTACACAATATCTTCGACAAAGAACAAAGTTAGCAGCAAGTGATATTTCAAAATTTTGTAAATGTGGTGGAGAAGGCGAGATCACTCAAGCCAGTATGAATCACTGTGCTGGTCATGTGGATCAGATCCATCTGCAACAGAAACAGCTTGAGGTATCTGAAAGAATTCCCACTTATCTTCGATATTTCTTCTGTATACATCCATAACCATGCATAAGATATGTTATCCTCTACTAAAAATTTCTCATTTAAGTTATTCGCAATTTTTCTGTTATGCGGCATAACCCACTCGCCATTGTCTTGTGTTTGTCCTTCTCAAGGTTGCAATAGCTCGTACTTGGATCTCCTAGTTGTTAGATAACCATCTACACAAAAGTTTTAGATGTTAGGTAACGGGCCAATTTATATATAAAACCACTTTCCCACATTAAGCCGGAACTTACACATGGGCTACCCACATTGGATAAACAACCAGAGGCAGCAACCTACTACAGCAAAACAGTAATAAGGAGTGCCAGCATTTGACTCTTGATCTTTATAATTATGGTTACCCTGCTAGATAAATTTTCTTTGCAAAAGCTCAGGCTGCTTGGTTTCAAGAAACAGTTTTTGGTTTTCATTTTCTGAGAAAAAGAAAAGGAAAAAAGTTCTGATTTTCTAACAAATATGTTGATATGTGTTGAATACTTATTTTTCGAGTCTAAAGAATGTGCACATGCTTATAATCCATCAAGATTACAAGATGCCGGTATTTAACTCCTCCGTGTTATAAGTTGATATTCAAAAAAAATTTCCATTGTTTTCATTCGAGAAGTGTTTTTGGAATGTTGCCAAAGCATTATTAAGTTTCCTTTTCCAGGTGAAAATCAGAAAAGAAAATTCGGGGAGTTTGATACAAAGAGGGCCTTAACCTGTCAGGAAATGGGTCTATAGTACACATGGGATTTTTTTTTAACGTTAATCATGTTGCTTTCTTCTTCATATATCTCCAAAGTTGTCTTAGTATATAACATTGTCAATGCTTTCTGGATGTTCAGCATTTACTGAGTGCTTATGGAAGGAAGAAGCAGAGAGGGTAACATAAGGGGACCGACTAGTTAGGTTTCACTGTTCTAGATGTCCAACTTATTGTGTTTTCACTCTCCTAGATGTCTCAGTTATGGATAAAAAAGGTTAAACCAGTATATTGCCTTTACTCTGTAGAACGACTAATAATTGATTATGTCTTTAGCTTTATATCTCTAACAAAGCAAGTGGCATCCATAATCCTCTAAAATCCATCACTGAGTACCATACTGGGTATATTGAAGCCAACGATTGTTCCAACCAACAGCTGGCTTGTTGCATGCTTAACATCTTATAATCGCCCATTGACTTGTCTGCCTTTTTGTAGGAGCTAAAATTCTTTTTCCAAGAGACAAAGCTAGAAGTGAAGCAAATCCACTCAGATTGGGAGGAAGAACTTATACAGCTTAGTGAGAACCTGGACATGCTCTCTACCTTGAAAATTTTCTTTAGCTGGGTCTTGTTAGAACTGGCATCAATTTTGTAACTTATACTTACTTATGAGACTCCCATTTCTCAGATAACCACATTAAGAGCCTCGAGGTAGCCTCTTCTTCATACCACAAGGTTTTGGAGGAAAACCGCTTGCTTTACAATCAAGTCCAAGATCTTAAAGGTGTCACAATCATCTCTCACACTTCGACCTAGTTTCATGCAGCTTATGAGAGAAATAGTTCCTCATGAAACTTTATTGATTGCAGGAACCATAAGAGTTTACTGTCGTGTGAGACCTTTCTTACCAGGCCAATCAAACAGACAGTCTTCAGTAGACTACATCGGCGAAACTGGAAATATAATGATTGTGAACCCGTTCAAGCAAGGAAAAGATTCCAGAAAAGTTTTCACTTTTAACAAAGTGTTTGATACCAATGTTACCCAAGGTACACTTTTTTTCCTGGAATAGGTCGATGCAAGTTCATTGTTTACAGTCTGCACTAGTTAATGAAGTACAAGCTCATTCTTTCATTTTATTGATCGCATCATATATCTCAATCTTAAAGCACGCGTCTGATTAGCTAAATGAATAGAGATCTTCCATGCCAATTCCCTATTTTGTTAAAAAAAAAAAAAAACAAACAAACAAAGAACTTACTAGACAATATCTCAAATAAAGGAGTGAATTAAAAAAATAAACAAAGTATGTATGTCTAATATTTGGAGGCCATATATAGACAGCTTGACATGAACTTTGAGTGATAGCCTCTACTGTGGCTTCTTCATAGAAAGCATTATGATGGTATTTTCTTCATTTCTTTTTTACTTGCAGAGCAAATATACGTTGACACTCGACCACTGATCAGATCGATCCTAGATGGGTTCAATGTCTGCATCTTTGCATATGGGCAGACAGGCTCTGGCAAAACATATACAATGGTAATTATAGGTGCTAGACTCATGACAGTTTTAGTATTTGGAACTACATAAAATATCAATTAAATAATATTTCATCATATGGGATTTCACATTTGTCATTCAGAAATTTATGAAACGACCATGAAGGCATTCTATTGTCAGGAGCTGCACTTACTGTATGCTTCGCTTTACAGAGTGGTCCAGATTTGACTTCTGAGGACACATGGGGTGTAAATTATCGAGCATTGAGGGACTTATTCCAATTATCTAAGGCAAGGCTTGATGTCATAAAGTATGATGTAGCGGTTCAGATGATTGAGATCTACAATGAGCAAGTGAGGGATCTGCTAGTGAGTGATGGCTCCGGTAGAAGATATCCTTTTTTATATATTATTTCTCTATCGTGAGCATATTAAACCTCATCAGGTTTTGTGACCTTCTTTCTTCCACAAGAATTGATTTTACTTGTTATGGAATATCCTTTGGACTTCCTTAACTGCTTGCACATTAGATATAAGAAACAGCCCGCAACTGAATGGTCTCAATGTGCCGGATGCAAGTTTGGTTCCTGTCACATGTACCCAGGATGTCCTTGATTTGATGAGGGTAGGCCAGAAGAATCGAGCAGTTGGTGCCACTGCTTTAAATGAGAGAAGTAGCCGCTCTCACAGGTACTGATATAACAACACAATCTCATGTTTAAAGCAATAAGTAATTCAGATGATGACTCCAAGTAATTACTCTTCTGCTGGCCATCCTTTGGCAGTGTATTGACCGTCCATGTCCAGGGAAAAGAGTTAGTTTCTGGATCCATCCTTAGAGGTTGCCTTCATCTAGTGGATTTAGCAGGAAGTGAGAGAGTCGACAAGTCTGAGGCAGTTGGCGAGAGACTGAAGGAAGCCCAACACATAAATAGATCGCTATCTGCACTTGGCGATGTCATCTCTGCTCTAGCGCAAAAAAGCACACATATTCCTTACAGGAATAGCAAGCTCACGCAAGTACTGCAAGATTCTTTAGGTAATACATTCGTAACAAGAATTGATATATTTGATTCCATTGTTATCCACACAACTGGCAGGACATGCAGACATTTGAAAAGCCTCTCATTTTAATTTTTTGTATATTAGATTGAAAAAGATAGAAAAACGGAACAGGACAAGTTGATTCCCTAACTTAAAAAATCAAGTATGACTGAATGTTTTGGTCATAAAGATTACAGAGGAGGACACTCCCAATTGTTACTGTCCTTTCCTAACATCTTTCAACAAATAGACTTGCTTTTTATTCCCCCTCTAATGGCGTTCCCTTTACTTTGTTGTAATATTTCCATTATTTGACCAGGTGGGCAAGCGAAGACATTAATGTTTGTTCATATAAATCCTGAGATCAATGCTCTAGGCGAGACGATTAGCACTCTCAAATTCGCTGAAAGGGTTGCCTCAATAGAACTTGGTGCTGCTCGATCTAATAAAGAAACTGGTGAAATAAGAGAACTGAAAGATGAGGTTTGTGATGATCTGTATCAGACAATTTTTTTATCTACACTGGTTTCTATAAGACACAAATTAATGTTATGAGTGTTGACTATACAGATTTCAAATCTCAAACTAACATTGGAAAGAAAAGAAGCGGAACTCCAACTATTCAAAGCAGGAAGCTCTCGGACTACCATAGAGTCTCAGAAAACAAGAGCTGTTTCCCCTTTCCGAATGCCCAGATGTGGTACCGGTGTGAAGCCTGAGAGTTCTCACAAGTCCAATGATGATACTAGAATCCCTGAGGTATGTCATTGATGAATGATCCAAATACAGGGCCTTCTTTTTACATACTAAGGATGGTTTTCCCATTTATTTTGGCATTCTTTTCTTAAATTCAAGTTCAGTTCAAAGTGATAGAAAACTTCAAATTTTTTTGAGGATTGTGATGCATGGGATTGGAGGGACGCTTTAACTCTGTCTCATGATGATGTATGATTGTCAGGCTAGAAGTTGCTCTTCCGGTAAGCAGAGGAGGACGAGGTTGCCACCCGGTTTCATGGAAAAGGATACCATACCTAAGCCAATATTTACAGCTGAGGACAAATCGGGTAACTCAGTGAAGCCGAGATCACCATCCCCTCCTGTAAGGAGATCGGTATCCACTGATAGGGGAGCAGTTATTAGGAACAAAATGAAGTCTGACACTGTAGACAACCAACCAATTGCAAGAGTACCGTTTCCAGCAAGAGTACCCGTCAGTAGATCTATGGTGGTGACATCAATATACCCATCAATAGATAACAACTCGACAAACAACATGAACTTACAGGAACCCACAAAGAAGGAAAATGTCTTCGACACATATTACAGCCTCCAGAAGGTGACCACCAGAAAAGTGCATCCAGAACATGAAGAAGACCATTTTAAGCTAGCTCTGAATGTAAGACAAGGCAGTATTAGGAAAAACAAGATAGAGCCAAAGGCCAAGGCCAAGCATCAACCTCCAGCTAGAATTGAAAAGTATGAAGCAGCAGTGACATTGCTTCCCAGCATAAATGCAGGTGGGAAGGTGGAAGAGGGCCGCAAGAGCGATTTTTCTGAGCCAGAGAATGAGCATTTGCTTATGGGATCCCTAATGAACGGTGGTTTGAGAATTAAAAAGCACGAAGCAATCTTGAAGAGCACTCAAATTAGTGAAGAGAGGTAAGATAAGATGCATTCACTAGAGCATGAAACATGCAGATAAAAATCTGGCGGTGTTTTGGAGACTATGCAGTTTGGATCTCTTACCCCTCCTTTCATAATATCTATGATTTTTTATCCTCCACAGGGGACATGTAATAGATATGGAAAGCTTGCTGCCAAGGAAACTGGAAAGCAGGCCTCAAAACGGAACGGTTCGCCACCCGAAGGAAGGTGGCAGTTCATCCATTCCTGAGTTTAGAAGGAGCAGGTCTACACCTCGCGGGAAATTCTTTAATTTATCCTGAGTTTCACGGTATAGAGAGTGATTCTTCTTTTTACCGTTTTGTCTCTGTACAGTGACTATAAGTATTTGGGTTCGATTTCGTTGTGAATTGTGAATGAGTTTGACCTTTGAGGGTGTCATGGAATGTTACCTAAACCTTACACGCAGTAATTATATATGGAAATTTTTTACCTTTGTTTATGAGTAATCCTGCATAATGTTTCGAGAACTTCATGCTCAGGATAGTTTAGTCGCTGTGAATGTTGCATCCTTAGTAACTTTGAACATCTTTGAAAGGTGATACGAGTCGCTCACGTTATTTGCAGTCTTAAAGGCTTAATTGCTAAGCTTGGACCAGCTTTGAACTCGTTTCCCTGAATATCTATCTTAGTAGGTTTGCTTGCCAACGAGGGTATTGACCACTTAGGGCCCGTTTAGTTCGGCTTTTGGGGAATACATTCGTAGAAATACAAATACTTTTGGGTGAATGGGGTTTTCCGAAATGCAAATATCATTTAGTAAAATTTGCATTGAGATACAACTTTGACCAAAATACTGTTTGGTGAAATTTGCATTTGTAATTTTTTTTTATTTAATTAAAAAAACAAAAAATATTTGTAATTTTTTTTTGAAGTCCGGCCACCGGACCATCGGATCTGGCGGCTAGATGGCCGGATTTGGCCCTCGGACGATCGCCGGGGTCGAGCGACCCCAAGCAACGGCCGCCTGAGGTTGCGCTGCCTGGGGTCGTGCGACCTCAGGCGGCTGTCGCCTGAGGTTGCCCAACCTCCGGCGGCCGCCTGGGTTGCGCGATTCAGGCCATCAGTCGCTTGGATCGCACGACCCAGGCGTTGCCTGAGGTCCGATGACGGTCACTAGGGTCGAGCGACCCTCAGGCGGTGGTCGCCGGTGCACGCGACCCCTTGGCCGACGATCGTCGACCTTCGTGCAGTGGTTTTCCTTGCAGATGAACAGTAACCACGAAGTGAACAGTAACCGGAACTTGCATTCCGAAAATGCAAGTTTCCAAAAGACCTCCAGACCTGTTTTGGACTAAGAGCCTTATAGTAATTTGGAGATGCAATTGCATCTTGTCAAAGTCGCCTAAAAATTTGAATTAAACGCATTTGCATTTGGCCAAGGGACTTTAGAGTCCCAAAGCTCATTCTCAAAGCTGAACCAAGCAGGGCCTTAATAGGTTGTAGTCACGTTGGTGAATATTAGGCTCGGAGAAGAGCTCTAATTCGCTCTTTAACACTGTCTAGAGATAGATTACCCACGTTTGGGAGGATAATCGAGGTTTTTGGCATGTCGAACAGAATTGGAGAAAGCTACAGCAGTGACATCAGAAGATCTCGACTCTAGCACAGACGGCGATTTAGGTTCAGACCTTTAAAAATTAGCGCCTCCAAATTCACGATGTAATCTTAATCTGGCCAGACATATAAAATGAAGAGTTTGTCCAACTTTGATGGCGTTTGTCACTCTCAAATTTGGGAAGATCAGAATCTTCAAGCTACCTCGTACAGCAAATGATGTCTCACTGGAATATCAAAAGGTCCTATCAACGGCCAGTATGTCCTCCGTGTCCATATTGATAAAGTGGCCCTACCCTATTAGGCACGATCCGGGTTCGGAAAATTTAGGATTTGGAAAAGCGGGGGAACAGAAGAACAGAGCAAGAAAATTGAGGACGGGTTTCGATAACGTGGGCTTTCAGAGTTAGGACATGTGGGAGACAGCAAGGTGGTCAGGTGGTCTCTCTAGGAATCCACCACTGGGACATTTGACATCAGATCATCCAAAGTCAACGTTAGGTCCAAATTGCAAATATGTAGAAATTGATTCTTGTAGGACCGATTCCTTTTCAGAATTTTGCTTCTAAATGCCATTGGACTAGAATTGTGTTATATAGAAATTAAAGAGTTCAGAAAGAAAAATTACAAATTAGATTTACAGAAATTCTACTTGGGTGCCTCTACTTCTCTCTTTCAATTCTAGTAGTCTAATTAAGCCGAAGTCCACTAATTGAGCCGAGAACCTCACGAGTGTAGAACCTTACGTCACATGGGCATATACCTTCACTCTAAGTATGACCACTTTTCTCGTATGTTTTCAAATGCCACTCTTGCTAACTCTTAGGATCTCACACTCAATTGTTTATAATGTAGCATGGAAAAAGATGCGTCACAATTCTCAAGAACACTCGATATGATTCAACTTGTCTTATTTCATGCACTGATTATACTCCTACATAGTTCTGCTCGTTGCGTGGTTTTCTTATAGGCCTTCAAATTCAAATTTTAAGCTTGGATCGACTAGCTGTTATGTCCTGCCTACTTGGTAAAAATCTCTTGAAGATTCCGCCGAAATCAAATGTAGGACTTCAGTCAATTTGGCCAATTAGACAAATCTTCTATATATGGTAGTTTTTTAGCACAGTCCATCAGTCTCCGGAGGAAACTGTTTTTTTTTTTTTGGTCGTTATCTCCGGATGAAATTGGTCTGCGACTTTTTGCAGCAGCATACTTGAATATCTTTATTTGGTTTAAAAATCCGACGGTCACGAAATCTATTAATTGAAAGTTTGGGTTGTCATGACTCGTGTTGCCATTATTTCTACGCTTGCTTCTCCAGTTTCTTTCTTCTATATCAACATCAACAAAGTATAGCTGCGCTCTAAATCAAATACATTAAGAACTCAATTAATTTTTGTTATCATCCAAATCAATTGCGGTTGTTTTCTGACAGCCATGTTTGGATCATCGAACCCTACTTTCAGTCCCACTCGGACAGAGACTAGCGGCATTACAAGGTATGATGATCCTTCCGTCGTACTAATTCGTTCTGATCGCATGAATTTTAGCTATTTTCGACAACAATCGAAATTCGACGCTTTCTTCCATTAGGCTAAGCAGTCCTGGCTCGATTTGCTTCGAACCGTGTTTCAATTGCGAGTCGATCGAATTTAATAAATCGAATAAATATTCCTTGGAAGTTTGATTAGGAAAAGCCCGAGTTCAGACAAGCCAAGGCCAATATATTTTTCAAACAGGCAAATAGGCTTTCAAAATCCAGTTGGATGGTCCCTGTGGTTTGAGAATTAGGGCATAAGAGATGCGTTGCTGATCTAATAAAGTTCAAATGGGCTTTTTCTTGGGAGTGCTTTCCTCCGCTGGAAAGTCTCTCTCAGACAGCACATGGACACGTGACCTGAGAGGCCAGGGACCATGTGAAACGAGCAAGCCTGGAAAGGCTGCCCACAGGATAGAGAGAGAGAGAGTCATTCTCTTTGAGTACATTCTAAATTGCATGATTCCAAAAGTTGCTGTCAAAACATAATTTCAGATTCTGCATTCTCTGCAGTGACTCGTCTCCAGGAAAACGCAGAAAATGAGAAGAATTTACTTCTCTAGAGATAATTTACTCTTGCTTCTGTATTTTTTTTTGTCAGGATGACAACATACTCCAATACTGCGCAACCCCATACTTCTGCCACAAATTGTTGGCTGGAACTTCTTTTTCCTTGACCGCATCTAATGCTATTGATGATAATGGACTAACTGTTTTACTCAAAGCAATCATATGTAACAGTTGACCATTTTAACTGGAAATTAGAAACAAATCAGACCACAACTATTTTGCACCATCCTTCTTTCACCTGGTGATTTTCCTGGAGAGAGATTCACAAGCATGAAAGCCCAATGCCTTGTACTAGGCTTGCTGGTTAAATATCACTGGATGGAATAGTCATCAGAGAAATGCTCGATGGATAAATATCACTGAATGGAATATTCATCAGAGAAAGCAAATGAGCAGTTAGATGATCCTTGGGACACTGCGTGCTTCGGCTGAGGTGGAGATGGATAGACGGTTGGCAAACCTTTTGACATGTCAGAGTCTAGCCTCGTGGGCTCGATGTGCCGGATTTCCTTTAGCATGGCGACGACATCCTTCATCATCGGGCGGTCATCTGCTCTAGGACTCACGCAGAGAAATGAGACGGCGAGTATTTGCAGCATTTCGTGCATTGCCGGGTCAGCTCTCCCTCTAAGCTTCGCGTCGAGGACATCGGCTGGGTCCCGCTTGCTTGCTAGATGGTCACGGACCCACTGAACCAAGTGCGCACCCCCAGGCAGTGTCGGGTCTAGCGGGTGTCTCCCTGTTAAAACCTCCAGAAGAACCACTCCGAAGCTGTAGACGTCGCTCTTCTCTGTTATGCGCAGCATGGATGCATGTTCTGTGACCATGAACAGGAAAGTGATCAAAGAACTACGTAAAATTAAATCTATTGAAACAAGCAAAGCTTAACTAAACGAAGTGACTGACTAGTAGGAAATATTTACCCGGAGCCATGTATCCATAGGAACCAGCAAGCTGAGGCCTTTGACTTGGTTTTGACAATCCATCATCAACATCAGGATTCACAGTCCTGGCCAGACCAAAGTCAGCCAAGTATGCTTCAAACCTTGGACCCAGTAACACATTCATGGCCTTCACATCACCATGCAAAATTGCAGGTACACAGTCATGATGCAAGTAGGCTAAGGCATGAGCCACACCCAGCACAATTTCATATCTAGCCTCCCATTCTGCTCCTCCCTTCCCAACCCCGTGAAGCAGAGAGCTCAAACTCCCATTGGGAAGGTAATCATAGAACAGGAACTTCATATTCCGGTTCGAGCACCAACCGAGAAGCCTAACAATGTTCTTGTGCCGGATTGAGCCCAGAGTCCGGATCTCCGAGCTGAAAGCACCTGATTCTTCAGTTGACCACATTTTCTTGACAGCAAGCGTTTCCCCACTTGGGATCATGACCCGGTACACAACTCCAGAGCTTCCGGTACCGATTACATTGGCGGAAGTCAGATTCTTGGCAATGTCATCCACTGACAAATCGAGCTTCTGATACAAAGTCATTTCCCAGGTCTCTTCTTCCTTGAGACCCATGTTGGCCATACGGCCACGGACTAGTAAATAGATCGCAAGTAGCACAAGTACCGCACTAATGCTGACGAGGATTGACATCGCCAGCCTTGCAGCAGATCTTGCTCGAGCTGCAGACTGATTGCCATCGGCCGGAGTCACGAGTCCCCCAGAAATGTAGAGGCCATGGTTACCAGTGAGATCGTTCAAGGGCAGCTTTCTGAAGAATGGGGTGTTGGGCAATTGACCAGAGAAGTCATTGAAGGAGACATTGAGGGAAACAAGGTTTTCAAGGTTGCCCAGAATGTTGAGATTTCCTGTGAGGTTGTTGCGTGAGAGGTCAAGGACTCCTAGCCTGGTGAGGCCAGAGAACTGGGGAGGGAGTTCACCGGAGAATTGGTTGCAGCTAAGATTGAGAGAGATTTCGAGTGATGAAATTTGGCCTAATTCCTTCGGAATGCTGCCAAAGAAGCCATTCCCTCCGATATCAAGCATCTGAAGCTTACTGCAAGATAAAATCTCCGCTGGAATTCTCCCAGAGAGTTGGTTCTTGCCCAAGTTGAGCTTTGTCAGTTCGGTGAGCGAACCAATGCTCTGATCAAGTTGGCCTGTAAGCCGGTTATCCGAGATGTCCAAGACCTGTAAGCTCTTGGGCAGTGAGCCTGGCAGTGGCCCTGTGAGGCCATTCACATGGAGGTCAATGAACTCGAGATTCCCACACCCAGATATTGCTGGAGGAATCTGTCCCACCAGCCTATTGTTGCTCAAATCAAGGAAATTCAAGCTACTCAGCTTCCCTATATCCGATGGAATAGTACCAGAAAGCCTATTATCATTCAACCTCAATCTATACAGGGCTGTGCAGTTTCCTATATCAGGCGGTATAAAACCAGACAGATCATTAAAAAGTAGCAGCAGCTTGGTGAGATTCCTCAGCCCGAATATCTCTTTCGGTATCTGCCCCGAAAGGCGATTGTAAGAAAGATCCAGCAGCTGTAGGCCATCGCACTCAGCAAGACTCTCCGGGATACTGCCGGTCAGATTATTCTGCCAGGCGAAGAAAAGGGTCAAGCTCTTTAAATTCCCAATTGGACTAGGAATTTCACCGGTAATTCCGTTGTTGTCCACTTCCAAATGAGTCAGAGCGGTGCAGTTTGTGATTTCAGGAGGTATGGTACCTGATAGCTGATTAACACTCAGCTGAACCTCCTGAAGTTTCAAGAGATTCCCAAAACTCCTTGGAATGCTGCCGGTCAAGAGATTCTCCGAGAAGTCCACAACTGCGAGCTCAGTGCAGCTTCCAAGCTCATCAGGAATCGTACCCACCAAGCTGTTCTGCCATAGAAGTAGGTTCTGCAGCTTCTTGAGATTTCCAATTTGCCTTGGAATTGAGCCAGAGATCGAATTCTGATACAGATATAGATTCCGCAACTCACTGCAGTTTCCTATATCCTCAGGGATGGGGCCAGATATCTGAGTCGTATAGATAGCCAATGTCTGAATCCTCTTGAGCATTCCTATTGATGAAGGAAGATTCCCAGAAATGCTGGTCTCCGCAAGGCCTAGCATCACCAAGTTGGTGCAGTTCCCAATCTCCCAAGGCAGCTCGCCCTTTAGGTTCTTGTTCCCTCCAGCTCGGAAAACTTGTAACCGGCTCAATGCTCCGACACTCCTCGGTATCTCACCACTGAGCCGATTATCAAAGAGTGTCAGATACATCAGGCTCGAGAGGTTCCCAATGTTGGCAGGAATCTCGCCTTCTAGAAAATTTGAATTCAGCCATAAGCTCTCAAGTTTGCTTAGCCTGCATATCTCTATCGGGATTGTGCCAGAGAGCGAGTTGTCGCTGAGGTCGATCGAGCGGAGCTCCTGGTAGTCTCCGAATTCCTGAGGGATTGGGCCTGTGAGATTGGTCGAAGAAAGCACGAGGGTCTTCAGGGACTTGAGGGCCTGAAAGTTCGAAGGCAATGAGCCTTGCAAGTCCAATGACTTCAAGCTCACTTCGGTGACTTGGCCGTTCGAGTTGCAATGAATTCCGAACCACTGGCAGGGAGTTGGGTCCGAAGGACTCCATGAGATTAAAGCATCTGTGGAGGTGTTGAGGCTGTTTTTCCATGCTAGAAGAGCTTGGCCCTGTACATCAATGGAGGATACACAAGAGAAACATATCGAGTTTATCGATAGAAACAAGGTGAAGGAGAAGATGTTGGAAGAGAGAAGGAGGTTCCTTAAGGTTGCAGGCATTGCTGAGGGAACAGAACAGGGGATGATCTGTTTTGGGATTGTAAAGGGTGGAACCCCATGTTTTGTTTATAACAAGAAAAGCAGATCCAGATCAAGAGCACCTTCTTTTTTTTCTCTTGTATTTTCATTAAAAAAAAAAGAAATTTATTTTGGATAGTACTATTGAAAATGGCATACTTGTGAATGAAGAGATGGTTTTTTTTGGAGGGTTTTGTTTTCTGATGCTGATTTTGTCGCTTCTTTTCTTTGTATCTTTCTGCTGCCCGAAAAAGTTTCTGAATCTGTTATATCCACATGATTTGCCTAGTTTCTCACCGTGTTGTGCAACCTGATTTGCCTAGTTTCGATTTGGTAATAACTGTCCCCATTTGTTGCTTAAGCCCTTTTTATGGTTACCTGTTTCTGTCCTCATAAATAAAAGATCCTCAAACTTTTCCTTGCCTTCATTCCCAAGACTAGAGTGTGGTTGGATTCACTGGTTGCGCTGATCAAGATGGGTTGTCTGATACGTGTGGAACCCTCCCTTGATGGGAATACATCAGTGATTTAAAGTAAACACGAGACAAGCCCTTTTGGCATATTTCAATTGTTTTTTTTCGGCTGAACTTAGCCCCATCAGTGGTCTGTCGATTGTGTATAGCTTCAGAAATTATGAGTTGGCCATGTGTTTGTTCCCAGGCAGGTTTTCACTAACTTTAGTAGCAAAACTTTTCACCCTCAAATTCGAAATTTGATTGACGTCAAGGGATTGAAAGGAAGGAAACAACATGGGTCATAGTCAAATTGCAGTTCACTTTATGAAAAGTCAACTGGGTTGTTTTTACTAAGATAACATCACAGATCTGAAAGTACTTCTATTCATGAAAGGAAAATTTGTAATAATTTTCAGAGATCTGGGTTGAACTTAATATACTCTTCACCTTTCCTTTGGCAAAAGTTTTGGTTTTCTTAGAAAGTGTTACACTGCATGTGGAATCTAATGGAGTAATGAACAGCACATGCAAGAAAAGAATAACCCCGTACTCCTAATTATATATATATATATATAATTGATCTTTAACAAGCTGCAGATCTGGGGATGTTGTCGGGTGGCTTTTTGTACTTTAAACAAAGTTAATAAGGAAGCTGGGGAAGGTATACTTGTGTAGAGTGGAAGGGACAACATCACACCACATTGAAATTGTTAATTAATGATTCGTTGTTTTTGGCTATCTTAACGCTATCTTAACGCATGACCTACACAAAAACAGAAGATAATTTACTTATAAACGATGGGATCAGTCTCGTGCCATCGCACTTAGCATTGTGAGGTCACGGGCTTGATAGGACAATATCTTTAAGCTCACCCCGTTTCTCTTCGATTAATCTAATGGAAAGTTAGGAGAAATCAATTTGGCAGCAATGATACAGTGTAAAGAAAGAGATTAGTCGTTCAATTTTGGTCAATTTTAGTAATATATGTCATGATTCTCATTATGCTTCATGACACGATCTACAGATACGAGAATCTCGACTTGAGTGATATCGAAATAAATTATTCACGCTGAATTTTTCGATGACTTTTGGGTATGTGTTCATCAATTCTGTCACTATACTGAAATCAATATGCTTATCTGTAATTTACAGTGAGAGGGATAGGAAAAGAAGGGAAAAAAGTAGTCTTCAGGAGAGAGAGAGAGAGAGAGAGAGAGAGAGAGAGAGAATTTATAAACTAGAGCCATAGAAATGAAAGAACAAAAGAAGAGACAACGACATCAGCTAAATGCAGAGGAAAAAGATGTGAACTCCCTCATCAAAACTCACCTTTTAAGAGGTTATTTTCTTTTGCTCTTTCCTCTGGTGAAAAGCATCATTCTCTTCAAAATAAAGTTAATTTTTGTAAGGTTTCAGGTTTCCCTGGCCCATAAAAAGGTCTTGTGGGGGTCATTATTTACTTACCTATGCCTTCAGGCAGTTAATTTCAATGCGTTACGATCAGCCTTACATGGGAAAAAAAAAAACCGGATTCCCAAAAAACCCAAAAAGAGACCTGTTGTGATAGTATAAAAATATTGAAGACTCAGGCTTAGTTCTATAAATCGAGTTTTATGATCTTATGGGACGATAGAACTATTCGAACTTGACTTAATCACGCTTATTTCTCGTTGGTTAATTTAGACAGTGTTAATCTGAAGCTTAGACGGTGAAAGTATTAAACTGCATGACCTCTGTGGTTAGCATTCTTTATCCTACAAATTTGCCTCAATGGCAACATTCCTGCAGTAAATTATTAAATCCCTGCACTGTTTTCAATTCCTCACACCCCAAAGTGTGAACATATAGTAACTTCTTATGAAAGCAAAGATTCACAATATACAAAAGAACTGCTGGATGTCTTCTTCTTTGTCCCCTCCTTTAAGATATATAATAGCTGAAGTGGTAAGAACATGCTTGATCATAAACAAAAGCAAGACATAGAGTAGCATTTTCTGCATCAGTGATTTTCCACATACCATTCGATACATCTCCCTATGGAGTCGAACAAAAGACGGGAAAAGTGTGAACAGATCGAATCTCAAACCCGGTTTGGGTCTCTAGATCACGGATCTAATCACATGAGTATGATCTGATCTGTGCATGATATTCAAAGCTTCAGAAAGAAAATGAGAAGGGTAGTAGATGATTGGTTGAGAATCAGACCACTGTCCAGAAACATTTTTTAAAAGGACTGGAAAATTGCGATGGGAAGTGCACATGACATGACATAACGTTGCTTTTGGTGCTCCAGTGGCTCACCCTAGAAAGATACGATGGGTGTGCATCCAGAAGGGTTCAAGGGAGCGAGACCCTGTTTCATTCCCAGACAAATTCACAACTTTGCCTACTCACACTTCACATTCCCATTATTGCCAGTGAGGGGTTATTGGATTGCCTCTGGGTGTTCTCTTTGTCTTGTCATGAGCGAGAGAGAGAGAGGGAGGTGGTAGGAAATTCGTGAGACTTCCTTGTTCATTCACAGTACTCGCAAAGCTATGTGATCGACGCCGCTCCACGAGACGAGATGTCGATACTCCATCAGAGCGTGCAAGGTGAAAAGGGGCTCATGACAATGTACTAAAAATAAACAATCAATACCCTTTTGGACGAAATACCCCAAGTTGACACCACTCACTCACGACAGAGAGAGAGAGCGAAAGGGTGGGCTGCACTGCACAGTAGAATGGTCCACACACGCAGTACGGTAGCACCAACATCAAGCTCGAGCTTCGGTTGGAGGAGGTACTTGGGGCACACGTGCTAGGAAGGTGGGGCAAGCATGGATCATCACTAACTTTAGCATCTTAATCCGATCCCCCGCCCCTCCAATAATGCAGCCTGACGCCATCCAGATCTGGACCGGGATTAAACTAAACTAGACTAAATCCCATCAAGTTAGTGATGGAGGGTCCACTGCACGAAGAAGAATCGAGATAAGATTTCTGGAAGTGGGCCTCAACCCCTAGCGCATTTCAGCGCCGATGGGGGGGGAAAGAAAAGTGCCCGTTGAGAGTCCATATGAACTGCGGGGATGGAGCCGGGGTTTGACGAGAAAGCAAAGAGCAATAATGCTCTATGCTCTTCGCTCTTTTGAGCACAACCAAACGCTGCCTAATTTCGCTTCTTTTGATTCGAATTGGGTCCCCGCAAGACGGATGGCACGAGAAGAAAGAAAGTATGTACATAGAAAAAGATGAGTGAAAAAGACTTCACCTTTCTTGTGGAGGATTTGCATGGAGCTAGGTTTGTGTCAATGACTTCGACCTCCGTTGCCTTAGAATGAGGCGGCGGCGACATGATTATTGTTCGACCCCATCCCATCCAACTCGTTTAGTCCATCAAATGTGACCAGAGTTTGATTAGAAGAAAGCCATGGCTTCTTGATTAGAGTAACCTATGTTGTCCGGTTCCTGCCCTAAGCCAACTTTTTCTTGAACTTTCAAAATAATGGAAAGAGATTGACGCTTGTGAAAGAATCATCTAATCATGGATATCGCCTAAAGATCATATTGGTCTTTATCGTGGTGATTAAGTAGACCCGATGAGGAGCGTGATATAATTCTACCCTTGATTATGTTAGTAAGGTAGATTAGTTTATTAATCGTTGATTTTTTAAAAAGTTATTCCAAATCAAGCCACTGGATTTCGAAAGTTTGCGATCGAATTATTATATACAATGAACTGACTTTGATCATGATATATGTCTACTCATGCATTAACAACGACAAAATTGATATTGGATAGGTTATCGAATAAAATCAAAGGTCTATTGACGTTATTGTCATGATCTGGATTATTCAAAATTTAATGACTCGAACAATCATTAATTTGCCTGTATTCATAATCCAAGCTGAATTTTATACTCTCCGATTCTTCTCAAGCAACACTCACAAGGCAAAATATCAGCGCTTTCGAGGTAAGGAAAAACGACATGAAAATAGACAAATCCGAATAAATCGGGGGAAAAAAGAAAAATCAGTAGCGGTTGACGGCGTTGCAGTTGGTGCGGACCTCGCCTTCGTCGCCGGTGAGCACCTGGACGTTGCCGAGCTTGGCCATGGAGACGCCGAACTGGTAGTTGAAGAGGTCGGGCTGGGTGGCGAGCGCCGACACGAGCGGCCCGGTCCGGGAGTCGGAGTTGAGGTACTGGTCGGTGGAGAGGAGGCCCATCTTCTTCTGCAAGTTCTTGTAGTACATGTTGTCGAAGGTTTTCGGGGTCCTCCCGTCGAGGTACACGTACTCCGACGCCCACCGGCACTTCCGCCTCAGGTAGTTCGCGTACTCCCGGTTGAGGGTCGGGTCGGGTTTTCCGGTGGAATTGTAGTTGTAGAGCCGCGATTGGATGGACCCGCAGGTGCTTCGCCCTATCGTGTGCGCGCCTGCACCGGGATCAAGATCAAGGAAAAAAGAAAAAAATTAAAAATGTACATTTCAATTATATTTGAGAATGCACATGGTGATTTTTTGAATCAAAGTTGACCATAGAAATTTCATAAACTAATCCTTACATCCATTCAAAAAGCACCCTATAGACGAAAATTGCTATATAGATAATAAATAATCAAATTTCATCGAACTTTAATAATGGAATATAGTGTTTTAGACTTTATTTTTTTATTTTTTATTTTATTTTTCATTGATTTGTGAAAAGAAATGAGAGAAAGTTCACCTGAGAGGACAACCAAGTCAAGGACATTCAATCCTTCGGATTGGAAAAGCTGGAGGAGAGACGTGACGTTCTCGTGGCCAACCGGCACCTTGCTGGCCTCCTTGGCGACGGAGACCCTCCCGTCCTTGCGCCCGTACGGTACCATCCAGAACAGCACGCCGGCGGACACGGCGGCGTCCCTCGCGGTCGCGGTCAGGATGTCGGCGCACGATGCCGTCTTCGGGCAGCTCTTCTCAAGCGCCGCCTTTATGTCGTTGATCACCTCGAACCCCCGGAGAGTCTTGCTCTCCTGGGCGCTCCTCTCGCTCCCTGGGTAGTTCAACAGTATCGACGCGTCGCACCCCTACACAACCAAATCATGAAACCCGAGTAAGATGAAGCCGGCAAAAATTCACATTTTAGTTTACCTTGATGTCGAGATTTTTGCGATTTGGTCTATAAAAAGCTCTTGAATTAGAACGCAATAAGTTAATTAATGTTAGTGGATTGATTCATTAACTATAAAGACTTCTCATTGTGATTCTGAAATTGCCTTACGTATATGTCATTTTTATCTATGGACACCACTAGATAATAAATTTTCGTTTGCTTTTCTTAGGGATTACTAATTTTTATTTATTTATTATCAGATGATAAAATAGAAATAGTACATTTACGATGTTAAATTTTTGTATTCTACTTTACCCCTTTTTCATTATAAAAAAAAAAAAAAAAAAAGGCGGTCGGACAAACTACGTACCCTGACGACGCAGTCGTGGAAATGCAACCTCATCAGGGCTGGTGCCAATGTATTGTCCTTCTTAATCCATTCCTTCACTTTCCTGCTCACGATGGCCTCAAAATCGGGGCAACTCTCCTGGTAGTACTGGAACGACAGCCCGTACGCTTCGACCGGCAACCCCCCGAACAGCCCACCTGCTCGGACGGTGGCCGACATCAGGTGAAGGGCGGCGACGAGAAACAGCGCGGACGACGCAACGGCTTTCATGGTTCGATGCGATCGACGATCGACGGCCGGGTAAAGGTGTATGCCGTTGACCAATGTGCGGGAGATCGATCGATGTTCGATGTTGCAGACGGTGCCCGCCTCAGGAATTTATATACGATCCTACGTTTTCTAATAATTAAGGTAGTTGGACAAGGTGTTTGGTGATCAAAGTACGTGAGATCCACTCCTGGGCGGTGTTGGTATGACATGCCGGCATGTAGAGCTTTGGAGAGGAATTTGGTTCTTTTTATTTTATTTTATCTAGTTATCAAATTAGTTTTTTTAGTCAAATATTTATCAAATTAGTTTAGTTGTCGCCGCCGTTGCCGTATTGGGGAACCACTACTCGGAATGAAAGCTCAATTTGGATGGCTTTCTAGCAAAAAATAAAATAAAAGAGAGAAATAAAGAAAGAAGGAAAGGAATAATTCAATCGATGGCTATTTATTCGGACATCTTTGAGGCAAAATGACATAATATTTAATATATGTTTGTTTCGCGGAAAATAAATAATTTGGGAAATATTTTTTGAAAAATAATTATTTATGTAGCTTAAAAAATAAATTAACGAAAAATATTTTAATCGTTCACGAAGATGTTTAGACATAAATTATTATCGACAATAAAAATAATTGTTATTAATTAATTAATTATTTCATGAGATATAACCGATTATTTTTAAGAAAATATTTGCTAAATAATTTATTTTTCAAGAAATAAACTGACCCTAAAAGCAAATTATTACTTTACACCACGTTTGAATTTAATTAATCTTGTAAATTGTATACATTACCATATTTTTTCACCATTTTCCCCTAGGTAAAAAATAATAATAATCTAATCAATCATATGCTTATACAGTAACTGTAAAAGAGCGTTTGTGCAGTGGTACGCCCTTTTGTCTAGCACGATTTAAATTAGTGGATCATCAGTGTACCTTCTCACATAGTAAATGGACATCAATCGCCCCTAAAAAAATTCCAATTCTGTCACAGTCAATAAATCAATAAGTGATTGTCATGTCCCGCTATGTCGGTTAGAGAGCATTATCAGAGATATAATTAGATATTTCGTTATATTCTAAAATATCTAGGCGATTCTAAGAAAACCGTGAGTACACCTAATGCACGCCCGAGGCATACCCTACATATGGCGTCAATCTCTTTTTAAGTTACTATTGATATCCATTTTTCAATGTCAAGATCCCGAGCATTGTTCATCTAATATGACGGTGTTCCAATAAGATGATCTTATGGCAATTAGTGCACTCCCTATCGGTTCAACCTTTCTCCGATACTCTTGCCGATGTGGTCAAGGCTTGATCTTGTTTGTTTCGTGCAAGGCTTGAGCTTAGACACGATTAAAAAAGCAAAATCTCTACTTCGGCTCTGTTTGTTTCGTATAAAAATGATTAATCATGTTGTTTACAAAAATAAATGATTGTTGACGAAAATCTTTAGGCATATTTTATTGTCGATAATGAAAATATTTTTCATGATCTTATCCTTTCAAGCCATACGAGCAATTATTTTAAGTAAAAATATATTCCAAATCATTCATTTTGCTCAAATCAGATAAACCTTCATCCCAAAAATACAACCACATCTCTTGCAAGACTACTCAAGTTAGTACAAAGATAGCGCGACATTCGATGGTATCAGTAATTTAGTGCTTCCCAAGTTAGTCAAAGGTTAGTGCAACTTCTAATGGGTCTGGTGCCTAACAATAATAACAACGGCATGATAGTCTTTTTGAAGGGGTTTCGTCCATGTCTATTTTGTGTGAGGTCTGACTTACACACCATACGAGAGTGCCTTCACTTCAATATTATCACATTCTTGAAATTTCAAGCATCAACAGAACAAACTCACTGTTACTTCTACAGGGAATTTGAGGGGATGTTACAGGATATAGATACACTTTGATTGTGAATCATTAGATCGGCAAGAAATACAACGATCCTCTCGGTTCTAACCATGCAAATCTTCATCTCCATCTTTCTCGAACGGATTAATATGACTTCATGCCTTCAATTTCAGTGCTCTTATGACCTCACGTCCATGAAAAATCTTTAGGAAAAGGGAAATCTCACCGCGAGTCAACACATAGCAATAAAGTATAAACCACTTCTGCGTATGCTGGCAACTTGGGCACGCACGTGCAAAAGATGTGGTCGGAAATCCCCGGTCGTCCCCAATAATGCTGCGGTCACTAAAACCTGATTAAGACTGAGATTTGTTGATGTGATCCTCCCCCAATCCCATCCGCACGAGCGGATAATCCCCACTTCGCAAACATCAACGCCGGTCACTTTTTGCGCTCTCCGGGAGCGGCTCGCGTCCCTTCGCTCGAGTCGCGGTCTCACCTTCTGCAATTATGGGCCTCAATCATTTTGATTAAGGGCTTGTCTGATTTTCCCTCAGCAAGTTGATGGTGTTCAAGAAAAGATTAGGAAAATCAAAGCGTCGTATTCATTCACGACGACGTGAGTTTTGAAATGAAATCGACCCGACTTCCTCCGTGGATGTTATTTTCATCAGGGAAGAATCGAGCCCCAAATCTTCTCTTGTCGAAAAAGAGTGACCGATGAAGGGAGGGAAGCGAGTAAGAGTTATCTTAAAGCAATTAACTATGAACCACACCCACCTTTTTTTTTTCTTTCTATGTGTTTAGCTTTAAAAAAATTAGGCTTAATATTCTAAAAAAACCCACAAACTTTAGGTCTAGTAGCAATTCTATCATAAACTTTTTTTGTTCCATATAAAAAAACCCTCAACTTTAGATTTAATTTCAATTCTCTCCTAAGTTTTTTCCTTATCTAGTAAAAAACTCCCCACTTGAGGTTCTATTCCAATTCTATCATCTAGTCCTAATTTTATCCTAACTTTTTTAGTCTAAAAAAAATCAACTTTTAATTGAATTACAAATTTGGCGTCATTAGCCCTCCTTCAAAAATTTCTCGTGGACCACCGAGAGATTGAAAACTCCCGAACACAAGTTTTTCGAGCGTCTCGAGCTGAGCATCCCGAGCTCAAGCTCGAGGATGGAACACCCTCAAGCATGAGAGCTTGAAGATTGAGCCACAAAATCGAAGATCCCTAAGCAAGAAGGAAAGGAGACTCTTTTAAGAGTAAGAACAATTGAAAAAAGCCAACCCTAATTGCTCTAGTTTTTACCTAAATTTCAAATTCAATAAGACATTATTTGGGCTAATATGGAAATTCATATCTAATAACGTTTTCTTGGATTTGAAATTTGGGAAAAACTAGAGCAATGATATGGAAATACCACAGTACCACTTGAGATCACTAAGGACGGTTTTAGAAAGAAGCGTTAACAAGGGCAGATTTAGGATTCACGTAAAAGTTGGTGATTTTTTTTAAATAAAAAAAAAAAGTTTATAGTATAATTGTGACTAAACCTTAAAGGTTCTTATAAGATTAAAAAAAAAGTTCAAGATAGAATATGGTCCAAACCTAAAGTTGGAGTTTTTTTGTGAGAAAAAGATGTTTAGAAAAAATTGAGACCAGAGCTAAAATTTTGCGCAAAATTTCGTAAGGCATTAGGCTGGGGAAATTACATCCGGTGGTCAACGAAAATTTTTGACTTTGTCAATTTAATTCTAAAATTTTGCGCGAAATTTCAATGTAGTCATTCATATTGATTTATATTAAAGATAGTCGACTGTGATACTCTAGTCATCATCGATTATCTTATATGAGTCGTTGTACCCAAAGTAGCCCGTGTTTTCCGGCTCCTTTTGGTTCCAAATATTTTTCTTCATTTGGTGGTGGGCAAAGCCAAAACTGACTTCGTTTCGCCAAGTTGAACGCTACTTTGGCTTTTCTGGCATTCTCGCCTCTTCTTCTCGGCCCTCCTTTTTTCCCTCTTTTAATTAATTTAATAGCCTTTCCTTCCCTTGTTTTCAGGCGTCCTGTCCCTTATCATAATCTCGATTCCCCCTTCTTCCACTAGATGAACCTACTGAAAATCAAGCCTTCCTCATCATGAAGACCGGGGCCTCCGTCGTCCGTGAACGAAAGCTCTCTTGTCAAGCGTCCGAATCGGTGTCCAAATCCACAAAAGCAGTCGCGGCGTCACTTTCCTCGTCGTTCCTTGATTTCGGGGCTCCCGGATTCCAATTACATCTTTCTCATGATTGCCCATGATATGAGATTTAGATTTAAGATTAGATTGGGCGATGGAATGCTTTTGGACTCGGTTCTCAGGACGATTTCCCTCCACTAAAGAAAGGCGAGCGAGGCCTCATCAATCATGAGGGTCAACAAAATACGTGCACTGAACTCTGCCTCTTTTCTTGCGCATCTTTTGTTGTTTAATTGTAACCCACGTAGATTGCCACGATTGTGGTAGCTGGTCGAGTCAACTTCGCACCGATTTGAAAGGTGGTGGTGATGGTTTTCATTCGTAGCTAAGAATTTCTGTGCGCGCGGAAGTGCTGGTAGTAATTGCAACCTGCTGCCAAAACAAAATAAATAAATAAATTGCAACCTGCATGTTAACAAGAAGAAAGTAAAAAGGGCATTTCATTTTTTGAAATTTTCTTAGATCGTGTGGGGTAAGGAGGGAAGAGATATGCGTAGTGAAATTGATGGAATAATCTTCAATTTTCTAGTTTCTGAAATTTTCTACTTTCCATTTTTTGTTCAAAGATGAATAGTATGTTAAGAACTTTAAAATAGGAAAGTGGCTATGCAAAAACAAACGGTAAGGCCTTGCTTCCTTACAAAACCTTATCAAACTGAACATTAAGGATGCGTTTATTTCATTGAAAATTTCATGATGAAGAAAACTATGTTTCATGAAAACCATTTTTAAGAAAAATAGTTAGTTTTCATTTATTTAATGATTTTCGAGAAAGTGATTTCTTTCTTACTAAAAGAAAAAGTCATTTTTCTTCCAATTTAAGTTTGTTGCTTTCATTCCATGAAAAACATATTCCGTAAATCAATTAATTTTCCATCATCTAAGCATCTAAAAATTGAATTTTTTCTTTTCAAAAAACAGTTTTCTTTCAAACAAATGGACCTTTAAATTTTCTTTGGTATGGTGCCAAGCATAATAAATAATTTTAGAATTATACACATTAATATATAAGATCTTAAAAAGTCATGAATTTTTAATTCAAATGAGTTTTTTTTTTTAAAAAAAAAAATTGTGCTCGGAAACTTGGAGTAGCTCCGATATTTGTCCAGGCATTCATGAGGAAAAGGAGAGAATACGAAGAGGATTTCCTAGCACGGTTGTTTGGTGTTTCTTTTGCAGTTTGAAATCGAACTTCAGTTATGCACCCCTTTATCCTGAAATTACGTACATGTCTTTTTCCTTCAAGTGAAATGAAAATTTTTATTCTAATAAAAAATAATCGAACTTCAGTTATTAAGCTCCTTAAATTTTAAGAACAGTATATCAGCATTTACAAGTAAAACCACCCTCCATTACTTCACAATCTTTTCCAAATAGAAAAGCTTATTCTTGTAGAGAATTCTCGTGACATGATTGGTGGCTCGTAAGTTATGAGCCGAAACAAACAGGGCCGAAGAATCAACAGCCTGAAAGCGCACAAGAGAAATCAACAGCCTGAAAGAGCACAAGAGACCCAAACTACATGCCCGGCCCAACCATTTTAGAAAAACACTGCTGAAGACGGAGTGATTTTGTTTAAAAAACTAAGTCATCTTAAGACGTGATTATCGGACGTGAGCCTACCGACAAGCGCTATGGGTCCGGTTTAATTGCTAGCGAGCCATCACATCAACCACGCTGAATCATCAATACTTCGCAGAAATGTTAACGATGACCTCCATTATGGAACAAATGACAGCATAATGTGTGTGTGTGTGTGTGTGTGTGAGAGAGAGAGAGAGAGAGAGAGAGAGAGAGAGAATCCCCTTCGAAGCTCTTTTTCCAAATCCTTGCCTTTCAACTAATAACCAAATTCATCCGGGTCCTGGAGAAATATCAGACAACAACAGGACAAAGATAACAGACAAAGCTACCACGGCTCGCTCACTCATCGACCGAAACATCTCATTACTGATGAAGTAAGTGTCGATGAGAGAAATTTCATCCCTGCAGACCCACCGGGGAAGTATGAAATGACATAATAGACCAGTGCAAGAACCTACAAGCAATTCAAATGAGTCAGCTAAATTTTCATTTAAAATTTTTACATCAAGGAATGTAGATGCACGTGACTTGTGAATGCAGTACCTGCAATATAGAGAAGAGCACAGAAAGAATATAACTGTGAAGCACCATCGAGACATATATGGTACCAACCATGCTGCCAATAAATCCCACAGTGAAAGGAAGCCTCTGCATAATCAGCAAAAGAGAACAATGAGACTCAGAAGAGTCAAATTGATTAGGAAAGGAAGAAAATGCACCAAAATGCAGAGTGAATACTTCTTTGGACGACATGTGAGAAAGCTGATTCATTGGACCCTTGAGAGCGAAAAAGGAACCAATGATAAAGCAACACCCAAGCGTGAAGCATATGGCAAATTTCTGGGGCATCAACACCATGACTGGGAGGAACATTGTGAAAGCAATCACAATGAAGAAGACACCGCTAGCCAGAAATAAACCAAAATACATGAGAGCCTTCCCTGAAGGCACTGTACTGGCAGCAGATTGGAAATTCCCAGGTAACTCTCTTACACCTTTTGAAACCCTGAACAAATGTCAAGGGCAATATGTAAGCAAAATAACCAATCAGAAACAGTAATATCGCCCATGACCATATGAGCATATAAAGGTACAGTAGAAGTTAGTTGCTTATGACATATAACGTGGTAGTTAAAAAAACTAGTTTTGCAATTTGAACGGAATTAAAATTTGGTTTAATTAAAATCTGAAAATAGTGCAACTATGGGAACGGGAAGAATCAGTTGACTTAATCAAGATTTGTCTCCAGTCACGATTCTGTCACAATTTACCATTTCAGCGCAGTTCTCAGAAAACCCTCAATTCATGGATACGTATGTCTAATTTCTACAGTCTGTCCAGATAAGACTTATGTCTATCCAAATCTGATTCTAGATTGGGCTCCATAACGATAAGGGGCATGCTAGAAAAATTCAATTCAATGGTTCAACCCATCGCAACTGATCTGACTGGGATGATTCTCTGCTTCCTCTTCTTCTCTTTATATATATATATATATATATTTTTTTTTTTGGTAACCCAGGGAACCCGTAAGCCGACAGCCGGCGGGCAAACCCTGGGGCGACGCTAGCGGAGGACCCACCACCCCGACGTCGCACTTAAGATCCCGTGCGGCCAGCGGGATTCTTCTCTTTATATTTATGTCTGGAAAAAATGAAAATGGAAATATTGACTTCTGATTCTTTGTAATTCGGCTTGCAAAGTTGAACTCTGTATAAGAAATTATTGTATAGATTCTCCAAAGAAGTACCTACTCGGGATTGAACTTCAATTTCTTCCTAAGCTACATCACAACTTAATTCAGAATCTTATAATCATAAATTGAATTGATTTCTCGAAAAGACGAGGAAGAATGTTGCATGACGTTATTTCGTAGATTCTCAAGTAATACCTACTTGTGACTGAGTTATGCTTTTTTAGCTACATTAGAACTTAACATTGATTCTTGTGATATTCAATTATGAGACATGGATGCAGATAAACTTTTCATTCCAGAATATGAATTCATTTGACAATTACAGTGAAGTAGCTTCGGGAGGATCTTCTAAGAGGGCAAATTCATAATGCAATCGAGTTAGCAAAAAATGCATCATTGCTTTAGAACATGGTTAATCATTAAAAGACACGGAATATTCTAAGAGAGCATTAACGAGTCCTCCTTAATTCCCAGAGAAACACAATTGATAGAAGGAGGAAAATAAAACAGATGAACTTCCAACCTCATAATCTAGTTACATGGTCAACAAGGAAGGCACAATTTGAAAAAACTGCCATGAAGTCAAAGTACACAGCTACCTACTGAATTATATAAAAAGAAATATAAAAAAATTCCAGAAACATCACGCGAATAGAATACAATTAAAGCATAAACAAAATATAAACAACACTTCTTCATTCACAAAGAATGAAACTGCCAATAATAATGCTCGTTTCCACAAAGGCAATTGTCTCGAGGACAATATCCTTACTTTCTAAGTCTTACAACAAACAAAAGAACAGTAGATCACAGCCAAAAACCATTGATTGTCAAGTAACAGGGTCAATGTACCAAAAACCCATTTTGTACATTTCTCTTGAAAGAAATTGCAAAATGAAACAAAATATGGTTTCTCCATCATTCACTAAGTTCTTTGAATGAAGCTCTTATTCCCCCGACTAACAGTACTATAAACAGGAATCAATTTTTTGATTCCCAAATAAGATTGCCCTTCCTACTTCCAGTTACAAAAGCATATAAGAGAAAGTAGGCTCCAGATGGTAACATTCTAACAGTGCAGCTAAAGAAAGGAGAACATTAAGGGAACTTTTTTAACAGATCAGAGTTATCCAGATAAACAATGAGTTCCAGACAGATAAAATTGGGACTGCTTTTAAAGACAAGCAGCAGCATTATTTAGGACTTCCCTGCCTTGGATTAAATTAGCAATGAACATTTTCTTGGATGCAATCCAGCTGGACACAATATTTAACCATGTAATCTTAACATATCACTGTTGTAATCATATAGATGCGTGATTCTACAGATATGCATCTCCAAATTATCCCATGAGGCAATTTCACCCAGCTCCGGTTTGCCATCACACACATATAATTTAGGCTGACAAGCAAGATCCTAGGCACGAACACACTCCAAACACTTCCCCTCCCACATATATGGTCAAGAACCTACCAGGTATTAACAGAGGAATGAATTCCTTCCGAGAGAAACCAAACGAAATCGCCTTCGCTAAATCAACATCACCAGTACAACTTAGCACGCCTTACCTAATTACCAAGTCTAAAACGTTCCTCAGCCAAGCCAAGTAGAAATGACAAATGACAATAACGAGCGAAGAAAAGTATCCGCAGCCACACCACGCGAACGCACATACAAGATACATCCCCAAGGATCCATCATCTACAGCCACGGCTCGACGCTTTTCCACCCCGAAACAGGCCGATCAAGCCTCAAATTCTAAGAGATCTACAAGAAAAATCTCGCGAGCCACCTAAATCCAAATCCGACGGACTCACATACACTCGAATCAGAGAGAGAGAGAGAGAGAGAGAGAGAGCTTACACGCTGAAGGTGCCGGAGACAGAGTCGTTGGCGGACCTGACGGCGGATTCGATATCGAAGCCGATGCCGAAGCTGGCGTCGTCGCCGGCCTCCTGGGAGGTGGCGTACGAGTTCCAATCGGCCAAGAGGGAGGACGAGGGCTTCTGCGGGTCCTCGCCGCCGCCGCCGCCGTCGGGCGAGAACCATGACTGCGCCATCTTCTGCATTTCCGCTTCCCTTTTTCGGGGGAGAAACCGAGATTTTTCCGGCCGCCGCCTCGAGTCAACCGATCGGAGCCTCGAAGGATTCGGAAGCAGGGAGATCCTCGAATCCTACTTCGCGGATCGAAGGCTGGGGGATGAAAGTCGGTCGCCCGGAGCACAGTTCGGGAAAAGCTTAGAAGTTAAGGATCGGCGTCAGGAGTTGCGACTATGATTTGCGATGGCGTAAGGAATAATTTTATCTGCAGGAACACGAGGAAGATTGAAAATCGTATATATAATTTTTCCCGGTATTTTTATTTTAATATCTAATATGTTCATTGATGATGAAAATGTTTTTCGATACTTTATTTTCTCATGTGACTCGAACATATAAAATTAAGGAAAATTCCATTTTGACTTGATGATTGTCCACGAAACAAATGAAAATGATATATTAAGATCTGGAACAATCCAATCTCGTACGCTCGTTTTCTGATGATTATATTTATAATTTTCTTCTTTATGTTGACAACTCTACAAATGCTATAGATAATAAACACGTTAGATTTTAAAAGGAAGCACAATGAATTCTGGTGACTTTACAAGAAACGGTTAAAATTTAAGTTACGATTAGCAAATATAAATCACATCAATTAATAGATCTTATCGTCAGGATTGAAGTATTACTCTCATATATTTGATCTTGTCACGATTACAAGGCGATAAGAACATCGCACTAGACATTTCATATGAACAAATCGCAATTTGATCAACATGAAATAACAATGAACAACATTGATTTTCTCTAATTTTCGTCTTTTATCCTTTATATAAACATCTTCGATTTTTTGGTAGGAGATAGTTTTGGAGCAATTAAAAGTAGTTAGGAGTCGCTATTCGAGATAGGATCACTCATATAATCTTTTTCCTTAAACATCAAATATTATCAAGCAATTTTCGATTCCCTTGTTATGGACTTTTTAGCTACTGACGATTATGATTTTATGTGTCAAACGGTCATCCTTAGGTGAACGCGTTACTAAACACTTTTAATGACTCGATATCAGCCTTACTTCTCAATAGCAAATGCGCTCATTATCACCAATTAGTCATTTCTAATCACGATTAAAGAGTAGGAAATGACTTGCGATTCAACTTCCAATGATAGTTCTAAGAATATCAACTTACTATGACTCTTTTAAGCTCTCATGAGCACCTTGTCATTTTTAACTTGTTCACCTCTTTTCAAAATCTACATAATTGTAGTTTGTTTTCACTGAGCTATTTAGCTATCAATATCATTAATATAATTATAGTTCTTCAAATATCACCACAGACATCTAAACTTATCATAATAGATATTATATCAAAAATAGCTTTAAAATCACCAAAATTCGACAAGATCTTCCCCAACAGTTGAGACTTCGCCATAAATTCAAATTATCATGACCTTGACCATCTTCAATTTGAGACAAGCTTTAAGGCCCTCAAATCCAGGTAGTGAAAAGGAATCAAAGATCTTGATTTGAGAGGGAGCCTTCCAATTGTGCTCATGTGAAGATAAAAAAAAATAAAAAAATAAAAAAAAATGTACGGTTTCTTTTGAGATTAAGTTATTGAGTCTATTGAATTGCATCCAGAGAATCGAAAGGGTTCTTTAGCTAACTTTGGAAATTAGAGATTCTATCCATTTCTTACAATTAATGCAAATTGGTACATTGTTTTCTGTTTTTTCATACTGCAAATTCATTTTCTTTTAACCGACAAAGAAAAAGGATGGACCATATCGAAAGGGTTCTTTAGCTAACTTTGGAAATTAGAGATTCTATCCATTTCTTACAATTAATGCAAATTGGTACATTGTTTTCTGTTTTTTCATACTGCAAATTCATTTTCTTTTAACCGACAAAGAAAAAGGATGGACCATATTACTCCCACTATATAATATTACAAAAATATTAATATCATCTTGAAATTGAAATATAACATTTTAAACAGACAAAAGACTAAAAAACAATTTAGTTTAAACAAAGATCATTTATAAACTTACTTATTATTGTATTTTACTTTTTGAAGATGCTTATTTCGAATATAGCTTTCATGATTGTACACTAATAAATCGTTCTCATTTGATGCTTTATGTGCTTTGGATACTCATTTTTCCTGCCACATAATAAACTATGGCATTCAAAAAATGCGATATTCATCTACAGAACAGCAGGATAAATGATACAAACCTCATCCATTTCTCTTACATTACATCTCATATTATTGGATTATTGATGATTAAAAAAAAATGCATATACACATGCTCGCACAAATCTCAGGCTAAATAACTAGTTAGAAATGACAATCTTAACCTTATCTGAAAAGCTGTGGCTTCTTCAGCAAGATGCGCGCGTGATGCAGCAGATTGTCATGACTAGGAACTGAAACTTCAACTATTGTTGTATTTACATCGAAATGGGAAAGTGATTTGGAAATTAAAGATTTTATCCATTTCTAACAATTAACGCAAATTGGTACACTTTTTTTTTTTTTGCTTATTTCTTACTGCAAATTCATTTTTTTTGGGAAAATTCCAAGAAATGGCCCAAAATGTAATTATTTTTTCAAATAAAGATCAGAAGTAGACATTGTCTCAAATAAGAACTTGAAATGCCAGCATTTTCTCAAATAAAGGCTTAAAGTGGGTCTTGTTTTAAATAAGAGCCAAAAGTGATTTTTATATTTGTTTCAAATAAATGCCTTGCTTTTTGACAGTTACTGACATTTTTGTCATTTTCCTTTTTTTCTTCATTTTTCTTTCCTTTTTTCTAGGCCAGGCATTGGTGATGCCCGCAGAGGATTGGGCAAGGTGAGGGTTGCCCTCTCCCAATTTGGCGATGGACGGCCTCGTTTAGGTGAGGCTGACCCTTGCCAAATCTAGTGAGGGTGGCTTTGCCCATGGTCGGCGAGGGCCTACAAGCCCTCACTTGTAGCTAGCAAGGGCTTGCAAGCCCTCGCCCACTATTAGCGAGGGCTCAATGGCCCTAGCTGACCGCAGGCGAGGCCACCCTCGCTAGATTTGGCGAGGGTTGACCTGCAAGCCCTTGCCTACGACTAGTGAGGGCTTGACAACCCTTGCCCACTGCTGATGATGGTCATCAAGTCTTTGCTACCCTAGTCAAGGTTGACTCTCACTAGATTTGGCAAGGGTCGCCTTGTCCACGGTTGGTGAGGGCTTGCAAGCCCTTGCCTGCTGCTGGCGAGTGCTTGTAGGCCCTCATTGGCTCTCACTAACAACTGAAGCCGTTAGGTAGTGATCATTGGCCAACATTGAAAAAGAAAAAAGAAGAAAAGAGAAAAGAACATTTGGATGAAAACGCCCTTGATTGGTTGAAAAATTTAGCCGGCCGATGCCTGATGGTCAGCGAGGTAAGGTCCTTATTTAAAACAACCATGATCACTTTAGACTCTTATTTGAAACAATCATAGCTACTTCAAACTTTTGTTTGAAATAAGATCCACTTTAAGCTTTTATTTGAGAAAATGATGGTACTTTGGACTATTTCTTAGAGTTTTTCCCCATTATTTTTACTCGACAAAAAAAAAAGGGTGGAACATATTACTCCCACTATATAATATACATAAATATTAATAATTGAAATAAAACATTTTAAACAAACAAAAGACAAAAAACAATTTAGTTAAGACAAAGATCATTTATAAACTTACTTATTATTATAATTTACTTTTTGAAGAGGCTTATTTCGAATATAGCTTTCATGATTGTACATTAATAAATTATTTTCATTTGATGTTTTAAGTGCTTTGGATACTCGTTTTTCCTCCACACGATAAACTAGGGTCTTCATATTTATCTACAAAACAGTAGAAATGATACAAATCTCATCATTTTCTCTTACATTACATCTCATATTATTAGATTATCGATAATTAAAAAAATGAAAAAAAATCAAAATAAGAGTTTGAAGTGCTATTATTTTCTCAAATAAGAGCATGAAATAGAGATTATTTCAAATAAAGACACAAAGTGTCTTTATTTTCTCAAAAAAGGGAGAGGTAGATATTATTTCAAATAAGACCATGAAGTGACAAAGTCAGTCTCAAATAAGAATCTCAATTCACTAATTGTGAAAGGCAATTTCGTATTTTTAAATTTTTTCCTTTTTTTCTTTATTTTTTCATTAAACAAAAACTAAATAAAACTAAAACTTCAAAAACAAATTAAAAAATTAAAAAAGGGAAAAACATAGATAGGATGACTCCCTCTCGCCTATGGCCGCCGCTCCATTGCCATGGGGCAACGACGAGGGCTAGCGACCCTCGCTAACCAGAGGCAAGGGCTGAAGCAAGGGCCGCCCACCCTCACTCCCATCTGTGCGAGGGTTGCTGGCCCTTGCGGAGGCCTGGCCACCTTTGCCCAGTGCCCATAGACGGCGGCGAGATTCGAGGGCCTTGGACAAGGGCCACCGAGCTTGTGCGAGGGCGGGCAACCCCCACCCAGATTTGGGAGAGGGTTGCCACCCTCTCTTGCCTATGGTGTTGGCCCTCTCCTCTGGTCAATGGGGAATGCCGCCCCTTGCCGTGTGCCACAGCAGATTGTCACGACTAGGAACTGAAACCACAACTAATGTTGTATTTACATTGAAATGGGAAAGTGATTGCTTTGCGATGTACATATGGTATAACAATAAATTACATGGTACAAGCAAACCTAACCTACGCGTGTGTCATCGCCCGATTCCACCCATTTGAAAATGAAAGAAGATTGGTAAAAGATTGCACAAAAAATTAAGGGGGGTCATCAAATCAAGTCAGGCTCCATTGCTAACGCACACGCATGTTAAAAAAGCAAGAAGAGAGAGGGGAGAGAGGGGGGGGGGGGGGGTCGTGTGTCTTGACAGAGCAGATCCTGTTCAAGTGAGACCAACATGAATTGTGGTCTTCTTGAGGATGTCTGAGCATCTTAAGACATTCCTCAGACGTGAAAAAACTTGAACGAACACAGGAGGAAAATTGTCAGGATATCACGAAACAATGTCATAGCACTTTCAATAGCTGCACCTCAAATATCAAAGGCTCTTTCGCGTGTGACAAAAGGCTTCTCTGAGGTCCAAACTGCAATCGACAAATGAGAAATAAACCCATTAGCGGCGAAATTAACAGTCCAGGAGACAAGAAGCATGTCCTGGGAAGTGGAAAACACAATTACGGGATGAACTGAAGAAACAGGAACAACAGATGATTTGAGGGTCAATACCTCATCAGGGATTGGCTTCAGGTTTTCGTTTATGTATCCAACAGAAGGAGGGATCAACCCTCTCCTCTTTCCTGAGAAGAAAATAGCGGGATTTGTCTCAGCAATTTCATTGTGCCGCATATAAAGAGACATAACAAAGATTTTCGAAGATTAAGGTGAAAGGGAAGAAAGCTGGTTCGGTATATTAGCAACAAAGGAGACAAGGTAGGCTAAGAATGCAGAACATTTATGCAGCATTTTTGCGACAGAGAAATAATGGAAGAAGATAAATAGAATCAGCAACCTAATAGAGACCAGCGTTGTTTTAAGTAGTTCAAAAAATTCCAAAGTTGCGCATTTAAATAAGTGTCACATATCTTTCAGTCTCAGAAAGTACCTCCAACCTTCATGCCAATCAGAATTTCCTTGAGACCTTTGATGATCTGTCAGGGGGACAAGCAACCGAAAGATAATTACTCAGTTATGGGTTCTGCCAACTTTCGTTTAAAAAGAAAAGGACAATGATGCATAAACAGAAAATAGCAAATAGAGTCATTAAGAACAAGAAAAGAGAACGGCATAAGAGGCATGATGTTTGTTCATCTTCATAACATGATTTTACTCTGATTCTTTTCCCCATTGATAACCGGAGTATGGAAGAAACAAATGGGAACAATAGTCTGTATTAACGTGGCTAAATAGCACAAAAGGTTAGTAGAAAAGGGTTTAAGAACCAAAACCAAAAAGACAATGCAAATGCCAATCTCAAACACTTCCAGATGAAACAAATGGGAACGATTATCTGTATTAATGTGGCTAAATAGCACAAAAGATTAGTAGAAAAGGGTTTAAGAACCAAAACCAAAAAGACGATGCAAATGCCAATATCAAACACTTCCAATTCTGTTTACAACAGAAAGGTGTGTAGTCATTTGCAGACAGCAAACTGATGTAATTTGTATCATATCTTATTACCCAGTCAAACAGAAATAGAGATCCTACAACATCAAAGTTCTAGCTTCGTCATGCTACCATATGGGAAACCGAGGTTCTAGCTTCATCATGCTACCATATGAGAAACCGAGCTTACTTGGTTCTCATCCAATGGAAGTACAATAGGCATGCTTTCTCCACTAAACTGATCTACAGTACTGCATTTAAACAAGCCATGAGTCAAGAGTAGTTGGAGAATACATCCGGACAGACAAACTGATGCGTTATCAGGACAGGCCATATGATAAAATGAGATCGAGAAACCCACAGCCCAAAAGGTGAGCCGGGGCATCAAATATGACATACGAATTACCTATGAACGAAATACCCATTTGAGCGCCTGCACACATAATTAACTTCGACAAGGTCTCCATCACGGGCTTCTGGTCCTTCCCCTTCAACAATCTCTGAGAAACAGGAACTCAGAAACTTTTGGATGAGAAATATTAAAATATATCCCAGATAATACCTGCTGCAATACTTCCCTTATTTCCCATTAACTACATCACTTACAGTAATATAACAGACAAATTCTTGTAGCATTCCTAGATAATTTCCCTCTTAACTGTTGATGTGGTAACCCATGTATTCATAAAAAAGAAAAATAAAAGAAAAGAGCTTATTGCTGGCAAGTGGCAACTCTGTGACGCGTAATCCATGGACTAGTACCCAAATAGTCAAATGATAATGACACAACGGCCACAAGAATAAGTCGGTCAATTTCCAGCTGGACTTTATAGCTTATGGTTCCACGATAAAAGTTGGCCACCGTGTTTCCAGGAAACTAAGGGGAAATTGAATGCCATGTACCTTGAAACCTCACCCCATCTGGAAGCTTCGACGTCCTGAAGACTTCAAAAGTTGAAGCTTATAGCAATCAGAAACAGTGACTTACTTTGTGAAAAAGAGGAGGTAATTTTATATACTAAATGGAAAGCAAAATGAAAAAAGGAAAAGAAAAAACACAGATTGGCAGCTGAAAAAATATACTTTCCCCCAACATTAATAAGAGCACAATGAGAAGATCTAAAAAGCACAGTATTCTACCGAATCACTTCAGGTTCCTTCATCTCGAAAATAGGTGCGGCGACAGCAGGAAGAGCATATAGGACAGATGGAATAAACCCAATAAACTCCAGAAGCAATCTCCTGCGTAATTTCTTGATGGGAAGCGATGGATGTTTTTCAAGACAGAGTCTGCCCTCACCGATCTCAGATTGCCTACTCTCCACAGCAATGCTGTCATAAAAGAGTTCGAATCGATAAATTAACTTCAAGATAGATGCATCCTCAGGGGATTGATCTTGAAAATAATAGTTTTCATTTTTTCTTTGGGTTCAGAAACTCGTTTCAGTGCATAGCACAGCCAAAAGGCAAAACAAACCTCCAAGTAAGAATCCAGGTTCCTTTTAATTGGAGTCTAGAAATAATGCTGAAGCAGGACTAAGATAAGCAAACTGTACTCATCTTTGCGAAGATTCCAAATCAATGATATCTTGCTGGTGGATTATATTTAACACCCAAAACCTGATACCGAGTCCCTGTCAAGACTCTGTTTCTCTCACCTTTTCTTTCTGATACAATGAAGTTAAATTCTGAATTAAACAGGGGCCAGTTATTAACGCAATTTGAGATAGCAAGTCCAAATCATTCATGAACAATTGGCTTTTCACCTAACAACTTTTCATAGAGAATTAATATTGTGCTGTCCTGTTATTCTATAGTTTTCCGGCGTAACAGCTAACAATGCGAAAAGCAATCAGAGAATGTCCTAAAGTTGCCCCGGTCACCGTTCTCCAGGTCGGTAAGCACGTCTAGTACGCGACAAACAATTTCCATTTGTTGATAAATCAATGCGAATCGCGACGACCGTTTTGCAATTGCCCACCCTTCGCGTGCATTTATCAAGACAAGATTTACCAACCCAAAAAGAACAATTTCTACTGCATTTCGGGCGTTTTTCTACCGCCTGGGACCAAATGCAATCGAATTCTCCACATGAGAAAGCGTCGGCTCAAATCCCAATCTGATCACCTCAAAAGAAACTCACACTGCCGCCAAAGCGCCAGGCATACCAGAGAATTCGACCAGACCATGGTCAGTCCTAGCTACCGAGATCCATTTGCCTCCCTAAGAGGTTGTTCGATGCGTGGAATGGAGACAAAACCACGAGTCGATGTCGGAGACGAAACCGACAAACGTCCACAAGAAGATGGAGTTCGCGTTTACCTTCGAGATCCGCAGGGAGCGCGTGGAAGCTGGATTGGGTTTTGATACAGACGATGAGCGTGCATTCTGGAAAAGGAGGAAGAGAGTCGCCGACAGCGACGACACGGTGGTGATGATGAAGAAGATCGACACACTCGCTGCAATTCGAGAAGCCAACGGATGAGGCTCCGCCGGATAAGGATTTCGTCGGACGAGGAGGCTCTTCATTCGCCGGCCCACCCGCGGGAGCCACGTCAACCTTCCACGTCACGAACTGAGACATAAGCCGTCGTTAATAATTGGCTGGCAAGTGGCTAGGCAACTCGCATTTAGATCTTTGTGCCATTATCTCTTAAACATTTAATGAGATCTTTAATACGTTCTAGACAAAATTTCTTTTCTTAATTTTTAAGTTAAGAGGTTTAATCAAATCACATAAAAAAAACTTGTCCTATCGTTTCGAATCTTCACAAATACAAAACAAACACAATGAATGTAGTGAATTTGAGTTCCATTCCATCGTGATAATAATTTTTCTACATTGCTGATTTCATTAAGAAGATATGATATGTGATTCTTATTTTTCTATTTTATGGATTTTTCATTATTTCTTTCCGTCACGTGCAATTAAGAAGATAAGTGCACCTCAACAATTTCATGTACCCATACATACATTCGAACATGTCTCGGTCAACGATTTCTCTATGTAAGCGTGAATAGTGACGTCAATAATAATCTCCTTACTTGCTTGGGCCCTCACCTGCGCAGGGTCGACGGCACCTTCAATTCCAAGTTTTAGAGGGACCGCTAAGAAATTGACAAGGCTTCGGGGGATTGGGAAAGCAAACATTGATACGTTGCTTCCCGGAAATGGGCGAGAAAAGGGAATACAAATAGTAATATAAGAAAAAGATCAAAGAAAAGGAGGAAGACTATAAATTACAGAAAAGTCTCCGATAAAAAAGCAACGACAGAAGGATCTAGAAACCAGAAACCCTACATTTGGAAACTCTCTATATAAACACTCCTTTGCTCTACCCTTCCCTCTCCATCTCCTTCTTCCTCCCTCCTTCCTCGTTCTTTATCTCCTCGTCGCCGTCGCGAATCTGAGCGGTTCGTTTCTTCGTGGTCAAGCAAAGGCGAGCGGAAGTCCGGCGATGGCGGAGACCGAGACGTTTGCCTTCCAGGCGGAGATCAACCAGCTCCTCAGCCTCATCATCAACACCTTCTACAGCAACAAGGAGATCTTCCTCCGCGAGATCATCAGCAACGCCTCCGATGTAAGTCCCCTCCCCCCCTCCCGGCCCTGCGCGAGCAGCGCTTGTCTTTTCTTAATTTTTTTTTACCTGAGTTTCTGTATGCGGGATCGTCGTCGGGATGGTGTGTTTTTGCGTGCTCGTTTGAGATCTGGCCAGTTTATAGACTCGTGAGATTGAGGGCGGTCGAGGATTCGTCGCTCCAGATATCTGGCGTGACGCTTTCGTCCCTCGTGTTCTGAAAATAGACGGAGTGTTTAGAAGAGTGCGATCCTCCAGTGGAATGAATGTGTTGGCTATTGCTTTATGGCTTTGGAATGTCCTAGCCCTGCTGCACCGTTGAAGAAGATCCATGCTTTCCTTAAATTGCTTTTTTACTTTTTATTATTTTATATGGCTTGTTGGGGACTCGTTTGCTTCTAGTTATTAGAAGCGACTCGAAGCAGTACGGCTTTTGTTTTTCTGAATCGGGCTCCGTTTGTTTCTGAAGTAGGCTCCTTTTGTTTTGGTAAGTTTTTTCCCAAATTATTTATTCTTCACGAAATAAATATGATTTAAATAGAAAATCCTGTTGTTGTCATCCTTAAGCTGCAGTACAGATTTGTTGAGTTTTAGATGCTGGGTCGCGAATCTAGAAGGTCTCATGTGTGTTAAATTTGAGTTCTTTGAGTCAAAGAATTGAATTGGATTACCTCATGGAAGACATTTACTCCACTAATCCTGATATATTGTTGTATGGACGCTATCGTTTCTAACATCTACGCCCATTGTATGTGATGCTGGCATTAACTGAATGTTGGGTGGAGTCAAAACAGAATCTTTATTGGGAGTACCTACTGAAACGCCATATCTGATCCAAATTTACTCGTATATAGGCTCTAGACAAAATCCGATTTGAGAGCTTAACGGACAAGAGCAAACTCGATGGTCAACCGGAGCTCTTTATCCACATTATCCCTGACAAGGCGAACAACACACTGACCATCACTGACAGTGGGATTGGCATGACCAAAGCTGGTGAGTCTCTTGGTATTTAGATTTGATGTACTTTTACTGGAATATAATTGTTTACTGACTGTTTGGATTAATTTGGCAGACTTGGTCAACAATCTTGGTACGATTGCTAGATCTGGAACCAAAGAATTCATGGAAGCACTAGCAGCTGGTGCTGATGTGAGCATGATTGGTCAGTTCGGTGTTGGGTTTTATTCGTCTTACCTTGTAGCCGAGAAGGTTATTGTCACTACCAAGCACAATGATGATGAGCAGTATGTTTGGGAATCCCAAGCTGGTGGATCATTTACCATCACCAGGGACACTTCTGGCGAGGTTCTTGGTAGGGGAACCAAAATCACTCTCTTACTCAAAGAGGATCAGCTCGAGTACCTCGAGGAGCGTCGCCTGAAGGACTTGATCAAGAAGCACTCCGAATTCATTAGCTACCCCATTTCCCTTTGGGTTGAGAAGACCACTGAGAAGGAGATCTCTGATGATGAGGATGAGGAAGACAAGAAGGAGGACGAGGAAGGGAAGGTTGAGGATGTTGATGAAGAGAAAGATAAGGAAGAGAAGAAAAAGAAGAAGATCAAGGAAGTGTCTCATGAGTGGTCTTTGACGAACAAGCAGAAGCCCATCTGGATGAGGAAGACTGAGGAAATCACCAAGGAAGAGTATGCTGCCTTCTACAAGAGCTTGACAAACGACTGGGAGGAACATTTGGCTGTGAAACATTTTTCAGTTGAAGGTCAGCTTGAGTTCAAGGCCATCCTCTATGCTCCAAAGAGGGCTCCATTTGATCTCTTCGACACCCGCAAGAAACCCAACAACATCAAGCTCTATGTTCGCCGTGTCTTTATCATGGATAATTGTGAGGAGCTGATGCCGGAGTATCTTGGCTTCGTTAAGGGTATTGTGGACTCGGAGGACCTTCCACTCAACATTTCAAGAGAAACGTTGCAGCAAAACAAGATCCTCAAGGTCATTAGGAAAAATCTCGTCAAGAAATGCATCGAGCTCTTCTTTGAGATCGCTGAGAACAAGGAAGATTACAACAAGTTCTATGAGGCATTCTCAAAGAACCTCAAGCTCGGTATCCACGAGGATTCGCAGAACAAGTCGAAGCTTGCTGAGTTGCTGCGGTACCACTCCACCAAGAGTGGTGAGGAGATGACCAGCCTCAAGGACTATGTGACTAGAATGAAGGAGGGTCAGCAAGACATCTACTACATCACTGGCGAGAGCAAGAAGGCTGTTGAGAACTCTCCTTTCCTGGAGAAGCTCAGGAAGAAGGGCTACGAAGTGCTTTACATGGTTGATGCCATTGATGAGTATGCCATTGGCCAGCTCAAGGAATACGAGGGGAAAAAGCTGGTCTCATCTACGAAGGAAGGTTTAAAACTTGATGAAAGTGAGGACGAGAAGAAGAAGAGCGAAGAGTTGAAGGCGAAGTTTGAGGGTCTGTGCAAGGTTGTCAAGGATGTCTTGGGCGACAAGGTTGAGAAGGTTATGGTCTCTGATCGTGTGGTCGACTCGCCATGCTGTTTGGTCACCGGTGAGTACGGGTGGACTGCCAATATGGAAAGGATCATGAAGGCACAGGCTTTGAGAGACAACAGCATGGCCGGTTACATGTCGAGCAAGAAGACGATGGAGATCAACCCCGAGAACCCCATCATGGAAGAGCTCAGGAAGAGGGCGGATGCGGACAAGAACGACAAGTCAGTGAAGGACCTGGTCCTCTTGCTCTTTGAGACTGCACTTCTGACCTCGGGCTTCAGTCTGGATGAGCCCAACACCTTCGGCAACAGAATCCACAGGATGTTGAAGCTTGGTTTGAGCATCGATGAGGATGCAGCTGATGGTGATGCAGATATGCCCCCACTGGAGGATGCGGAGGTTGAAGCTGAGGGCAGCAAGATGGAAGAAGTTGATTAAGTTATTGCACTTGGAAAGTCCCAGAGATTTTAAACTGTTGCAAGTGTTTCCTTTTTTTGTTGGGGCTGCTTCTTTTACTGTTATCTAAACTTCAGTGCTTAGGTTCTATCGTAGATGCTTTGTGCTTTGGGTTTAAATATTGTGTTTACTTTTCACTATCTTCGGTTCTTGTGGTGGTAATTCCTCCTCCTTTGCACATTCGATTCTTTCTTCTGTCTTCGTTATTCTCCTTCGCCGTGCAACTTAGTGATTGCTCGGTTGCGCTATGACGATGAGCTCTGATCATGCAACTTTTCCATCACAGGGTTTGATATAGTCTGAGATTTCAGTCGTTTGCTGTCGTCAAATCCTTGAGAACCACCGAGAGATATACGGTGGGCTACTGGACCGGAACTTAAATTAACGGGTCCCCTTCATTCGAGGAGAACTCTGGCTCATCGTCATTGGCGACAGAAGCATAACATGCATAACTTAACGCTAGAAGCATCGTATCTCCACTACGCTCATCATCATTGGCGAGGAAATAGCTTTAGTTACTTCTAATGATTGATAACCTAGGAAAGTAAAGAACAATGCAAAAATAATTATTTAAAAAAGAAGAGAAAATAATCTCTCTGACATCGTTTTAACATCATATCCACATTAGGAGCTTCCGGAAAATTTGCGTCGCAGGTAGATTCATTCAATGTAATCAATGCAAACGGGGTTCTGCCTTCATTTGAAATCCAATTTACACAAATATTCCGTACACGCATGATAATAACAGAATGTCAGGAGTTTTTTAACTGTATGTTCGGACAATAACTGAATAATCCCAGTGCCTTCAACAATTTCTCGCACCAGGAAAACATGACAATCCGTATCGCATCTCAAGCAGGAAGACAGACAAACACACTCCATCAAGAGCTGAATTTACAAACAACCAGAACGACAAATCTCTCTTCTGACCTCACTGATACACAGTGGCCGCAATATCTTCAAAGAAAAAGGAAAATAAAAATAAAAAAACAACTACAAAATCTTCAATAGTACCTCAATATGCAGCTTTGATCTCATGAATCATCAACTTGTGAATGGAACACGAAACTTGGGAATGCGGTAGTGATGTCCCTGGATAAAAAAGAAAACAAGAATGAATGAATGAGATGACAAATTAGATAACCACATTGATGCACCTCTACCATCTTCATAGTAGGGTTGAAATAAACAATAGATCCGATCTATCATGCTGCTCCCATGGCTCTTAGACAAAGAAGAATACTCATGCTGATGCAACACTAAGCCAGGGTTGTCTTCAAGGCATATACACTCTAGCAAAGGCATAACCCCTGAATCCCCATAATCTAAAAAACCTTTTACAAACATGCTTTCACACATACAAGGAATCATCCTTTGTAGTTCCCCTGAAAATAACATAAAAAATGCTGACATTATGGGGAAATTTATCATCCTCCCAAAAGTATAGAGGATCCATGGGAATTGTGGGCAGTTCCACAATTGGTCTTAGTACACAAGATATTATGAGGATGAGCTCTGTTCCACATGAGCACCTGAGCTTAGGAATAACCTCAATGTCCACCCAAATCGATGGATAGAACTTACTTAACACCTTTAGTGCTTTGGGTTAAGGTTGGCACATCAAGGAATTATCACCAAGCCATAAAAAGAGCAGATTAGGGTCAAGGGACTTTCCTCTTACGATAAATTCATTCTGTCAGTACAGTATTCATGCAACAGTAGAATATGCAATTCATGACAATGCAGAGGTTAAATAAGCCAAACATGTTTAAATAAGTAATGATCTTAGCTTCGACATCAGGACATGCTAAATGGACTTAAATTGTGATCCGAGTCATGAAATAGACCATGTTGCTCAATTATCACACTGCAGAATATAGGAATCATTCTTTTTTATTTTTCCCATATTTTGCACAAGCAAAAGTTATCCGAGTACAAATCAAAAGACTTACTTAAGATATTGGAGAGTCATATTCTTCAGAAGAGAAGGATGTCGCAAAACGAGGCTTCTCCATTCTTCCTTGTCGATCTTTCCATCATGCTTCGTGTCTGCTTCTTCAAAAGTCTGAAGCAAGTTTTACAGATCAAGAAAAGGAAGAGAAAAGAAGAAAAGGGGGGGGGGGTTGGAGGATTTTAGAAGCTATTTTCAATGAATGATAAAGGAATTAACCAAAATCTACTGACTAACAAACATAGTATGAGTAAAGAAAACAAAGGTCAAATGACAATGAAGAACTACCTTGTCAATTATACTCTCTATGACATCATCTGAAAGATTCATGCCAGACTCCGCTAGTGTAGCTACTACCATTTGCTTCACCTATGTGGGGTATTCATGATTAACTTAGTTTTTGATGAAGGAAACAAAAGTGATTCCAGTATAATTCAGTTTAACCAGAAATATCTCTTACCTCCTGCCTCTCGATGAAACCTTGCTGCTTTAGATCATACAGTTGAAAAGAAACTGCTTCATACATTAAAGGGATAAGCTAAACAATACAAGGCAGCTTATAGAAACACATCTAATGGTATTGAAAGCTGAAAAAAAAAAAAAACGCACATTCAATCTTGTCGTCTAGAGGTGCATTTGGATGAAAAACAGATAGGGCACGGGCAAACTCTTCAAAACCTAGTATTCCATTGTGTTTTGTGTCAAACAAGTCAAACACCTGTAGAATCCAACACGTGTAAAGTAGTTGTAAATAGAAGACTCTGCAGAAAGATTCCAAGAGTTCCATACAAGATGAAGAGTAAAGAGCACATTACCCGGTCAGCAAACAAACTCTCCTTTTTATTTGTCTTAAATAATGCCAACTGGAATTCTTCCTGTGATTTAAAAATGAACAAAGACTTCAGTAAAAAGGAGCAACCAGAGAAAAGAAATGAAAAGTAAAGAGCACATAACCCTGTACCAGGAGAACTACAGCATTATGAAGAGTATTGCAACTCAATAGAAGAAAAAGAATAAGAAGCAGGCAAATGACATTTTTAACACTGACACAAAAGAATATGCATTACGCCGACCAAGAGAAAAATGACAAATGAAGGTACAGAGATGATAAACAACCTTGTTAATCAGACCGTCATCAATCACAGCACTGCTAATTTTTTTAAAAAGCTCGTATAGCGCTTCAATTTCACTCACACTGACTGCATTCAGGAAAATGAAGAAGTGATAATCTGCATGTAACTAGAGGAATAAATAACTTAATGAAAAGAAATAATCGAATTATGTAATAGGATGATCATCATCAGTGTGATATGAATCTGAATAATACATTGTGCACAGGACCATAAGTTTTAAGATAGAGCCCTGGTTAGTAAAGTTGGTTGCTGCAAGAAGAAGGGGACATAAATATAGGAAATTTGTGCCATGGAATGCCATCTAAACCTCAGAATGATAAGAAATCAAGTTGAGTGCATACACACAGTCTCCCTAGCGAGAAGCTCAGGATCATCAAGGCCTCTCGATTGCTTATACAGATCAAAATCACAACACTGCAGTATAGAAGCAAGCAAATGCTTTATCCCGTCCATACACTGCAACATGATATTATCCGCTCATCCAAGCACTCCATACCTGTTCAAAATTACACAGAGTAAGCAATTTCCTTGTTTTATTATATGGAAAAAATATGCACATTTAAAGTAACAATCACCAGCTTTATAGGGTCTCCATGCTTTGTTATACAAACCATAAATACAAATTAAGGACTCCTCATACAATTATTCAGTCTTTCAGAATTTATTAAAGCAACATGACCCATCTGCATTTTAATATAACCAGTACACAGAGAACTTTCAATACTGTAATGCCATTTTTCAGTAACTCGAAACTGGAATTACACTATAAGGATTACTCTGAATGTGAGGCAAAAGGAATTACCAAGCATTCAAAACTCCTCTCTACCAGTTACAAGGAAGTGCTAAGCACCAGCTTAATGGTCAACAATATCATATGGCACTCATTGAATCTTACATATGCACAAACGGGTGCCTCTAACACATCCCAAAGTCCAAACAACTATTGAACCAAAACACATTCTGTGAGGCTGAAATATGCATTTCGCTAATTATGTAAGCATACAATCATTTTCCAAAAACTTTCTCTCGGATACCTGCAAAACTAAATATATAGAATCAGTTTCTTCTAACTCATAATGTTTGAAGCAGAGAAGTGACACTTGATCACAAATACCATAGGTCACCAGTACAAACGGGAATTCAGCATTATACAACGTTCACATCATACATGACAGGAGAAATTTAAATGGCAAGATGTTTGCATCCTTGCGATTTCACACTATGAAAGATGTTGACAAGAAAAGATGGGTAAGTTAGCACTCAAAGAGATTTTCTAGGAGTACTTTGCACGTTTAGGGGTAATCGTAATCTTAGTGTAGATCATGGTGAAGCTAACTATAGCCAGACAACTGTGAGTATATAGAGCATAAGGAGTTAGGACAAAGATCTTGAGAACAAAAGACACCGGTTATGCATCAGTACAGATAAAAGTTGAGGACACATCAGTGTTCTCGTTCCACACTTTTCCTATTAAGTGTGCACCCGGAGCTCTTTGCTGGTTAAAGAAGAGCGCAAACAACATCTTATTGATGTACAAAGTGGCTGATATCTAATCAAAAAGCATGACACGGGAGAACAGCGTAACTACTACTTCGGTGATGGCAAAGAAGTCAACAGGATGAAAACAGAAGACGAGTTACAGCTCAAAAGGCGTTCGGAATGATTCGCTAAATGGACAAGCAAGCCAAGAAACCAAAAAGAAAGTGATGCAGAAGGAATCGTGCAAGTGAAGCTACAGGACTACAAGCAAGCATCGGAGGAAACGGCAAACCCACAGCAAAGGCTAATCAAAGAATTTCGAGCCCTTAACTCTATTGAAGGCATCCTGCCCTCGCTCGCGACTCAAAATTAGGAGAGAACCACGCAACTTCCCTTTCCAGAATTCAAATTTTTCGAAAAACAAAAAAAAAATCAGAAGCCTACAGCATCGAAAACCATCACGAAACTCACAACTGCCAACTCTCACGCGGAGCCTTCCCAGCGCGCGCCGCAATAGCCACGCGGATCTGATCGAATCGAATCGAATCGAATCGAACCAAGCGGACACGAGCTTCAGATGCTCGAGCAGCCCCAAAAAAAAAGGGCGGAGAAACGAAATCGGAATCGGATTCAATCAACAAAACTCGAGCCGAAAGGTCCAGAGACGTTCGATCCGCGCAACGGACTAACTAACTCCTCCGAGAAGCAGACGGGAATCGGGAACCGTCGCGGACCGGCGGAACGAGCGGGCGATGATCGAATCGTGAGGTCTGCCGATCGACGCATCGACCGATCGCGGAAGCCGAAAGAGAGGGAGAGGGCGCGAAGCGGAGAGAGAGAGACAGAGAGAGAGCACGCCTCACCTTCAAAGGAGCAGCGGGGAGTGAAGGAGCAGCGGGAGCTGGAGCTGGAGCTGCAACATGTCCATCGCTTTCGGTGCGGTCGCGCCTCGTGGGATTTATATTCAGGAAGGTGACGGGGAGAGGAGAGACGAGAGAAGGGAGGGTGATTTAACTGATTAATCTCTCCCTCTCTCCCCGCGGTCGGAGACGGACAGGTAGCCGACCATTTCACTCGTTTCCTTTTTAAGAATATCTCCTCTGTCAAGGAAAACAACACGAACAAAAAGTAAATGTACTTTCATTCAGCGTTGCGAAATTGTTGCTATTGCTTTTATTTTTCGAAAATTTATAATATATATAATTTTATGTTTTTTTTTTTAATTAGGCATAAACTTTTTTTAGAAAAGTCACCACGGTAGTTTTGCATTGAAAGGGCACGTTAGTAAAGGAGTTTCCCACCAACCAGTATTTTAGAGGTTAAATGACATAAATGGTCTTTAAATTTAGGCCTTATGTGCAGTGCGGTCTATGAACTTTAATTTGTTCAATGTGATTTCTAAATTTTAACCTAATGTATTCCTCAAATTATGGTAAATGTTCATTATTATATCCCTAGATTCAATTTAGTCATTGAATTATCTAATTTAGAAACTAAATTGAACATTTATCAAAGTATATGCACCATATTAAATAAATTTAAAGTTTATGGACCATATTACATATTAAGTCTAAATTTAGGGACCATTGTGTCATTTTCCTCATTCTGAACTTTCAGATATTTGATTTGCTGAAAATGACCGATCAAGGGAAAACCATTTACGATAAAAATTTGCACACTTAAAGTTGGAAAAATGAAATGAAATTGAAAAATGGCATAATATTTTCCTGAGGAAATCATTTTCCTTTTGTCATGAAGTTTACCTCGAACAAAACACACCTTCAATGCAAAATATTTGTTACCATGATTGAAATCGAGTTGAATGTGTTTCTTTGAACCAACGGAGATATAAGCAATCTTGCATGCATTGTTAACGTTACCACAGCAACATGTTAAGATTCATGTTGCCCCGTTAAGATGCCTCTATGGTAAAAGAGAGGTACATGTCCCTTCCATAAATTCATCCTAATTAAGTAAAAGACTAGTTACTAACTAGTTCATGTTTTCAAAGATTTTTTCATGAGTTTTCTTCTTGTTCAAAGGTCGCACTGGATGGGCACCAGCATTGAAAAAGGAAAAATCTAAACACAGTGTGTTATCTTAATTGCCCATTAGCATGGACATAATCAATTACCAGGTAAAAGAACCCGACTTTGGGGGGTTAGGTACATTGAAATCAAGAATGCTATAACCAAGCCAAGTCCAATTGGCTTAGTACATTGCATATGATCTTAGACAGTTTGTCTTCTTAGCTTAGTAGTAATTTCTTCCATTTATAAAGTGACTGTAGATGTACAATCCATCAATGAACCAACATACATGCATGATTCTGCTCACATCTGTACTTTCGCATTTCAAGGGGATAAAAGCACAATTTACCATTGCTTGCCTTGTTTTGGTTCAGTTCCACCTTCACCAACAACCATATAAGGATACAGAAATATTCTCACATGCCCAAATCTAGTCAACATTATATTCAATCCAAATCCATCACAACATATACTATGGACCTCCTTAGATCATATCTTATGACAGTAGATTGTCAACATATGCTCCCAATTATTATTAGAGAGCATAGATCGCGCCCTCGTCGCCTTGAGCGTCACTGAGCCTCCACGGAATCGCCGACCCCGCTCGACTTGGAGCCCAGCTCGGAGAGGTTCGAGCCAACCGAACTGCCGCGGGAGATGCTCGAGCTGCGGTGGATCCGGCATCTGAAGGAGCCAACATGCGTGGTGGGGGAGCAGAGGCAGTTCGACTTGCAGTTCGACTTGCTCCTGCTCATCGCTTTGCTCACCCGCGGCGACAGATTGAAGGGTGAGTTTTTGCTGATCTCTTCGAGATCGATCTTCGGCACGGTGAATTTGCGTCTCGGAGATTTCTCCCCCTTGAGGCACCTGTGGGTCTCTCCTTCATCCATCACTCGGACCTGCGAGGGATCTGGCCAGGGGGAACGAATTTAAGAGAGAAACGAGTAACTCACGAGTGATTAAATGAACACGGAGAACAGTTTCAAGGCAAAAGTGGGCTGTCCGAACAGGTTTAGCATCGTTTAGAAAGATACTTAATGGCGTGCGCATGTTCGTGAGATCATCGTGTCGTCATCATAAACATTCCTGATCACAAGAGTGCTTGATTGCAGCGATGTCTTTGCAATGCCACGCTCTCAATTCGACACATTTTATACGGTCAAAACAAGAGAGCGATGAATTCTTATTTGCATTCATGTCGAGAAAGGCGCACGCTTGCATACTGGATCTCATCCTTTAAGTAGACATGGTAATTTCAACCGCGACGATGTAGAAAAAGGTGCATTAAAAAATATGCTGCTGCAACAATTATCTGTTCTGGTCATGGTTGGGAATGAATGTTTTATCTCCATAGAAAGAAGACGTCATATCGGAATTGTAATGTGGCGATTTAGAAACACTCATCTCGAACGATGATTAAAGATGCGTCGGGCGCCTCCAGAATGGAAGAACGAGCATGGCGATAACCAGAAAAAGACAGGAAATTTTCAGGATCAAAACATGCAGATGAAGGATGTGGAAATGATTCCAGAATTACCTGGAGGCGGAAACAACAAACCCAAGAAGCCGTGGAGCCCCTCTCTAGCAATTACTGATGACCGCAGGTGGAAAAAAACTCGGAATTGTTGGATCGGAGAGAGCGATTTCTTTGAGAGAAACCCAGAACACAAACTTGAAGGGGACCAGGAGATGTCGTCGGTTCTTCTTTTGGTCTTTTATGCTCTTGTTCAGAACGTCAGAACTTCTTCCCCCTTGAGATCCTCCCGTTTCGACAGAGCCATCCTTTATCCTTTTGCTGTGGCACTTTTCGGGTGTCTTACAGCCTATCCCCCTTCTAATTATAGCACAATCTCTTGATGCGATGCCTGAATGGCCATCATCAAAACGTAGAGGGACAGCTGTGAATGACTAGAGGATGGCAAAAATATATTCCGAGACGCAGTTGTGGTGTTCCGATTTGGAATCCGTGTTGTGTGTTTTGCTAAATATAGTGTCTGATGTTTGTACGAGTTTTGAATTCATATTCCTAGAAGCATTGTTCGGTCGGGTTCTGAGACGCGATTTTGTCTTGCAATAACAATGCTTGTCGTCGCCAGTAGCTGTCCGGCACCAAAATATAACGAGGACGTCTTCCAAATCATTTTATGCCCCGAAACTTTATGAACAATAGATAGACCGTTTGAATAAAATGTCTCTGTACTTGTGAAAAAAACCTATTGTCAATCGAGCTTCTAGCATCAACCAAAGCTCTCTCTTTACAATGGCGAGTTTAACAGTCAGATTTTTATTTTTTACGGCAAGAAAATCTTCTCATCTGCACAAGTCATTTCAGCGTTCAATCACAGATGACATTCGCTTATTCTCTTGCGCAAACAAAGATAGGCGCATATCCGGTAGCACAGGGCCATGCCAAGCAGAATCCACACTTCTTGCAAACCACCGTCCAAGCTCACGGTGTCGAACGAGGGCGAGCTCTGCAACTTCCGGCATCCTCCTTGGCTCTTGCACTCGTAGAGTTCGTCGCCGGAGTACTGGACTTTCAGGAGGAGCCTGAACCCGTGGAACATGAACGACAAGTACTTCAACCACCGTATAAAATACGGTATGTGCTGCGATCCATAATAATATACCTTCCGTTAGTACAGAACCAACAGGGAATGCAAAGGAAGGTTTTCGGTCCCCGGCACTTGTCTCTTGGTACATTTTACAATTTTTAGTAGTTAGTACCCTTTTTTTGACCTCCGAAGGATGTACAGGGTATACGGTGAAAGAAGCATCAAATGCCTCATCCTAAGGTACTGGAGAGTCGTCCGACTGCGTGGGTGATTTATAATCTAGTGGTCCTTAGAAATGTCTAAAGATCTCTAAACAAATATTGAATCTCGAGTCAGGGCAAAATTCACAAACAGATCATACATTACCGGTTACGCAGTATTTGGACGTGGTAAAACTGAAATGGTAAGTTCTTCATGGTGACCGACTACTACATTCTGGACTGGACTTAACATACCTGGACATAGTATCCTCCAGTGAGTAGGAACAGCATGAGTAACAGCGAAACGACCATTCCGGCACTTTTAATGTTCAAAACCGCAGCCCCAAACAGTTCTCCAGCACCCTGGATCAAGGAACGAAAACCAGTTACTTCTAACATAGCGACTGTCTAAAATCCTGACTTGGTTTCTGTTTACCTGGCTTGTGACAGCAATCAAAAGGACTGCGCCTAGCGTGAGGAAGAAGCAAGACACCGTTCTCTTGAACCCTGCCATGAAGTAGAGAATGATCATGAAGGAGGTGGGGTAAAGAACATGGGCCAACATGTCGCACAGGGTGCTGCACACGTAGTACACGCTCAACCGGTACATATCTGCTCTCCGTTCCTTCACCAGATAGACCTTCTCGAATGGGAACACATAAACCGCTCCAAAGAGAGATGATGAGGTCCAAAAGATGCAGATGTAGAACATCAGCCCGACCTGCATTAACAATGATGTGAAATTCATCGTGGTGTGAAACAAACTCAGTTCAAATGCTTCCAAGCTCGAGCATTAGGAATTCTAGTTATCTGGCCAGCATGAAATGAGCGGCCCAAGTTTGAGTCTTAATAACGTAATAAGAAATTACCTGATCTCTGAGTTGAGCCTCGGTTGCGATCTTGGAGTTCCACCAGAGCAGGCCCAGAAGGAGAGCAACACCGAGAGCCTGAATCAGCCTCAGCGCATCGATGTAGTCGCTGCATCTCTCTTTGAATGTTCTCCTCGTCAATATCAGGAATTGATCCCACCAGGTCGATGTCCAATCCTTCTTGACCTGGATCGCCACTTGAAGATGCTCTGGCGTCCTCGTGGTTTGGTGATTCTCGTGCTCTTTCGGCTCTAAGAGAGTCTTAAACTTAAGTTGGAGATACTGATATATTTGACGAAAAGAACATTCATCAGTTCCTCTGAAAGGGACGAGAAACGAGCTAGTGAGTCTAAATTAAGACAGATTCTCACTCTGAGTACGGTCTTCTCAGTACACATGCTTCCCTGGGGGGCTGATAGCTCTTCAGGGACGCTGATGTCCTTCACCTGTCCGGTTGCTAGATCTAGCAAGAATTCTGCGGGATTCATCGCAATTTCAGGGATAAAGCTCAAAGACGAAAAGTACTCTATAGCCTCTCTGGCCTTTCCATAGTACACGGGATAGCCTTCTGCTATGAGTAGGAGCTTGTCGAACATGTGAAACATCCTACTCGACGGCTGATGGATTGTTATTATTATCGTTCGCCCTGCCTGTCATATCGTCAAATGTGGTCAGAACATATTAATGGCTCGAACTTTCCATGTAATCATGAGAAGCTCGGTGCACACCTTAGCAACTCCTTCAAGAATTTGCATAAGTCTAGTGGCAGATGTGGAATCGAGTCCTGAAGTTGGTTCATCAAGCAACAGTAATGATGGGTCGACAAGGATTTCATACGCCAAGCTTGTCCTTTTTCTTTCTCCACCTGATATTCCCTTAACAAACACTCCTCCTATTCTTGTGTGCCGACATCTACATTTTTACCAAAAGTAAATTACTCTGTGACTCGGTTTGTCCCATCAAGTCTAGAAATTAAAGCATTCGCATGATTAACTACTCATACCTTTCGAGCCCTAGATCCTTGATGATCATCTCCACTCGGGCATATTTCTGCTGGTGGCTCATGTAGCTCGGAAGTCTCAAACACGCAGCAAACACCAAGGTCTCTTCAACTGTTAACTGCGGGAGGAGCACGTCATCTTGTGTCACGAACCCAATCCTGCCAGATGAGATGAGTGCCGGATCAAGCTAATTTTTACGAGTCTCGCTAACCTGCTGAGGCTGCAATATATGCATTCTATCAAAGAAACCTTTGTCCATTGATTAGCTAACCTTCTCTTAAGAGCTGGCGTGTAGGGAATGTCATTATAAGTTATTGCTCCTGTAACATTTTCCAATAGCCTCCCGCCTATCACTTTCAGTAAGGTGGTTTTCCCGCTACCCGAAGGACCCATCAAAGCGAGAATTTCCCCAGGACCGACGCCGCCGGTCACACCCTTCAAGATGTGCTTGTAGTTACTGTTCTCCATGTTTATTTGCGAGGCCACCTTCGACACCACCACCTTGACTGGGTTCTTCTCGGAAGCACGGCTGCTTTTCACCTTGTACTGAACATCTTCAAACTGCATCCTCACCAGCTTACATGAACCATGTTTTTACCTTGCTAAACTACGCAAAAAGATTACAAGAGAAAAGGAAAGTAGGGAAAGACCAAGACTTAGGAGCCCTTGCCTTGAGATATATCGGGAGAGGGCGGTCGGCGTTGGCCTCCGGGACCTCATCCTGGATTTGAATCTCCGAGTACCGGTTGCTCAGGTAGGCTTGAGACACATACTCAATGTTGTGGCCGAAGGCATTGGTCCCCGCCATTTTCATGGATCTCATCCTTGGAGGCGACAGCGGCACATTCTCTACCTCACCCTCTCTTGCCATTTCCATGTTCCTGGATCAATCTGCAGAAGCATGAATTGTTCATGAATTTATATGGCCGACCTTCGGTCAGTGAGTTTCAGCTCTCTCGAACCAAGAGCTTCCCTATATACGGAGGGAAGAGCGGTGTTTGGTGGGCCGCGTTCTTTCCATGCCCAGTTTTAGGACTCGGCAGAAGCGCTTCATCTTCACTTTACAGGTCTCCTACCAATATTTGAGAGCAGAAATGCCAAGAACGTGAATGGACTTTACTCCATTTTCATAAAGGAAATTATGCCGCAATCCCTTGGTGAGCAATGTCAAAAGGTCTGTGGTTGTGTCACAATCGAAGTAAAACACTATCGGACATTTACCAACATTCCAGTAAAATAGTATGTCACCGACTTATTAGAAAGTTCAGGCCCTTGGTAGATTTCTAATGTCCAATCACTAGAAAGTTGAAAAATTTCAGGTCTTTGGTAGATTTCTCATCTCATTGATAAAAAAAGAATATGATAGATAACTTGGATATAATTTGGTAATAAATTACCAATACTATGAAGATTTACCAACATTCTAGTGGAATTGTATATCACCAACTCATCTAAAATTTTAAAAACATAGTAAGTAATTTACTAACATTGTGAGGAATTTCCGGACATTCCAATGGAGTAGTAAATTATCAACTCCTCCGATATTTAATTTGGGCGATAAATAAATTACCCATACTATTAGGAATTTATGAACGTTCCAATGAAAAAGTATATTATCGACTCCTCAAGATAGTCAATTTACCCATCTTGAGGTGCGCACACTCCGAGTTGAGGCTTGGGTTTGAGACTAAAGCCCTCGCTTGATCACATGCTCGCATTCCCACAAGCTTTCGGCATGTAAAGCTCGATACCTAGATCTGCATCACGAGAAATTTACCAACATTCATATGAATTACTAAATTACGAACTCCTTTGAAATTTTATCAGTATGGTAAGTAACATTAGTAGCATTGTAAATAAAAAAAAAAAATCACTAATATTCAAATGATGTAGTAAATTATCTACACTAAAAACTTTACCGGCATGGCGAGTAAAGTGATAAATTACTAGCGGCTCTGATATTCTATTACCAACATTTCCATGAAATAGGAAGTTACCGACTTCTCTGAAATTGGACCAATTCGCTCGTGAAGCCCATCAATCGCGAGAGTCAACTCTCGTGCGAGTCCTCGTCCGCGCAGCCTTTCGACTTCGATCCAAGCGAGAACGAACTTCTTCACTTTCCAAACGACACAAGAACACGCGGGGAATCTCTCTCTCTCTCTCTCTGCAACTCGATTCTCCTTCCTTTCCAAATCTCGTCTCGAAGCTTTTAGCATCTCGGGAATTCCAGGAGGGCAAAGCCGCGGGCGGCAGCAATGGAACCGCCGTCGCGCGACAACAGCAACAAGCTCTTGAGCTCGCTCCGGAGCTCCGGCGTCTCGATTCCGGACGGCGCCGATGCGATCGGGGACCTCGAGCCGGAAGGCCTGGCCTCCGTCTGCGCCCGGTGCCTGAACCTCGTTCTCCGCGATCCGTCGCGGTTCCCGTCCTCCCTGCCGGATTCGGTGGCCGATAAGCTCATGATCTGCGGAGAGATGGCCTCTGCCGTCGAGGATCTCGGTTTCATCGGAGACATCGGCTTCCACAAGGTGAGAGGGATGAGCTCGATCGTCTTCTTTTTGCTGAGTTGTTGTTGAAGGGCGATGATCGCACCGTAAACTAGGAAGTGGAGTCTGATTAGCGTTTGTCGAGAGCGGGACGAAATTGAGGCGAGGAACTAGCGTTGTCCTCTCATTTTTTATTTCCATTGAGGCGTTTGAGCATTGTGAAGTTTGTGTCCGGGTGCCTGTTGCGATGCTGAGGGTCTTACTGGCCTGAATAGAAAAGTCTTCGCTCATCGTATGCTCTAGTTAGGCGTAGTGTATAGGGGCATTTGGCCTGTTGAGTTACGTTTCACTTATTGATCAATCCGATGCACCAGTTCCTTTGTTTAACTTTGCTGCATCTGCTTTGCTTATGATTCTGGTGTTTGTGTATCTTTGAAGTTATGCTTAGAGCCAGAATGTATCTGTTGATTTTGCTTACGGCAGTTTCTTTATCCATCTGAAGAGGACATGTATGAGTTGATAAGGTTTTTGGTGGGGAGGTTGTCCGAGTCAGCTGTAGCTGGAGAAGCAAATGATGTGAGGCATGTTGATTCGGAAGACAAGAAAGAGGATTGGTTTAGAGATGCAGCAAGAGACGGGATAGGGAAGGTTTGCAATGAAAGAGAGGGACTAAATTGGTGGAGAACCGAAGACATGTTGAGGGAGCTTAGGCTAAATGCTGAAGGGCCAAAGTCATCATGTGCTACTGGTACAGGTTCGGATAAATTTATTGTGAATAATATGAGCTGGCGAGAGCCTATTAAGGAATCTGGGCCGTCAAATGATAATTGATTTGGAATCACAGACAGTGCAGCTGATGCAAATGATCAAGTGCTCAAAGGAAATGGAACTGAACGAGAGAATCAGTCCTCTGAGGTATGTTTATCTACAGAAATAGATAGGTTACTTATGCATGGACAGGATGGTCCTATCTAAATTGCTGTTGCTGATGTAAAAAGAAAGCCTCAAGAGTGTCGAAACTTTAAGATAAAGACAAGTTTGTCAGCACATGGAGGTTGAGTGTGCATTTATTCCTCTGTTTTAATGTGTTCTATGAAGAGCAGTGATCAGCAAAAAGCATCTTTTGAATTAGGCTTTTTAGATGGTAGACATATTACAGTAAGCAATTTCCTGATTAATGGTTCATGTTTACTATAAGACAAAATGCTCGATAGAAGAAGTTCAGCTTAGAGAAAGGGAGCTCATTGAGGAGGCGAAAGATGGGAGTTCGGAAGTGATAAACCTTGAGGATGAATTGGAGTTACTGAAGGCCGCAGCAGAAATGGCCTTGGACGAAAATCATCCAACTGATTTCTTCCTTGAGAAACTTAACAGCCAAATTGATGCTAGGAAGAGGAATCTTCACGAATTGGAGTTACAGTGGTAGGATATAGCCATTTGCTTATATTGCCTGATGATTCTCTTTTGTCCCATGTTTGACAAAGTTTATTATCTTGCATTCTTCTTGTGCCATTCACAGGAGACTGCAACTTAGACCTGTTTGCTGTATTAGCGTATAAGGATACTTATTATCTTTGGTAGTGTGACTGTCTTCATCCCATTATAGGAATGCTTCAATGTTGATTCTGGAAGAGAAGAAGAGAAGTCTTGAAGAGTCATTATATGCCACCGAACCGGAATTTCAAGAGAAGTTCCAAAAACTGAAAGAAGTTGAGCTAGAAGTGGACTCCATTTCGTCTGAAATACGGAAGAGGCAAGCTTTTCTGTTTGATCTAAGAATGTTTGTGGGAGATCATGCATTCTCGTGCATGCAAGGATAGAACTATATTACTTTGTCAGAGAGCAAAACTTTCTTTAAAACTTGTTAGGCGTGTAGAAAATCCTACTCCTGTATTTGGGTTCACTTTGCAAATTATGTTCCACATTATATTTCCTAGCACCAAGCAAGCCCTTTGCATTAGTGAAGGATATTTTCTCTGCATCTGGTATTCTAATACATTTACTCCTGGATTTCCTGCTTTTGATAGTGTTCTAATTTGCCGATCTACAACTATAAAAACAAATATTGCTTTCTAGAAAACAAAGAATGATCACATCACTTTTTCCTCTTGAGGAGAAAATGCATATCGCTAACTTATTAAAATTTTGCACTATGGTCTGTCCCTGACTGGCGTTTGATTCTTCAGGGAAGAAGAGTGTTCAGAGCTTTCTGCCGGATTCAAGAAAAAACCTGAACAAGAATCTAGAACATCCTACATTCAGCGGATAAAAGAAATCACGAAGAACAGTCGTAAACAACATGCTGATGTGGAACGGATCCTAAAAGAGACTAGGGAACTCCAGTTAGAAAGTAATTCCATTCAGGAGCGTCTTCATCGAACTTATGCTGTGTTAGATGAAACCGTGTTCAGGTACAACATCCTCATCCTTGTGACTCTATAAGAAGGAAGTGCATTAATGCTCATGTATATTGTCCATGTGTAGGGAAGCGAAGAAAGATCAAGTTGGACGTCAGGCTTACAGGCTTCTTACCAGCATCCATGAAAGCTTTGAACAGATCTTTGAGAAAATATTATCCGCTGATCGAGTCCAGAGAGAAATTGCAGAAAATGAGAAGAAGCTCGCCGCTATGGCTTCACGGAGTCTAAACATCGAGAGACTGCAAGCTGACCTTGATGCCATCATCAAGGAGAACAAACATCTGGAGCAGTGTCTCGAAATGAACTGAGCATGGAAAACGGTCAGCTCGTATCTTTCGGCTTTGTACAACTCTGTAGAGAAGCCTGACTTCGAGATTAGATCCCCAATTGAATGTTCAATGACACCAAGTTAAAGAAGACGGTAGCAGAAAAGGATATAGCACCTTCAAAAAGGATATTTTTATCTGTATACTTAGTGTCATATCTGTTTTTCATTTATATATGGGCTTTAGTACTGTTTGGTGCATAGATTTTGCGAACGCAGCCAGACACATCAATTGACGTAGAGACTACTAAGGAGAGTAATAAAGATTTTCCCAAGAAACGGGTGAGTAATAAAGAGATTCACAATCTTTCCACTGTTCATTTTCAAATTGCTCAAGGTATATTTTTGAGAAAAGAAAAAAAATGGTTTGTGAATTTTGGCCCTTGGATGGAAATGAACGAAGAAGTACTAAGTTGTCCCATATCAAATCTAGACCGTTGGTTCTTTTCAGAATTTGTGCTACTTTATAATACATATATTATGAAATTGTGGATCATACTAATCCAACTACTTCTTTTAAATTTTAATGAAAATGTTGGTGAAAATAAAAACATCACTAGAAAGAACAAAAGGATCTTTTTGTATTTTCGAATGAAACAAAAAAAAATGATTAAATTAGAGAATTGAAATCAAGAAAAAAAAGAATCCGCAATTTGAGATAAATGTATAATGTAGTTCATAAATTTTTAATTTATTTAATGTGATATTAAATTATAGCTCAATATGCAATGTTGTTCCTAAACTTTTAATTTGTTTAATATGGTTATCGAAATTTTGGTATATGTTCAATTTAGTCCATGAATTAAATAATCCAAGAACTAGATTGAGTTCAAAGATATAATATGCTAAATATTAAATTGAATATTTACTAAAAGTTCATGGACCCCATTAACAAAATTAAGAGTTCATGAGCGACATTGCACATTGGACAAAAATTTAAGGATCACATTAAACAAAGTAAAAATTCAAAAATTATATTGTAAATTAAGCTAAAGTTCAAAGACAATTTTTGTAATTATCCCTAAATTTTTGCATTTAATGTGACTCTAACTCTCAAGTAAAAGTAAGTTATTCCTTTGTGTGTAAAAATCAAATTAATTGGTACAAACATAATTCGCGAGGCTTATCACACCTCATCCTTAAGAACGGCCTCTTGAGTACAAGAAGAGAAACAAAACATCCATAAATTTCTTTCAGGTGGACTTAGAAATAGATTCGACCTTGCCTCATTCACAGTCATTCCACCCATGGCCATATGACTTATAACTTGAACACAAAAATTTGGTCCTCCAACTACTGAATCCACTTTATTCATGATCATTAGTTCGACCATGATCAATAGCCAGATCCAATTAGGTGCTAAGGTACGATAAATCAAAACACAATTTTAGCCCTACGTAAAGAGGCCAAGTATAGGTTAAGGAACACTCTTGTCAGGTATTAAGGGTGCGCATGACAAAATTTCTGAAACAGAAATTGATTTCTGGCCAGAAATTGATTCAAAAACTGAGAAGTTAAAAATTTTAGCTTTTGATTTCTTCTTCAAATCTATTTCTAGAATAGAAATCTGTTTCAAAAATAGAAAAATCAAATTGCGTAGCAAACGGATTTCTGTTCCAAACTTATTTCGGGGAACAGAAAAATAGAAAAGTAGAAATTCAACCTAAGTCTCCGAAAATATAATCCTCGAAATACTCATTCATTGAAAACTTTGAAGTGTCCATCAGGTACGGCATCTTGTGAGGGGAACACGACAAAATGCACTCGAATACGATACTTTTGGGAAGGTGGATCAATTGGTCAAAAGACTATGGAAACCCCAAACCCTACCTAAGTAAATCCCAGGTACCATAAAATGTTGTTTCCGGGGATCATAGGAACCTCCCGACTCCCTAAGCAAATCCCAGGAACCATAGAACGTTGTTTCCTCACAACACCAATTGAAACTCTTAAATGCCTAGAGCATAGCCAAAAAAAAATCACAATTCTATATTTCATTTTCTTACTAAGAAGAGATAATATACATGTGCAACAACAGATGAAGTTTTTTCCGAATCCCACCGACCTATTGATCTCTTTGATTCCCACAGAACATCTTGGAAAACCAATAGAAAATAATATAACCAACGAGACTTTCACTACACAGGAAAAAGGTAAGAAAGCAAACCAAAGAGAAAGAAAAGACCCTCTCCTTGAAATAAAATTAGTCAGCTGATTAAAACCCCTCCAAAGAAGTTCTCCCGATATATCTCGACCTCTTTTGTGTATTTACACTCAGGCTGGTCAATGAGTCGACATTGAATCTTTTCTCCGATACAAACTCATACAGTCGAATAATTGTTGCCTTGTCGAAGTCTTGTCCATTCAGAAATTAGCGTTCCAATTAATCTGAGCATTATGCTGGGCATGCTGGTAAGCACCAGTCGGGAGTCCCCCTGTCTCCACTGAACCGGATTGCGACTGTTGCAGAAGGGGATGAATGGTTGGAGCAGCAGCCATTGTCTGCGTTGGCTGATGCATTCCAAAGGCACCGTGACCGGCTTGTGCCGGTGAAAAGGTGACGTGCGGTCCCTGAGGAAGACCGTACAAAGGGTTCCCTTGCAAGCTACTCAAATCTTGGCCTATCACAGGAGGAGGAATCCAAACTGCAGAACCTTCATTCTGGTAAAAACGTGTTTATTTCGACAAGTGAGCGCGTTTATACAGATAGTAGTAAAACAAAGCTACTACAATAAATAAATTCACAGGAAAAAGTCAAAGAAACTCAGAAGATCGATAAGGGGTGAAAGGACCCACCGGTTGAGCAGCTGAATAGGGATGATTTTCCTTCAACTGATTAGTCACTTGGTCTTCATTTATGGTCGATGTTCCAGAGGTCACAGCTGGACTAGGGTTATAACCATATGTTGCATAGGCAGAGGGTATTCCGATTGGAGTGGCAGTTGATCCCGGTTTATATGAAGGGTAAGAGTACTTGATCCCTTGTGGAGCAACAGCTGAGGGTAGATATAAATTTCCCGCTGAAGGCTGTTGAGTGAATCCATTGTGACCTATAAGTTGGTGCATCGGTGGCATGTAATATGAAGGGACATAGTGGCCATAAGGGAAGTAGTTAAGAGGATATGGCTGCCTGAAAATAGGAACTGGTTGTGGTGACACAGCTACGGTACTCTGAGGAGTTGGGGTTGAGGTTGGACTTGGGCTAGAAAGAGCAGGAGGAGCATTCCCATTCTACAATTGGCGACAGAAAACATCAGATATACAAAGAGAATCATTAACTAGGTAAACAGTCAAATAAACTATTGATAACTGACAATGCAACCTACCAGAGACCAGTTGTCCTCCACCATGATGAATTCAAACAATAGCAGAGCATATTATAGTGAAGACAGGCAAACTCAAGTCATCACTCCACAATGGAACTCATGATACAGGCCAAAGAATTAGCTCTTTCCCAAGTTTATCTATGTAAGAAAGCTGAGTAATTAAAAAATTAATTCAGTTGATTGCAAATGGATTTTTTATGTTTTATGTCCTACCTATTTCTTTTCATATAGGTTTTGCTTAAACGGCATAATTTCCTCAATGATCTTCCCACATAGGACTCATAAGTAAAATAGAACTACAGTTCAGATCAAATATCCTCTAAAAACCTGTGACTAAACCAGTTACTGCAATAAAAAGCCATCAATTTCAATTCTAACGTGTTTGTTTTTTAACCACTTCCTCCGACCAGCTCATGCTATTTTACAAAGCGAACTCCAATGCTCAATTGCATTTACCATTCTGATAAAGGGCATCCAAATGGTCACTCACGCTATAGTCCAGCCTAAGCCTCACATACAGAAGTTGCAACATAAACATGTCAATGGAATCTACAAGCTGACAACCTCAGATAAAAACAATCTTTTCTGTTCCCTTTAAATCTGATGATTCTCACAAGTTTTGTTCCTCACCATTGGTAAGTATTTACTATTGCTCTGAAATAGGGTAGAACATGATAAAGATCATATAATAACAGTCTTCCTCAATAACATGTTCTAATTCTATTGGTGCCCTTACTATCAAAGAGAGAGAAGAGATCCACGCAAGAATTAAGGGGATTTCCTCTTTCCAATGTTGGTTATTTTCTACTGCTTATGCTAGCCCAAGGCATAAGAAATCATGGCATAATTGATCTCTTCTCACTTCTTACATGATATTACCTTGATCTAGCAAAGACAATTTTCGTCTTCTTCCTTTTTTTTTTTTTTGGGGTGTGTTCTTTAGATCTCAGGCATATATCTAATTTAAATTTGCATTGTTGTATTAATAACTAAATTTCTGCAGTGAACTTGGGTCTACTATTACAAAGAAGTCAACATTTAAGTGACATATGTCTTATCTATAATCAAATCAAGCCAAAAGGAAAAAGAACCTACGTCAATCAGCAGCATTGGACATACCATGAAATGTGATGGTCGAGACGCATCCCGTGCCTGAACCTCAGGTCCTTCGAGCTGCACAAACTGGCTACCCAGAATGGACATCACACCAAAGCTCTTATTGCCAGGGACATCCTGAGCAACAGGATCTTGAGGGGCCTCAGAACTCAAATTTTGCTTGGCCTGATCAAACGTCAAGTTACTCAAGCTCAAAACCTTGTTCTCCGAAGATGGTTGCACCGTCTCAAGGGCAAGAGCTGAAGCTTCGGGATGTTCAGCAAGATTTCCAATTTGATTGCTGAAACCAATTAGTAAAATGTTAAAAGTGCACTAGCCTTCCCAAGAATTAATAGTCTACTGTTCATAGTTCACAGGAATGCACAAAATGCAGCTTAAATGCTATCGAGGTCTCCAACAAAGAAACCAAACTTGGCTCAAAGTTAGTGCTTAAAACCCTCACTTGCTCCATCACTTTTCTTCCTTTTGGGATATAAACTTTGTTCTACTTTGTTGCTTTCAGCACCCTCCACATTGATGGACATACAGAAACATAATATACACAAGATAATCCGATAAAAGAATAGGCAGGGCAAGATCATTAGAATTATTTATTGCGTGGTCAGCCTCAAAATTAAGAAAAAAGCAAATTCAGGAAAAAAAGAGTAAACTAAAGAGATCTTGAGAATAGATGACAAGGGATAATGATGCATTCCATGCAACTCTCAACCTCTTGGAGAGTTCCATTTCTAAGTTTCTACACCTAAAACCACCACTTTCACAAAACACATAGCAGTTCAAGCAAGATCCATTCAGCTAGTGAATGACTTGATTTCAGGAACTGCCATTGTTGTGAAAGGACACCACGCATGGTTAAATAACTACTACCCACAGGGGATTCATACAGATTCGCAAGTTACACTTCCTGCAGATTAAGTAGAAATGCTAATTCTCCTGATTTTGTCGTGATTTTCTGATTCTTCTCAAAGAAAGAAGAATCACTACAAAACTCAGAAAAACTACCAATTCGCACAGAAAACATCAATCCACAATTACGGAACCATAGAAAAAACCCCAAACACCTCTTTCTGACAGTGCAAGCTCTTGATGATTGATATAGAAGGGAAAATGAAGTTTAAACTGTCAAAGGTTTCAGGTTTCCTCAAGGTCAAGACTCCATCATAATTCCTGTACAAAGAACTTGATTATCATGCCATTCAAATTCCAGCTTCCTATATCTTTACTTCAGTGTCTAAGAAGCACGAAGCAGAATGAGCTAACACGTCTCACATTGCATTACTGGCACAATTATTTGGCAGATAATATATGCAGTAAAGAACGAGAAAAGGTATAAAGCAACATACTCGAGTGCAGAAAATCCAAGATACAGCTAAAGCATTTCAATGAATGTGATTTCGTGACAGTAACCAACCTCGGAGAAGATTCCTGTACAGTTACATCACTTCCCTGAGAAGATTCAACACCAAAACTGGATTTATCATCACCCACAGTGCCACTGCCATTAATGATTTCTGTGCTTGCTCCGAGACAAGCATCAAAGCTTCCAAATGTCAAACTGTTCTTGAAAGCTTCAGATACTTGAAAATGGTTCGGGAAAATTACATGCTGACCATCAGAGAGACTTGACGGATGGAGAGAATGGGAGCTGGCTTTGCTTTTGTCCAGTGCAACCTTAGATGCAATCACTGTATCGGAAACATGAATAAGAGCTGAACACATTGAGGCTCACTGAGGAAGAAATATATAGCAAGATTTAGCCAACAATTTGAAAGAGTACACTGAACAAGTACTTGGTTAAAGAAACCAAAAATAAACAATTTTAATGGTTAGAAATCAGCAATATTGCCATGGCATTTCTTGCAATAGCGGAATATCAAACGAGAGGCTACTACACTTCAATGGACAGCTCCAGTTAGCATTGAAATTCAGTTTCCATATTGATGAATCATTATTCTAAAGAAAATCAATAAAGATTCAATGTCCTTGAAAAGCAGAACTGTTTAATCAAGTCCAGAGATGGGAAAGTTAAGAGGAAATAATCAAAAGATGGACCCACAAATGCTCCTTGAGACATCAGATCCTGGCATAATCTCACTTGCAATTAAGAGGAGCCATCCTAATGAACATTTCAATAATTTACAAAAGCAATCTAATAATGTCAGCATACCTTCTAATGGGTCACTGGCCTCTGGCGGTGACTTGTCATCGTCTTTTGAAGATGATTTGGTCATGGGAGTCCCAGACCTGGTCAGCATAGATGTTGGCAATAACTGAGCTGAATGACCCTGGGAAAATTCCACAACTGAATCGAGAGACTTTTCCTTGGAAGCGCAACGCGCAGGAACCATCTCATCACCTGCTTTGCCATTGTTGACAGAATCTGCACCTAATTTCCAGGGAACAGATGGAGCCAATACAGATTCTGAAACAGAGGAAATATCAGAGGCAGATGCTGAAGTGGCAGAGACCAGGAGCTGGTCAGGCATCATTGCAGACTTTCCTTCCTCTGCCCTAGTCACAGAATCAGAAATGACCACGGAATTTCCCAGCTTATTTTCAGCACTTGTAGGAATTGATGGCAATGAACCCTCTGTGTTCAAATCCACAACTGACTCAACATCAGGTCCACTGGGACTGCCATTTGCAGAAGAGTTCAGTGCATGAACTTGAGCAGAGAGCCCATTAGACCAATGAGAAGGTCCATTTTGCACCACATTGGAAGCCCTAAAAGCAATGAAGGTTTTTTAAACCACACATGCCCAGCATAGATAATTAACAAAACTAGCAAAAGTAGAATCTGATACTGAAAAGAGTATAGCAAGAATACTTTATCGCACGTGGCACTGCACTGTTTTTGTTCATCTGTGGAGGCATAGGGTTGGGCACCCTCTCCACTGAATTACTAGTTCTTTTGTCCCTCTGAACAAGCATATTCCTCCCACCACCTGCATTTGGATAAAAAAGACAACCAATAAAAACCACGTAAGAGATAGAAATTTGCAGAGCTAGGGTAGGCATTGCTCCTCCATCTCCAATGTGTAGGTTGACTGAATAATGGATCTGTAGGTAATAATTTTCCACAAAAGGTAGAGAAGAGAAATCCTATAGAGAGAAAGCCAACTACCAGAAGAGACATAGTTTGAACGAGGATGTCTGTTTCCCCTAGCCCCTCGTCCCTGAGTGTCTGTTGTCGACTTGGATTCCGGTGATCTTCCATTTGTACTCTAACAATGTAAAAGCACAAAACAATAAAAAATAACAAGTAATGATAAGGTACAAGCACAATATTGTCAAACAGCATTATCAACATAATCAAGCAAACCATCTAATGATAATGATTGATGCTTTTTCCATTAGATGAACTACCAAAAGAAAAGCACAATCATCTAATGATATGTTCATTGGACCTATCATACCAATGACTCTCTCATTGAAACAACAAAATAATTATGACTCTTTAAAACAATGGAAAAACTTTCCGACTGTGAATAACCTTAATGGTCAAATCATATCAGTTTTTAAAATTTTGAGGCATTTAATGTCAAACAAAAATGAAATCCCAGAGCATCTACCTCGACCCGAAGACACATATCGGCCTGAATTGCATCAGTTTTAACTACTTGATACTCTAGAGAACTCATAACCGAAGCAGCTCTCTGCCTCATTTACTTTTGTCTTTCTTTGTTTATGCTAAGACACGCTTTAACACATTCGTAGATAACAAACTAAATGAAGGCCTGTTGCTAGATTCAGCCGATCTAAGCAGCAGATGATTTTTCCATAGTGCATAAACAAGTTTCTGAAAGATAAGAACATGGTAATCATACCTCCTTTCTCCTTTCCTTTCTGCTTTTGACCTCATGATATGTGTCTGCCAACCAAAACACAAGACATTATATTTACAAAAGTGGTAACCTGAGTCAACTAGGTAACTTAAGAGTTTGCAGAATCAGTAATTTAAAATCCTGATAATAGCATATAAGGCATCAACATTGAAAACTCTCAAGCTTTTCTTTGGATAAACCAAAAGCATTCGAGTGAAAAAGCAACTGATTGATATTAAAAGTGGTCTCTTCATAGCAGATAGATACAAAGTCCCATGCATACAAACCAAAAGCCAGCCACAGTTGACAATGGTGGAAAATCCCACTGATAAGATACCAAAGGGATCAAAACCGTCCAAACAAACCATCAACTCAAACTAAACAAAAAGTATAAAAACAAAGCCATGCATACAAGCCAACAGCCAGCCACAGTTGAAAATGGAGGAAAATTACACTGATATGATACCAAAGCTATCAAAATCATCAAAAGAAATCAACTCAATCTAAACAAAAATTTCATCATTTCTCGCCATAGACACACAAGGTCAAGCATCTAAATTTATAAATTTCCAGCATAGAACATGGCAGACAGTGAAGGAAACTCTACCAATGAGGAATAACATAAGTCAAAAGTTGTTGCTGAGTGTCAAAAGAACAGAATGTGTTGACAACAACAAATACAACTAGCATTAACTAAGCTTCAGAAATGCTTGTAAGTTGAGCAGAGGTCATTAAAAGTTCTTACAAATTTAAGATAAGCCATAACATGAGGAATTAGATATCATGAAATGCCAAAGAAATGACATATCCAAAGCCTGCAAGTGAAGGGTCACAAAATAAACAAAATAACAGGTGGGTGGCTTTTTAGCAATTTACGCTCAAGCAAGATTGCCAAAAAAGAAAAGGGTTACTCCATAAATGAAACTTCAAGTTTCAAACTTGTCACAAGTCACGATTTAAACAACTGATAACCCACGGATTGACCACTTCAAGGTTGCGCATTTCTTACAAATGGTAGAGCAATAAAAAAGTTCAACACCGAATATAAGTCCCTACAGTCAGATTAGGAAGAAGTTCAATCGCCTAGAAAGTATCTCACTAACACAAGGTAACACCTGCAGAAGGTCCATTTCCTTTGCAAACTCGTCAGCAGCTCAGGAATAGCATTCGAAACACTTTCCTATTTTACATATTTCTTCGTTTCCCCCATCGAGCGACAAGCGCTCTCACTCGCGATAGCTAAAGAAAACAAAATCTCAGAACCCGATCCTTCATAATCCCCAAACACCGACGCGCGACGAAGCACAGCCATCAGAATCTAGCTCGACACACTTCCCCGGACACTCGCCATCTCCCAGCACGGGAGACCCAATCCCCCAATCGTCCCCAAAAGAAGCAGAAGCGAGCGAGCCGACGGAACGAAGAGATCCAACGGACGCGAACGGGCGGGGCAATGCCTCAACGCGGCCACGCCCGCGCCCGCCCCCACGGGTATCGCGGGCAATACCTTGGTACAGGAGCTTCTGAGCGGTCTCGTTGGGATCCATGTTGCAATCCTTGAGCATCGCGTACACATCGTCGTCCGAGTGCTGCTTGCCGGCGATCTCCTTGATGTTCTGGATGATCTTCCTCACGTCCGCCGGGATCGAAACCCTAGAGGACCCGCCGCCGCCGCCACCGCCGCCGCCGCCGCTCATCTTCTCCCGAAGCAGAGAGAGAGAGAGAGAGAGAGAGAGAGAGAGAGAGACTATGTGCTCGTGAATATGTCACGTAATAGCGTAATATAGAGAGAGAAAGGGATAGAGAGAGAGAGAGAGAGAGAGAGAGATGGTAAGAAGAAGCAGAAATCAATGAACGAGCATATCAATGTCTGTGTGTGCGCTTTGTGTAGGAAGAGGAGAGAGAAAGAAGAGAGAGAGAGAGAATAGAGAGATGGAAAGGCGAAGGAAAGTTAAATTATCAGAGAAGGGCTACATGGAAATGAGGAGGAAGGCGTTTGGGCAAATTCCCATTTTTTGTTTGCGATGAGCCTCTTCTTCCCCTCCTCCCTTTTTTTTTTCTTAAATTTTTCTCTTCACTCCCTATTTTAAGGAAATACGTCAAAGGGACAATTAAATGCCAATTTAAATTGGATAAATGCCATGAAAATACATAAATATCATAACCTTACCTATTGTAATGTAAATATTTTAACCTTTTTGTTGTGTCATAAAAAGTTCCGAACTTTCATTAGTATGACAGATATACTTTGAATGGAAATAAGATAGAGTATATATGTATCATACATGTAAAAATTTAGGTTTTTTCGTGACCAAAAAAAAAGTTAAGGATATTTATATCACGATTGAGAAATTTAGAGGTTTTCGTGAAATAAATTTTTATTATGATGTTTGTGTTGCAATGAGTATCGTTTGCATTTTTTTGGATTTTTTTCATTTGAATTGGATAACATTTTTTTGGTCTTATTTTTATTGAGAGGGGAGGAGGAATGAATGGCAAAATTGAAAATTCCGATGGAGGAAGGGTTTTAGAGGGGGCGGGGCCCATTTCGTTGGGAATGCAGGACCATCGGGTGGGGCCCTCTCTTTTCCCCGAGAGAATTTGGCATGTGAAAGTAGTGTGAGTTTTTCGTTCGACAATCCATAATAATTATTTCGATCTTTTTATTTATTTTTATCTTTGCTTGGAGAAAAAATAAAATTAGGCTTAGGTCGCATTTGATGCCCAAAATGAGGATTCGATTACCGAAAGTGTTATTAAAATTAATTGAGCATGCATACATAGTAATGTATCATGTTATTATGCTACTCAATTATATCTGTAATTTATTGTGAAATTGATTTTTCGTACATTTTGATTTTCCCGCAATTGCTTTTGAGTAAGACCGATAAATCAGTATGCATTTTGTTTTTTTCTTTAGTAAAACTTTGTTTTTTCTCCATTTCTTGTCGTTATTTGGACAAGTGAGAGTGGTCCTTTTATTTAATTTGAAAAGGTTGAAATTATAGCCTTTAAACAAGTTCGGTAGTGTTTTCTTGTTTTCTTTTTGAACTTTTTTTCCCTTTGTCTTCAACATTTATATACGTGCTTATAATGTGTGATACATGCGTAAGCACGTGTAGTTTTTATTGGACATTCTAACATTATTTGAAAAAATGTTTTCGATATCTTTACGGAGGAAATTAATGAAAAAAGTCATTAATATATCAAGCTGAAATAATCATAATTGAATTGGACCTCCATATAATTGCTGAAAAGACTATATTAGCAAATCATTAAAACGTTTAGGACTCAATTGACCACATTGAAGTATTTATACTTGAATTGATATACGTACAATAGATTTTGGACTGTTTTTTTTTTTTTTAATAATCTATGTTGTATCAATAGTACCTTCATATTAGGCATTTGGCTCAATGGCATGATTTAGGATATTAATTCAGGTAAGGTTGTAGGTTTTATTGTACATACGTACAAGAAAAGGCAAAACACTTGTTTCCCTTCAATTCAAATTCAAATTCAAAATAGCTTGTGAGTTTGGACCATCTTTACTCTGTCTAATGACATGGCCTAGAGTTTTGCATGTTGAGCAAGATAGATGAGGTAAATTGGTGCACAAGGGAGGACAAGCACGAAAATTTTACTAGTCTTATTGACTAAGGAACGTACTTAACCATGTAATGAGTAGAAGTCACTCGAAAATACACAGTATAAGGCACACCCACTTAGTATATAGCATAAATCTATTGGAATATGTTAGTAAATGCAAGAAATTGTTGGGAAGAAAAAGGGCTGGTGATATCTATAAAGTGAATTGTTGTTTACATTACCGGCATTATTATGAAATTGCCAATTTTTTTTTTTTTGTGTCAAATCTTTTTTTGATAGCTTGAATATCGATGTACTAATTTACTAAGTTTCTGTTTGCATAACTTATTGACGCTTTGGACTTCCTAACTCCTTTTGTGGAATTACCAATCTAAATAAGAGTGGCTTAAGAACATTTGTTTAACTAAATTACCAACTAGTTTTGGTTAGCAAATCTTATTTGAGTGACTATTAAATAGTTAGTTATTTTCACTTACTCCTAGTAATTAATACTATTACTTGAGTTACCCACTTGAATTTGAGTTACTTACTATGTTTATTTTGTTATACTTACACTTTTTTTCTTCTTTTTACCGGTTGATACCTCGTGACTAGTTTGAGTTCTTAAGCATTTTCTTAAATTTACTGATTTTCATGTGAAATTATCAACTTAAATTGAAGTGTTTAACAACTTTTCACTTGTTAGATCAACTAGTCATGAGGTTTCAACTATGTTGGGAAAAGTACAAAAAAAACCTTAAACCTATTGTATTGGTATCAATTCAGTTCATTGTAAACCTTTTTTGAATTTTTTATTAATTTTTTTTCTTTTCCTTCTTCTTCCTCCTTGGACTTTCCTCGTAGTGGCCGATGAGCCTCACCACATTAGCGTTCAGCCACTGGCTAGTGTCCACATCAGCATTGACAAGCTAAAATTTGCCGTATGGACTAAATTGATACCAATGCGAAAAAGTTTATGACTAAATTAGTCCAATTGAAAAGTTTAGGACTGAATTGGTATCAATGCGATAGGTTTAGGACTTTTTTGGTACTTTTCCCCAACTATGTTCAAGTTAGTCACAAAGTTTCTTTGGTACTATTTAATTTGCCAATCTTTTATTGGGCTTTTTAATTTTTTTTAAAAAAAAGTTTGTATAGGGCGTTCAAATAAAAATGTGGTGATTTCATCCAATAGATTGTTAAGAATATGCAAAAGATAGTTTGTAAGTAAAACACAAAAAATAGTTAGCAATGCAAAATCAATTGGTAATTTAATTGGAGAAATTGTGGTAATCACTCTAAGATTAGTTTCTTCTAAAAAGATTGGATAAGTTATAGTTGGTAGGTAGAATAAAAGTGATGACTCAATAATAAAGTTGGTAAATTAATAAACGAATAAATAAAACCTGGCTACCAATTTAGATAAGGGCAACTCAAAAGTAATGGGTAATTTATTAAGAAAAAAATTACTAAGTTCCCAGAAATTGTTCGAAATTCACTGTAATAATTTAAAATTTGAATTGTTTGTAGGAAATGTAAATACAATCGGTTAAATAATAAGAATGGCTTTTCTTTGTTATATATGAGAAAAATTGGTAATCTACAAAACGACCAAATAAGCAATGATAACTAACTCAAACAAGAGTTAGTAACACAAAAATAATTGGTAACATAATCGAAGAAAAGTCACTAATTACTCTTGTTGAGATTTGTAATTGCTGTAAATGAACTGGCAAATATGAATTGTTAGTAAGGCAAATAAAAGGCAACTTAATATAAAAGTTGGTAAGTTAAAAAAGCAAATACACTAGCAAGCAAGTCAAATGAGACTTGCAAATTATTACCAATACTTTTCGACAACTTAATCAAAGAAAAATTGGTTAGCTACTCAAATTAAGTTTGATATTATCATATAATAAGTGGTAAATGTGGTGAGATGGTAAGAAAGGTAATTAAAGTTTGTGAAAGATAAAACTATTTCATTGTCATAGATAAATATTGTTAAGCAAAAGCTGGTAACGTTAAAAGATAAAACTATTTCATTATCATATAACTAGGTAGTAACTTAACGGTAAAAAAAATTATGTTCACTCTAATCGATTTTGAAAATTCCTAAAATGGGTTGGTGAATTTAATAAGTTAGAAAGTAAGTCAAATAAAAGTTAATACCTCAATGGAAAAGTTGGTTAATATGAAAAGGAGAATAATCAAATCACGGTAAGCAACTCATATCAGATTGAGAGTTGGTAAATCAAACTAGTTAGTAATCTATTGGGAAAAAAGTTGATGAGTCATACAAATAAAGTTAGAAAATTCCCATAATAATCAATAAATCTTAAGCATTTGTAAGAAGCACAAAATAAAAGTTAGTAAATAATAACAAAAGTTGATATATTAAAAGAAATAGCGAATAATAGTTGGTAAGTCACTTGAATGAAGATTGTTAAATTTAACATATTATTAAGGAAGACAAATAAAAGTAAGTCAATGAAAGAAAATTGGAAATTCGCAACAGTAAAAAGGAGATAGTAATTTCATAAAACTGTCGGTAATTAGATATTGTCAAGTTATTAAAAATTTAATGATCGATAATATTTTTATCAACTAACATATAGTTGTTAAATCAACGTAGGAATTGTGAATAGAAATCTTACATTCATGAATATTGATAATCAAATTGAATCCTAAGATATGTGAAATAACTAAAACAAGTTTTTTACCATAAAAAAAATAAATAGAAAGTAAGTAGAAAAGTGGGAAAAATAACAAACTTTGAGTAAAATCCACAATCAAATGCAAAGAATCCTAATTTCAAATTTTCAAGTGCATGTATACCGTAAAATAACATATTGTAGCACATTAGTCTTCTTAGAAACGGTGACATTTAAATAGAAATAGAAAGTTTATGTGCCATATCATTTATCATTGGTATGCAATTATATTACGAAACATTATAAACAATATACACATTGAAATAAAATAAAACCTAACTTTATTTGATTGAAATATAACAAACTATGTATTGTTAAAATCGATGGATCCATATCAAATTGGTGAAGTTTGTAGTGAATCGATAAAGACACCCACGGTTTCAATATATTATAGATTCGTATTATTTGGACTTTGAATCTAATTGAATTGCAAAATAGGAATAAAAAATTGTAAGATATTAATACCATGAAAAATCCTAAAATAAGTCATATATGACAAAATTATTCCAAACTAATTTTTTGACCATTAAAAAACCCAAAACTGGTACATACATAAAAAATTGATCTCAAATTAATTTTTTGACTGCTAAAAATCCAAAATTAGTATATTTGTGAAAAATTTACTATTCGTTAGTTTATGTTAATTTGGATTAATGCCATATTGAATTGGTGGAGTCTGCAGTGAATCGATTAAGACACTCACGATTTCAATATGTTATAGATTCATCTAATAGAGTCGTATTTTTTTTCTATTTCAAATCCAATTGCATTGCAAAATAGGAATCCAGAAAATTGTAAGATCTTAATACCACAAAAAAGAAAAATTCCTAAAATGATATTTCTATGAGAAATTTACCCAGAACTAAATTTTTTATCATTAAAAACCCCAAATTTGTACACATATGATAAATTTATCCTAAACTAATTTTTGACAATAAAAAATTCCAAATTAGTATATTTCTGACAAATTTACCATTCGTTAGCTTCTGTTAATTAGGATTAATACTACGAAAAAACCAAAAACTAGAATACCTATGACAAATGTAGGGTAAAAACCCAAATTGATACACTTGTCAACTATCATGTGTCATCCAACTCATCATTTGACAATAAAATTTATTGGAAACTAACGGAGAGTAAATTTATCATACATGTACCAATTTGTGGGGTTTTTTATGATAAAAAAATAATTTAGGGTAAATTTGTCACATGTGTATCAGTTTTGGATTGTTCGTGATATAAACCCAAAAAAGAGGAGAGTCGAATTATCCTCATTTATAAGTATATTATTTTAATGGGTTAATACTACAAAAAACCTCAAATTAGTACGCTTATGACAATTGTTCGTTAAATTTTACCACCTTATTGCTGAGTTGAATGTCATGTGGCAATTGACGAATGTATTAGTTTGGAATTTACCCTTCGTTCTTTAAATGTATATAAGTTTGTAATTTTTCATGATATTAATTTAATTTAACGGATAGTTGATTTGTCATAAATGTACCAATTTAGAATTTTTGATAGTCAAAAAAATAGTTTGAGATAAACTTGTCACATATGTCCTAATGTGAGGTCTTTGATGGTTTAAATATTAATTTGGAGTAAATCTATCATAAATATATCATGGTTTTTTTCTATGATATTAACTCTTTTAATTGATAAACCATTTCATGAATAAGGGAGTGAAACAAAGGTTTTAGAATTCCTTTTAAAGGAGAATTTTTTTAATCAACAGGACATCCTTAACGTCATGTGAGATTCAAGTAAAACTCATCTTCGTCAACACAGATCACGAATTGAGTGCGAACAGAAAAGGAGAAAAAAACGAGAAATTCTCCAACTTCATCGTGGTTGTCCTCGTTCTTTACTTCATCTCCATGCAAATTATCTCATGCACCCGCTTCCTCAAACCTCAGCACGGATCTCTACAGCTTCAAATCCTTCCGTTTGAGCTCAAACAAAGAGCCGTCCCTCCTCTTACTCAAGTCAGTCCCGCAGAACCCGAGTCTGCTTCAGACGCCACTGTTTATTCTCTTCTACCCGTCGCGTGGTCTCAACGCCTTTCCGAACACTTTTTCTGTCTTTTCCTTTTCCTCCCCTTCCCTCTAGAGGCTTGAGCGCAGTCGCAAACGGGCGTAGGATTGTTCACGGGTAGGTGGAGAAACTTGGGTCGGCGATGGAGTTTGTTCAAGTCGAAATATGACTCTTAAATTTGTAGGCGTCGCATGTGGAGGTTGGAGATGCCAGGAAAATGCTTGAGAATATGTCGCAGAGAGACTTGGTGACGTGATGGTCGAATATAACGATTGCGCCAGTCTGTCCAAAGGGAGGATATTGAAGGAACGTTGGGATATTTTGTTGATCAACGCCAGAAAGAAGCATGCCGTCATCGGCTTCGATGGTTTCGGGCTAGGTGCAATATGACAGGAGGGTTGAGATTGAGGAAACGGGGCGAGAACAAATGACGTAGCTGCAGAGGAGATTCTTTGGAATTGTGCTGACTCAGGTGCGGTTGATCTCCACAGGAAGGTTTAGGGAGTTCTGGAATCCGAGTGAGTTTAATTCGTAGAAAGATCGACGTTTCAAATACTCTAATTGATATGTATGTGTTGGAAATTGTGATCCATTTTCTAAAACTATCTAGAAACTACTAACTTCAAACCTTTTAGAATTGTTGAAAATGGAGGTTGCTAGCTGTCACGCCCCGAACCCCGAGCGCGTACCCATCCCTCTCTGGTCGATAAAATTTTGCGACTTCCTAGGACTAGTCGCCGACCCTTTTACTTTATTGCACATGCGGAAGCGAAAACAAATTCCCTGACAGTAACTATCTCGGGATAGAAAAGCAGAACAATAATTTCACAAACAAACATGCCTTTATAAACATATACCGAGTCAAGTACAAGAGTCTATGGTCAAAAGACCACAAAAGACTATTCTCCAAAAAGAAGCGGTCCTATCCGACCCATGCTTCAAATCACCTCCTCTCAGCTCTAGGTCCTCCGCTCGATGACCCTGAAAGTGGTTATATAATAACCAGTGAGACAATGTCTCAGCAAGTCTAAGCTCTAAACTGCACCTAGGAGGAGAAGACGCTAAGAAGCGTTCTAAGCACGCAATCACGCAATCACACAATCAAGGAGACTTACCTCGTCTCAGTTCCACCCTGTAGGTCAGCATATTTCATATCACAAATAAGAGCATCACTCAAGCTCAATTAATTGGAACACAATACTTAAATAAACACGCGTTCCTCGTTTTGATCTCGGCATATAGCACGGCCTACTCTCAGTTCGGCGGTCTTCTGGCATTGCCAGACATCGTCTCACCCCATTGAGCACGGCACGTCACTACGTCGACGGCTTTCCCGAAGGAGCATCGCCTCCCCCCTTGGAGCGCGGCTTCGTCACTACGTCGACGGCATTCCCGAAGGAGCATAGGGTCCAGAATCTACTGCGACCGGCTTCCCTTTAACAAGGGGTATCCCAAATAGGGATAACGTCCAGCTCAATAGCCCGGGATGATTTCTCTTTGTCATCACACGATCACTCAAATATGGCCCAGGGCACCGTGCATTGCACTCAAATGCTTCAATTAAAATGGTGAACTTGGCCTTTTTCTTCGTATTAGAAATCCGCACGAAAATAGTCGTGTGTGGGTACACGATTAACTCGACCCAAAAAAATTGACATTCTTTCTTTTTGAAATCCCACTATTTTATATAGTACATAAAACCATTTTCGGTGTTAAAATCCGACACCTCGGATTTTCTGAGTAAATATTGAAAATTCACAATTTTTGGAATTAAATACTAAAAATCCAATCATCACTCAATTTGCATAATTTAACACTCAATTGCAGAAACTAACCACACCATTGCAATCAGCACGAAATTCCGGTCACCGGCCATCCCGGCTTAATTTCCGGAAAAATAATTAATTTCGAAAATTAAATAAATACAATAAATTCAATTCAGCACAATATAAAGCTCAATTAAATAAACGGACTGCACCACGATCATCAACATAATATTCCGGTCGCTGGCCATCCCAGCCTAATTTCCGGAAAAATAATTAATAAATAATTAATTTCGAAAAATACTAACCTAGGCCAAAATTATTAAATTAAATACCAATACGGACCCGGAAAAATTCCCGAACCCTTCTAGATAAATAGCACAATTTAAATAGGCCTTAGCTAAACCATGCTAACCACCTAACATGCTCAATTAAATAATTAAATCACTAATTTAATCTAACTAACCACCTAATTCCTAATTAAATAAATCTAAGCACCCCTTAGCCTCAAAACCAACTAAGAAGAGTTTAGAGTATAAACTCACCGGTGTATCGCGAAAATCGGTTCACCGCGACGACGACGCGACGGCGGCCAAAATCTTAATTTTCGGCGGCGTCGGCGGACACTCGGGCCGGGCCTAGAACGAGCCCAACAAATCTCAGCCCAATTGAGATTTGCTATTGAAACGGGCTGGGCTTGAAGCGGGCTGACCTCGCGGGCTTGGGTTGCTGAATTGGGCCGAACTAAACAGGCTTCACTGATTTCTTGGGCTGACTTCGAGTGAGCTGGGATTGGGTCTTAAACACTGGACTTGCTGGGCTTGCTGCAGAATTCACGTGGGCTTGGACTTGAAGACACGATGGGCTGCGGCTTCGTGCGTTGCTTGATTTTATGCGGCCTAACGGAAACTGAAGCAACTTCGGTCTTCACTTGGGCTGAAAGAAGGAGCAGCCACGGAGACGGATGAAGACGCGTGGAAGAGCAGGCGGTCGAAGAGCAGCTGAAGGGGATTGCGCATGGCTTCGCTGGCCTTGGGAAGTGCAATCCACGATGGAGTTTTCGGTGGAAGTTGCTGGCTTCTTCGGTGGGCGATGGCCGCGTTGAAGACTTTCGGTGGACCGTGGGGCTTCGTGGAGAGATCACGTGGACGCGGCTATGCTGGAATTTACGAAGGAGAGGAGCTAATTCGGTGGCCACAATTGCAAGAAGATGGGCTGCTTGGTCTTTAAAGAAGATGCCGCAGACACGCGGCTTCGCTGGCGTGAAGATGGGGTCAACAAACCTCCTTTGCTGGATGCTGGTGTTGACTCCTTGAGTGGGGTTGTTCGGTGCAAGATATGGACAAGAGCTGGTGGTTTTGCAGAGGGGAAGGAAAGGTAAATGAAGAAAAATGAAAGTGAAGCAAAGATGAAGGAGTTGCTCGCGCCTCCAAGGAAAGAGAGAGAAGGATTAAGGCGGTGGAGAAAGGAGATAGCGACGGGCCAGCTGGTCTTGCTCAATCAAATGGATTGGATCAAGGGCAAAGTCAAAGGATTTATCCCCTCCATTTAATGCCATGTCCCCTAATACTTTCTTCATAAATTTTCCACCGAAATTATCAAATTTTGATGTCAAAATTGTTGTTTAACCTTAAATCCGAATTTCACATTTTCCGGGACATCAATTCTTCGACGATTTCCCAAATTCGACATCCAATTTTGATGAAGAAAAATCCCATATAAATTTCTGTAAGTCCCTGACACTTGAACGCTCGGCTTGAAAGTCAAAAATCTCTTCAATTTGGCCAATCCGAATTTTCGCTAATTTTCCGCGGCGTCCGAATCGGATTTCCGTAAAAATCTCGGAATCTCTCAAAATTTCTCGGAGGATGAGTCGACGTCCCTAATATAGCTCGTGACACCACAGAATTTTCAATTTCTGAAATCGGATTCAAATAAGCGGTTAATTTCAATCCGGCGCGCTTTTAGCGTGACCTAATCTACTGGGTCACTTTTAGGAATTTTTGGTGCAATTGACCCGTGATCGATTTATCTCGAGTCACATAGTACATCTTCGACACATTGGCGACTCTCGATTGTCGTGAAAATCTCGAGGTTTCAAATACGGACACATGGTACCCAAAACGTCAGAAAATCAATTTAGTGTCGATTGGTGAGAATTTTGCAATCAAGTGGAATCACCCACATTCTGATCACATATCTCAGCCAAATCGACCTATCTCTGATTTCTGATCGATTCTGACAGTGACGCAATGACCCTTGTAGATCGACACGGTCGAGCAGTCGATTCCTGTTCGAATTCTCAAGTCCATTGCATTTAGATTCCTTAATTGATTCCCCAGATAGACCAGTTATCTCGTGAGTGGCCAACTTAGAGAATAGCACTATAGACACGTCGACGAAAAGCCCGATTTATTTAATTGAAAATAATTCAGAAAATTCAGGCTGTCACACTAGCTGAATCTAGAAGATTCACGTGGGAATGCAAGCAAGCAAGAAATCCTAGAACAAGCTAGAGAAGCCTACATGGACAGCATTCAAGAGAAGTCCAGAATCTTCTTTAGCAGCTTATATAAAGGAACAAGTGCTCCATGTTTTGTGGGAGCTAACCATAAAAACCACATTATGTAGCTCTCTCACCAACACCTCATTCAATTATTGTATACCCATCTTTATAAGCTAGTGAAACTATCTTTGTCCCATAAATCTTCTCAAAATATCCTATCTTTGTCCATCCTCTACAAACTATATTATACACTTGCACACGTCACTAACAAAAAATTATAACTAATACCAAAACCATGCTTCCGCACGCACACATCCAAAAATTATTAACAGTATGTAATATGTGGATGCTTGAAGGATGGTCGGGGTTTTCCAATAGTACATAATAGGGATCGATTGTGTCATGATCAGCCATGATTGCCTGACTGCTTGTACATGGAAAAGCTGAGGAACCGTTGAAACTCTTTTGCAGAATGGGGAAGCTGAACGAAGTGACTTTTTTTTGTTGGTCCATCGCATGTGAGTAGCCACTCGGGCTTGGTAGACATGGGCTGCAAGCTTTTCCCCTGAACGACTAGAGATTACTGAGTAGTTCCCAAAATCGAGCGTTGTGGTGGTATGGTTGATCTCTATGCGAGAGCAGGGCTCCTTCAAGAAGTTCATGATTTTAATGGACATGCCCACGAAGCCCAATTGGGTTGTACGGGGAGTTCTGCTTGCAGGGTGCAGGCTTCACAGGAACATTGAACTTTCTGAAGTAGTAGTAAGGCATGTTTCTTAATTGGGCTTCATAAGAGATACCGCGTGGTTTCGTGTGGCAGGAAGACGATGACAGGGTGAGGAAATTGACTGAGATCTCAATGAGGAGAAGATGGCTGGGTGGAGTTCGATCACTGTCATGTCAATGGTGAAATGCACGAATTTGTTTCTCGGGACGATATGCATCCCGAAAGAAGGGAGATATTTGAAACGTAGGAAGCATGCTCAAGGAAATGAGGCTGCAATGATATGCTTCTGATATTTCGGTAATCCTCTGGGCATGGAGGAGGATGACGAGGATAAATTCTTGTTTAGTCAGTCAGATATTAGCACTAGTTTGTGGGTCAATGGACACAGAAACTGGAACCGTGTTTAGGATCATGAATTATCTTGCATTTATGAAAACGGGCAGACAGCTTTGTAGTTAATACCATGCTGGTAGGGAGGGAATTGTGTGAGACCGGATTTGATCACATCGCTTCAAGAAGGCTCTTGTTTTCACGGGGAAATTTGGTATTATTTAATCGTAAGAAAAACCTGACGAAGCAAAGCTTAGACATTCTTCCGTGAATAGGTCTTTGACCAAGCCTTAAATGTGAAATTTCATATCCATTTACATTCAACTTCTAGGTTGCCCGACGGGCAAATGTTTGTCTACTGGTACTGTTCCACATTCTCCAACGTGTTTGGCTTTCCGAACTCTAAATATGAACATTATTATCAGACGGAACACGAGAGTCTTAAACATTTGCACACCATTTCCCACCCAAACCTTATCGTATAACCGGACAGTCCTCCGTCACAATTCCAGGTGCTGTAGGACAAGAAGCCAACGGGCAATGATCATCATTCAGAGCTCCCCACCAATCTGGGCCAGAAACGTCGTATGATTGAAGGGTGAAAAAGAGCAGCACTCCCATGATAGCGAGTCCGGCATCCAGAGCAGCTGACAGAACGTAGTTATACCGAGTCCACCACCCCTTGAACCTTTTGTAAATATAGAAGTTGAAGAAGATTCCAACTGCACCCCAAGTCAAATAGTGCACAGGTTTTGCTGGTGGCATATTCTGTGTAGCTCCTATGATAATCGGCATGTTTATGTACAGAATCCACTTCTGGTTGGGGAATTTTCTTGACAGGAACCAGACGGGCACCGGAGCGAGGAATCCAATGAGGAAGAACCAGTTGAGCTCAGGATAGATCCCATACTTTGCAAACATTCGGAGCGGTCCGACGACTCCCCAGATGATCGAAGCATTGTAAAAGACATCATCTCCGGGGCATGTCCAAGGGCTTCCCTCTGGTAATAGAGACGTGTCACAAATGTTTTCTACGGTGGTGAGAAGCCACCATGCTGTCGCGAAGTAGACACTTGATGCAAGAAGAGTCCCCACCAACTGCAGCATGGGAAATTCGCAATCTTATGATCCGGTGGAAAGCGTGTTACTCTATTTGAAAGTTTCAATTTATTTGATATAGTACCTGCGCGACAAACATTGATTTGGGCGGAATCTTCATGTAATGACCTAACTTAAAGTCTGATAGAAACGAGAGAGCTTGGGTCATACTGATGTACCCATACGTCTTGAATGCTACATTAGCAAGAGGTTTTCCTGGATATAAATACCCTATGACCAATTCTGTGATCACGTTCAACCCCGGCATCTGTAGAAATGTTATTCATCTTGAGAAATGCTTCTATCGACTTTCGGCTCATATATTCAAATTCACAAATTTATGTTGCTAGATATATAAATTACCATGTTTGTTGTGGCCGTAATTATCCCAATAGGTAAAGTGAAGAATAGTGCCATCGCGCATGCGAGCAGAAGTCCCCACCACGGCAGTTGGAGCTGGTGTTCGAAACCTTCACATGTCCACATAGAAAGTGCCACCGTCACAATCAAGATTATGTGAAACCACCATTGAGGTACCGCTTCGTAGTTCTCCTTCATTATTCTCGTGTGCACATCTCCAAAGTTACCCTCCAATGTTTCCGCTGTTTTCTTCCACATCTGCCATATCGATCTGACCAAACAATTATTTGAACACAGAATCTTTTTCAGGGAGTAGACCAACTAACAAAACAAGAAAGGGAAAAATTAGAAGAACTGAAGAAGCTTACTTTCCATGGAAAAGGGCGACATGTGAAATGGTAGCTGTCAAGGTTGCAAAGCTCAAGCCGTAAGTGAATGCAAACATGATGCTGAGGTAAAGTTTGCTATAACCATTATAGGCCTCCATATCGATGTCAAAAGTCTTGGTGTTGAGGATCCGAGTGATGTTATAGGTTTGGCCAGTTGAGTCGAAAGTATGGGAGGAGAAAATGGGGAACCGTTTAGCTTCGAATAAATTGGACCAATACGCAATGGGGAGAACGACATAGACCATCAAGAAGAACCCGATCATGATGTTGACGATGGCATAGGCTGGGTAGGCCAAAGGGCTTCCCAAGAATGCAGCGACCGTGGACCAGTCGAGGCCAAACGAGCCCAAGCCAAGGCCGTGGAGGCCGGAGCCGATTTGCTGGGCCCTGATCGATTTAGTCCATATCAAGCAAACAACAGAGAAGGCAGATAATGAAGGGACAAAATAGCCTGGAATCACATAATAAGCAAAGCTTGCTATGAAAGCCATGAGGAAAAATTGGAGTCTTGTGAGTCCTCCCTTGGGTCTCCTTTCCTTCTCATTCAAAGCCCTGGATGTTACAGAAGTTAGTAATGCCAAAAAAAAGAAAAAAAAAAAATCACATTGTATTCCAGGGAGAACGGAAGCTAAAGATTACGCATTATGAAAGATAAAAAGAGAAAAGAGAAAATAAAATACCTGAAAAGAGAGACCTGTACAAGGTTTGACGGCCACCACATATAGGGAGAGTCTACCAGATATTTTCTGAACAAACCAGCCCAGCCATACCCAAGCATCTGAAATATATTCGATCAGAAGAAACTTATTTAAGAGATTTAGGCCAACGCCCATTCTACACATTTATACACATTTTATTTGCATTCATGACATACGGCAATCATCATTGGCTTACAAATGGACCCGTTGCATGCGCATATATTATGTGCTAAACATATGCCCTAGAGCAAAGATGGTCGATAAACACTGTTAAGTGGATATCTTCCTTGGTAAACAAACATATAGATAGTGTTTGTCCAAGGAGAGAGTACATGCAATAAGATCTTACCTTGGCAAGTCACGCGGTGTGCATTTACTTTACCACTTGTTTTTATTTTTATTTTAGAAGTCTTATTTATATTATACTTAGGCTTTATTAACCCATCTCATATCATGATTTAAGATAAATCAAGATCTTTGCAATGACATACCTGAGTCGTCTGTGATAGCATGAAAGCTGCCACGATATTAATCTTTTTGTGATAGAAAGCCTTCACTATCGTGACTATGGACAGCGCATATACTCCACCCGCCCCCGAGTTCGCAAAGATAGTGATCAAAACATGTTCTTTCAAACTGAAAGGTCCTGGGTTCAGCGAGAACGACCATTTCGTGAACGGGACCTGGATTGGCTTTGAAGGGAGCGTTGCAGCCATCAGTTTTCCTATGGGAAGCACAACAATCTGTGCTGAAACTGAGGAGATATAGAGCTGGTTCGAGCGGTAGCCAAAGAATTGGTTCACAAAGCTGAGGATAACACAAGAGGCTATTCCAAGAACCCAAGTCCTGAATGTCAAAGCGGGCAGTGAAGGGTCATCCGTGGTCGGAACCGTGAGGCGCACCTCTTCGATCGGGCAATCATTGTCTTCGTCGGTTCCTGCACGGTAAGCCATTGAATCCAATCACAAAAGCAGGACAAAAGCTCTGCTGTTTTCCTCATCTGTCACAGAAACATCATTCGTGCAGTTGGTGCGTTGTGTGCCAACCTCCATCACGGTGCATCGAACACAATCCCATTCATACATACGACCCTTACATTTCATGCTCCTTCATTAATTTATATACCCAACTGGCGTATGGTTCAGTCATTGGAAATTCAATAGGAATAAAAAAAGAAAAGAGCACACAGGGTTGGAATGCTTTTCGTAGTGATGGCGAGAAAATCATACGAGGGACATCAATGGAGGATTGCAGGTCTTCAGTAGACTTTGAACCAATCACCTCAGAACCTGCCATCTCCTCTCTCTCTCAGCACTCAATTGAATGGGAAGCCTGTGGGAAACAACTCTCAGGAATCGCTCAATATAATTATCTATCAGCCGGTTTTCAAGGCTGATTCTTTTCACTTTTACCTATTTATGGAAGCAATACCAGAGATGCAACGCCCTAAATACGCATATTTTCATCTCTGTAATCTGTGAACACACGCACAGTTCGCGTATTTTTCAATTGGTATGATGGTTGTGTTTACTTTCTTTAAGAATCACGGTGTAGCCAGTGAAGAACTAATTACAATCACCGATCAGAAACCCCGAGCTTTAAGGTTTCATTTCTAGGGATTTAAGGTTTCATGAAGATGACGGTTAAAAAACAGGCTGGGAGGATGAGGAATGTTTTTGACTTGCCCAAATTAAGTGAATTGATTGAGCTATCGTTGCTTGAAATTTAAGTGACCTTGCGACTTTCTTCTGTGCAGGAGTGATTTGGTCGGCGTACAAGATTCCGGGACAATGTATTACTCGCATAATAATTGATAAATTCCGATTAAAAAATATGTACTTAACCACATACATATCACCAGAGAAAGGAAAAGAAGAATATACCGAACATGAGTTTAACCCTAAAGAGAGGAACTTTTTATACAAAAATTCTTAAAATGTGTTTCAAGCAACCACAATGTCCATTTAATTTAAATCTTCCTAATTAGATCTTATCGATGAAGTCGGAGGGCATTTTAGTTCAGTCATTCGATAGCTTCTTCAATGATGAAAAAGTTTCTTATTGTGGGGCCCACTTTTCAGGTTTTTCCTTTCCTTTTTTATCTGCAAGGACGATGGCTTCTCTCTCTTTTTTCTATTTCCCTGCTCTCTCCTCTCCTCTCTCCTTCTCCCTCCGGCGCTGTCCCTCACCTGCATGTACAATGGCTCCAACTTCTACCTCTCTGTCGTCGCCCTCAAGCTGCCGCCGCTGCCTCTTTACTATTATTCCCTCTGATGGCCAACAAGGAGATATCGCCAAGATCTGAACTGTTTTAGGGAATCTTCGCCCGTTTGCAAGGAGTCGCCGTGTGCTCGTGCATGAGCCAAATTACCAGATTGAAGGAGTGACTATGTGAATATCTATTTTCAAGCACAGGGCATCCATCTTTGCATAAAGTAATTATAATGGTTTAGGACTCTGAGTTACGAGCAGGGAGTGGTCGTTGTATAGGCAATGTGTTGGGTTTTTCTTTTGTATACAACAAGGGGTTTTTGTGTAGGCATTTCTATCTATAATTAAATCATTATATCTTTTCACATTTTACGGCATCTCATATTGAATGAAACAATTGCACATACTATCCAACTTACATAAATTCTTTACATGAAATTTAGACCCATTTGTTGCCGGCTTATATGCCTAGAGCCTTCAGAAAGTATTATGCTGCTCATTATAAAGTCACTAGTGTATAAAATGGAATAATATTACTTGAGCACTTTCTGGCTTTTCTCATTGCATTCAACATGGATTTTCAGAAAGGAATAACCAACGTAAAGGAAAATGAAAGTGGGCTGAGTTGGTTATTCCGTACATGGGCTTGGACTAGGCCATCTATGAACATTCAGTTTCTGGGTTCCCAAAGAGCAAATGTTCGTCAACTTGAACTGTCTCTTCTCCTTCAACATGTTTGGCTTTCCGAACTCTAAATATGGACATTATCATCTGAGGGAACATGACAGTTTTAAACCTTTACATAGCATTTCCCACCCAAACTTTACATTGTAACTGGACAGTCCTCAACCACAATTCCAGGTGCTGTAGGACAAGAAGCCAACGCGCAATGATCATCATTCATAAGTCCCCACCATTCAGGGCCACTAATGTCGTTTGATTGCAGGGAGAAATAGAGCAGCACTCCCAGGAAGGCGACTCCGGCATCCAGAGCAGCTGACAGAACATAGTTATAGCGAGCCCACCACCCCCTGTACCTTTTGTAAATATAGAAGTTGAAGAAGAGTCCCACTGCACCCCAAGACAAATAGTGCACAGGTTTTGCTGGTGGCATCATCTGTGTAGCTCCTAGGAGTACTGGCATGTTCACGTACGGAATCCACTTTTGGTTGGGGAATTTTCGCGACAGGTACCAAACGGGCACTGGAGCGAGAAATCCAATGAGGAAGAACCAGTTCATCTCGGGGTAGATCCCAAGCTTCGTGAACATTCGTAGTGGTCCGATGACTCCCCAAATGATCGAAGCACTGTAGAAGACATCGTCTCCGGGGCACGTCCAAGGGCTTCCCTCTGGTAGGAGAGATGAGTCACAAATGTGTTCTACGGTGGTGAGAAGCCACCATGCCGTAAAAAAGTAGACAGTTGATGCAATAAGAGTCCCCACCAACTGTAGCATGGGAAATTCACAATCTTATGGGTCGGTTGAAAGTATGTTGCTCCAATTAAAAGTTCTGACAATCTATATATTACCTGAACGAGAAACATTGATTTAGGAGGGATCTTCATGTAATGACCTAATTTGAAGTCTGATAGAAACGAGAGAGCTTGGCTCATACTGATGTACCCATATGTCTTAAATGCTACATTAGCAAGAGGCTTCCCTGGATACATATACCCTATGACCAACTCTGTGATCACATTCAACCCCGGTGGCTGCAAAAATGTAATTCATCTTGAGAAATGATTTTCAGCTCAAAGATTCAAATTCACAATCTCATGTTACTAGATATATAAATTACCGAGTTTGTTGTGGCCGCAATTATCCCAATAGGTAAAGTGAAGAAAAATGCCATCCCGCACGCAAGCAGAACTCCCCACCACGGCAGTTGGAGCTGCTTGTCGAATCCTTCACATGTCCACAGAGCAAGTCCCACCATCAGAATCAATATGATGTGAAACCACCACTGAGGTACCGCTTCATAGTTCTCCTTCATTATTCGTGTGTGTACATCCCCTAGGTGACCCTGCAATGTTTGCGTCGTTTTCTTCCACATCTGCCATATTGATCTGACCAAACAATTCGTTGAACACGGAATCTTTCTCAGGGAGTAGACTAACTAACAAAACATTAAAGGGAAACAGAAGGAAGAACTGAAGAAGCTTACTTTCCATTAAAAAGGGCGACATGTGAAATGGTAGCTGTCAAGGTTGCAAAGCTCAACCCATAAGTGAATGCAAACATGACGCTGAGGTAAAGTTTGCTATAACCATTATAGGCCTCCATATCGATGTCAAAAGTCTTGGCGTTGAGGATCCGAGTGATGTTATAGGTTTGGCCAGTTGAGTCGAAAGTATGGGAGGAGAAAATGGGGAACCGTTTAGCTTCGTATGCATTGGACCAATACAGAATGGGGAGAGCAACATAGATCATCAAGAAGAACCCAATCAGGGTGTTGACAATGGCAAAGGCTGGGTAAGCCAAAGGGCTTCCCAAGAATCCAGCGACCGTGGACCAGTCGAGGCCAAACGAGCCCAAGCCAAGGCCGTGGAGGCCGGAGCCGAGTTGCTGGGCGGTGATCGATTTAGTCCATATCAAGCAAACAAAGGAGATGGCAGATATAGAAGGAATAAAATAGGCTGGAATCACATAATAAGCAAAGCTCGCTATGAAAGCCATAATGAAGAATTGGAGTCTTGAAGATCCTCCTTTGGGTCTCTTTTCCTTTTCATGCAAAGCCCTGGATGTTACAGAAGTTGGTAATGCAAAATAAATAAATAAATAATGTTATATTCCAAGGAGAATGGAAGCTCAAGATTATGCATTATGAAAGATAAAAAGAAAAGAGAAAAGAAAATACCTGAAGAGAGAGACCTGTACGAGGTTTGAGGGCCACCACATATAGGGAGAGTCTACTAGGTATTTTCTGAACAAACCAGCCCAGCCGTACCCAAGCATCTGAAACACATTCGATTTTCATAAACTTATTTAAGAGAAATAAGCCGATACCCATTCTACATATTATACACCTTTTTTATTTGCATTTATGACATACAGTAATCAGTTGGCTACAAACACAAATGGTACAAATGGACCCATAACATGGGCATATATTGTGTACCATGATTCAAGATAAATCAAGATATTTATAAGGACATACCTGAGTAGTCTGTGCTAGCATGAATGCTGCGATAATATGAATACCCTTGTGATAAAAAGCCTTGACAATTGTGATTATGTGCATCGCATAGACTCCACCTGCCCCCGAGTTCGCAAAGATGGTGATCAGAACATGTTCTTTCAAATTGAAAGGTCCTGGGTTCAGCGAGAACGACCATCTCGTGAACGGGACCTGGATTGGCTTCGAAGGGAGCGTTGCAGCCATCAGTCTTCCTATGGGAAGCACAATAATCTGTGCTGAAACTGACGAGATGGAGAGCTGGTTCGAGCGGTAGCCAAAGAATTTGTTCACGAAGGAGAGGATAACACAAGAGGCCACTCCAAGAACCCATGTCCTGAATGTCAAAGCGGGCAGTGAAGGGTCATCCGTGGTCGGAACAGTCAGGCGCACCTCTTCGATCGGGGAATCATTGTCTTTGTCGGTTCCTGCACGGTAAGCCATTGAATCCAATCACAAAATCAGAACAAGATCTCGCTGTTTCCCTCATCAGTTTCAGGAACATCATTCATGGGGTTGGTGCGTTCTTTGCCAACCTCGTCATGGTGCATCAACAACAATCCCATCCGTGCATACAACCTTTACAATTCATGCTCTTTCATTCATTCATGTACCAAACTGGCGTATGGTTCAGTCCTTGGAAAGTTGACATGAAAAAAAGAAAAGAAAAGAGCACAAAGAAAAGGAATGCTTTTCACGGTGATGGCAAAGAAAGCTTACGAGGGACATCGATGGGGGATTGCAGGTTTTCCGGAGACTTCGAACCAATCACCTCAAAACCTGCCATCTCCTCTCTCTGCTCTCTACCGAATGGGAAATTTGTGTCAAATAACTCTCGGCAGTCCTATTTATATAAGAAATCGACTCTAGGGAATTACTAAACAAAATATTCTATCAATTCTCCGGAGTCCCGTTTCTTTTTCTTTTTTTCAAGGCTGAATTTGCCATCTTCTCTATATAAAGAAGCATCATCAAAGTTGCAAGGCACAGAATCCGGTACTTCCATATTTGTAATTTGTGTATCCGCGTGCATTTCGCGTCACTGTTCAATTGGGACGATGGTCGTTTTGCTTTCTTTCCTGACCTGGAGATGCAGTAAGAATCTCGGTGTAGCCAGTGAAGAACTAATTAAAATCACCCATAAAAACGACGAGCTTTGGTAGATAACCGGTTCGCGTACGAAACGGGTGGAATGATTCCCGTTCTTTAGGCCACATTCATTTCTAGGAATTTTAAGGTTTCATGAAGAAGGCGGTTAGAAAACAGGCTGGGATTGATTTGACTCGCCTGAATTAGGGAATTGACTGAGCTGTCATCGCTTGAAATTTGAGAGACCTTGCCACTTTCTTTTGTGCAGGAGTGATTTAACTGGCATACAAGCATCAGTGACTACTTATTTACTTGCATAATAATTGATAAGATTCCAATGAAGAAAATATACATGGCCATATACATTCACTAGAGAAAAAAGAGAATATACCGAATTCATATTTAACCCTAAAATAGAGGAACTTTTAAATGAAAGTTCCTCAAATGTGGTTTAAGCAACCACGATGTCCATTTAATTTAGATCGTCCTAATTAGATATTATCGATGAAGTTGGTGAGCATTTAATTCAGTTCTATAATAGCTTTTCCAATTATACGTAGAACCTATTGCAGATATAGTAATTGAAATTAATAGAATCAGTAGAACTTTTAATTGCATAACTCATATATCAGAGCAAAATATAAGTATTCGTTTTCTTTGTATATGCGATCTATGCGGGAGCTTTAATAAAGAGTTATCAATGGAGCTCATGGATTAGGGTGCATTTCATTAAGATATTCTACATAGCAGTTCTCATAGTGAAATAATAACATTTACAACCTAAATGGGAAAATTCTAAATAATGGCCTAAAGTGCATTCATTTTCTCAAATAAAGGCCTGAAGTAAATATTGTTTCAAATAAGAACTTGAAGTGCCATCATTTTTTTGAAAATAACGGCTTGAAGTGGATCTTATTTTAGATAAAGGCTTGAAGTGGTTATGCCTGTTTGAATTAAGGGCCTGACTTCCCAATTGGTTAAGGGCATTTTTGTCATTTATCTTTTTTTTTAAAAATTTCCCCCCCTTTTTTTTATTTCCTTTGTCCTTTTATCTTTTTTTTTTTTTTTTCTTCTTTTTGGTTTTTTGTCTAACCACCGACAAAGCCCAAAGAGGGCTGCGCGTAGAGGTGAGCATCGTTTTAGATTAGAATGCAGAACCTAATAATCAAATCGGTAGGAACTTATAGGTTCCACATTCCAAGGTATACAGGGTATGTCACAGATTCTAAAGAATGAGGAACCTATTTCGACAAATAGATTATGGGTTCTTAGTTGGAGGAATTTAGAGCCCATAACTTGTAAGCCATAACTTAGAACTTGGAATAAGTTTTAATATTTTTCTTGGTTCATATCTTCGAATAATCTTGCGATATTTCATGCCATTCGATGATGAGTATATTAGAAGCACTAGTCCGATATTTCATTTTATTATCGAGACTTTTACTTTATTAATATTCGTATTTTTCGTATATTTAAATATAAATTATGGTCAATGACTTATTGCAACAAGTGGTGGTCATTAAATATTTTAATTCATTGTAATCGTTCAATTAATAATATAGGTGAAACCTGGATAGACCCTAAAACTAACCTTAGAACTTGTCACAAGGTAGGTTCCGGGTTTCAAAAATTGAGGAATTTGTTTCAATAGATAAATCCTAGATTTCAAGTGGAACTTATATAGAACCTAGAATTGCTCACCTATAGCTAAGCGAGGTTGATTTGATGTGGGCCACCCTTGTTGGCATCAAGCGAGGGATGGCCTCGCCTTGGGGGAGGCCGCCCTTGTGACCAAAGGCGAGGCCATCCCTTGCTAGATATGGGCAAGGGTCGCCTCATCAGCAATCGATGAGGGTCAACCTCACTTGGGGCAGGCGAGAATAAAAATAATAAAAAATAATTTAAAAATTAAAATTAATTTGGATGAGAACACCCTTTAATCGATTAGAATATTTAGCCAGCTGGCAACCAGCGAGATTTGGCCCTTGTTTAAAACAACCATAGTCACTTCATGCCATTATTTGAAACAATCATGGCCATTTCAAATCTTTATTTGACACAAGGTTCTCTTTGGGCCATTATTAAGAAAATAAGAACACTTCGTGCCAATATTTAGAATTTTCCCTAGCCTAAAATAACATGATTATTGTGAATGTTAGAGATAATAAGCGATTTCTTTAAGATAGTTTTTTATATTAGAGATAATTAAATGGTTTCATTGATTTTTTGTATCCCTTAAGATTGTGTGTATATCTCTCTTTAATTAGCTAGATTAATATGCTATCATCGATAGTAATTTAATAAAACTTATTTAGAGGTTCACATATTCTTCTTGAATATATATTGAAATATACACAAAATTCCTTATTTCACTATTCAGCATCATTATTCTTAACTACCCCCAATAAACAATATCAATCAAGAGATAATAAGGGATTTCTAGAGAAATCCCTATTTAATCAAATATATAAACAATCAAAATATAAATTTTTGAACCGGTACTATGCCCTGAAAAACATTAATTTCTGTATTTTCGTTTATATAAATCCCTATTTACAGAATGATGACTTTTTTTTTTTTATCTTTGGGTGGTGCAAACCAAATAGAAGGATGACTTTGGGTTGTACGAAGCTTGAAACTAGGTGAATTTAGAGAGTAGTATCAATCTATCATGCACACGTTTGCTAAATAGAGGAAAAGCGACATCAATTGAAAGAGAGTCAAATTCGAAAAAAAAGAAGAGTCAAATCGGAGTTAGCACATGTTCTTAAACATGAAGAAAATTGAAGCCAGGACCCGGACTCACCTATGATTTCTGAAGTGCGCCTGGGTCGGAGGTGGTTTCTTTTCAGATCGCAAAAAGATGGCCGATCCCTGGGCTGCTGCATTTGCTGTCGCAAATCTGTTGCGATGAGCGCCACAGCGAGGGTGACCATCGCCCAAATCTATTCCGAGGAAGACCGTTGGCCAAGTCTTCTCTCAATCTCCTTGACATCTCTTTGTCTGTGCATTGCAGCCGCAAGAGACGGCTTCACTTGAGCCCGGCGAGGGGCCAACGCCTGCTGTGTCGCCGCCGCAACAAGCATTGCCGGTGCTACCTCCCTGACCCTACCCATAAATTTACTAATTTCTGTGTTCCTTTTTTTGAAATTTTCTTGTTTTCATATTTTCGGGTAATTTATCAAGTTTTATAAATATTAAAAGAATTTCACGCTGGCATTTAAGGGATGTTCATGGCCATGTTGACGATTTAGGTGCTGCATGGTAACCTTCCCCAGCCCAAAAATTTCTATTCTTTTGTTCTCCGGAACAAAAAAAGAATAGAAACCCGTTTGATAACGGCAAGTTGATTTCTATTCCCCGGAATAGAAAAGTTAGCCCGGGAATAGAAACGAGAAACAAAAAACAGTTGCTTCTTGTCTCAGGAACAATTTCTAGAAATAAGCAAATTTTTTTTTTTTTTTTTTATTTCTCTCTTGCCGTGGCCACCTCCAACCGTCTGGAGCCACCGCCGACCGCCGCCGCCGCCGGTCACCCGTCGCCGCCGACCGTGAGCAAGAATAAAAAAACAAATAAATAAAAAAACAAATACAAATATAAAAAATACAAAAAAATACAAAAATAAATAAATAAACAAATAAATACAAATAAAAAACAAACGCAAGAAAATTAAAAAAAAAAAATAAAACAAAAAAATAAAGCAAATAAATACAAAAAAACAAATAAATACAAAAAAATAAAAAATAAATACAAATAAAAAACAAACGCAAGAAAATTTTAAAAAACAAATAAAATACAAATAAAACAAATAAATACAAAAAAAACAAGTAAACAAATAAATACAAAAAAAGAATAAAAAACAAATAAATAAAAATACAAAAAATACAAAAATAAATAAAAAAACAAATAAATACAAATAAAAAACAAACGCAAGAAAATTAAAAAAAACAAAAAAACAAAAAATAAAAATAAAAAGAAAGCAAATAAAGAAAATAAATACAAAAAAACAAATAAAAAACAAATAAATACAAAAAAAAATAAAAAAAAATAAATACAAAATAAAAATAAAAAAATAAATACAAATAAAAAAACGCAAGAAAATTTAAAAAAACAAAAAAAATACAAATAAAACAAATAAAACAAATAAATACAAAAAAACAAATAAAAAATAAATAAATACAAAAAAATACAAAAACAAATAAAAAAAAATAAACAAATAAATACAAAAAAAGAATAAAAAAAAATAAATACAAAAAAAAATAAAAAACAAATAAAAAAACAAGTAAAAGAATAAAAAACAAATACAAAAAACAAATAAATACAAAAAGAATAAAAAAAATAAAAAGAACAAATAAAAAACAAATAAATACAAAAAAGAATCGTTGCGTTACCAAACACATTTCTACTCTTTTTCTATTCCAAGAGTAGAAATTTTGTGCAGTTATCAAACGGGTTCTTTTGCTCAGAAACTGTTCCGCGGAATAAAAATAGAAAAGAACTATTTCTAGAAAAAAAC